>CM043884.1:9731128-10331128 GCA_024034495.1 Camelina laxa
GCTTGCTAGAGATTAGAAGTTTTGTTTGGTATGAGACATATTTACTGCCTGCTTGTGTAGATTCTATACTATGTGAGAGCAAGTCTAGAAATGCATAGGTTTGATTGTTTCTTGACCATGAGAGTGGAGAAACTTGTCTTGGATTCATATGTCTAGAGATTAGCTCGTTGTTTGAGATTTGTTGATCAGTTAGATAGCCTCAATCATTAGTCCAGCCCATGAATCCCTCCTCAAGTCCTTCTTTGTTTATTGATTTTACATTCTTAATCCTGTTGCTTGATTGTAGTTTGATCTGTTTGCATTACTCTGTTTTTATTGCATTGCTCTGTTTCTGCGTTAGTCTAGCTCGACCACTCACTCGACCTACACTCTGTCGAGTGCTGGCTCGAGTTCATCCCCAGAACTCTGCTATTTATGATTTGTGATTGTCTTGTTTCATTCCTGTTCCAATTCTGCTGCATTCATTTAGTGTCCTGTTCATTATTGTCTTGCATTTGTTCTTTATCTTAGTTTCGTTTCGTTGGTTGCATCATTACTGTCTTAATCATTCTATTTCATTTGCATTTAGTTCTTAGTTCATTTAGTTTACCTTCTGCACTTTACACTTTCATCATAGGATTGTTTAGTGGCAACATCCTTTTCATCTGGCTTAAATTAGATCTTTATGCATATCTTAACTGTTTACAACCACTCAAATTGGATTGATACCCCTTATACTGCAACTGCATAAGGGGAATTGAAACACCTTACCAATCATTGCATACATTCATCATCATCCATTCCATCTTAACCTGTCCACCATAAATATCTTGTTTCAGCCGCCCAAACGGAACCCAAGCTGGCCCTGCAGGGCATCGATCCTAACCTATTACTGTGGATATCCCAATCCACCAGTAGATTATTGGTGCGCCAGCGCTCGAACCCCTGGTCCTCACTCTGGTCCTCACTCTTTAACAACCTTCCCACATGACAAGCTGTCACCAATTGATCAGTGGAAACTAGTGGGGTCCACGGAAGGTTATCACAAAGTAATTCATAAAAGTAAATAGCATAAAACTGATGATAAGGTTTAAATGTTACTTCTTAGAAACGAGTAAAAGAGGTAAAGACCTCTCTTTAACAAACAAAACAAAGCTAACAAAGAGTTTTGTGAACTTTAAAGGCTTCAACGGCGAGCCTGAGAGTCCTAGCTTAGTTGTAGCTCTGGTGATCTCTAACACTGATAGCATAAAGAACAATCAAAGATAAGGAAATTTTATATCAATCAATAAAAAAATAACAATACTCTCAAATACTTAGGTATAAGATCATTATAGGTAAAGACCTATGAGCTCATGTAGGGATTATATATATATATATATATATATATATATATATATATTTTGTTAACTATGCATTAATTAAAATATTACTTCATAATTTAGTCGTCCAAACAGGAGATAAAGGTTACAAAAGTAACTTAAAAACAAGAGATCTAAAAGAATGAGGTAGACAATCCACTTTTCAATTACAAGAACGAAAAATCTTAGATAATGGGAACATAAGAAAAAAGGCACGAAGCACTGCAAGTCATTCAGTTGTTTGAAAAGGCCGACCAATCTTTAACTGAAATTTTCTTAAAACTCTATATGTTTCTATGTCGTAGATGCTTTATATTTATAGTAAAAGAGAATTTTTTATGGTGCTTAATCATTAAATTTTTCTATTGTAGAGGTAATTCTATTTCATTTTATTATGAGGCAACCCTTATCTTAATTACCAAATAATTCAAAAACACTATAAAAAAGAGTCAACATTCTAAAAACAATTTTCTTAGAGTGAGACTAACTTATTAAGAAGACTTGAACAATTAAATAATAATACTAGTAAGGAAGAATCCACTAATTAGAGGTGAAGTTGTATTATAAAAAGATAAAAAAATAATAATTAGACGATAAAAATCTAATTCAAATTATTTAATTTTATAAATAAATCCATTTTAGATGTTGACAAAAAAATCCATTTTAGATTAACCAATTATTTAGTTTTGTCGTTTAATAATTATTTTTTTATGGTATTTTATATTATAATTTTATAAACCAAATTTAGTAATTTACAATTTAAATTATCTTAAAAAATCATTATCAATATAGTAATACATTAAATATTAAAATATTTTTATACAAATTTTCTTTTTTAAAATTAAAAAAATTGATACTTTTTGTGAAAATTAAAAAGGTACAATTAAAACACTAAAAGCAAATAGAAACAAAATGTTAGTGAGTTAAAAGAAAAATGAAAAAAATAATCCAGATTGTGTTGAGGAAAAAACATTTCTAGGGCATGTCATTGACTTCCTTTGAAGAGAGAGAGACTGAAGAAAAAGAAGAAAAAAAAGTAAGAAAGGGGAATGAAATAAATCCGATCGAATACAATTTTGACGTCCGCAAGGACACTATTCTCTCTCTTCATCTTCTTTCTTCTCTCTCTCTCTAAAGATACAGCGAAGAACAGGACACAATACTCTGAAGCTAAAAAAGGTATAATTTAATAAAACCCAGAAACAACAATTTGTATAGGCGGCACAGGATTGTTCTGTTCTCTTGTTTTTTGGGTACTTATCCCCAAACCCACTCAAAAAACAACACACACACACAACAAAAAACCCTAAAAGACTTGCAAAGTTTCTTCATTTGTAATTGTTTTGTGTTCATCCAAGTTTTCTAAAGATTAAAAAGAGTTGATTTTTGTATGTAAAGTTTATACCTTTTTTTCTTCTCCGATTCTCTATGATTTGAGTCTTATCGGAGACTTTATTCTTCAATTCCAGCTTCTGGTAAGTTTGTATAGATTGTTTCTCACTAGTCATCTCTGTTTTCTCAATTAGGGTTTGATCAAGCTTTTTTTGGGTTCTTCTTACCTTTTTTTTTTTTTTTTTTCGCTTTTGTCTCTCTGTGAGGACTGTCTCTTGATTTTTTTGTTGTTGTTGTTTTGTTTAAAGGTGCTGAGTTTCGAATGGAGTAGATTTGCTTAATTTGGATCTGAGAAATTCATTTGTAATCAAACAGAGATTACGGAGACAAAGTGTTTTGGGTTTGGTCTAGAATGTTCGATACGGAACCTCGCCACTCAGATTCAGCTCTTTCCTACATCTGTTTCGTGGAATTTACGACTCTGAAGCTTATCATTGGTCAGAAAGAAGACGTTTCTACTTCATTGTGCCTTGGAGACATCTTTACTCCTCCAACACAGAGGAGCTGAGCTTTTTGTTTTAACGCCGTGAAATCTCAGTCAGTTTTGTTCTTGCTTTTTGTTGATTGTGAAGTTGTGATTATTTGAGGGAGTATGGTACCATCAGAGCCGCCTAATCCTGTTGGCAGTGGCGAAAGTGTTCCGCCTTCCATCTTAGGAGGACAAGAGGAGCTCCTCTTCCTTCCCAACCAACATTTCCTTCCCTTGTTTCTCCGCGTAATCAGTTCGGTAACAACATGAGTATGAGTATGCTTGGGAATGCACCAAACATATCTTCCCTCCTCAATAATCAGTCTTTTGTAAATGGTATTCCCGGTTCTGTTATTTCTATGGATACAAGTGGGGCTGAGTCAGACCCGCTGTCCAGTGTCGGGTTTAGTGGTTTGTCTTTTAATGCTCGGTATGGTGTCCCCGCGCTCGTCAGGTCAAGTTCAGGGTCAGCAATTCTCGAATGTTTCGTCTAACCAGTTGTTGGCAGAGCAACAACGGAATAAGAAACTGGAGCCTCAGAATTTTCAACATGGTCAGCTGCAGTCAATGCAACAGCAGCAGCAGTTTTCGACAGTGCGTGGAGGCGGGTTAGCAGGTGTGGGACCTGTCAAGTTGGAACCTGGTCAGGTTTCGAATGATCAGCAGCATGGTCAAGTACAACAGCCACAACAGAAAATGTTGAGAAACCTAGGATCAGTTAAGTTGGAACCGCAGCAACTTCAGGTCATGAGAAACTTGGCCCAAGTGAAAATGGAACCTCAACATTCAGAGCAGTCATTGTTTCTCCAACAACAGCAGAGGCAACAGCAACAACAACAACAACAACAGTTTCTTCAAATGCCAGGACAATCTCCGCAGGCTCAAATGAACATATTTCACCAGCAGAGACTTATGCAACTTCAGCAACAGCAACTCCTGAAATCTATGCCTCAACAACGTCCTCAATTACCGCAGCAGTTCCAACAGCAGAGTTTACCTCTGAGGCCACCTCTGAAACCAGTGTATGAGCCGGGCATGGGTGCTCAGCGACTTACACAGTATATGTACCGACAACAACATAGGCCTGAAGTAAATCTTCTTTCCTTTTCTTAATTATTTTTCAGCCTATTGTTTTTCTTCATGATTGACAGATCTGTCTGCTGTTAATGCAGGACAATAATATCGAGTTCTGGAGAAAATTTGTAGCTGAGTACTTTGCTCCCAATGCCAAAAAGAGATGGTGCGTTTCGATGTATGGCAGTGGCCGGCAAACAACTGGCGTTTTCCCTCAGGTTTACTGCTCAATGAACTTGGTCTTGTTTGTAATATGATTGTGAAAGAGCTTGTATTTTCATCTAGTTCTATCGTCTTTTGCTAAGCTGATCTCATGTAACTGAGCCAGTTGTTTTGAGTCAGTTAGGTACTTGTTTCATGTCATACTTATTTACATGGGTATTTTATTTAACAAACATTGCAGGACGTGTGGCACTGTGAGATATGTAACCGAAAGCCTGGACGTGGTTTTGGTATGTTATTTAGATAATCAGGGCTTGACTGCTTGTGTTGTTTTTGGAATATAACTTGTTTATTTAGTTGCTCATCTCGTGTCTTTGCCTCTTTCATTGTTTAGAGGCAACCGCCGAAGTCCTCCCGCGGCTTTTTAAGATAAAGTATGAAAGTGGCACTTTGGAAGAACTTTTATATGTCGATATGCCAAGGGAATCTCAGAATTCATCTGGTCAAATTGTGTTGGAGTACGCAAAAGCAACACAAGAGAGTGTATTTGAGCATCTTCGAGTTGTTCGTGATGGCCAACTACGAATAGTATTTTCTCCAGATCTTAAGGTTCTTCAAACAACTCTTTCCTCTCGCTTATGATACCATTCTTTTTTTCTCCAATTCCTTCATTCTTGTAAGTTCCTCCTCAGATATTCTCGTGGGAATTTTGTGCTCGGCGGCATGAAGAGCTGATTCCACGAAGGCTTTTGATACCACAGGTAACTTCAAGAAAGATTAACTATCTTTCCTGCATCGTATGGGTTTGTGTTTATAACAAACTGATATACCTAGTCTGTAAAGAGGCCTATGTCGTTTTCAGTGCATAAATAGTGACAGGAAGTTTTTGCTCTGGCAGATATGTAATTATGCGACCTTTCCTTTTAGCACAAAATTGGAAATACTGTCTTAACATAATTCTATCTCCTTTTGCTTGGGAAATCACCACTTTTCCTCGTTTTGTGGTTTCCAAATTTCAATAGGAGTAGAATATACAGCAAAACCAGTTAAACGGCTTAGGTAATTAGCTCTTTATTTTTTGTATTCACGTACAGGTTAGTCAACTTGGATCGGCAGCTCAGAAATATCAGCAAGCCGCTCAAAATGCAACAACAGATTCTGCTCTTCCGGAGTTACAAAATAATTGCAACATGTAAACTTCTCCTCTCTTTTGTTGTTAGATTGATGTAACAATTCATGTTACTCAGACTTTTAGTTGGTGATGTCTGATGTGCTGCCATTGTTCTGCAGGTTTGTTGCATCTGCTAGACAATTGGCAAAGGCCCTAGAAGTGCCACTCGTGAATGATTTGGGATACACAAAGAGATATGTTCGGTGTTTGCAGGTATATGAAAGAATGTCTCAATATGAATTCAAACCCCATTGCGTCTCAGCAGTCTTGCATAAAACTTTAGATACTTGCATTCCCTTGAACGTTCAGCTTTGAAAGGGATATCCATAATGAAATAGTTAAATTAACCTCTGTAATAACCCTGTCCCTGTGACCATGTCTGCCAATGCACATTATTGATTTTTTGCAATATTGTAGATCTCGGAGGTGGTAAATAGTATGAAGGACTTGATAGATTATAGCAGAGAAACAAGAACAGGACCAATCGGTAAGTTAATGTGACCTCCTGTTTTTTTTTTTTTTTTTGCTTATAACATTTTATTTCTTTTTCCGTGTTTTTCTATTTGGTACAGAAAGTTTAGCCAAATTTCCACGGAGAACAGGCCCTTCATCTGTCTTGCCTAGTCCTTCTCCTCAGCAACCCAGTGAACAACTAAGGCAGCAGCAGCAGCAACAACAACAGCAACAGCAGCAGCAGCAACAACAGCAACAGCAAACAGTCGCCCAGAATGTAAACAACGATCCAAGTAATAGGCCAGTGTCACTAATGCAGGGAAATCCCAGCAACGGTGTCAATTATGCCTTCAATGCAGCTTCTGCATCCACCTCCACCAACAGCATCGCAGGACTCATCCACCAGAATTCGATGAAGGCAAGACATCAGAATGCTGCTTACAATCCTCCAAACAGTCCGTATGGAGGAAACTCTGTTCAGATGCCGTCACCTAGTTCCTCGGGTACCATGGTGCCATCATCGCAGCAACAACACAACCTGCCAACATTTCAGTCTCCAACATCCTCATCTAATAACAATAATCCCTCTCAAAACGGGATTCCATCTGTTAATCACATGGGTTCCACAAACTCACCAGCAATGCAACAGGCGGGTGAGGTTGATGCAAACGAGTCTAGCTCGGTGCAGAAGATACTGAATGAAATCCTGATGAACAACCAAGCTCATAATAGCTCAGGAGGGAGCATGGTTGGGCATGGGTCTTTCGGGAATGATGGGAAGGCAGCTAATGTAAATAGCTCTGGTGTTCTGCTGATGAATGGCCAAGTGAACAACAGCAACCCAAGTATTGGAGGTGCTGGTGGGTTTGGTGGTGGGATGGGTCAGTCCATGACAGCTAATGGAATGAACAATATGAACGGTAACAATAGTCTCATGAACGGAAGAGTTGGGATGATGGTGCGGGATCCGAACGGGCAACAGGATCTGGGAAACCAGCTCTTAGGAGCAGTGAATGGTTTCAACAATTTTCAGTGTGATTGGAATGCGTGAGATATAAAGATGAAGATGAACAAGGCTTTGATCGGGTAATGTTTTGCTTGTGCAGCATTACACAACTCAACTCAGCTCAGGATAAGGATAGGCCATAAGCCGTGATATTGTGCTTAAGAAAGGAAGAGTCATATCTTGTACCAACAACTGGTTTCTAGGTCACCCTCTTACAATCACCATACCACCTCTTAAGTTACTGTTTCTTTTTCTTTTTAAAAATCTTGGGGAGTTTTCTTATGCTTTATAGTTATAATGTACATCTTTCTATGGGTGTGTTCCTTAGGGCACATTATCAGGGAGGCAATGATCAAGCTCTATCCTTCATTTATCTCTCTCCCATGTGTTAACCAAACTTTCTTAAATTATCTGACGAAAACGTTAAATACGTAATGCCTTTTTGAAACGAAAAAGTGCAATGCCTATGTATGATCTATCTATGATGTCTATGTTTGGATGATTGTTAGTTATTCGTACAATAATGGTTATGTACGATATTTAATTTCTCTGTGGTTGGTCAAAATTGTCCACTCAAGCACCGAAAATCCATATTATCTTTTAAACACAAACGATTTTTACTCATAAGTTTGCACAAGTTTTGTGTATTCATCAACTCACATATGACCACGAGATTCAACATTGACAAAATTGAAAAGAACAAAATGTGAAAACTGTAGTTTTAGAAAGAGTAGTCTTTCAAATCTGCTCTAGAGTCGTCCATGTCAATTTCAGACAAGCATTCTTCAGCGGTAAGAGGAGGGAGCTTACGAGTCTTACGCTTCAGGTTGTGTTTGTGCCAATCACTCTTACAGTGCTCTCTGTATTGCTTAGCCTCCCCAACAAACGTGTTGCAAGTGCTGCACTTGGTCCCCTTCTTTTCTTCTCCTTCCTGCTTTATGTTATCTGTAGTACTTATTTCTTGCTTCTGCATTTTCTTGCTAAGTTCAACGACGGGATCAGTCAAATCCTTAGCCTCAGCCTCAGCAGGTAACAACGGCTTGTGGGTTTGCAATGTCATATCATCATGCTCATCGTAATGATCCATGCTTGTGTCACCTTCTGCATGAACTGATACAGCAAGTATTTCTAGTTTTCCTTGTATATTCCTGACATGGGAATCACACTCTCGGAACAAGCCCGGTTCCATCTCGCAGACCTGCACAAGAATGTATCACCACAATTAGAGAGGATAAGAGACAGAAAAAAAGAAGTCCAAAAGTTTGAAGAATTAGATCATTACAGTGGACATCTGTGTTCCAGATTCGTCTTTAGAGACAACACTAGCGTCCCATTCTTTTAGCTTCTCCAGAAGCGAGGGAAAGTTTTGAACAGGAACAGTGAGGCGCAGTCTCATTGGAGAACGCTTTATAGGGAAATGCTTTTGCAGCTCACGGATGACATCAAGAGCCTGCACAGTTTAATAATCAAACTGAAGCCTCACATAAACATTTTTTCATAGGTAGGCCACAAATCACTTTTGCTTCTACATTAACATACACCAATCACCTGCTTCTTGGAATTGCTATGAGGATCAACAGCAAAATGAATCTCATGCATTAGGCGCTCTACCATGGTGATTGTATAAGGCCGTTGTGTTTCAGGGTTGATGGTTTTCTGCAAAACAATGGTTGCAATGTCCCGAAACTGGCTAGAGAACTGTGATTCTCTCTCTTTTCCAGCAACTTGAAGCTCTCCTTTCTCCAAAATCTGAAACACAGAGAGTTGGAAATGCAACATATAAGACACATCTTAAGGAGTCAGAACTTCAAAAACTAATAGATCAAACAAGCCATAACATACATCAATGCATATTTTCGTATGATCATCTGATCCAAAGGCCTTCATCAAGTCTTTTGATTTGGCAAGAACTCCTTTCGAAACATTCGAATAAACAGTATGTGACTGAAGCACTTCATCTATGTCCTTCTCCCTGCATGAACATTTGAGCTCACATCTCAGTATGTTACCAATGAATGAAAAAACGCAGCACAAAATCTTATCCAGAGGTGTTAATAATTCTCATTTCCCTTCAGATTAGGTCAAACATAAGCCCAACCGTCACACCAAATTCATCATACTATACCAATTTTATTTACAGAGAGATAAAAAAAAACTAAAGTATGTTTAAGACCTTCAACATCAGAATCGAATCCGCCAGATTCAGAAAAAAATCAACACAAGACCAACCAAACACAACGCAAACAAAGATTGATTGATGCGATTATACTCCTTCTCCTTCAAATTAGGTCAAGCACATGATCCGATTCAACACAACCGTCACACCAAATTCATCATACTACACACACTTCCTTACATTATTTACAGTGCTAAACAACCACAACTCAGAATCGAATCAGCTAAAACTCAGCAAAATCAAACCGCAAGCAAACGAAGATTCGGATATAATCGAAAAGCTTACACGCCAGACCGCCATGAAAGGACCTTATTCTTGTAGCAAGCAATCTCGAATCGATTGCCTTGCTTTTTGAGACGAACCACTGCAACGTTCGTCAACCTCTTCTGCCCAACGGGCTGCACCAGCGTCTTCGACATTTTCTCTTCTCTCTGCTTTCTTCTCTCTCTCGCTCGTAACTTCGTCTTCTTTTTTTCCCTCTCGCCGCCACTACTTTGGGATATTTATTTGTCAAAATTGCAAAAAATGGTAGGTCCTTCTTCTTTAACCTTCGTTATAATATTTTTTGTCACTGGAGTACTGTATTATTTATTATTGAGCCCAAAGAAACCATATAAAGCTGTAAACGAGTATTATTTTCAACGGGACATGAAATGAAAAACAAGCCAACAAGAAAACTTTTAGACTGTACGTTCGGATATCAGATCGGATTTGGTTCTGATTTTTCAAATTTCTGATTTTTTGGATATTGACTCTAACATCCATTCGGGTATGAGATCGAGCCACATAGGTTAACATAATATTTTTGGGCCATTCCCTTTATCAATTTGTGTCCAAATTTCCCTACTTTTTTATTCTTCTAGTTTCTACCGAAGTTGTCTCCAACCTTCTAGTATTTTTTAATTTTTCATGTATGTATCAATTAAATTCAAAATTGACTTCTCTTTTCTTAGAAAGGATGAAATATTTATACATACACTAATTTACATATTTCTAACAAGACTGTTTTAGAAAAATTTATTTTCCTTAATCCAAAAGGAAAACTAACCAAGAAAAAAGTACAAAAATATTTACGTATGGTAATTTACATGTATGTATAAAATTAAAATTCATTTACAGAAGAACGGGACCAAGTACTACCATTCGATTGATTCCGGTATAGATTCAAAGTGCATACCAATTCGGCCGACGTCGAATAAAAACCGGTTTAACGATCCAATGGTTACGAAGCAAACGAGCGAAAGGTGTAGGATAAATCCCCGTAAGACCAACTTCACAAGATTTTTCCCCCATGTGTCAGTCGGTGAAATTAAAGAGGCATCTTCAGGCTCTCACGTTAATAAAAAAAAAGGAAGAAAAAGAACTCTTTTTGTAAGAGTTTTCTTCGGCTTTTTACGATCTCTCCGGTTTTAACTCTGCTTCTTGTGTCTTCGTGTCATTCTTCTCGCAGATCTCGAGGGCCTCTTAAGGTTGTGAAACTTAAGTCCAGAATATTATTCCAAAGTTTGTGTCTTTTGATTGTTTTGTTCCGACCCTTTTGATTTTTGTTTCTCAGGTTAAGAAAAAGAAGAAGAAAAAAAAAAAGGTTCGATTTTATTCCGATGGGTTCTTCGTCGGGGCAACCCGAATTTGATTACTTGTTTAAGGTTTTATTGATCGGAGATTCTGGTGTTGGAAAGAGCTCTCTTTTGTTGAGTTTCACATCTAATACCTTTGATGATCTGTCTCCCACAATTGGTTAGTTTTTAATACCTATGATCGAGGTTTCAAGTACCGATCTTGCCTTCTGTGTTTTTGTTTTGATTATGATGTTGGATTTGTTTTTTTTTTTTTTTTTGTTTGTAGGTGTTGATTTTAAGGTTAAGTATCTTACAATTGGGGAAAAGAAACTCAAACTTGCGATTTGGGACACTGGTGAGAAAACAAAAAAAAAAAAATATATTGAAATTTATGTAAATTTTCATATCTTTTGGTTTCAATTTTAGATGTTTAGGAGAAACCATTGGACAATCCTGAGTTTGAGAATGTCTTCTTCTTTAAATATATTGGACCACAATAATGTGGAATATTCTACAACTTCTTTGTCTTAGTCACTGTTATCTAAGCTTGAATAAGAGTCTTGTCTAAGTCTGAATGAGAGTCTTGTATTTGGAATATGGTTGGAGATTGGTATCTTGTATTTCGAATAGTTTATAAATCAGTCTATAGCCTTTAGAATAGTTTAGAGATTTCGTCTATGTATTTATATTTTATAATATCTTAAAATGATTTGTCTTGTTTTTAGAATAGTTTATAGATTAGGCAACAGTATTACTTCTAAGATTAGACTTGTGTCCAGCATAGTTTAGATATTAGACTCTTGTACTTAGAATACTTTTGAAATTAGTCTTCTTGTATTTAGAATAGTCTCTTGTAACTTTTCAGTTTCTCTGATATCTCTGATTAGTTTTTGGGTGTTTTTCTAATTACTCAGCTGGGCAAGAGAGATTTAGGACGCTAACAAGTTCGTATTACAGAGGAGCTCAGGGTATAATTATGGGTATGTCTCTCTCTTAATGAACAAAATAATTTGTTATCCTTTATCTATTGGGCTGCACATTATTAATCTTTGTATGTGACTTTTGGAACTCTCTATCTGTAGTATATGATGTGACAAGACGAGATACATTCACAAATCTATCAGATATATGGGCTAAGGAAATCGACCTCTACTCAACCAATCAGGATTGCATCAAGATGCTTGTTGGGAATAAAGTTGACAAGGTAAGATTTTCTCTGTGTCCTCTTATCTTTGAGTGTCTATAACTTGTCACTCTACTGACCTAATGTGATCTCTCTAGGAGAGTGAAAGGGCTGTTTCTAAAAAAGAAGGCATAGACTTCGCTCGGGAGTATGGTTGTTTGTTTCTGGAGTGTAGTGCAAAGACTAGGGTCAATGTTGAGCAATGTTTTGAAGAGCTTGTTCTTAAGGTAGTAACTTTGCCCCTTTCTTCAAGCTTGTCGTGCTGAGGATGATGAGTATGTATTTTAACCTTTCTTTTATATCTGTAGATATTGGAAACACCGACTCTTACTGCCGAAGGTTCGTCTGGCGGTAAGAAGAACATCTTCAAACAAAACCCAGCTCAGACCAGCAGTGCTTCGTCGAGCTACTGCTGCTCGTCTTAGACATGACTCTACGGGTTTATGACACAAAGTACACTCTTGCTTGTCTTTTTGTTTTTGATGGTCTCTTTGTTTTCCAAAAACTGCAGCATCTTGGATGTAAATCTTAACCCTGGTTTCAAAGTTGTGTTCACTAGTTTCTAATCTGGGATTATTCCATCTTATAAATCAGTTCTTTTTTACCTACCTGATCAGGCCGAAGAAATAACTGTTCACTGTGACCAGTATCACATTTTTCTTTACTGCCAATTTCAATTTTTCATTCCTTTTATAAGATCCACCAAAGAGTTAAAATGAGAGTAATACAAATTGCAGTGAATGGAGGGAAGCTGCAATGTAAATACCAAAATATATAAGGAGGTCCAAATGGTTGTTTGACAAAATGAACAAGATAGCTAGAGCGAATAATAGTCAAATGAATCAAATGAGTCCGACGAAATGAGATGAATTCACAATATCCGTTTGTTCTCTAATTAATGTTCCAACAGTTCGAATAAGTCAAGTTTATATTATACCCAATATAAGATGTTCGTGAAATAGAATAGCGAATTGAGATGATGATTATGGTTAGCAGTTTAGCTGGTTCGATGTATGAACCTGTTCGTTTTCGAGTCGCTATTGTAGTGAGTGCGACTGATTTTAGAATATATAATTTTTTTTGTAATTATGAGTATTGTAAGAGCATCATTACTCCAGTCCCCCTCCTACATTGCTCATAAATTAATTTATCATATAATTAATATTAAATTAATTAAATCAACTTATTTAGAACTTAGATAAAATAAGTTGCTCGGTGGTGTTTAATCGAGGGGTTTCTTCTTACAGGAAGGTGGTCTTGATTCCCTGTCTCGTTATCGATTTCAATATCACCAAGTTAAACGTGTTTGGTAGATTCCCTGTTTACTTGATGGTGGCTTTAGTTATTGTTTGGTGGTTTAGTTTAGTGGCTGTTTGGGTCTCTGGATCCTTTGTTTAGAGGTCTTTCTAGGGTTTGTATGGCGTAGACATGGTTCCCTCTTAAGGTTCTTTGTGGTTTGTTAGGCTTTAATCGTTGGATGTGGCTAAGGTTTTTTGGTTTTGATATCGAAGCTTTGTTCTACCTCTACTTTGAGTCCTCTTGCTGGGTTGTGGTTGTGAGTTTCCCTGGGTTCGTTTCTTGGTGTGAGCCATTTGGATGTTATTTTGTTGCTGAGTCACCTACTAGCCTCTCTTTGAGTTTCCTTGTGAAGTTTTGGAGTTAGGTTTTAGTCAAAGCAGTAGAATAGTTCTCTAGTTCTTCTCTTGCGAGGACGTCACCAGTTTTATGTCTGTAGGTGGCTGAAACTGGGTCGACGAGTGTCCGCGTGTAAGAACAGTTGATCTTGCGTGGTTTGTCTCCAGTCGATTTCAAGGTTTTTCTTTGTCCCTAGGGTTTCTTGTTCTCTTCGTCTGGCTGGTGAGTTTCTTGGGTAGTTGTATTTGTGTCTTTGGTCGCGTTGGTTTCTTGCTCTCCTCTCTGTCGGTGTGCTTCCGGTTTTGGCGTCGGCGTGAGGTCTTCCCGGCCTAATTGGTGCTTCCGACTCATAATGTTCTCGAGAGAAGCTTTGCGGGAGTCTCTCGTGCCTTTGTACAATTATAGTGCTTAGGTTTTTATTCTATCCAAAGCTTTTGTACTTCCATAAGTTTTTGCTTATTGCTTTATATCAGTTTCCCGGATCCTTTGGGGCTTAGCTTCCCTCGTTTGGGCTAATGACTCTGGGGACATTCAGTAGTCTTCCAGCTCTTGTAATTTTCAACTTGTATCCCTCTTTGGGTTCATTAATAAAATTCAGATGACAAAAAAAAAAAAAAAGAACTTAGATAAAATTATTCTTCTACTAGAGTACCTAAATAAGGTTGTTCAACCATTTAAAATATTTTTTTTAAAAAAATTTGTTTATTAATTATCAAATTTTGATTATTTAAAATGATAAAACAAATTTCATACTGAACAACAATCTTGAAGAACAACAATTTCATACTGCCATGTTCCTATGATTATAACTTTCTTTAAATTCTGGTTTATAGAATGGAGGAACTGCATTGAATCAGTTAGAAGGAAGGGTAGGAATGTGAGTCAATACTGCACTGGTAACTCTCTGTCTACCGGCTATGACAGCCTAAAATTTATATCTCTCATGATATCACAAATGTATCAACCACAGCAGCTACATTTTTCCCCATGTACACTAAAACCTCTATAAATTAATAATGTTGGGACCATGAAAATCTTTTAATTTATAGAGATTTTAGTTTATCGATAAATTAATTTATAGAGAAACTTTTCTAATTTGGTAAAAAAAATATTTTTAAAAATAATAATCGTTATAACTAATATTTTATAATATTAATTACAAAGAAAATAACAATTATCATGTTTTAAAGATAACACTCAAAAAATTTTATATAGTAAAAATACTAAAAAAGAACTTTAATAAAATTAATGTGTATATATATATACATATATTTAGATAATTTTGTATAATTATTAATTTATATTATTGATGGGACCATATATTTACAAAAAAAATTCAAAAAAATATTATTTTATTATATTATTGAATAGTGTACAAAATTACACTAGTTCTAACTTGGAACCAGCGAAATTTATTAATTTATAGAGATTATTAATTTAACGAGTATTAATTTATAGAGGTTCTACTGTATACCAACACATTGATTCAAAAATAATATATTCTTTTGTATTCTTTGTGGAAAATAACAATTAACCAACACATTGATTCAAAAATAATATATTCTTCTTATTTTTTGTGGAAAAAGCAATTAACCAACCAAAAGCATCTCTCCTGGACAATTAAGCAAACATGTGGTGTGCACAAATTGGGAAGCAGAATCAAAGACACACATGGACAAAGACAAGGCCACGTTCATGAGCATGTCGAAGCAACCTGACCCTACATAACAACAGCAACCAAAGTTTCAGCGAGAAAGACACAGACAGAAACAACATTAAAAGACCCAATTTGATTGATACCTCTACTGAATCATTCGATTCCTCTACTGAATCATTCGCCAATTCGGGGATGCCTAATGATTGCAACTTCCTTGAAAGCTTGTGTATTTTGATCTGAACAGGGAAAAAAATGGATATGAGCAAGTTGAGATTAGAAAATTTTAAGTAACTAATAATGTTGAAATGTAAAATAAGTTTTTTTAAAGCAATACCAGGAGATATGGCAGTGCTGATTTGCTTAGAGGCGTTGTAGATATGAATCACAAACAAGCAATGTAAGAGAGTGAGAAGAAGATCAAACCCGTAAGACTCCAGACATATTATTAATTCACATAATCTTCTTCTCTATGCCTAGCTCTATGCACTGTTCTTGTCTGAGTCTTGAACTAATCTACTAGTCTATTCGAACTCAAATATCTGTTAAAAAGCGAAAATCCATCACTCAAAGCATGAAAGAAACAGAACAAAAAACAAGAAACAGAACAAAATAAGTAGCATAAAAGAATCTTCTCCTCTTAACATATAAATTTCTCCCAACACAACAATCAAGGCAGGCATCAGATATATTCTCATCACACAAACAACAATTCTCAAGAATATGGTAATTAAACTGGCAACAGCAACACATACCCACCCCTTAAATGTAAAGATCAAAGTCAAATTTGAATCACAACAAAAGCGGAGAAAGAGATGATCTCACTGGCCGTCAGTCAACATTTACTCTGCAAAAGATCTTAGTGACCGACATGATCATCCCAATCTACGATATCATAATTAAATCCTAACAATGTCATATAATATTCAAGGAAGGATAAATAAAAAAGACGGCGAGAGAGATGAAGAAGAACCGAACCGTCTTCGTCGAATTATAATGCCATCGCCTCTGGTGACCATCAACCCTCCAGATTTAGCCTGAAAATTCAACGGATTCGATGTGAATCGGTTGAATTTCCAGATTTTTGGACGAATCGTCACTTCCATCGCCTTTCCGAACGAGAAGAATGAAAAAGAAATGGAAAAAAAAAAAGTTATATTTATGAACTTACCGATGGAAATCCGCCACGTCCCTTTACTCAGGGAGTTGCTCAATTTCTTCCGACAGAAACCATACTCTCATTTTTTGACTCAAAAATGGGGTTTTAAATGGGATTTGGGGTCCAACACTGAGAGTACCCCTAAGAGCACTATGGGTCTAAAGGGTATAATTATAGAGTTTGTAAATTCTCAATTAATTAGGTTAGAGAAGAAGACCAAGGGTTCTGCAATTTTTATTCTCGAGTTTTTTTATCGGATTTCAACAATGGTGATTTGATTATTAGAAAAAGTAGCCGCAGTCGCTGGTTCAGATCATGGCTTGAATTTTCTCGATGTTTTTTCTGGCGGTTACAAACTCTTGAAATTTTAGTTGCAGAGATCAAAATTAAAGAAAAATTGAAAGATACATGAAGAGAGAGAGAAAAAATAAATAAAGATATTTTCATGGTCGTTGTCGCTACGGTAGCTACACATAAACGAACAGGGCCATAGTTGGTTTTTTCTTATTTTTTTCCTATATTAAGTTTAGTTATTATATTGGTTTATTTGATTGTATTTAAAATTTTTTTATTATACATTTCATGTTGAATAAATATATTTTATCATTACTGTTTCTTTTTCAATCTCAATTATGGGATAATTTAAGATAGTACCACAAATTTCATAGTAGTACCACAAATTTCATAGATATGATACAATATCAATTTGCAAATTGCAAAGAGTGAATAGATCTATACTTCAGAATTACAATGAGCAATGTTTAACAAACATTATTTTGACCAAATGACAAATATAGGTATGTCTAGCTGCTTGTTTGTTTTTTTGAGTTGATAAACCTTTCTCTAGCAGAAAAACACATATAATATATAAAAGTGCACGTTGTTTTACATCATGACTACATAAATTGTTTTTTGCTCCATTTATTGCAATTGGTGGATCATTTGATGAGATAATAATAATAACAATAATAAAGCATGATACAAATGTGCAAAATCCTAAGTTTACAACTAATATCATTGATATATTATTCAGATTGATTAACCATAAACTATGTGTGATGCAAGTACTGAGAAAAAGAAATCTATGGTTAGTGGACTGGAAATGTACAAAATATTAAAAATTTGATTAAAACCAAATAAATACGCCAATATATAAATGTAGGTGTTACATTTTACTGTTAATATTTCAATTTTAAGTTGGTAAATATGCCATATAATTCTTAAGATTTTATTCTATGTATTTAAAATCCCAATTCAAACATCACATACATCATCTTCCAAAACAATTTAACCATCTATTTGATAATAATAAATATGATTATGATTTTCTATCAAAACTAACATGTGCATTATATCAAATATTGATCTTAGTTATATAAAAAATAATTAAAAATAAAAACAAAATTAGTAAAGAAAAAGAAATGAAAAAACCATAACTTTTTTGGGAAAATAACATTGTTTAAAATAATTTTCTATATATCGTGATATCATGAATAATAAATCTACCTTATGTTAAATGAATTTCAAATGCGTTAAAGTCTATATAAAACATTAATATATGTAGTCTCTTTATTTTTGTAGAACAATTTATTCATCTAGTTCATCAAAATAAACCATATATTAAAATTTTATTATTACTAGACCATACCCATTATATATGAGAAGCTGTAAACTCTTCCCAAAGATGACACAGTTTTAGACCAAAATATAGAATTCTGAAGATTTGAAAATAATTGTTGATAAAGTTGACGTATCATCGTGCTTATAATTTTTTTTTTTAACTATGTCAAACAAATTTTCTTTGAATGACGATTCTTCCAAAGACTGTTGATCTGGTCTCATATTGTATTCATGAACAAGCAAGCTATCGATAAAGACACCGACATAAAGTGTTTCTGCAACATCCACCAAGACTCTCGATTGTTGTTTCAGTCTCATCTCTGTTTCCATGAGTTAGACCATATTCTCAGATCTGATTAGTTCTCGGCTTTAGGATTATGTGAAATTTGGGTTTGTTAAAAACAGGAATTGATACTTGCGTTCTTACATTGTTTTCTGATTACATAGATTTTACATTGTTTTTCCCTTGAGGTCTGATTATTTTTAGCATTATGATTGAAAGTGATGTATTTCAGATCTGGGTGTAATTTGTTTTCCCGTGCTCAGCAGCTAGTTTTTACACAGCTCTAGCTCTGAGGGAAGAAGTCATCACGCTGCACATAATAACGCAGAGAGATCACAACAACAACAAAATTAATTAAGGAGATGAAAGATGTCGTGGCAAACTTACGTTGATGAGCATTTGATGTGCAATGTTGGTGATGGTCAGGGACATCACCTTACCGCTGCTGCTATCGTTGGTTATGATGGTAGCGTTTGGGCTCAGAGTGCCAACTTCCCTCAGGTATAATATCCATTTTCAAGAGCAGCATGGTCATGAAGCACTGGTTAGTGCTGGTTCACTTCATGTCATGTTCTTTTTTGTTTTGTTTTGTTTTTACAGTGCTTCTGTTCTTTCAGCTGCATAACATTGAGCATTTGAAAAGCAAAATCGAGAGAGTCCTGCTTTTGAACGGGTAATGTATATGTGATTCATTAACACTTCCATTTTTTCTTACTGTCTTTCCATTTTTTTTTAACTCATATGGATGTTTTCTTCGATCCTCTTAGGACGCTCGACGGTTTAAGTTACTACGAAATGAAAATACTCAACTACTCATGTTTGAGATTTCCGTAGGTTGGACCGATGTGATGAAGGAGAGGACGAGGCAGTGCAAAGAGGTAAAGATTCATCCATGTGTTCCAAATTGTATAACTATATTTCTTCTTTTCTGAAATTTTTCTTGTTAACCACATATCAAGGAATCAATCCCTCTCTTAGAGATGCTGAAGAGAGGCTTGCTGAGCATGGGAAATCTTCAACGGAGAATGCCACATATGACCATCATGGCGAAACTTCCTCGCGACTGAACTATATTTTATCTTGGTTGTGATCTTTTGGTTATAGGATTTGGTTGGGTTATGGATGGATGGATGCTACATTTTTTGGGGATAATATAATTCAAAATTGACATTTTATTTTAGTTTTAATTAAAAAAAAATTAATTTTTTTTTTTAATTTTAATTTATGATGGTCGCAAATAAGTTGCTGATAATATGACGTTTTTGCAACTACAGTAACTTAGTCCTAAATTAAACACTAGAAAATTAGTCTTAATTAAGTCCCAAATATACGACTGCAAAACCCGTCATAACTTAGTCTTAAGATGTGACTCTTTATACAAGTTGTATAGTAGTCGCTTATTTATAACGTTATTTAGGCATCACCAAGTAGTCGCAAATTAGCGACCGTTTTGCGACCATTTTAATTTGTGACCAAATATTAGCGACCACTAAAAACAGTCCTAGAATAGTCTCAAACAGTGACTTTGTGACCATTTAGAGACTATTTCGGTAGTCCCAAATGGCATGTTTTCGTGTAGTGATAACTTGTCCTACACTATCCAATGGAGCCCCTTTGAAACAACCCTTCCTGTTTTTTTTTTTTTTATATACTATAAACCTCTAGTGGTCTCATACCCACTAACAACCTAGCATCAATCAACAACAGCGGATAAACAAACAATGCCATTAAACCAATAAAAATTCCAACAATGAAACAAAGCTAATAACCAAATTCCAACATCCTACAAAGTTCTACTGACTCAGCTCTAGCAACCTAACAATAGCTAGACCACAATCAATCAAGCCTCTAGACAATCCTCCTCTTCATCGCCCTGATTCCACGATCACTTTGCCTTTACATGTGCCACAACACGAAAGAGAGGCGTAAGTATTACCAGAAATACTTAGTGAGGCAATCCTCCCATCTACTAGGCTATACACACAAGCAATAAGAAATCCAAGCACTACAAAAATCACAATATAAAATAATTCAACCAAACCACAAACGGTTGAGGTCTACATCGACCGACAAATGCCTTGTGTCGACCGATGCACACATTGCATCGACCAATACACTTCTCCATATCCCTAGATGCATCAAACGATGCACTCCTTGCATCAACCGATGCATCACCACGATTGTTCACAAATCCTCGCGAATGCGTCGACCGATGCACTTCTTGCATCGATCGATGCAGTTGCCTTGGCGTCGATTTCTGAACGTCGTCTTCCTCGAGAATCGTCTTCCAATATCACCAATCAACCAATAACACATCCACAACCAAAGCTAGTCATAGAGAAATACGAAAATCATAACAAACAATGAAAAAATTCCATAATCACAAAGAAACAAAAAGAACTTAGAGATCTCATGCTCAGATAAGCCATGGTCATGCACCCACCTTGAGAATGACGGATCTGACTCTCCAAACTCAGATCTCCACTCCCACAGAAGGAAACTCTCAAGAACAACACCAAAACTCAAAGGAAACCTTTTCTCTCTTCTCTAACTTGACTCTAGGTCTTTCCCAAACCGAAACGCAACAAAACAAGCGTTTAACTTTAATAGCTCCGCACATGCCATCCCTTGCATCGACCGATGCACAGCCTGCATCGATCGATGCATCTCCAAAACCGAGATTCCGGTTCGTGGGCGTTACAATTCTCCCCCGCCAACAAGGATTCATCTTTGAACCTGCAATACCGTCCATCCGCTAAGTACCGCCTAACCGCCATAAGCTACGATATCAAGGAAGTCACTCACAGCGACTCCCCCCCGCTCTCAGATCACAACCTTCGAGACATACCGACTCACAGCAGAGCCATGGCTCACAGCTACGATATCCAGGTAGTATCAAAATCCCGCTCTTGGATTATTACCCTATAGTGCGCTCTCAAATCGTCATCAGAAGCGAACCTAGCACTTCCACTCTCTAGCCACAAAGTCTATCGCGCTACCGGTATCACATGAGTTGGGCCGACACAGCCTTGAACAAACAAGTCTGATGCCACCGAGTATCTCCTGTAAAGCCCGCGATCCAGATTAGGATTGTAAGCTGAGAATTGGTTCAAGAATGGAAGGGAGATCTTCGACAAGTCTAGAAGGAGCAACTCATTAGCTCGGACAATGGGGGAAAACGTGCTAATTATGGGATTAAAGATCGGCCATCACGGAGCTCTCGACCAGCTAGTGATCAGCTACGGTTAGCTCGACCAGCTGTCGGCCAGCTAGCTTTATCTCGACCAGCTAGCGTCAGCTTGACTAGCTACCAGTCAGCTACCATCAGCTCGTATAGCTGCTAGTCAGCTACCGTCAACTCGACCAGCTGCCAAAGAGCTCAACCAAGCTCGACCAGCTATTCGGTTGTTGATGGTGTACATGCCAGCTGGTTAGCTGGGAACCTCATGAGCGATTCATGATGGAGGGACACGTTGACCGAACAGGCATGATTGGAAGGGAGCGATCGAAAGGGAGCTATTGAGTCTCGTCGGATAGGTGTCGTTTGGGCGCTATACTTTGACCGAACCCTATAAATAGGGGGCGCATCCTTCACTCCAAAGATCATCGGAAACAGAGAAACACAGTAAAATCTTGAGAGTGATCGAGAGTAAGGTTTCTGAGACTGAGAGTTCGGCGAGTAAGGTTTGAGTGTCGGAGGTATGGTAAAGTACTGACCATATGGTTTCTAAGGGATTGGGGTAGTTGCATCATCTATCATGAGCATCTATATAACTTTGGTGTGTTGAGTTGTTCGAAAAAAAGGGGTGCGGCTCGGAAGTGGATCAGGAACCAATAGGTTCACCATGATACAATCAAACTGATGCGCATGCTACCTTTCTATCGACCAGCATACCACCCGGAGCGACCCTTGGACAGTGGGTACGGTCACGGAAAAGTAGACGCAGCTCGGCGGTTGCAAAGGGGATTCGTGCTAGATTCCCTAGATGCTGTCTGAAATGATGCGCAGACTAACTCTCTTCCGATCAGCTCATTGTACCAGCGGTCTGAAATATCTTAGCGTGCATTGCATGACATTGTACGGTCTAAAGGAAATGTTATTGATGGCTACTTGGATTTCAGGAAAGGAGGGTGATCATGGGAAGAATTCTACTTAGGCGCGAGATTCATGGCCAGGAAGATGAGTGGTGGTGATATGGGTAACTAGGATCGATTATATGACTTGTACTAGCTTATATATAAACTCATAAGTTGTATTGAATCCTTTGATTATCTAATACAATACCTGATATTGTACTTTACTCTATTTCTTATATCATATGGACTCTAAATAATAAATCTCAGAATATATTGAACGAACTTATTAAAAAATAGACAATAAATTATGACTATGTAGCGAGATTGGACGAGAGAACCTCACTGGACCTAGATAGTTCAGAGTCGGGGTCTTTCAAGTTAGTATAAGAGAATGCTTGGTTATAGGAATGTTGTGGTGGTTGCCCTTACTGGGATCTCGCGGTAGTTGCTCTTACTGATTAGCGGTTTATTTAACTGAACCATGACTAAAACGCCTGAGTTTTGCAGATGGGTAAGAGCAACAAAGAAAAGAGGAACAAAAATTAAGGAATGGCCGATGATTCCATTGACGCCATAGAGACACTAGTCAACGTGGAGGCAAGGAACATGGACGCTCAGAATCCAGCCGGACCTGTGGCTGGAGAGAAACGACCGAATCATGATAATCCGGAGAGTAGTGGTGCAACTGACGCAAATGAGCAACCTAATGCAGTACCATCATCCTAGGAATAATGGGATACGATGAAGGCAATGATGGCGCAGTTGGACATGCTGACGAAGGCGTTGGTACCGGATCATGTGGTACCAGCGGTGCATGGCAAGATTGTTACAGAAACCATTACAGTGAGCCCTGGAAATTCTCCAAGAAAGAGAAGGGATTACTTGGCTTCGTTGGAGCATGTATCAAAACTGGGGACAAGGCATTTCTCTGGGAGTTTGGATTCGATCATGGCTGATGAGTGGAGGAGTCGGCTTGTGAGGAATTTTAACTCCACTCGCTAACCAATGGATTATCAAAAGGACATTGCCAGCCATTTCCTCGAAGGGGAAGCGGATAACTGGTGGTTGACGGTTGAGAAACGAAAAGTTGATCAAGTCATAACCGTTGTGGACTTTGAGGCGGAATTCAACAAGAAGTACTTTCCAACAGAGGCATGGGACCGGCTGGAAAGTGCGAACCTGAACTTGGTGCAAGGGGATAAGATGGTGCATGCATATGATGTCGAATTCAGCCGCCTTAGGCGCTATGTTGGGAAGGATCTTGAGGATGAGAAGGCACAAGTTCGCAGTTTTATCCGCGGGTTAAGGGTGGAAATCCACAATAATTGTTTGACCGGTATCTCTAACATGGTCGTTGAAAGGGCGGCCATGATAGAAGCTGAGTTGGAAGAAGAGAAACAACTTAGGCGTGAGAGTGTTCCTTCGCATTTGACTCACCCAGCCAAAACCAATGACAGAGAAAGGAAATGGGATAAGGTGGACAACACAACGTCTGATATTATCTATGAGGTTATTATCTGTAATTAGTCTTCTCGCCAAAAGGCGGATTGAGTCTTTGAAATAATAGAAGGAGGAGGAGCCTCTTTAATCTATTTGCTAGAACTTTAGAAATAATCTTATAGCCAATGTTACATAGGCTGATAGGGCGAAACCTGACATCTCTTGTGGTCTGCCTGTTTTTGGTACTAGAAAAATGTTGGTCTTGTTTAGGCTGGGGTCTAATGATCTGGAATCAAATAAAGCCTGAAATCGTAGAAACAAGATTTAAGCAGATTATTGACCAGAACTTCTGATAAAATAGGACTGTCATGCCATCTTGCCCATGAGCCTTAGTAGGTTTCATCTCAAAAACCACCTCCTGACTTCTTCAAGTGAGGCTTCTCTAGTTAGGCAATTATTCATTTCCTCCATAATCATCTCGGGAACGTCGTGGAGGATGAGAAACTCATCATCGATCAAATCCGAAGCAAAAATACGGCTGAAGTAGTCCACAACAACTTGTTCAATTCTATCTTCAGTATCCATCAAAACTCCCTCATGATTCAGGAGGCCAATGATCTTGTTAAAGGCTCGGCATTGTTTGGTAGAGGCATTAAAGAACTTAGTATTCTAATCTCTTTCTTTTAGCCAGTTTGCTCAACTTTTCTGCTTCAAATAGATTTCTTTTTCTCTAAAAGCGTCACAAAGCTTAAACTTAACCTTTGTTATCTCTGAAGGATCCCTTGCCTCATCCAGTTGAACTTCATCCAGCTCCGCCGTATGCTCTTCAGTAAGCTTCTCTGAGTTAGAGTTAGAAAAAGAGTTACTTCTCCAAGTAGAGATGGCCCGTCTGCAGGATTGGGTTTTCTTGGCATGGTCACAAACGCTTTCTTCCGTTGAGCCCCATCCCGAAGATACAGCCTCCTCCAAACCTTCTTTACCAAGCCAACCCTTATCAAACTGAAACTATCGTGAAAATCTCTTCTTCTTTTTTTTGTAAAGAAATGCGCCAAAAGGGGACGCTGGTCTGAGCCCCAAAGACCTAAAAACTCCACATTAGTGTGGGAAAAGGTGATATGCCAATCTGCATTTCCAAGTGCTCTATGGAGTTTGTATTTGATTGTTCCATTTTTCTGTATGCCAAGAGAACGAGTTGCCTATGAATGGGAAATCATTCAATCCACAATTAAAAATCATGGTATTGAAAGGTAAAAAAGAATCATCTGAACATTTCTTTACCCCTTGTTTCTCATGATGCCTAGTGAGCTCATTAAAATCACCTATCAAGAACCAAGGCCCATCATGTACAATACCAATACGGGTGAGTCTTTCCCAAACCATTTCTCAGCATTTAACGACCGAATCTCCATTAACAAAAGACAAAAAAAAACTTTATTACCATCTATAATAGTCTCAACATCAATCACACGATCATTAGAAGACAAAATAGAAGTAGGATAATCATTGGAATAGAATAAACCTAAGCCACCACTGCTACCAAG
Source organism: Camelina laxa (assembly GCA_024034495.1). NCBI lineage: Eukaryota > Viridiplantae > Streptophyta > Magnoliopsida > Brassicales > Brassicaceae > Camelina > Camelina laxa. The sequence goes on from CM043884.1 coordinate 9,756,523, forward strand.
AGGCTCAACAGTAAAGAGATTATCATACCCTAGCTCCACTTGTCTTTCTTCTAGAACCGCCTTATCATTATGAAAGGAACAAAAAACCTAGGAAGAATTTTCTACGCATCTCCCTTAGCCTCTCGATTATCAAGTATGTTTCAACTTCTTGACAATTCCAAGCTAGGATCCTCATATATCCTTACTAGGTGGCTTCTGGGATCCCACCAAACATGAGCGAGACTTTGTTTCCTTATTGATCAAAGATGGAAACACCTCAGTGCGGGGGACAGTAGAGGATGGTGTAACGCCCGTCTCCACGCACCATCCAAGAGATCGAGTGATGGTCGATCGAGATGGTCAATCGTTTGAGCTGAACTCCGAGATATCTGCATCAAGTCTCGAACATGCGGGTTTCCGCGGGACAGTTTGGTCGGGGAGCGGACGAGCGGCTATTGCTGATACGTAAAACCGCGGGTAGACTCTCGATCCTATACCGTAAACCGCATGCATTTTCGATGTTTAGTGGAACGGTGTCATTTTACATATAGAAACATGGGAACGGTTACTTGTGCGGGAAAAATGACTTGGAGCGTGTACTGGACGGTTTTGAGCGGTTTTCATCGGTGTTAACTGCCAGGACTCGACTATAAAAAGGAATAGAGCGTTGTTCTTCGCGAGCGTGAACGAGAAAGATAAGAACTCCGAAAGAATAGAAAGATTGCGAAGAAACCGATAGAGATTGTCGAAGTTTGGGAAGAGATCGTCGAGTAGTTTGGATTTCTGAGATGCACGGGCTAAAGAGAGATCTGGTCGTGATTATACATGACAAGAGGTGTTAGAAACTGTAACCGAGAGTTAAAGGTGAGTTGCGTGACCGTGGCGACGAGTCTTGTGTCGTTTTCTTGCATAGATTCACTTAGTCTTTGATTGTCCTGTATAATCTGTATGATTGCTTGTCGTTTTCCTGATTATCTGCTGCTTAGTCTTGGCCGGAGGTACGCTTGGGAGCAGTAATGCTCGCTAAGGACTGTCCGGCTGCGGGAAGATTGCTCGGTAACTCAGCATGATTATGCTGGACGAGTTTCTGTTCGCGACTTGCAATATTGACTGTTTGAATTGATTGTTTGATTGCGATTACTTGCTTGTGGCCTGGTGAGACAGGACGACCGCTCTCACTAAGCAAATCCTTTTGCTTATGCCTCATTTGTGATGCAGGAAAGAATTGTGATCAGGAAGGTAATTGGGACGCTGGAACTAGTTCGCGGGACTAAGGCAAGGAAAGGAATGATGGTTATCTATGGGTAATTGTACTTGGTCTAGTATGTAAACGTGTAATAGCTTATTAGCAAACTCACCATTGTACTGGAACCTCGTTATTAATTCAAATATTCTGTTTTATGCTTAAATTGACTTATCTAGAATTTGAATCGAAAAAATGTTAAGTGTTCAATCGGTTTAACTTGGCTGTGAGTTGTCGCGGCGAGGTAGAAACCGGGTTGGGGCATTTCAGATGGCTTCCCACTATGGAACCAAGATGTTTGACCTCTTGGTTCTGACCGCTTCTTCAGTGAGCCATTGGATAAGACATTCCTCTTTTTAGAGGCCACACCAGGAAACTCTAAAGGACTTTTGCTCATTTGCCTTTTGGAGTCAGCTTTTCTCCTCCTATGAGCAGATTTGGAAATGGGAGCTTTGGATATTCAATCCTTTCTTTAGTTGGCCTTCTAGACGGGGAAGAGAGCCCCATTTAGCTGTGTGGATAGAGAGGGAAGGAGGCTGAAGGATTCTTGCTTTGGGAGACAAGTTTTATCTGTTTGAACACTGTATGCTCAATACTCACCTGCTTATCTTCTCCTTGCAGCTCATCTTCTAGTAGATCATCATTGTCGATCTCTTCTTGTTGCATGACCAAGTCAAAATCTGCGTCAGCTTTATCTTGCAACTTTTTCTCCTCCTCCGTTGTCAGGAACACAATACTCTCAGCCATTTCTTTTTGGAGCTGCAATTCTTCCTCCTCAGTAAGAAGAGATTCATCGACCTTCTTTGGAGACATGCCTATCTTTGGCGGACTATGGCCAAGGGATACTTCAGCATTTTTCTCAGAACTTGCAACCTCATACACATGTCCAACAGAAAATACAGGCAGAGGATTCTTTTCCACTTGCAAGAACTTCACTAATCAGAGAGGACAAAGAGAGAATTAATTAGGGTTGCTAACAGGATTCTCGAGTATCGAGGAAAAAACTAGAGATACGATACATGATGACCGAGCGAGCAATCGACATCACCGATGAGAGGGGAGTTGATAAGAGCTGTGTCACTGGGAAGCTACAAAACAGAGACAAAACACATAGCAAAAGTCCACACTTCCAACAACCATAGGACAGATCTGAGAAAAGAACAATTCAGAAAACACAAAGGAAAAATCGCAGGAGCACACAAAAACTGATAAAGATCTCTCGAGTGTCGAAACAAGCGTTGATTGATTCAAGCAAAAAGTTCCTCATGATCTGCGGCGCTGCAAAATCGCCTCCCGGGTGTCTCTCCATTAAAGTTAACTCCGATAAATAGAGATGATGATTATGGTTAGCAGTATAGTTGGTTCGATGATATAGTTGGTTTTCTCTTGAGTTTTTAATTAAATTTGGTTATTATATTGGTTTAGTTCTCGATTGAATTTTTTTTTTTTTATTATACATTTAATGTTGAATGAATATATTTTATCGTTACCGTTTTTTTCTCAATCTCAATTTTGGGAGAATCTAAGGTAGTACTAGAGTTAATCACAAATTTCATAGATATGACACAATACCAATTTGCAAATTGCAAACAGTGAATAGATCTATACTTAACAATTACGATGAACAGTATTTTATAGACATTATTTTGACCTTAATGTCAAATATAGGTATGTTTAACTGCCTGTTTGTTTTTAAGTTGATAAATATCTTCAGAAATTATTTAGATATTCTTATATCCATGTAAAGCCTTTTTCTAATGAAAAAAAAAAAATACATATTGAAATATAAAAGTGTATAGTATTGTTTTACATCATGACTACATAAATTGTTTTCCGCTATATATGTCACAATTAGTTGATCATTGGATGAGCTAATAATAATAATAATAATAATAATAATAATAATAATAAATCATGACACAAATGTGCAAAATCGTAAGTTTTTACAATTAATATCATTAATATATTATTCAGATTGATTAACCATAAACTATGTGTGATGCATCTAGTGAGAAAAAGAAATATATGGGAGTTGACTGGAAATGTATAAAGTATTTAAAATTATTTTAAAACTTGATTACAACCAAATAAATACGCCAATATATAAATTTAGGTGTTACATTTTACAGTTAATATTTCAATTTAAAGTTAATTAATATGCATATAATTCTTAAGATTTTATTCTATGTATTTAAAAGCCCAATTCAAACATCACATACATCATCTTCCAAAAAAATTTAACCATCTATTCGATAATAATAAATATGATTTTATATCAAAACTAACATGTGCTTTATATCAACCTAGATTAGGACCCGCCCGATGTGCGGGTTTAGAGTTTTTAAAATAAAATTTTAATAAAGAATAGAAAATAAATATTTCTAGTAAGTAAAAACTATCTATAAAAGTAAATAGATACACCGAGTTATCCAATGTGATATTTGGTGTGCTGCGACTCTGTGGTTGAAACTATCAATCATATTTTCTTTGAATGCATTCGCTTGTGTGAAGTTTGGGATTTATCTCCGACTCCGACCTCGTTAGAGAGTTTTCCATATGAGTCAGTATACTTGAATTTTGATTTTGTTTCTGGAGGGAGGGTGATCCTAATCAACTTCTTCAATTACCATGAATTTTATAGGCAACCCGGAAGGCCATAAATAAAAAAGTTTATAAAAGTTTAGAGATTGAGGCGAATGATATAATTGCTCAGGCTTTGGTCGATAAGTTAACCTGGGAAGAGGCGCTCTCTTTTATGGCGTTCATGTCAGCTCCATCTCTGTCTTCGGATGTCTAGATTTCTTCACCTCGTTGTTAGATTGAAAGTTATTGGAAAGCAACCAATGTGCATTCAGGATTGGGTTGGTGGTATTGCGTTGCTGAGGAGCGAACCTTGTTGTTGGAGGCCAATTGTTTTAAATAAAATTAGGTTTGTTTTCTCTATTTTACTTTTACATAAAACCTTTTTATGGTAGGTTTAATTTTTTACATTTATATTTTTAAAAAATTTAATAAATCTAGAATTGACATGTGTTAACATCTGAATGATAAAGTTGACACATGTCACAATCTTGTTAATGAGTAACTTTGACATCAAACTTTATATAATTAGATTTTCTCAAATTTTTATGTACAATTTTTATTGATATAACAATTTATTACTATTTGAACTATATAGTATATTTCTTTTTGGTTGAAGTTTTATAAAAGAAATAATATTTATTATTTATCAAACTTTATGCTTTTACCAGCTCAATCCCCGAGACCAGCTTTAAGTAGGGGCCCGGTAAAGGACCTCTCCCTTCAAATGAATCATTTAATTGATCATCAGACTAACACTTGGCGGATGGACATGCTCCATGAGCATTTTGATCCACTCGATGTGGCTTTGATCCAGGCTATACCTTTAGGAGGTAACCAGAGGGCTGACCCTTTCGGTTGGCATTTCACGCAAAAAGGGCCGTATACAGTCAAATCGGGATATCACACTGCACGACTTGATGCAAATCGGACTTTCAAGGCCTATGGCTCTGGGCCGGAAATTACACCCCTTCTTGCTAGCGTTTGGAGGGTCCGTTTCCCTCCTAAAATTCAACATTTTATGTGGCAGGTTCTATCTGGATTTCGGTTTCGGCTAACCTGGGACGTCGTGGTATTGCATGTGACATATGATGTGTTCGCTGTGGAGCGGATGAGGAGACCATAAATCATGCAATTTTTGTTTGTCCTCCAGCTCGTCAGGTATGGGCTTTAGCCCATGTATCAGTGGGCCCACTTTCCTTTCCGACGGATTCGGTGTATGCAAATGTGGACCATTTCCTAGGGCAGCAAAATCCAGGGGCTACAGGGTGGAGAAACCGGAGGATATTGTTAGGGTTGAAGAAGGAGAAGCTACAGAATGGCAGCAGACTCAAGCAGAAGATGATATAGACATCTCTCATCCTATCTCTGTAGGTTTATCGGTTCCGGCGGACACGAACTCACTTCCAACAGTTTTTTTGGGTTACCGCTGCTTTATAGATGGTTCCTGGAAAGCAGGAGACCAATTTGCAGGTGTTGGATGGTGTTGTACCTCGCTCCAGGCTGATGGGCGCTAGGAATTTTCGTCGAAGTCTATCTCCATTACATGCCAAAGCTGAAGCTTTCCTCTGGGCGATGCGTTGCATGATTGGTCATGATTTCCGAGACGTGGTTTTCTATATGGACTGCTCAGATTTGGTAAAGATGGTGTCTTCTCCTTCCGACTGGCCAGCTTTTTCGACGTACCTGGACGACATCAAGATTGATAGGGAAGAATTTTCATCTCTTTCTTTATCCTTTATTTCAACAAAAGCTAATGTTAGTGCGGACTCCTTGGCACGCCAAGCGCGTACCTCTACGCATCATGTTTTGTTTGTAAACAATTTTTCACCCATTGGCTCATTTGAGTTGATCTTTTGTTGACAAAAAAAATAAATAATCTTTATGCTTTTACCCAAAAACTTTTATAGAACATGGAGTACCATTTAAATATCTATACCATCATAATAAACGATATTTTAAGTTTAATTACACATTTCATCTTAATGCATAAAACTAAATATTTTCTATCAAACAAAATTAATACATGATATCAAATCTATATCTTAGTAAGAATTAAAAATACAAATAAAAATTAACAAAATATAATTCGCAAAAATCTGAATCAACATTATTTAAGATATATTTGTTAGGTTGTTATATCATAAGTATTAATTACCTTGTGTCATAATCAATTTTAAATAAGTAAAATTTATAAAATAAAAACATAAATAAAGATATAGAGACATTCTCATCAAATAACTAAGATTCCTTCATATAAATTATAATTTATTTTGAATTATCTTATGTTTTAACATATGCATTACAAAAATACATGTGTTAAAATTATAAAATCAAACATAAAAAATTACTAATATTCTTAACTGATACATATTAATATTTGAAAAGTTTTTAATATAAAATAAATTCAATTATTAGACATTCAGTTTAGTAATCACATTTAACTATCTATTTCATCGTAAAACCATAATTCACTTCTTCATGGATTAGAGTTAAAATTTTAATAACTAAAAATAATATGAGCATCATATGTATATTGGTTAGTATTTTAAATTTAACAATAAAAATAATCAGTAAAAAAACCAGTTAACATCCACAAAATTTTTGAAAATCCAAAAATATCCTAAATATTATTCTTCTACATGTCATAATTTCATAAGTTATACTTTTGTCAATTTTCATCAATTAAACAAAAATTCACTCCTACAAACTCATTTTTTTCTTTTTAAGTTCATTATTCTTTCATGGTTTTGTGTAGCTCTGGGCATATTATCCGGACTCGAATCCCAAACAGAACCCAAAGTAGACATATTATGCATCCACAGGGATTTGAACCCGGAACTTTGAGCATTTAATGATGCATCTTTAACTATTTTGCTATTTTAGTTTCTCTTTCTTAATGTGAAACGTTAAATATTTCTATATATACAAGTGATCTAAAATTTATAAAGAAATAAAAGTTAGTTTTTTTTAATATTTTTTTTTGAGTTCGGGTATACCCGAGTTACCTAAATTACCTGAACCCGAACCCGATAATATAAAAAGTCCGAACGGTTCTGTATGTGAAAACCCGAACACGACCGGGTTCGGGAATCCGAATGCCCAGGATTAGTTTTGTATACTTACTTACAAAAAAATTATATTACCATAATAAATACAATTTATATCTGACAAAAATTATGTTAAATAACTTATGTTATTCTTTTAAACTTTGTTATTAATTATTTATTGATTAATAATATACATGTTTAATAATTAAGTTTTTACTTACACATGTTAAATTTTACTGAGAACACACATATAATATAATTAGCATACAATGAAAAATATATTGATTTTGTTAGTTTTCCTTTTTGATTTAGAAAAATAAAAATTTTAAAATATAAACATGTAAAAATTCTGTAAACATAATTAGTTGTCCTACTACGTTTATTAAAAAAAAAGAATTAACATGTGTCAACATCTAATCAATATATTTGACACTTGTCACGATATTGTTAATTAGTAATTTTGACATCAAACTTTATATAATAAGATATTTATCTTAGTTATATCAAAAAGTAATTAAAAATAAAAACAGAATTAGTAAGAAAAAGAAATGAAAAGAAACACAACTTTTTTGGGAAAATAATATTGTTTAAAATAATTTTCTATATGTTGTGATCTCATGAATAATAAATCTACCTCATGCTAAATCAATTTCAAATGCAATAAAGTCTATATAAAATATATATATATATATATATATATATATATGTAGACTCTTTATTTTTTTGCAGAACAATTTAATCATCTAATTCATCAGAATAAACCATATATTAAAATTTTAAGTCTACATACTTGAATCTTAATGAATAAGAAATAATTCTTCTCCTAAAATATAGAAATAACATGTTTTTGGTCTTTTAAATATCTTTAAGTTTGACAATTTCATCGATCCTCTTGAAATAAATAAATATATATATATATATATAGCTATATTTCAAAATTTTCTTTTTAATCATTTCTTTGAATTCGATATTTTCATCGATCTTTTTAACTGTTGTCGAGGAAAAATCTGTTCAGAAATATTTACACTGGTAAAAGAAATGGGATATTGTGGCCGTGGAAAATCTTACCTAACACATCTCTAAGAAAAATTACAAGAAAGATATTGTCAACCAAGAGTATAAAAAAAATAAAAAATAAACAGCTTTTAGTATTACTAAACTATACCCGTTATATATGAAAAGCCGTAAACTCTTTCCATGGATGACACAGCTTTAGACCAAAATATAGAATTCAGAAGATTTGAAAATAATTGTGGATAAAACTAAAGTATCATCTCGCTTCTATTTTTTTTTAAAACTATGTCAAATGAATTTTTTTTTTCGTTTTTCAATCTTTATTGATTATCATAGACTTATTACAATCGAGTATATTTTCATCTTAGTTTTTCTTATAATTATGTCATCAATTATTGCTCTATGATATAATTTTCATTTGTAATATTTTTTGTTTTAACAATTTTAGTGTTTAAATAAACTACGCCAAATTGAAAGTAAATAGACACAATATGACTTAATGTGTTTATATAGTTATTATAGGTGGTGATAAAAGTCTACTTTAACAGTAATATATATATATATATATGTATATATATAACAAATTTTTAGTGGTAAAACAAATATTAGTAGAATTTCACATGGATATAAATAAGATGACGATTTGACTAGTGATTTCCATGTAAAATATATTGTGAAAATGTTATAAAACCATATATTATATGAGATTGTGAAAAATACTTTTTAAAGTTGTGCAGTAATAATAATAACATTTAATTTTTAGCAAAAATTTTGGTAATTGATAAATTAATTTTAGTAGATTATTTGAAAAAAAATTATAATAAATTAAAAAATAAGAAACACAAATTTGTGGATTAAGGTAACAAAAATTAGAAATTTATTTTTTCTGACTAAAAAATTTAGGGGATTTTCAAAAATAGGTTTTTAAATAAACTAAATTTTATGTAAAATTTAGTTTAATTTTAAAAAGAAAAAAAAAGCGGTAGTAATCTAATGAGTCACATTCTAGTATGACTGTATGAGTAGACAGGAAAAAAAAAAAATAATAACTGTCGGAAAAAAATGAAGAAAAATAAAAATGGTGGTGCTTCCGCTCCTATTGAATGCGTCCACCTCCAAACCAAACTCACCACTCTTGTTCTGTCTTTCTTCTTCTTCTTCTTCAACTCCAAAACAATCTCTTCCTTTATCATCTTCTACCTTTTTGTCTGTTTCTTCTTTTGGTTCTCCCAATCACCAAACCTGACAAACCCATCTCCTCCTCCACTCTCCGTCGCTCCCCTTCGTGGGGATGCCTATTCGCCACCGCCGGAATCTTCTTCTCCGGCGGCGAACTCCTCCTCCGCATCCGATCATTCTCATTCCATGATTTCTTCTAGAGATCCCGATGCTCTCTTCAGCGGCGGTGGAATCAGGTTTCTTGAAATTCAAATCTTTCAATCGATTTCCCAATTTAGTATCTTTTTTTTGTTTTTGATTTTTTTAAAAAATTTTGTTTGTTCTATTCGGTGTTGTAGCTTTTTAGCAGGAGTTAGAACTGTGAAGTTTAGTTATGGGTACTCTAGTCTTAAGGGTAAAAGAGCAACAATGGAGGATTACTTCGAAACTAGAATCTCTGATGTCAATGGACAAATGGTTGCTTTCTTTGGTGTCTTCGATGGTAAAATGTTTTTTTTTTGCTTAACACATGGTTATTGTCTTAATCAAACTGTTATCATTTTTATTGTTACTAATAATGTTTTTGTTGTTGCTTGATTAGGTCATGGTGGAGCAAGAACTGCTGAATATCTCAAAAACAATCTTTTCAAGAATTTAGTTAGTCATGATGATTTTATCTCAGACACCAAGAAAGCTATTGGTAATGAGATGAGATTAAGCTATTTTAGTAGTTTTGTTTTATCTTCCACTGAGAGTTTTTGTTGTGTTTAGTTGAATGTTTTAAGAAGACAGATGAAGAGTATTTGATTGAAGAGATGGGTCAGCCGAAGAACGCTGGCTCAACTGCATCAACTGCTTTGCTTATAGGTGATAAGTTGATTATTGCTAATGTTGGTGATTCTAGAGTTGTGGCGTCGAGAAATGGTTCAGGTTTGTTTGCTTTTGACTCTGGGATACTAAATTGATTAACATCTCTTTTTTTAAGCTTTTGTTAATGTGATGCTCTTTGTTTGTTCTGTAGCTGTTCCACTCTCTAATGATCACAAACCTGATAGATCAGATGAGAGACAACGGATTGAAGATGCTGGTGGCTTCATTATCTGGGCTGGTAAAGTTTCCCTCTACTTACGTGTGCTTAAGAGTTAAGAGTGTAGGTGCACTAAGTATTGTTGGTGTTCTATAAACAAATTGTTTGCTACTGGAAATGGTATTTATAGATATGTTGTTTTGAAGTAATATGTGGTTTAGGCTGTTTGGTTATTAATCGTTCCTTGCAATACGAATAGGAACATGGCGAGTTGGTGGAATTCTCGCTGTGTCTCGTGCATTTGGGGATAAGCAACTTAAGCCATATGTGATTGCAGATCCAGAAATTCAGGTACTTAAGATGTGCTACTCCCTTGTTGCATGGCTGGCCATCGAGCATTTAGTATAATGATAATCATATGAATGTTTCATACTACATTTTTGGTTGAGTCACAAAAATGTGAGTGCCCTGTTTGCTGGTTGAAATGCGCTTGCGCTCATACTCACACTTGGTACTCTTATTATCTTCTTAGGAAGAGGATATAAGCACGTTGGAGTTTATTGTTATTGCTAGTGATGGACTGTGGAATGTGTTGTCAAACAAGGTTAGTTTTCCAGATAATGCCCATTTTGATCTATTTGCATTACGCTATGGGCTATTAAGAAGGCATACATATTCCTTGATGGGATTTTTGTGAACAATCTTTAGATCCATCAATAAACAAGGAATTGAGTACCTACCTAAACGGTAAACACACCCTCAAAACTACTTTTTTTCTTTTCTAGGATGCTGTGGCAATAGCACGAGACATTTCAGATGCGGAAACTGCAGCAAGAAAGCTTGTGCAAGAAGCCTACGCACGCGGTAGCTGTGACAACATCACTTGTATTGTTGTTCGATTCGAAGTTTCTTGAGCAAAGAACCAAAATCATATTGTTTCTTCTGTTGTGAATGTATCATCTTTCAGCTGTTGCTTTTTCCTTCCATCGTTTTGGTTTTTTTAGCCAGACAGCATTATTAATACACTCACATTTGGATTATATAATTGAAAAAGAAAGATATAATTATGAGACTCTATGCCTCGTAATTTTTTAATACATAATGCAGTTGCAGCTGCAATTTGTCTCATCTGGTCTAAAGAAATGATATTATTACCAAAAGGAGCTGAAACACAAGAGCTACCAGCTACCTACTTCTAAAAAGTCTTTAAGATAAACAAAAGCGCTAATAGAGATTTACTTATGTTTCTGCTTCTTTAGTCTCAGCATCTTCGATCTCTCCCTCTTCCTCCACACTGGACTCTTCCCCCTTTTTCATCTTCTTGGTTTCCAGGAACTCGAGGAGACCTTTAAGCGCGATATCAGCATTCTTACTTGCCATGAGCTGCTGCGTGACTTCAGCCGGAGTTGAATTGACCTCAAGGACCAGCTTCTCAATGGGATTAAACAAGACATGGTCATCAGTTTTGAGGTACAAAGCCACAAGCTTTTTGAACACAAAGGGCGTGCAGTTGTCCATGAGAATGTGAACGTCCATTCTTCCCGGTCTCAGCAATGCCGGGTCAAGCTTCTCCTTGTGATTGGTTGTGAAAATTATGATTTTTTCTTCTCCGCAGCTTGACCAAAGTCCATCAACAAAGTTCAATAGACCAGACAACGATATCTGTCCAAAAAAGAACATTCATAAGTCTAAGAAACAGAGATTAATTCAAAACAGAGGATTTCAAATTTACAACTTACCCCAACTTCAAACTTCTTCTTCCGCTTCTGCGGCTCTCCATCATCTTCTCCACCATCTTCTTCCTTTTTCTTGGTCTGGCGTCTACGAGAAGCATCAGCTCCACAATCAATATCTTCAATGAGAAGAATAGACCGGTTCTTGGTTGAGGTAAGAATCTCCCGCAGCTCACCATCATCTCTAACACTCTGAATCTGAAGATCATAGATATGATACTTCATGTGATTAGCAATGGCAGCTACCATAGAGGATTTTCCAGTACCCGGTGGACCGTAAAGAAGATATCCACGCTTCCAAGCCCGTCCCACGCTCTTGAAAAAGTCTTTTCCTTTAGAGAAAGCATCAAGATCATCAATCAAAGTCTTCTTAAGGTCTGGCTCAACAGCTAAGGTCTCAAAGGTCGTGTGGTGCTCGAAAATAGCGGATTCCCATTTAGACCGGTCTTGGTTATAAGTGTAGATCTTGAGATTCTCACGATGGCTCATTATCTTCTCGGCTGATTTCGCCAAGTAAGTGAAGTAATCTGTCATTATCTTCTCACGAAACTCTTTCTTACATGTCAAATGAAAGTACCTGAAAAACACATCAAACATGTCAGAAACAAACAAGATTGTAATCTAAGACAACAAGAAGAAGAGAACATAGTGTTCTGTTTACCGTTTCTCGGGTAGATACTTCTTAGTCTCAACAGAGTGAAGAGTCCACTCAAGATGAATCCCTTCAAACTCATCAATGATCTTTGTGTTTACAGGGATACCAAGTTTTGGCTCAGCCGCTGGATTCTTGAGATTACTCGAACCCACAAGGAGTTTTCCCGTAGAAAGTCCGGCGAGACGGGTCGGTAAGTAAACTTCAGCAGCACGGAACGTCTGGTTCTCAACAAACTCCCAACGTTGTTCGATCACAAAAGTGAAACTCGACTGGAAGTAAGAAGAGAAGAAGTCCATAACTTTTATAGCTATGTACTCTCTGATCCTCTTAGGCACGATCTCGTTGAGGATTGTTCTAAAAAGCATCGTGATTGCTGAAAAAGATGTGTAAAGAGAGAAAACTGCGGATACAGAAGGGACTTGACTATAAAGATTCGCCATTTTTTATTTTTTATTTTTTTTTATGTGAAGAAGAAGAAGAAGAAGAAGAAGGAAGATGATGAATGAGTGAGATAGTGTGTATTGTGTTTATATAAAGAGTTTGGTGAGTGGTGAACAAGAAAGTTAGAATTTTTAAAACATTTAATCAAAAAAGAAAAAGAAAAAAGAAAGATTGAAAATTTCAGGGAGAGTGTAAACAGCAAACTTGGGTGGAAAGCTCCAAGCACGGATGAGAGAAAGTGGAAGACGTCATTAAGGTCAAGGGAGATAAAGACAAGGCAAGTCACATTCACGTACACTTTAAAGACGTACACATACATACCTATACAATTAAACAAATGTGGTTAACGTATCTATCTACACACAAACACACTTTATATATCCTTTAAGAAGTTATTTAATTTTCTATTGATCTGTATGCAAATTAACAACGAATGAAGTACAAATTAGGTTTGCAGCGTGCAAATATATGATGATTTTGTTTTTGTACTAAATTATGATGAATATAGGGTTTTTTTTGGAGGGTTTACAAAAGCTATAAATTTATCTTTAGTTACAAAATTTTGCTCTCAGCGCAAATAGTATTTGGAGTTTATAATCATTATAAAAAGAAACTGTTTGCAATTTTTAAAAAATGGATGCTAAAATATGCTAATTGACGTTACATAGTACTAGATTATGATGAATATAGGGTTTTTTTGGAGGGTTTACAAAAGCTATAAATTTATCTTTAGTTACAAAATTTTGCTCTCAGCGCAAATAGTATTTGGAATTTATAATCATTATAAAAAGAAACTGTTTGCAATTTTTTAAAAATGGATGCTAAAATATGCTAATTGACGATACATAGTAGAACCTCTATAAATTAATACTCTTTAAATTAATACTCCTTATAAATTAATAAATTCTTCCGGTTTCGAATTAGGTCGGTATAAAAAATGACACATTTCGATAAAATAATAAGATAATAATTTTTCTGGAACTCCTATATGAAAATATGGTCTCATCAATATCATGAATTAATAATCAACTAAACTAAATATATATATATATATATATACATATACATCTAAGAAAATCTAGTGAGATATGACTCTTTTATTGTTTGTTTATCTAAGAAAATCTAGTGAAATATGATTCTATTTTTGTTGGCATATTCTTGAATTTGTATTTTTCTTCGAGCTCATCTTGAATTTTTTTCATTGTTATCTTCTCAAATCGCATCCAAAAATTATGGAGAATCCTAGATGCGATAATTGCTTCTTTAGTAACTGGTTCTAAAGGTAACGCAATATTTTTCTCGACTTCATCATTAACATTAAGGATAATAGTAACAATTTCTGCTCAACTCTAAACTTTTAACATTTGTCATTTTTACCTATAGAATCTAGTAAACAATTGACATTCATCCTATTACGATAGTCAAGATTATAAATTTTAAAATATTATTTGAAAATGAGAATAATAACAAAAGTATCTTATTCTTGACAAATTAATATTTTATTAATTTATCGATAAGTTAATAATTATTAATTTATCGATAAATTAAAACTTCTATAAATTAATAAAATTTTATGATTCTGACCTTATTAATTTACAGAGGTTTTAGTGTAATATAATTGTAGTCCATGTATTAGCTTGTTTGATCTTTTGTAGTAGACTAATCTACTAAATAAGGAGTATTGTAGTTAAGTAGCCTGATTAAGCGTAGCCTAATATGGGCAAGACGCTAGCCAACAAAACAACTGGCATGTATGTACGTGTTGTAATTAGAAAGGAGATATTGTGTCATAAATGATACGTAAATTATTACACGCAAGGAAAATAAGTGGAAGCTGACATGTATGTGAAACTGATGTACATAATACAATACAACAAAGGAGACTGGTCGGTCTTATTCAAAGAAAAAAAAAAAAAGAAAAGATAAAATAATTAAAACGTAAAAGGACTTGTTGGCTAAGGAAGAAAAGATTCTCAATGAAGGGTCCTGATTTGTTTGGTTCTTTGTTTTTTCTTTTTATATTGATATTTGAAAGACCAATGTTTTGGAGTCGTGCACATGCAGATCAATTGAATAATGTTGAAAAAGCAACCAATGTTATTAATTAGAACCCGAACCATATTGGGGCCGCCGGACTAGCATATTCCTTTTTCGTTCACTTGAGAGACTTATCGAATCGGTAATATTTGGGAAATTTGTTTTTCTTCAATTTTTCAAACATCGGTTACAAGGTTAATAATAATTAACAGCCACATGTTCACTGATGATTCGATGAGATAACGATGGTAGATAAATATTTTCACTTATGTTACAGAAGTTCTGTTGAGTATCTAATTTTTTGTAGTTTGGTTTTGAGTTTTGACCAATTTAGGGAATATATAATAGAATTTTTTTTTCTGGTGTGGGGATTGGCATCCCCAATATACCGATCTAAACCCGATAAAGAAATCGGTTATCCAAACTGGGAGCTCGACTTTGAGATGGATTTCATCTTCAAAGGTCCAGTAGCGCCGAGAAGCCCAGTTCCGAGGTGACAAACCGACGTTTCAGCTCGCCCAGCGGCTGACCTAGTAAGAAGCAGGAAACTTTCCTAATCAGCTCGGCCATGATTTGAAAAGTAGATATATTCTGTAAATCTAAGAAACCTATAAATAGAGGATAATCCCTCCGTTATAATTACCTAGCAATTAATACCAAAAACTCTAGTTCTTCTTTGTTCTTGAGCAAAACCTAACTTGTTTTTCAAGAGATTTCAATTCTCCTTTACTTATTCACTTTGATTCGATTTCTAAGAGAGATAGTATTATTGAATTTGTTTCCCTATACAAACAATTTCATTGTGTGAAACTCAGTTTCTATAATTGGCGCTGCCTGTGGGACACTAAGTTCTCAGATCACTTCTCTCTCATATTCTCTTGAAATTCATCAAGCAAGAAAGACTATGTCTCCAGTATCCGACAACGATGTCGCCGGCGCAACTGCTCCGCAACAAGACAACCCGGTAACCGGAGCCTCCAACCTGCGGGATGTCACGACGGATCCATCCACTGGCCCACCAGCCGCACGAGTCTATGCCCGACGCAACCTCGGCACGTCGGTGGACCCGGCAGATAACTCGGTGGAACCCTCCATCGGGGTGGAGGATCCCGAAGCACCTCATCACGGAACCCGTGAGCATGATGGGGAACTACCTGTCGATGGGTCTGTCGCCAGACAGACTTCGTCCGCGCAAGTCACACAATCTCCCCAACTCGTCTCTGTGAACGACTTCCGTCTCATGTTCGAAACAATCTCTAAGGACCTTTTCCAGACGATATCTGACACAAATCAGCGGTTGGACGCGATAGAGCATAGTGCGCTCCCTCCACTCGAGCAGAACACCGCGCCGCCGCAAGTAGCTCGAAGGAAGGGTCCCTAAATCTCAGAACCAGTGCGTACCATCGGTGCTAGCCTCGGGGTTGCAACCCCACATCGAGCAATCCTCTCAGAGAGATCCGGTTCCTGTTCCCAACCCCGAGTTAGAAGAGATCCACTTCCAAATCCAGGAGAAGGGATCCCTCCTCCACCTGGCTGTGAGCACAGCCCCAGAAATCGACAGAATGTTCGAAGCCGCGCAACGGACCCCGTTTACCAGACGAATCTTGGAGATATATGTCCCAACCGTAAAACTAAGGCTTCCAACGTACAATGGGACGAAAGACCCAATGCAGCACATGACCTCGTTCATGACTACCGTATCCAAGGCCACATTTACGGAAGAACAGAAAGAAGCTGGTCAATGCCAGCTATTCGTCGAAAGTCTAATAGGGAACGCATTAATCTGGTTCTCTCGACTCCCGGCGAATTTGATTGACAACTTTGCCCAACTGTCAACAGCCTTCTTGCGGAACTACCGGGTCTTCATAGAACGTGGTATTTCTAGCGCCGAGTTATGGGAGATAGTCCAGGAGCCCGGCGAACCCCTGCGACGTTACCTTACCAAGTTCAAGGAAAAGTATGCCAGCCTCTCGGTCACCGAAGACGTTGCGATCGCCGCTTTCAAAAAGGGGCTCACTCCCGGGTCGCCCTTGCAAGTGGACCTCAATATCCGAGAGGCCAAAGATTTGGACGACACACTTTACCGGGGATTTTGTTTCGCGTACGTTAAGGAGGACGAAGAGAAGCAGACCGCGAAGGCCCCTCTCGCACTTACAGCTGCGGCCAAAGAAAAAAAGCCAGAACAGCTACCAAGAACCCCTGAAGCATCACGATCCAAGAGATCCTAAACGTGGAGTGGTCACTGCGATTTTTGAAGAGGAAGGACAAGATAACACACCTCCGAACGCACAAGAGGAACTTTACTTCGATTTTCACATGTTCGGAGGCCATTCCACGGCCGAGTGCAAGCATCTGTCCAATTTCTTATTCGAGAAGTATTTGTCTGGCGAGATCAAAGCTGTTTATCAGCCTAAAGCATCCCGCGGTGGTCGCGGAGGTAGAAGTCGTGGAGGAAGATTCGGACGATCCAATCCTGAGCGAGGTCAGAGAAGCCGTAACCACCCAAATAATGCGCCGAGCGACCTGCAACAGCCACCTCCCATCGAGCAGCAGAATTCAGCGCTTGTAGAGGGACTTTCGGTACCACCCAAGCGTTAAAAATGACAAACCCCATCTCGGGGTCGTATCTCTATGATTATCGGTCAGACCTATGTGTGCAAGGATTCCGTCCGGGCCCTAAAAAAGCGAGCACGCCAGATTTGCAGCGTTCAGGCGATCTCCGAGGAGGAGACACTTAGTACAGATTCCTTCACATTCACAACCGAAGGTGCTAAGGGAATCCACCATCCTCAAAATGACTCCCTCGTCGTGGAAGTCAAAATGGGCGAGTTCGATGTAGAGCGAGACTTAGTGGATACCGACCGCACGATCAATGTACTATTCTGGCAGACGTTGGAAAAAATGGGTGTTACACCAGAGCAAATCAAACCAGAGTCCAGAACGCTGACCGGGTACGATGGTGTGGCCAAAATGTCAATGGGCGACGTAAAGCTGCAAGTCCAAACTGGCGGTGTAACACGCAAAACCAAGTTCGTGGTTATAGACGCTCCACCAATTTACAACGCCATCCTAGGTTCGCCTTGAATTTATTCGATGCAGGCAGTCCCCTCCACCTATCATCTTTGTGTTAAATTTCCAACGGCTACTAGGATCTACACGTTATATGGCAATCAAAAGATGGCCAGGACCTGCTCTGTTCTCGAGAAAAGCAACGGCAGAAGGATGACGCATAGCAATTACAAGGCGAGGATCACTTAGTCGATCCTCAAAAACCGGAATGAGATCGGTTAAAAGCCACAGGATGCCAAATCATACAAGTCAACATAGACGGAATAGACCCCTCTCAAACGGTTAGAATTGGGGCCAAACTCGAAGATCGGATCAAAACCGAACTGATAGCTTTCCTGAAATTCTGATCCTCGACGTTCGCCTGGTCCACTAAGGACTTGGTCGGTATCGATCCATCAGTTACCTGCTATAAGCTAAATGTCGACCCCACTTTCAAACCAGTCTGGCAGAAATACCGGCGCCTCGACACTGATCAAGCAAAGGCGGTACAAGACGAAGTCGAGCGACTACTGAAAGCCGATCAGATAATGGAAGTACAATACCCTGACTGGCGGGCAAATCCGGTGGTGGTCAAGAAAAAGAACGGCAAGTGGAGAGTCTGCGTCGATTTCACCGACCTCAACAAGACGTGCCCTAAAGATTGCTTTCCTTTACCTCACATCGAACGACTCGTAGAGGCCACCGCGGGGAACCAGCTGCTCTCGTTCATGGACGCGTTCTCCGGCTACAACCAGATCGCAATGAGCCCAGCCGATCGCGAAAAAACCGCTTTCATCACGGATATCGGAACTTATTGCTACAAAGTAATGCCATATAGGCTGAAGAATGCGGGGGCGACTTACCAATGCTTGGTCAACACGATGTTCGCCGACCTATGAGGGAAAACGATGGAAGTCTACATCGACGATATGTTGGTCAAATCCCTCATAGCAGAACAGCATATCCAGCACCTCGCCAAATGCTTTGACATCTTGGATCGATTCCAGATGAAGTTAAACCCCACCAAGTGTACTTTCAGGGTGACCTCGGGGGAATTCTTAGGGTATATCGTTACCGAGCGCGGATTTGAAACAAACCCGAAGCAAATTGAAGCAGTATTGGGGCTCCCATCCCCGACCAACAAACGAGAAGTACAACGCCTAACAGGTCGAATAGCCGCGCTGAACCGGTTCATCGCCCGGTCAAGGGACAAATGTCTTCCTTTCTACCAGCTTCTCCGAGGTAATAATGATTTTCACTGGGACGACGCTTGCGAAGTTGCCTTCGGGTAACTCAAGGAGTACCGGACCAATCAGCCGGTGCTTGTCAAGCCTGAGGAAGGACAGACGTTATACCTCTACGTCTCTGTCTCTAGTTCGGCAGTAAGCGGGGTGCTGGTCCGGGATGATCGCAGCGATCAACGACCAATCTTTTACAAAAGCAATGGCTCTCAACAACGCAGAGATGCGTTATCCAACCTTGGAAAAGCTGGCTCTTGCTTTGATCGACGCTGCTCGGAAGCTTCAACCATAATTTAAGTTCACTCCATCGTGGTATACACCGATTTACCACTCCGGACTATTCTTCACAGTCCTCTTCAATCCGGGCGAATTGCAAAGTGGGCGATCGAGCTAAGCGAGTATGACATCGAATTTCGTTCTCGTCCGAGCCTAAAATCACAGGTCCTAGCAGACTTTATCACGGAGTTATCCCTTGATCTCGAAGAAACCATACCTAAGGAGGAATCTTGGACTTTGTTCGCCGAAGGCTCTTCCTCCACTCAGGGATCCGGCGTTGGGATTATTCTCCGATCGCCAACTGGCGAGGTCATCGAGCAGGCGTTAAAACTAGGTTTCAGGGCATCGAACAACGAACTTGAATATGAAGCCGTCCTGGCCGGGCTGCGGTTGGCACAAGGACTCAAAGTAACAAGCATCCAAGTTTTTTGCAACTCACAGCTAGTGGTTAGCCAATTCAGTGGAGAATATGACGCTAAGAACGAACGTATGGGGGCATATCGCCAATTACTCCGAACTCTCTCGGAGCAGTTTGCCTCGTTTGAGTTGATTAAGGTCCCAAGGAGCGAAAACGCATCGGCAGACGCTCTTGCCGCCCTGGCAAATTGTTCCGACCCAAGCTTGCGACGATCAGTCCCGTTCGAATGCATCAAAACGCCTAGTATCGATCATATCAATCTGACGTTTGCCATCGGTGGTGACGCGGAACCAATGGAAGTCGAGGAACCTGTTCAGGAACCCACGAGTACAGCACAATCCCTAGCCGACTGGCAGCTCGAGATCAAAATGTATATCGAGGATGGCAAGGTTCTAGAAGATCGCTGCAAGCTCGACGGTTGAAAGCCCGATGTGCGCATTACGCCATGATGAAGGGTAGTCTTTTCCGACGCAGTTCGTCCAAAGCCCTACTCACCTGTGTTGATCGAGAAGAGGCAGGTTCACGAAGGTGATGGTGGCAATCACTCCGGAGGAGGATAATCCCTCCGTTATAATTACCCAGCAATTAATACCAAAAACCCTAGTTCTTCTTTGTTTTTGAAAAAAACTTAACTTGTTTTCCAAGAGATTTCAATTCCCCTTTACTTATTCACTTTGATTCGATTTCTTAGAGAGATAGTGTTATTGAATTTGTTTCCCCATACAAACAAATTCATTGTGTGAAACTTAGTTTCTACATTTCACAATTTTTGATTTCCAACATACATCAATGTTTCTTCATTCTTGTATAGAAAATTTGCAACCACAGAAAAACAGAGCGAAGAACCATTGATGTTCCTCATTTTTTTTTCGTGTGCAAACGAGATGTTCCTCTTTAGATGAGAAAACTAAGGTTTTATCCTCTATAATACTATCAAATTCTGGTCCCAATCAAACAACACAATCACTTTGATAAGTTCGGTTCCATGAGTGACATCATACAACTTCAATACTTCGTATCCTCTTTTGTTTTTGTTGTTTTCCAATTTTTTTATTTTTATCCACAGCTTTAATAGATTGCTCTAGGAAAATTGTTTACTCATATGGCATAATGCGGTCCGTGTAAACTTTTTAAATTAGATATATAACACTATTTAACTACTGTTTGTCGCTTAGTTTTTTTTTTTTTTTTTCACTAGAAGGATTTTCATTGATGAAATGCGTTTGAGTTATACTTATACATAGCCGAAAAGGACAAGAATCCTTTCGTAGTCTGAGCCGGTGGGTACAAAAAAACCCCAAGAAACTTGATTCTAAACAAGGAAGTCTTATAAATTAAAACACGAATATTTAAAAAAAACCAAACAACACTGTAAAACTAATGGAAATTAACTCTAAAAACCATGGCAGCCGGGAGAAAAGCTTGAATATGTAACATCCATGAACCGAAATCCCGGTTTGGGAGTTGCATCGGTCGATGCAAGGTCGAGTTCCTGCGTTTTGACTTAAGTCAAACGCTGCGTTTTGGGCAAAGGGGAAAGGAAAACCTTTAAGTCGTTCTTTTTGTCTCACTAGACGAGTGCGGCCGTTTTTGGGAGAAAAGAGAAAGAGAGAACTGTTCTTGAACGTTTTTGGTGATTCCTGGAGTTTTGTGGCGTTTCTTGGTGAGATCTGTAGCTGGGATTGTTGTAGGAGCTTCCTAGAGGCTCGTTCTTGTTTGTTAGAGGTTCAGATTCTTCTGTGGCAAAGGTAAGTGCATAACCATAACTTATCTAAGCTAGAGGACTCTTTAATCTGTTTGTTGTGTGATGTTAGACTTGTTAGATCGTTGCTATGGACGTTAGGAAGCTTTCTTGTGGCTTGGGATCGAGTTTTGTGGTTGTAGGAACGAAGATCCGGCGAGAAGCTTCGGGGAAAAACACGGTGCTCGACGTTGCGTCGATCGATGCATATTTTGCGTCGGTCGATGTAAGTGCGAGGACGGCGCGTAAAACTCTAGGGTTTTCGTGTTACGTCGAGCATGCATTGGTCGATGCGGATTGGGTATCGGTCGATGCAAGTGACACTTGCATTGGTCGATGCAGCTTCTGTGTCGATCGATGCTTCCCCATTTGCCATCGGTCGATGCATGTTGGCATCGGTCGATGCTGAGTCCTGCTTTGTTACTTGTCGTTTTTTTATTGTTATCTGTTGGTTATTGATACTCTATTGCTTGTGTGTATAGCCCAATAGATGGGAGGATTGCCTTACTGAGTGTTTATAAAATACTCATGCATTGAAATATGTGTTTGTGGTGCAGGTAAAGGCAAAGTGTGATCGTGGAATCAAGGCAATGAAGAGGAGGATGTTCTAGGGACTCGATTTGATGTTGTCTGGCTTGCTAGGTTGCTAGAGTTGAGTCATTAGAACATTGTTAGGTTGCTGGTTCTATGATTTCTGCTATTTGATTATTGGATATTGTTGATGTTATGATTATTGGTTATTATTGGATTCTTATTTGTATATTGATTGGTATTGGTTATTCCGCTGTTGGTTGTGATTGTGGATAGGTGGCTAGTGGGTATGGGACCACTAGTTGTAGTTTATTTATTATATTATAATTATTATTTACTTTAAAAAAAAAAGGTCAGTCGTTTTAGTTTGGTATCAGAGCCCTTACGGTTCTGGTTTGGGTTCACTAGGCTTTGTGC
This sequence comes from Camelina laxa, assembly GCA_024034495.1. Lineage (NCBI taxonomy): Eukaryota > Viridiplantae > Streptophyta > Magnoliopsida > Brassicales > Brassicaceae > Camelina > Camelina laxa. The sequence goes on from CM043884.1 coordinate 9,779,112, forward strand.
TGTAGATGTTTGGGATTTGCATGCTTTGATTGATTATGTGAGTTAGTCAATTGTGTGTGGCATGGAGTCCTAGAACATCCTCTTCGAGCCTACTGTGTGATTCCATGGTGAGTTTATGTTTTCTATGTTATATTAGAAGTTGTTTGCTTAGCCTTCTGTTCATGGTAGTGCAGATGGCTAGAGGTGGTGCTGTTGCGGGTCGTGGACGCGGACGTGGTCGTGGTAGGGGCGAAGTCCCAGTGGTTAGTGAGACCGAGGACCAGAGTGTGACAGCTGAGGGTGTTGGCGAGTCGCAGGGTGTCCAGGAGGATTTCATGAGTGTGGCCGGAGGGGGCGGTGTTAATGCTCCAGTGGTCGGTGATGTTAGGGTCCCGGGTGTGGGAGCCCAGTGGGTGGAGTCCCTGGTGTTGATCTTGCGGGCTTGTTAGCACAGTTGATAGAGCGATTGCCAGCGGTGGTACCGGCTCAGGCTCAGGTTGTGCCACCAGTGGTGGAGGAGGGGCGGCAGCCAGTGGCTGCGGATACAGGAGCATATGGACGTTATTTGTCCATGCTCAGGGAGATGACGCATCTACGGACTGAGCTGTTTTTGGGTGGTACCGACCCTACTGTCGCAGACGCGTGGAGGACGAGTGTGGAACGTAACTTCCATACTCTGAGATGTCCTGAGAAGTTTTGGGTGGACATAGGGGTCCACCATTTGAGTGGTGATGCTCAGGTTTGGTGGAGAGCAGTGGCTGCTAGGAGAGTGCAGAGGGAGATGACTTGGGCTGACTTCGTCTTGGATTTCAACCGCAAGTATTTTCCTAGAGAGGCTTTGGACCGGTTGGAGGTGCAGTTCCTTCAGTTGTCTCAGGGGACATGGTCAGTGCGGGAGCTGGACTTGGAGTTCAGTCGACTTCTTTGTTATGGGGGTCGGACTATGGAGCCCGAGGAGGCCCAGATCAGGAGGTTTATGAGGGCTCTTCGTGAGGACTTGAAGATCTATTGCATGGGACATAGTTATGCTACGCGTGCAGAGCTGGTTGAGACTGCAGTAGAGAATGAGCAGGATATCCGGGCACAATCAGTGGCGGTTGGTCCCGCGGTTCAGCCTGGTAAGGCTCAGCGGTGAGGTTCTAGCAGGGGCGGGAGGCCTATGCAGGGGACGAAGAGGAGATGGGAGGCTACGCAGACGCAGAGTGGTGCGAGTTGCTTCAAGTATGGGAGCAAGGATCATAAGTTTGCTAGTTGTCCCAAGAGGAGTGCTCCGACAATAGCAGCTCGTGTATGCTATCACTGCAGGGAGCCAGGGCACATCAGACCCTATTGTCCCAAGTTGCAGCCGGCAGCAGTGGCAGCGTTGCAGCAGGCGCAGCCTGGAGGTCAGCAGGTGGCACGGATTGAGCAAGCGCCACGGGTTTACACGACGGTCGAGCCTGGTGGGACTAGTGCCGGAGCGATCACAGGTATAACTTCTGGTACTTAACTTTGTGATTTCCGGTAGTTTAGATTTTATGTTTTTCCTGTGATAAAGTGTTAGGTTCTCAACACATGAGGTTTGTGTAGGGACCTTGTTCGTGGGCGGGTGTAAGTCCCATGTTATGTTTGATTCTGGAGCTACTGATAGCTTCATTACTCCGGAGTGCGCAGAGAGTGCGGGTTGCGGGAGGCAAGTTTCTGAGGGTTTTTGGCCGGGCAAAGGAAGTGGATATTCAGGTTGAAGGAGAGTCGTGGCCTGCTGTTTTGCTTATCAGTCCGGTAGAGTTGTATGATGTCATTCTCAGGATGGATTGGTTGCACGGCATATGGTGCATTTGGATTGCTATCGGGGTAGGGTGGAGTTTGAGCGCCCAGGAGGGAAGTTGGTTTTTGAGGGAGTTAGACCGACTTCGGGGAGTCTCGTGATCTCGGCCATTCAGGCCGGGAAGATGATCAAGAAGGGCCGTGAGGCTTATTTGGTTACCATTTCGATGACAGAGTCAGTAGGGAAGTCTATGGTTAGCGGTATTCCGGTAGTTGAGGAGTTTGAGGATGTGTTTCAGTCATTGCAGGGATTACCACCATCTCGGTCGGATCCTTTTACTATTGAACTGGAACCGGGGACAACGCCGTTATCCAAGGCTCCTTACAGGATGGCTCCAGCAGAGATGGGAGAGCTGAAGAAGCAGCTAGAGGATTTGTTGAGTAAGGGATTCATCCGTCCTAGTGTATCACCGTGGGAAGCGCCGGTGTTATTTGTTAAAAAGAAGGATGGGAGTTTCCGGTTGTGTATTGATTACCGAGGTTTGAACCGGGTCACTGTGAAGAACAAGTACCCTCTACCCAGGATCAATGAGTTGTTGGATCAGTTGAGGGGTGCTACTTGGTTCGGTAGATCTGGCGTCTGGTTATCATCAGATACCGATAGATGAGGCGGATGTGAGGAAGACTGCATTCAGGACGAGGTACGAGCATTATCAGTTTGTGGTGATGCCTTTTGGGTTGACTAACACGCCAGCAGCGTTTATGAGGTTGATGAACAGCGTGTTTCAGGAGTTTCTGGATGTGTCTGTCATCATCTTCATCGACGATATCCTGGTCTTTTCCAAGAGTCCTGAGGAGCATGCAGTGCATTTGAGGGTAGTTCTGGAGAAGCTGCGGGAGCAGAAGTTGTTTGCTAAGTTGAGCAAGTGTAGTTTCTGGCAGCGTGAGATGGGTTTTCTGGGTCACATTGTTTCTGAAGAGGGGGTTTCTATGTATCAGAGATTGGCCTAGACCGCAGAATGCCACAAAGATCAGGAGTTTTCTGGGGTTGGCAGGATATTACAGATGATTTGTGCAGGGTTTTGCGAGCAGAGAACGTCCTATGACTAAGTTGACTGGGAAGGATGTTCCTTTCGTCTGGTCACAGGAGTGTGAAGAAGGCTTTGCGGGCCTGAAAGAGATGTTGTCTACTACGCCAGTGTTGGCTTTGCCAGAGCAGGGAGAACCCTATGTGGTTTATACTGATGCATCCAAAGTTGGTTTGGGGTGTGTGCTGATGCAGCATGGGAAGGTGATTTCCTACGCTTCGCGGCAGTTGCGGAAGCATGAGGACAACTATCCTACTCATGATTTGGAGATGGCTGCTGCAGTTTTTGCCCTGGAGATTTGGAGATCCTATCTTTATGGTGCAAAAGTACAGGTGTTTACGGATCGTAAGAGCCTGAAGTATATATTCACTCCACCTGAGTTGAACTTGAGGCAGAGGCGGTGGATGGAGCTTGTGGCGGACTATGATCTGGAGATAGCTTATCACCGTGGTAAGGCTAACGTGGTTGCAGATGCTCTGAGTCGGAAGAGGATAGCTTCGGCTCAGGAGCAGGAGATGGAGACTCTGGTAGGAGAGATTAGTGCATTGAGTTTGTGTGCTATTTCTTAGGAGCCGTTGGGTTTGGAGGCGGCGGATAGAGCAGATCTTCTGAGTAGAGTGCGGTTGGCTCAGGAGAAGGATTTGGGGCTGGTGAATGCCTCTAAGGCTGTGGATACAGAGTATCAAGTCTCAGCTAATGGTACTATTTTGGTGCATGGGCGGATCTGTGTTTCCAAGGATGAGGAGTTGAGGCAAGAGATCCTAAGTGAGGCTCATTCGAGAAAGTTTTCTATTCATCCAGGAGCGACTAAGATGTACCTTGACCTCAAGAGGTACTATCACTGGGTCGGGATGAAGAAGGATGTGGCTAGTTGGGTCTCGAGGTGCGATGTGTGTCAGCTAGTGAAGGCTGAGCATCAGGTTCCGGGCGGGTTGCTGAAGAGTCTTCCCATTCCAGAGTGGAAGTGGGATATGATCACGATGGATTTCGTGGTAGGATTGCCAATGTCTCGAACTTTTGATGCTATTTGGGTCATTGTGGACCGGTTGACTAAGTCGGCACATTTTCTGGCTATCAAGAAGACTGATGGAGCAGCGGTCTTAGCTAAGAAATTTGTGAAGGAGATAGTCAGGTTGCATGGGGTGCCAGCGAGCATTGTGTCTGATAGGGATCCTAAGTTCACTTCGGTGTTCTAGAGGGCATTCCAAGGAGAGATGGGCACTAAGGTGCATATGAGTACAACTTATCATCCATAGACAGATGGATAGTCTGAGAGGACGATCTAGACGTTGGAGGATTTGCTGAGGATGTGTGTGTTCGATTGGGGTGGTCATTGGGTGGACCATCTGTGTTTGGCAGAGTTTGCCTATAACAACAGTTATCAGGCAAGTATTGGGATGGCTCCTTATGAGGCTTTGTATGGAAGGCCGTGTCGTACACCATTGTGTTGGACTCAGGTGGGGGAGAGGAGCATATATGGTGCAAGTTTTGTTCAGGAGACCTCAGAGAAGATTCAGGTTCTCAAGCTGAACATGAAGGAAGCCCAGGATAGGCAGAGGAGTTATTTTGATAAGAAGAGGAAAGAAGTTGAGTTTCAGGTGGGAGACAGAGTGTACCTCAAGATGGCCATGTTGCGGGGTCCGAACAGGTCATTGACTGAGACTAAGTTGAGTACGAGGTATATGGGTCCGTTCAGAGTGACTGAGCGAGTTAGACCGGTGGCTTAGACTGGATTTACCTGAGGTTATGAGTGCATTCCATAAGGTTTTCCATGTGTCTATGTTGCGGAGGTGTCTCCGCGAGGATGATCAGTTGTTGGCTAAGATTCCTGAAGATCTTCAGCCTAACATGACCTTGGAGGCGAGACCAGTGAGGGTTCTCGAGAGGAGGATTAAGGAACTTCGGAAGAAGAAGGTTCCTTTGATGAGAGTCCTTTAGGACTGTAATGGTTTTCAGGAGTAGACTTGGGAGCCTGAGGCGAGGATGAAGGCAAGGTTTAAGAAGTGGTATGAGAAGCAAGCCGCGACTTGAACTTGTCTAGCCTGGTCCCATCTGTAATTCGTGGCTGGAGCGGGAATGGAGTATTCCAGCCCATCTCTCTTGTTACTCGGTCGCTTGGGGTGGTTGGTTGTGCGACTCAGTAACAAGATGAGGTGGTGCTCGGTGTACAAAGTTTCCGTGAGACGGGTTTTTGGAGGAAGTTTCCTTAAATAGAAGTTTCCAAAAGTGGAATGTTTCCAAAAATGGAAAGTGCTAAATATGGAAAGTTTTATAGGAGTTGGAATTTGTCCATTTTAGCGGTGGAGAGCCTTGAAGGGGCTGGTGTGTGGCCTTAGTGGCGGACTTTCGAGTCAGTGTGCCTGTGTGTGGCGGTCTTTTTAGACATTGTGTGGCCTTTGTGGCGGGCTGTTTAGCCGTGTGTGGCCTTTGTGGCGGGCTATTTAGCCGTGTGTGGCCTTTGTGGCGGGCTGTTTAGCCAATTGTGTGGCCTTTTTGGCGGGCTGTTTAGCCAGAGTGTCTGTTTAGGCGGTCCTTCGGGGCATATGGTCTTTGTGACGGTCCTTCGGGACAAATGGTCTTTGTGACGGTCCTTCGGGACAGATGGTCTTTGTGACGGTCCTTCGGGACAAGTGGCCTTGGTGGCGGTCATGTTTAGGACATTTGTTTGGCCTTGGTGGCGGTCCTGTTTAGGATATTTGTTTGGCCTTGGTGGCGGTCCTGTTTAGGACATTTGTTTGGCCTTGGTGGCGGTCCTGTTTAGAACATCTGTTTGGCCTTTGTGGCGGCCCTTGTGGCATGTTTATGATCCTTGTGTGGTGATGAGGTATTCCAGTGAGGGAATATGTGGTTGGTAGGACATTGAGATGTTTTACGCGAGCCACGGGAAGGAAACCTAGATAGGGATAGGACTCAGACGTGTTCAGAATTGTTTGCTCGCGACTCTTGGAGGACTTAGGTTCTCCTAGTACTGCCATATTCAGAGATTTTATGGCTTGGGAATATGGTTGGTATATCGACTTCGGATGACGATCCGGGGGCGCGCTGTAGGGTGGCAACCCGAGAGACGAGTTTGGATTTTCCTTATATATTACGGCATGCGGGTTTAGGCCCCATGAGGAGCCAACATTGGCATGCAAACTTAGGTCTGATGAGGAGCCAACATTGGCATGCAGACTTAGGTTTGATGAGGAGCCAATGAAAACTCAAGGTTTAGGCCTATGAGAAAAAGGAAAGTCCAAAAGTCGAGAGCAAATGACGCCTGGAGCGTGAGTTTATCGCCTAGAGGTGACCTTCTGTAGATCAGTCGGAGGAGTGCGAGCCGTGGAGACGGTTGCATGGGAGTCCTTGGCTTATGGTTGTTCGAGATTCGAGGACCAATCTAGTTTGGTGGGGGAGAATTGTAACATCCGTGTACCGAAATCCCTGTTTGGGAGTTGCATCGGTCGATGCAGATGTTGCATCGGTCGATGCAAGGTCGAGTTCCTGCGTTTTGACTTAAGTCAAACGCTGCGTTTTGGGCAAAGGGGAATGAAAAATCCTTAAGTCGTTCTTTTTGTCTCATTAGACGAGTGCGGCCGTTTTTGGGAGAAAAGAGAAAGAGAGAACTGTTCTTGAACGTTTTTGGTGATTCCTGGTGTTTTGTGGCGTTTCTTGGTGAGATCTGTAGCTGGGATCGTTGTAGGAGCTTCCTAGAGGCTCGTTCTTGTTTGTTAGAGGTTCAGATTCTTCTGTGGCAAAGGTAAGTGCATGACCATGGCTTATCTAAGCTAGAGGACTCTTTAATCTGTTTGTTGTGTGATGTTAGACTTGTTAGATCGTTGCTATGGACGTTAGGAAGCTTTCTTGTGGCTTGGGATCGAGTTTTGTGGTTGTAGGAACGAAGATCCAGCGAGAAGTTTCGGGGAAAAACACGGTGCTCGACGTTGCGTCGATCGATGCCTATTTTGCGTCGGTCGATGCAAGTGCGAGGACGGCGCGTAAAACTCTAGGGTTTTCGTGTTACGTCGAGCATGCGTCGGTCGATGCGGATTGGGTATCGGTCGATGCAAGTTACACTTGCATCGGTCGATGCAGCTTCTGTGTCGATCGATGCTTCCCCATTTGCCATCGGTCGATGCATGTTGGCGTCGGTCGATGCTGAGTCCTGGTTTGTTACTTGCCGTTTTTTGATTGTTGTGTGTTGGTTATTGATACTCTATTGCTTGTGTGTATAGCCCAGTAGATGGGAGGATTGTCTTACTGAGTGTTTATAAAATACTCATGCATTGCAATATGTGTTTGTGGTGCAGGTAAAGGCAAAGTGTGATCGTGGAATCAAGGTAATGAAGAGGAGGATGTTCTAGGGACTCGATTTGATGTTGTCTGGCTTGCTAGGTTGCTAGAGTTGAGTCATTAGAACATTGTTAGGTTGCTGGTTCTATAATTTCTGCTATTTGATTATTGGATATTGTTGATATTATGATTATTGGTTATTATTGGGTTATTATTTGGATATTGATTGGTATTGGTTGTTCCGCTGTTGGTTGTGATTGTGGTTAGGTGGCTAGTGAGTATGGGACCACTAGTTGTAGTTTATTTATTATATTATAATTATTATTTACTTTAAAAAAAAAAATTGTTTAACATCATACATAATTCTCGTTTGTTTTATATTTATAAAATATATACAATAAAAGTTAACCAATTTATTGACTTTTGGTTAGACCGAAACGATCAATCCAAAGATCTTTCAATTTGTTTTCTGAAGTTAGAAAAATGAATAATACTCCATCCGTTTCAAAATATAAGATGTTTTGGATAAATCACCTAAATTAATAAATTTTTACTTTTAACAAGTTCAACCAATCAGAAACAATACTACATAATATAAAATATTAAACTAATCTAAAAATTGCATAGAAACTTTAAAACATCTTATATTATGAAACAAAAAACTTCTCTAAAACATCTTATATTTTGAAACAGAGAGACTATAACACCAGTTTAATCAAAAGAATTTGTGACTTTTTTTATTATTTAGTTCTCACTTCTAAGTGGTTTCTCTTAAATTAAATTAATACACTTTACGATTAAAAATTTAGTTGTGTGACAAACGAACGCCTTAACGTCGATGCTATTTTAGTTAACCATTGAAACGTGTTGCATATACCTTCTGCAATCAAGTGGAAAAATGTGTACTTACATAAAGTCATATAATATTTTCTTTAAGAGTTAATATAAAATGATCGAGATCCACAAAATATTAATTTATGATATAAATACAAAATAAGAGTTAATATAATATGATATAAAATTTAAAGTAGAGAGAGACGATGGCACTGGCGATACGGCGGATCTAGGGTTTTCCATGTTTTTGTTTGATTCGGGTTTCGATTGGTTTTTGATTTCTGATTATTTTGGGTTTTCCTTATCTATCGATTCACTCTGTGATGGACGAGAGAGAAAGAGATTCGGGATCAGATTGGTATTCGGTTTTCTGGGTGGCATGATCTCGCGATTGTCATGGGATTTTGTTTCTTCTTTGAAAGATCTGGTTTATTCGGGTTCGTGGTTTCATAAATGGCTTTTATCTGTTGAAGGAAGGTCGCGAATCCGATGGGGATTTGCATCGGCTTGGGCGGACTGGATTTGGGATTACTTGGGATCTCAATTTCACAGTCGGGAGATTGCATTAGGATCGTTCTCTTTCTCCGAATCTTTGACCTTCGATCTGATGAGATACTCGTGGATGGAAGGATCCGTTTTTATGTCTCTCACTCACGGTTTATTTGGGGAAGGAGAATCTCTGATTTTAACGAACACCCTTCTTCTGATCTTTTTTGCTCACGCCAAACGACAAAGGTGTTTGTTTCTTCAGAGAGATTTGATCGTGCTATCCTTTCTTTGTTCGATTCGGCGAAATCATTGGGATTCCCCGAATGGTCATAAATGGTCCCTCATGCCTCTTCCACGGCAATCTGAGAGGTACAAAAAGGGGTTCTCTTCTTCGCTTATCTCTCATCACAATATCATTGTTCTTTGGTCTCCTAGTTTATCTTACACTTTTTCTTTCTTCTTCTGTTTTATCGGTTCTTTCTTGCTACGTCTGAGAATGTCGCAAAGCGGTTTGTTGGGTGCGAATGAGTCCGGGAAGAAAGCTGAAGGTCTGGGTCCAAAGCGGAAAATCAAAATTCCCTATTTTGACAACTCGGCTTTGATCAAGGGATACTCCAAAACAGTGGTGGGTCGCTGTATGAACCCAAGACTTAAAGACATGAAGTCCCTCCTATTCATGCTACCTCGTATCTGGCATTTGGAGGGCAAGGTTGTGGGAGCTGACTTAGGTCTCGGGAAGTTCCAATTCGACTTTGACAATGAGGAGGATATCACGGAGGTTCTTCGTATGGAGCCATTTCACTTTGATCGGTGGATGTTGTCGATGGTCCGATGGAGTCCGACGGTAGACCCGGATTATCCGTCAGATATTACTTTTTGGGTCAGAGTGATTGGGGTCCCATTTCAATTCTGGGCGGAGCCCACTTTCAGGAGCATTGGTGAGGACCTTGGTCGTGTTGTAGAGGTGGATATTGATGGAGGAAGGGTTCGTGTGGTCGTGAATGGGTTCAAACCGTTGTGCTTTGATACGGTGATAGAATTCTACAATGGGGAGGAGACCTTTGTTTCCTTGCGGTTTGAAAGGCTTTTTGGTTATTGCAAAGGTGTTTTAGTATGTGTCATGCCACTGACCATTGTCCGTTGCTGCATCCTAAGGCTGTTCCTTCTCTTCCTGTTGCTATGGAAGAGGAAGTAGTCAGACCCTTCCAGAGTTACAAGGGAGCAGCTACAAGTGATCGGGAAAAAGGAAAGGAGAAGGTAGCTGAGGGATCCGGTGTGTCTCACAACACTGAGAGACAGCGGTCAAACAAGGGGAAGCATGTTTTGGGGTCTAAAGGTCGAACTAGTGGCGATATTGGGGAACCGTTTGATAAGCCAAAAAGTTTTCCCAATTATGTTCAAGTGAATGATTATCATCATATGGCTCGGGTTGCTGCGGATGTCCTTGCTTCGGTGGTGGTCCCAACTGAGGAACAAACACAAGGTCAACCAAAGGGTCCTGCTGAGAAGGCTTTGTTTGCTCAGGAAGGGGGTGTCCGTCCCCATCCCACAAAGAAGGTTCGGAGACCTCTTTTTCAAGACGCTAGTCTTGCTGTGGTTGAAGAACAAGTTCTTGCTTTGCAGACCGCAAACGGTAGTGCAACTGCTGCAGAGTTCAGGGAAGATCAGGTTGAGGTAGGGGTCACTGCACTGGCTTCTATCCAGGTCGCACAGGTTTCTCCCGTAGTTCAGGAGGTCACAGGGGTGAAGGACAATGCAGAAGTGACACAGGTTGCAGCTGGCGTGAACTCTGATAATGCAAATATGGCGGTAGCCATGGTCACCGATGTTAGTCATGCTGCTCAGATAGCAAGTCCGGTTGTCGGTGAAACTGCAGACTCACCAGCTCTAAAGAAAGACGGTCTGGCTAGCGAGGGTTCGGATTTGCCTCTTGATGGCTCATTTGCGGATTCAGCTTGTTCAGGAGAGGAATTTGTGGATGGAGGGGATGATCACATGGATATTTTGATCCCTACTGAAGCATCATCATCCTCTACATCGCTTGTGGATGAGGGTCGTAAGCCGAAGGGTTTTTTGGCCCTTAAAGGGACAGCTTCTAAGAAGCTGAATGTTTATTTGCGTGCAACTCCTAAGAAACGCCCTGCCCCTAAGTCTAATGATATTGGAGGGGAGGGACCTAATCCGAAGAACCTGGACACGGAGAAGGGACCAGCAGGTGGTTTCAAGCCACCCAAACCACATAATAATAAATGAGGATCTTGAGCTGGAATTGTCAAGGACTAGGGAATAAGGCGACTATTGGCTACCTCAGGAATTTATGGGGGAAGCACCGCCCAGAGTTTTTGTTTCTTTCTGAAACAAGGCAATCTTTTTCTGTTTTAGAACCTTTTGTTGGTCATTTTGGTTATTCTGATTTAAAAACGGTTGAACCGATTGGTTGTAGTGGGGGTCTTGCTCTTTTCTATAATCAAAATAATAAAATTAATAATGTTTCAATTTTATTTGCCTCTAACAGACTTATTGATGTGGAACTAATGTACAAAGCAAAATTGATTTATCTCACTTTTGTCTATGGTGATCCGGTTCCAAAGAACCGTGAATTGGTTTGGGAGAGGTTAACACGAATTGGTTTAAATCGGGACTTACCTTGGTTTTTAATTGGAGATTTTAATGAACTGAAAGGTAATCATGAGAAGCGAGGTGGCAAGCTACGCCATGCTTCTTCTTTTGTACCTTTTAATACTATGATTCGGCATTGTGGCCTTCTTGAATTCCCTTCTCTCGGGGATATTCTTTCCTGGAGAGGATGGCGGGACAAGAAGCCAATACGGTGTCGCCTAGATCGGGCTCAAGCAAATGAAGAATGGCATGACATGTTTAAGGATTCCTTCACAGAATACTTGACGATGATTGCATCGGCCCATAAACCCCTAGTAGCGATTATCGAGGATAAGATTCACAGGAGTCGCAGCTGTTTCCGTTTTGATAGACGGTGGCTCGATAAGGAGGGTTTCTATGATGCCGTTGTTGAAGGATGGGATACAACTCAAACGGAAGAACCTATATTGATGGATAAAATCATAAATTATCGGCGAGCTATTTCGCGATGGCGGAAAACACAAGTCTCTTTCGGGCGGGAAACAATTGAGGACTTAAAGGCCAAATTAGCGGATGCACAGGAAAGTGATGCTACTTCGGTAGATGAACTTGCGGAGCTCACTTGGCGGTTGAGGGAAGCTTATAGGGATGAGGAAGTGTATTGGTATCAGAAAAGCAGAAGTCGGTGGATGAAACTCGGGGATCACAATACCGGGTACTTCCATGCTCAAACAAGGCAGCGAAGAGCCCGAAATCGTATTGTTGGACTCCATGATCAGCATGGAGTTTGGATGACGGAGGAGGGTGATATTCAAAACATTGCGGAGACATATTTTCAGGAGTTGTTTACTTCGTCGGATCCAGTGGATTTTCAGGAAATGTTGGAGGAAATCCCTTCGTCAATTACTTCAGAGACCAATGACTTTCTTACCCGTGAGGTTACCGAGCAGGAGGTCAAACTAGCGTTATTTATGATGTAGCTCCGGGTCCGGATGGTATGACTGCCCTTTTCTATCAGAAAGCATGGGCTACGGTTAAAACTGATCTTGTATTAGTAGTTAATTCGTTCATGCGGGATGGGGTGTTTGATAAAAGATTAAATGCGACAAATATATGCCTAATCCCAAAAGTGGACAAGCCGACAAAGATGGCGGAACTTAGGCCCATTAGTCTCTGTAATGTTGGATACAAATTAATATCTAAGGTTTTGTGTCAGAGACTCCGTACTATTTTGCCTTCCCTGGTTTCGGAAACACAGTCAGCATTTGTAGAGGGACGCTTAATATCGGATAATATTTTGATTGCGCAGGAAATGTTTCACGGGCTGCGGACTAACCCTTCCTGCAAGGGAAAGTTTATGGCTATCAAGACGGATATGAGCAAGGCTTATGATCGTGTGGAATGGTCATTTGTCGAACATCTACTCCGGCAATTCGGTTTTTGTGACAAATGGATATCGTGGATCATGTGCTGTGTGACTTCGGTACAGTATAAGGTCTTGATAAATGGTCAGGCATATGGGTCCATCAAACCTTCTCGGGGACTTCGTCAAGGGGACCCATTATCCCCCTACCTTTTTATCCTCTGTACAGAGGTGCTTATTGCTCATTTTCGGAAGGCAGAGCGGCTGAAACTTCTTACTGGGATCAGGGTGTCGACAGCTAGTCCGGCCATCTCACATCTCTTATTTGCGGATGACAGTCTTTTCTTCTGTCGGGCTACAAGGGAGCAATGTGAGGTGGTTTTAGGGATACTCCAGAAATATGAAAGGGTTTCGGGCCAACAAATTAATTTCCAGAAATCCTCGGTCCAGTTTGGCCTTACGGTCGATACTGATCTTAGGGAACATTTGAAAGGGGTACTCGGAATTACAAATCTGGGTGGTATGGGATCCTATTTAGGTATTCCGGAAAGTTTAGGGGGCGCTAAGACGAAATTTTTTTTGTTTGTTCAGGATAAGTTGCAAGCGCGGGCTAGTGGTTGGCCGGCTAGACTTCTGTCAAAAGGTGGTAAGGAAGTAATGATTAAGTCTGTTGCTACGGCTGTCCCTACTTTCGTTATGTCGTGCTTTCGGTTACGAGGAAATTGACCAGTGCAATCTCTAATTTCTGGTGGAGCTCGACTGGACAATCTCGCGGGTTACATTGGCTTGCGTGGGATAAAATTTGCTATGGAAAAGACTCAGGTGGACTGGGCTTCCAGAACTTGGATGATTATAATACCGCGTTATTGGCTAAGTAGCTCTGGCGTTTAATCACAGTACCGGATTCCCTTTTTGCAAGAGTTTTAAAGGGACGTTATTACCGGTATTCTGATCCTTTGGATCCAATTAAATCTTACTCTCCTTCATATGGGTGGCGGAGTATGATTTCTGCTCGCTCTCTGGTTAATAAAGGACTTATTAAACGGGTAGGATCTGGGGCTTCCATTTCTGTATGGACCAACCCATGGATCCCTGCCCAATCCCCGAGACCAGCACTAAGCACAGGGTTGTCTTTTGACCCCTCGCTTCGAGTTATCAATTTTATTGACAGGATTTCAAACTCCTGGGATATGTCTCAGCTTAAGGCTACCTTTGTACCGGAAGATGTGACTATAATTTCCGCTTTGCCGATACGACGACTGGATAATCCGGATCTATTTGGCTGGCATTTTACCAAGTCTGGTAAATATTCGGTTAAGTTAGGATATCATATTCTGCGATCACATGTAACGATTCCTTCTGAATCGGGAATTTATGGGCCAAGCATTGTACCTCTTCAGTCCTTTGTATGGAAAATTAGGTGTCCACCGAAGATCCGGCATTTTCTGTGGCAAGTGCTTTCAGGTTGTGTAGCGGTTACAGCAAATCTCCGTAAACGGGGTATGAGTTGTGATGCGATTTGTGGTTTGTGTGGTTCCCCGGAAGAGACGATTAATCATACCTTCTTTCAGTGTTCGCCAGCTAGACAAGTTTGGGCACTGTCGCAGTTTTCGACAGCCCCGGGTTTTTTCCCCACAGACTCTGTTTTCACAAATATGGATTCTCTGTTTTGGCATTTCAAGGATATTTCAAGTTCTGACATTTTTCCTTGGATTCTGTGGTATATCTGGAAAGCACGAAATGATAAACTCTTTGGTAATCTGGATTCCAATCCCTTAGCCATTTTGCGGTTAGCGGAGGATGAGGCAAAATCATGGGTTTTGGCTCAAGAGGATGACCTGGTATTAGTTCCCAACGTACTGCCCGGGGAACGATGTCTTGGTATTGGGAGTTTAGGGGGTCCTAGGTCTTTATCGAGCCATACTTGTTTTGTAGATGGCTCTTGGAAAGCGACATCTCGTTTTGCGGGCAGAGGATGGTTTTGTATTTCACCCTGGGGTGATGCCCCTTCTATGGGTGCTGCCAACCACCGCCGTAGCTTATCTCCCCTTCATGCTGAGGTTGAAGCCCTTATTTGGGCTATGCGCTGCATGATTGGGGCTGATAATCAATCTGTAACTTTTCTCACCGACTGCTCCGATCTAGTGAAGATGGTGTCTTCGCCTTCCGAGTGGCCAGCCTTTACACCTTACTTGGAGGACATTCAGGCAGATAAGGAGGAGTTTGATTCTTTTTCTCTGGTCTATGTCCCACACACTCAGAATGGTAAAGCGAACAATCTTACGCGACGTGGTCGCATAATACCGCATTTAGTTACATATGTAAACAATGTTCCTTCGCATTGGCTTGTTTGAGCCAATCTTGTTTTCTGTTGTCAAAAAAAAAAATATATATATATAAATACGTTCACCAAAAATCGTGAATATGCACAATGATTTGTTTAGGTATGAGTGTCAGTAGCTACGTTAATACTACAAATCAAAATTGAAAAACAGCGTGTACATGGTTGGCAATTAAGTACCTATGTATAGAGGCTGAGAAACCAAATTCTTGTGGTACACATTTAAAAGTGATATGGAAGTTTGCTTATTTAGTTTAGAATGATAATAATAGTTTATAATTCGTAGTTCGTTCGTGTGTTCCTAGCAACATTTTTATTCCCAACTTTTTATCAATGGGCTTTCTGTTGGTTAGGAGATCTCGGAAATTTGAAGGATCGAGTTTTTTTTTTTTTGGTTCAACATCAACTTTCATTAACCCAAATAATACAACCAAATCGAAAACACATTACATTTTCCTCTTAAGATTTGAACCAAAAGCAAATGCAATGGTTGATCAAGTACAATCCTGGAACACCAGATGGATCCAACGCTACCTAATCGATAACCATTGCATTTTTTAACCACAATGAGATAGATAACACTCTACTACTCAGACTGAAATCATCTCTTAGACCACCTAAATTCACCCTATGATACGAAAACAACTACTAACACCGAGAAGACCAAAATCTCTAAAATCAAAGCAATTCTAAGCTATTAGAACCTTGTGATTGACGTGTAGGACTTGTCCAAGTAGCATCGACACCAACAGGCACTGTATAGAAAGACTTGGTTTCTCCGGCTTTCATTGTTCCGATCCTAAGCCAAAAACGAACAATACATCCGACTGACCCGGTCAAGAGACACAAAACAAGACCCGCATGAACCGATGCTTCTCCAAACAACCACTCAATGACCAGAATGCTAACCACCTAAAAATAAGAGTTTCAAACACAGATTAGCATAACTTCATCTCTCGATGCAAATCCGGATTAGTCATCATAGCATCTGCATTGTTGTTTCACTTCGAGACCGGATTGAAACCAATGAAGTTGAGGAAGGTTCACATGAACGCCAGCTTTGAGGATAACCTCAAATCTCGGCACCAACACCCACAAGATCCTCCTCAACAACCAGTAAAACTTGAAAGCTCGACTCCACCGTAAACCTCCAGTCAGATAGGATCTCCGGCAAGAAGGTAGGAGAAGCAGGAGGGCGCGACATAGAGCCAAGATCCGACGCCCTGAGTCTACAAAGAAGGCCGTTCAAAGCAGCTTCGATTCACCAGTCTCCCGGAGATGAGGACAAGCCGAGATCTCTCCATATCGTCCTCCACCACACCATAACAACGCAGCAGAGGAACGGTTCCTAGCACTACCGGAGAGGAAGAGATCAAGATCTTTCACCCTACTACTACAAAGGAAAAGAAAGAGGAGAAAACAGAGCCCTCTCACAGCGCCGGCGAAAGCCTTGGGAGGCGGAGAGGCAAACGAAAACCAGCGGCGGCGGCTAGGGTTTGGGGGGGAGACTTGGGAGAGAGAAAACGCGTTTTTTCGGAAGGTTTTAGAAGGATCGAGTTAAATGAAAAGTTACCATTTGTGCAATAATGTAAAGAACTTATTATACAAGTTATATCTTGTGTATAAATAAAGTCTAAACGCTAATGAGTAAAATGAGATAAACTATTTTACTACTAAAATTTCCTCAAATTTATCATGGTATAAGAGACTTGATCCTATTTCTTGATTATTTCCTTGAGTTATGCTCTTTTATTTTTCTGCATTAAAAAAAATATATATATATATATGTTTTTCTATTGAATTCATCTTCTTTTCTTTGACCTTGTTTCCTTCAATCTATCTTTGTTGGAATATTCTTAATGTGTTCATTATAAGTTTGCTTTGTTTTGTTTGAATTTTGGCTTAAAAAAAAAAAAGAATGATTGTCTCATACTACAAAGGAGACATTAATTGATTGATGATATTGATGTGGATTATGAGCATTGACCATTGATGGGTTCGTTCAATTCACTTATCTAATATATCTCTTTCAAGTTTTTATGTGGTTATATCCAACACTACAAATACGATGTAGCCACAAAGATGATGAACTCCAGTGGATATACACGGATCCGATGGAGTGATGACATGGTGTTGCTGTGAACTTTTACATGAACCTATTGATGAGTTCGTTCAGTTCACATGGTGACATAAGGTGATGGAGATACACAACTACTACAGTATCTCATCAAATCGATGACCTTATGGCAAGGTTTAAACATTATTGATGACTCTACAATAAGTATGAAACTGTGAAGATCCTCTGAAAATGGTCCAGTCTCATATGTATTACCACGTATAAGTTTGCTCGAGGGTGTTAGGAGATCTCAGAGATTATGAGATGAGTTAAGTGGAAAGGTTACCATTTGTACAATATTCTTCGTTAAATAAGTATATTTATCATTATCGAATATGTAAAGAACTTGTTAGACAAATTATATCTTTTGTATAAATAAAGTATAAAAGCTAATGAATGAAATGAGAAAAACTATTATACTAATATGGTTTCCTCTAAATCTATCACTGTTTTCTATTTCAAGATTTTTGATTCCTTATGATCACTGTGTCTATGAACCGTGACTAATCTCCGACTTCCAAAAGGTTTTCGTGGTCGTGTCTTTCGACTCACTGTCTTGTCGGTTGTGGTAACTTGTGTTACAACTCTTATCTCCGAAATTTCATTTGTTTTTTTTTATCGGCCTATCATAGCTATCATTTTGTTGCATCTATAGATGTTTCTATATCTCATGTTGTAATCTCTGAATTTGTAGAACTATTAAGCCATGTAATCTCTGAATTTATAAATCAATGTTTTTGCCACCAAAAAAAAAAAAAAAACGAACACAGCCTTAGCAATGAATCAAAACGTGATAAATCAAATATAGGTTTTTGTTGTTGTCGAGCCATCACAATAATGAGTTGAAAATTAATCAAGAAACAACGTTTTGCAAAGTGTAACAATTAATAAAGTCAAAAGGATATGTCACTTCTTTTATTGATAGTGTGCTAAGTTATTTTATCTAGAAAGTAATATATACTTTACTATTTTAGCTTTAGCTAAGTAATGACGAAGACGAGGCTATTGAACTATTTAAAAACTTGTTGAATCTTCCGTGGTCACGAGACAAAAAGAGGAGTAGGAAATAGGAATATCAGATATATGTATTCTTAAATTTCTAGAAGTGTTAGGATATTCAGATCCACGACATTTTCACGTATGATATTCAGATTCACGACAACTTTATGTATGCTATACACATAAGTCAATAAAAAGAAAATCATGAATTCAAGAAGATTGTAAAATAGCGTGAGCAAAAAAAAAGAAAAAATTATCATTTGTCTTCGAAAATTCCGTTGTTAATTTAGTTAATTATAGAATAATGATTGTTTCATATCCCTTGTTACTTCACTTATTGCAACTTATATAGTTATATTCGTCGGAAACTCGTAATGTTGTCATTCCTAAGTGTTGGTGTGTTGGATTTACTACTAAAACATGAAAAAAAAGAAACCCACGAGAGTACTGAGCTGGAGAATTAGAGTGCGTCAAGTGGAGTTATGGGAGGGTGAGTAACTGAGTAACGAGGTCCGATATGGGGGAGACATTTAAGTTGCACTCGGAGAAAGGGGAAGTTGCTTAGCTCTCGCCTCTCGGTAGGAGTATACAAGAAGAGTATTTCTGTTGATCTTTTCAAAGTTAATGTATGTATCTATTTCAGTTGTATTTTCTGTTGTAAATGTTACTTGCGGTAGGAGGCAGGAGCAGGATCCTGTTGATGTCCAAATCGGTCACAATTAGAATATTTTGTTTGGTAGAAAGGAGATCGAAACTTTCTTTATAAATCGGTGTGGAAGCATAAAAGTCGGGCTACAATGTGGACTAGACGAGTAAAAATAGCGAAATGAACGACAACAGACGAGCTACACGCTCGTCGATTCTAAGCTTTGGATGAGAGTGAGCTTGTCCTTTCTGTTAGTCTTTCTTCCCTTTTTTCGCGGATCCTCTCCTCGAACGCCAAATGTCCGTATTTATAAGTAACTGTTTCGGTTTGTCCTTCGAAAAGACCGAAATACCCCTCCTTCCTTTGATGTTTATTTGGGCCTTTTCTGAGCCGGGCCTAGTGTTAGGGTGAGGATCTACCCCTAACAGTATTCCCCCCATCTTCAGTTCGTAGCCTTTGCGGAGAGCTTTATGTCGGTTAAACTATCTCGTCTCGTCGTTCGACTGACTTGATTGACGAGATGGCCTGAAAACAGACGAATATCGGGCATTCGAAAGGTCTTTTGAATACAAAATTTGGAAAAGTGAAGAGTCGCGCGTGAGATATCTCGTCCCCCGAGAGCGACTGTCTAATCGTTGGGAGTCTAATTTGGCACTCGACTCATAATGATGATGCTTCGGGAACCTTCCCTTCTCCTTCTATAAATTCTCGCTTCCCCTTCATTTTTCCTCATTCCGCTTTCGAGTTTGTTTTCTCTGCTCTCGTCGTTTCAGGTACTTCCTTCCCCCGTTTCTTTCTCGTCTATACGTTTATTTCCTTTAAGATCTATGGCTTCCCCCCCCCCCGGTCCAGTTTGTCTGATTCCTCTGCGGCGAGCCATCTTCGCCAAGCTACTTCATCTGATTCTGATGGCTCGTCTAGATCCGCTCGTCGTGGGACGAGATCTCCGGTGATGAGCCATCTCTCCTCGAGCTCATACTCTGATTACGACAAAGCTCGACTGTCTGAGCTCCGCCGTCGCGTCTCTTCTAGCGCGGCTATTCCCAGTTCGTCTGGTCTTCCTTGCGAGATTCCTTCCCTCGTTGATGAGGACTTGGACGATGTTGCTATCCCGGCGGATCTTATTGTTGGCCGAGGATACTCTCCCGGGGCTAAGAGACATGTTCTCTCTTATGTTCCCAAGTCCACCTGTCAGCTTGAGTCGGCTTTGGAAGCGGTTAGGCTCGGTAATCTTTCTGCTCAGCCAGCTATCATTGCCTCAAAGCCAGAGCATCGTCCTTGGGAGAGGGTTTCATTTGCCTCTCGGAAAAACTC
The DNA here is from genome assembly GCA_024034495.1 of Camelina laxa. NCBI lineage: Eukaryota > Viridiplantae > Streptophyta > Magnoliopsida > Brassicales > Brassicaceae > Camelina > Camelina laxa. The sequence continues at coordinate 9,798,897 of CM043884.1, forward strand.
TTACTGAGTGCGGAATTACTTTTCCCCTCCCCCTCCTTCCTGATGTTGTATTTTGCTAACCGCAAGACGGCAATATCCCAATTAGCTCCGGCTACATTTTGAAATGCAGTTGAACTTTCAATTCTAGCGAAGAGAGCAGGTGTCCTACTCACGGTCGACCACTTTGAGGAGCTTACTCGCTTGACGGCTACTGACAGAACCAAGAACTATAACCAAGAACTATGTCAGCTCATGGAAGCCTCTGCTCGTCGAAGGAGCGAAGGGGAAGACCTATAACTGGGGAGGATCCTACTTCTTCCTGAAAGTGGTTCTGGGGGTCATCGAGGATCCTACAATCCCTTTGTTTTCCGGGTGGAACCTTTCACACCCGGTAGTCTATTCATTCCATGACTCTTTATCGTCCCTTGTATGCTTTCGTTGCTCTTACTCTGCTCGTCTTTTGCAGTTACCGTCCCGAGGTGCCTTCTTCCTTATCCTCCTGCTTTTCGAGCTAAGATCAACGTGATTCAAGCTGTCAGTCCCTACGTTTGGCCAGGAACCAAGCCAAAAAGCAGAGGTCGTCGGAGAAAGGAACAAACATCCTCAAAAAAGAAAACCGCCGCTCGTCCAAAAGGTAACTCCCCTTCCTTTCCTATATTTGTTTCCTTTGGTCGAAAATTTGCCCAACACACTTTTTGGTGTATCTTTGGACGCTTGGGTTTGCTGACAAAAGTTCTCGTTCAGCTAAACCATGGGAAGACTCAACCTGGATGTCCCTAATGTTGCCAACCGCTACCGCCGTACCTCTGAGTCTTCCTCCGTGCCTCCCTCATCTTCTCGTTCGGGGAATCAATCCGACGCTCGTCCGTCTGGAGCTAGCTCGTCCCATAAATCCCTTTTGCTCCCTCCTGACTCTCGTTTGGCTGAGGCTCGTGCCGGGAAAAAGGCAGTTTCAGGATCTTCTCATCTCCTTTCAAACCGTCATATTGGTCCCGTCAAAACCCTCCCTCAGGGACAGAAGTCGTTGGGTAACTCAGGGCTTCGGGATGAGTCGGCTAAGAATCCTTCCCACAAGAGGACGGAGCAAACCCTCGACCGGTTCGATCTGTCAAAGAAACAGAAGACCGCGGACTATCGCTGGGACTTCCATCATACTTCAGCTGCTCGATCCTTCCCTAATGACTCGTCAGCCTGCACGGAGCTGTTCTGCAAAATTCACTTTGGTTCGGGTCCTCTCATGCCGGTCGAGAGGATGAAAGAAGGTGACAAGCTTATTGACGTGGCAAATGCTTCTTTTGAGGTTCGTACTTTGCCACTTTATTTTGGCTCGTCATAAGTCTTAGATCTTTACTCTTAACCTTGCATCTTTGCAGCTTATCGCCCGTATAAACCGTCTGGCTTCCGGCTGTGAGAGATGTGTTGACGATCTGGAGTCCTTCACTTCTGGACCTTTGATTTCCTCAGCTGAACTCGTCAAGAAGCTCGAAGGTCAATTGGAGGAGGTCGTTCATTCGAACCAGAGGCTGAGTGATGAAGTCTCCAGACTCGAGCAACAGCGAGCAAAATCCATCTCAGAGAAAGCTGATCTCCTCTCAAAGCTTAAAGCGTCGGAATATTCTCGCGCCAGCCTTCAACTTACTCTGGACCACGAGATGATGAGGCTGAGGGATCGTCGTAGCGAGTTCGGCTTGTACCAGAAGATTATAAATGGGAACGTTGCCGATCGTTGCCAGAAGATTCTGAACCGTCACAAAGCCTACGCGGATGCGATCGAGGAGTCTCGGCCAAGGTTCCTCGAATACAATCAAGCCTTGGAGAACGTTCAAATGCTCTGTCATCGCTGATGGTCAGATTTCCCTTTCGGTGGACGGGGTGATGGAGAAGGTTGATGCTGTGGTGTCCCAATTGAAGGAAGAAATCCTCGGGATCAAAATTCCGGATGTTGGTTCTGGGGATTTCGATATTTCTTCCATTTTTGTCGATCCGATTCTCGATTCCCCTGACTGGGTTGCTTCCCCGGGTGCTGACGACGATTCGGATAGCGAGAACGAGGATGGCGAAGGTTGCGGGTCCGAGCGCGAACTCGACGAAGGAACCAAGGAAACGGGAAGGTGGCGAGTATCAGCGTGGGCACAGCGAGGGAACTGAAGAAGAGAATGTTGCTTCTCAAACGCCGGGTGGTTTGATTGTTGCTCCTCCCAAAGTCAGCATGCCGGTTGCTGGGGTCGGCTCTCCTGTTGACGGTCTTGTTGCTCCTTGAGCTTTTTTCTTTTTTTTTTGTCCTTGTCTTAAGACTTATTCTTGTTTTGTAGCGGATGTTGCGCCGTTTAGGCATTGTATCGACTTGCTTTTTTTTTGGAACCTTGCGGACTTGCTTTATGATTCATCTTTTGATTTTATGACTCGTGTTAATCATTCGATAGGTGTGATTCCCGAGGCTTGTTTGAGTGGTTACTTTTCTTGAGAAATTGCACCTCGCCTCTTATAAATTAGCCTTCCAAACTATTCACACCTCATCATTTCACTATTTTCTTTGCTTTTTGAAACGTAGCTCGTTTGTTAGATTGCTCTCATGCTTTTGACGACAAGGTTGGCGTGGTTGAAGGGAGCGCGAGAGCAGCTCGCTGTGAGATCCGACGATGTAATCCGTTCAGAGCTCGGGTTTTACCATGCTCGGATCCAGAGGCTGAGAGCTTATATCGTAGCCACACGTCGTTCGTTCGAGCACTATTTCCAGTTCTGTCGTAAAGATGGAACCGTAGAGTATCTTGAGGTCTTGATTGACGATGGACTCTTTATCCCCCTTCCCTGCACGCCAAATTGTTGATGTCCAAATTGGTCACAATTAGAATATTTAGTTCGGTAAAAAGGAGATCGAAACTCTTTTTATAAATCGATGCCGGGGCATAAAAGTCGGGCTACAATGTGGACTTGACAAGTTAAAATAGCGAAATGAAAGACAACAGACGAGCTGCGAGCTCGCCGATTCTAAGCTTTGGACGAGAGTGAGCTTGTGAAACTGTTCTAGAATCTTGATCCATTCCGGAACCACAGAGATTTGGAATCACATTAATATCAGTTCATATGTGAAAGATATAGATATTTCAAGTCAGTGGATCTATCCCAGTACAAGTTTCACGTCTGAGCGAAAGATCATGTTACACAGACCAACTCAGCAACTATTTCGACACGAAACTACTTGGAGGATGTTAGTGAATCTCGTATGTTTCCAACAAGCGCATAAAGAGAAGATTTGGCCCACAGAATACAAGGATACACTTCATTTGTCAAAGGAGGTCAATCTAGTTCTTCACCTGAAGAGCTGTAGGTCCAATTGGTTTAGGAGCTTCCAGAATTATGTTTGGCAACCAGGAGCTGTTTCTACTAAGCCAAAGGTAAAGAAATCATGTAACCCATGTTGTTTCTCATCAGCAAGTTGGATCAAAGAGTCAAACAGAGAGAAGATCAAGGAATGCACTTAATGGGCTAATTCAAGAGCTATGGCCAAAGAGAGCATGGGAAATTCTATTGGGGATATTGTCTATCAAGTCCAGCCCACTTTCAGCCTAATACAAGCCCAAGAAAGCCCAAAATAAACACTTTATTTTATGGTCAAAGAGGAGTGATTAAAATAGAGTTCAACTCACCTTGGGAAGGACACCTTGGGAAGGGAAGCATGCACCAAGACTTGGGTCTTCAGTCAACTATCTATATTTATTGTTTTTTTAGTTTCAAGAATAATCAATATTTGACTTTGTTACCAAGTTTCTTATCCTTATATAAACTAATGTAATCTCATTTGAAAATCATCAATCAATTTTCCTTTTCATTTTATGAGTCTATCTCTTTGTTCTTTGTCTAGAACACTTCTTTCTTTCTTGGTGTGTAATATCCAAGCAACAACCTCCTCTTACTGGACTAGTGTGTCATATCTAGCAGTAATTGGAGTTGGGAATATCAGCAGCCTTCCGCAACTGTTGTGCGACCCCTCAATCCATCAAATCTCCCTTGTTGCACCTTGCACCTTGACGAGTTTTTATCTTTTCTAATCCGGCTGAGTGATCCTTGAATTTGGGCGTATCACCTTTTCTGGGCCAGGCCTAGTGTTAGTGTGTGGATCTACCCCTAACAGATCCCAGGATTTCTAGCCTACTTATATAAAAGATGATAGGAAGATTACATGTGTTAGAGAAAAGTCATTGTAAAACATCTAGAAATATATTTCTATTAGAAAAATCTCCAAATATTTGATTATCTATACTATTAAAGAAGAAGCATTTTTAATAAGTAGACATAGGGTTAGAGATTATTACAATGAAATACCAGTGAAAACAGAATAAGGATATGTATAAATGGTGTATCCAAACATATATTACAGGAGTTACATTTAATCAACAAATCGGAGCCAAACACTACCTTATTCGGATCCTATATCCAAACAGAGTATTCCACCAAAACTATAATTTAGGAAACAAGAATTACAAAAAAAATTGAGAAAACTATATTTATTTCTTTTTTTTTAAAACAGAAATAAATATAATAGATTTTCTCAATTTAAAGAGTTTCCAAAAAGTGATAGTCGAGATAACTAGATTTTAGGAAACAAGAATTAGAGAAATATAAACTATAATTTAGGAAACAAAAATTACAAAAAATTAAATTGATAAAACTTTTTATTATTATTTAAAACAGAAATAAATATAATAGACTTTCTCAATTTATAGAGTTTCAAAAAGTGGTAGTCGAGATACTTAGATTTTAGGAAACCAGAATTAGAATAATATAATTTATTGACATAGTATCTTCTGAAAATATTCTAATTAGCATACAAAACCGTATTATTAGTGATTTGATTGATTATGATTAGGAAATATAATTAAATACTATTATGATTCTAACCAAAAAAAAAACTAAATGGTAAAGATTTAATTACTTACTTAATTATGCAATATTTTAAATTATACTAACGAATATACATTAAAACTTAAAACCGACCTTAATCGTAGTCTCATTCAGAGCCGTGTCTTTGTAGGGAAAAAAGAAACTTTGGCCTACGGCCTTCATTTTTTTTAATCATATAAGCTTAATTTGAGAAACATAATGCTTTTAAATCAATAGAACCACAAAGTTTTTACAAGAAAGAAAGAAAATAAATCAATTATAAATTAAAGTTAAAATCAAGATAACAAATTAAGATAAAAATCTAATTTATTTATTATTGCTAATGTCACACTTAAGCGTGTTTCTTTTTTCTTCATTGTCTTTGCAATCCTCTAGCATAATTAACTAATGGTTCCACAATGAATGAACTAAAGATATATCATTATATTTTGGAATGTTTAGGGGGTGTATTCAACTTGAAATTTTAAGTGATTTGTGTAAAAGTTACAAATCCTATGTTATTCAATCATGGATTTTAAAAAGTCTCTTCAAATCCACTGTTATTGAACTGATGATTTAAAAATCTACTTTAAAATCCACTGTTATTCAAAACAGTTTGTGGATTTGGATTTTAATAAGTTTTAGGGATTCTGGAGGATTTGAGAGGATTTGCTTAGTTAAAAATACAGAAATCCAAATCTCATAGTTTTATGTGGGATTTGAAAGAATTTTCCTATAAATCATATCAACTTTCCTAAAATCTACAAAAATTCCAAATTTTCTAAATCCCATCAAATCCTCCAAAATCAGTGTTTCAATACACCCCCCTTAGTGTTGTGAGTTATATATCATTGTGGAACCATAACAAATAACCCAAAAGAAAAAATGAACTAAAGATATATCATTATATTGTGAAACCATTAACCCAAAATATCATTACATTTTGCTATTTTTGTTATGGTTTTAACTAATATTTTAGTTTTTGACTCTACAATCTTTTATAGATGATATTAGTTACCTTTAGTTTTTTTTTTATATGAGTTAAAGTGTTTTTTTTCTTTCTTACCGCCTATGGCCTCCATGACCCTAGGCACGGGTCTGGTCTCATTTCAAAATGCTATAAATGATTACCAAAGAGAAAATATTTGTTAAAAACAATTAAATAATTTATTTGAGTATTTGATCCAATTTTTGGGATAGTTTTAAATACTCCCGAAACTTTAGGAAATTTTGAATTATTGATTCACTAAAATATATTTTGAATTACTGATTAAAAGATATTTAATCAAGATATGGCGTTAATTCAGCTTTTATTTTGCGTAAGCAATTAACATAATATGTAATTAAGAATTTATTTGTTGAGATTTTGATCCTTAAAACTCTAATTAACTTTGAGCTATATATATCTTCTTAAAGTTATACACACTACATAAATCGTTTCAAAAACAATATTTTCATTGGGAAAAAATTAACGCTGCAGAGCTTGGAATATGAGTATTCAAATTTTTTAGAAAAAAAAATGACAGATGAATGAATATGTCACCAAGCTCCATCATTTATATGGGGTGAGTCTTATTTTTATGAAAAATACTTAGGTTCACCCCATTCACCCCCTATTCTCTCAGCCAATCAAAATCTTCCATCTAATATTTCATTTAAAAAATAAATCAAAATTAAATTAAAAAGCAAACCAATTAAGGAAACAAATTCTGTATACTTTTAATTAAGGAAAGTTATTGGTTGGTTTAGATTTTTAAAATTAGAATAAAATTATATGTCGGTTTGGATTTACAAATGAAGTGGTTAGGGTTTATATTTTACAATTAAAACGAAATTATATGTCGGTTTGGATTTACAAATGAGGTGGTTAGGGTTTAGATTTTACAATTAGAACAAAATTATATGTCGGTTTGGATTCACAAATAAGATGGTTAGGATTTAGATTTTACAAGTAGAACAAAATTATATGTCGGTTTGGGTTCACAAATGAGATGTCGGTTTGGGTTCACAAATGAGATGGTTAGAATTTAGATTTTACAAGTAGAACGAAATTATATATCGGTTTGGGTTCACAAATGAGATAGTTAAGGTTTATATTTTATATATGTTGGTTTGGGTTTATTAAAGAACGGTTTAAGTTTTTTAATTGTATAATAATGTATACAGATTTTATTTCCTTATTTTATAAGAGGGTGAATAGAGAGGTTCACAAGTATTGTTCTATTTTTATTGTATTGTAGGTTCACAATTTTGTTATTCTTTTGTATCTTTTAAAGAAATTTTGTTTTGGCAGATAATGGATGACAATCATAAAAAGTGACTTCGACCATTTATACACACATTATATAGTCATCGTATATCATATATATTTACAAGCATTACGTTTGTGTATAAACATTTAACAATTTTGCATTCACTAATTTTTTTTAAAATGTATTTATTTTCGATTAAATTTGGCTTTTCATATAATTTATAAGTCGGAGTTAATGTAAAACACTTTTGTTTTTGTTAAAAGGTTTTCTTATAGATAATAAAGATGTTACACAAGGAGTTTCAATTATTTAGCTAATACATAAAAGAGTAAGGGAGAAAACTAGACTACAGAAGTAAAGGAGGGAAAGCTAGCACAAATCTTTATTATCTATAAGTGCAAGAACAGAAGGAATGATTCCATTAGATTATATCTCATGTTGTTTCCTCTCATATGCCTCAATATAATGATTTGTTTCAGATCATTATCTAGAGTGAATCATCCCATGAATCCTAATTCATGGCGGTTAAAAAAATAAATTCATGTAATTTTTGTTTGTCTAACAAAACAAAGTGTGTTAATTAAATTAAATCATTGCTTCCATAGTATGGTTCTGTTTGTTTCAAATATTTATGTTTTCTTATTTACATGAAATTTTTTTTAATATATTTTATGCTTCAATAAGCAGGTATATTGGATTGAAGCCACTCAAACAAATTAAACGGAGAATATTGTTTTAAGAGAAAATTTTCATAAATGTAAACTACAATACAATATCAATGGTGTTTACAAATCCTAGAATGGTTTTTTCCATCTCAACTTTACAAATTACCATAAATACAAGGGATAAAGCAAAAACATATGGTTCCAAGGCACTGGAGAACTCAAGAGACACTTTTAGTTTTAGATTTGTTCATTCTAAAATTTGGGGGGAATAGGGAGAGATGATGGTGTCTCTTCTGGATAAAGAGAGAAGGTTATTTAGGCTGGGCTTAAGTTTCTAACTGTCATACCATTGTTTATGACTAAATTTGTAACAACCCGTCCCGTGGACCCCTCTAGCCTCAGTGCTAGCCCGCTAGCCTCACTGCTAGTCGCCCAAGCTGGTCCTGCAGGGCATCGATCCTAACCCATCACTGTGGATATCCCAATCCACCAGTAGGTTATTGGTGTACCAGGCGTTCTTCGAACCCTGGTCTTCACCCTTTAACAACCTTCCCAGAGGACAAGCTGTCACCAATTGATTAATTGTAACATTCGTGTTCCGGGAATAGAGTTTAGGTTATGTTGAATAAACCAAAAGAGTGGATTTTAATTAATTTTGTTTTAATTAAATCTTGGTTTAATCTAATTAAACCAAAAACCCTTAATCTCTTTCTCAAAGTCACGCCTCCTCTCATGTTTTTGTGTTTTGGTCGACATTTTCATCAGAGGGAGGGAGAGAAAGAGAGATAAAACCTTGGTTATTTGGTGTAAAGGAGAAAGAGAAGGAGATCAAGCTTTTTCTTTAGAGTTAAGAGAGAAACAGAACTGTCAGAGTTTGGGGGAAGGAGGATCCGACTGGTCAAATATTTTCGAAAGATACTGATTTTTGGTAGGGTTGTAGATAAGAGATTTTCGTACACTCTCACAGAAGTGAATTTGGGTTAATATTTTAGGAGATATTGGCAGTTTCGTGGGGTGTTTCTTCTCATTCGCGGATTGGGACCAGCGGGTGTTACGGGGACGATTGCGGTTTCATTTATAATCCGATCGTGCTGAAATTTTGTGGGAAGCTTCTGGACGTATATACCTTGCTTTGCACCGGAGGGATTAGAAAGTTAACGGTTAGTTTTGTTTTCGTGGTTTCACTTGTGAGGTTGTTCTTTTCTGTTTTCTTGGCAGTTTGTTTTCAATATTTGTTTGTTGTTGTGATTGGTTGTAGTAACAAGCTTGGTTGTTCTTGGATATTGGAAAGCCTCTCATTTGGTTGTATTTAGTTTTGTGAATCACTTGTTAAGGTAAGTGCAGGACCATGGCTTATCTAAGCTGGAGATTTCTCTAATCTGCTTGTTTATGTGTTGTTTGGCTTGTTGATTTGTTGATTGATGATTGTTGGTTGATGGTTAGAGATGTCTCTATTACTTGTGTGTATAGCCCAGTAGATGGGAGGATTGCCTTACTAAGTGTTTATTAAATACTCATGCATTGCAATATGTGTTTGTGGTGCAGGTAAAGGCAAAGTGTGACCGTGGAATCAGGGCGATGAAGAGGAGGATGTTCTAGTGTTTCGCTTGGTTGTCTGGCTTCTGTTAGGTTGCTAGAGTGGAGTCCTAAAATGTTGTTTAGGATTGCTGGTTCTTTGGTTTATGTTGTTTGGATCATTAGTTTATGATTTGGAATTAATATTGGCTATTTATATTTATTGGATATTGGTAATGTTTTCCGCTGATGATTGTGATTGTGGTTAGGTGGCTAGTGGATATGGGACCACTAGTTGTAGTTTATTATTATATTATAGTTATATATTTATTATTTATTATTAAAAAAAAAAACGGGTCGGGTCGTTTCAATTTGGTATCAGAGCCCTTACGGTTCTAGGTTTGGGTTCACTAGGCTTTGTGCTGTAGATGTTTGGGATTGCATGTCTTGATTGATTATGTGAGTTAGTCAATTGTGTGTGGCATGGAGTCCTAGATCATCCTCTTCGAACCTACAGTGAGATTCCACGGTGAGTTTGTGTTTTTATGTTTTTGGTGTTACGTTAAGATTGCTTGTTAGCCTCTGTTCTTGGAAGTGCAGTGGTTAAAGGTGTTTGAGTTGTTGGTCGTGGACGGGGACGTGGTCGTGGTCTTTGTTGGGCGGTTCCCGAGGCCAGCGAGTGTGTGGTCCAGAGTTCCACGAGGAGGTACGTCAGAGGGTCGCAAGCGTATCAGGAAGGACCAGAGAGGGTTAGCTGGTGAGCGTGCCGGGGGTGCTGGGAACCCAGGTGTGGGGTTGCAGCAGGTGAAGCCCAGGGTCGAGATGATCGCTTGGCGGATCTGTTGGCGTGCTGTTTGAGCGGTTACCGAGGGGGGTACCAGTGCAGGCTCCAGTTGTACCACATGTGGCGGGGTGCAGCCGAGGGCTGCGGATGTTGAGGACTTTCCACCTTATGTTAAGAGGATGAAGCGGTTCTAGGTGACCGGTATGAGATTATTCTCAAGGTGTATCGGACCTAGAGAGGCGGATAGGTGGACATATGCAGTTGGAGCAGATATTTCTCTGTTTGGGGGTTAATCCAGTTGGATATTAGAAGTTTAGTGGGCAGGTGTAAAATTGCAATGTTATACTCGGACCACAGGAGGTACTTTGTGTCGAGAGATGTTTATAGTCGTTAAGGATTGTTGCTCCTAAGGGGATGGTGATTCCCCTGAATACCGATAGCTCGAGGGGCTGAGGGCTCCGAGAGTGGCAGAGGGGATGATGTTCCCCTGAGGGGATGAGTAGTTCCCCTGATACCAAGATCTTGAGGATTGTGGTCCAAGAGTGAAACGGTATAACTTGAAGACGCTGGTCTGAGAGTGAGATCGGTATGGCTCAAAGGTTGCCCTAAGAGAGGAAGAGTTGGGAGCAAGCAATGTATAGAACGTGAGTATAAACATAACGACGGAATGTAGACCTCGAGAGTGATGATGGTTTAATCTTGGATTTTAGGATTATGTTGGCCGGTGGGCCAGGGTTTTATGACCGGAGTGGTCAAGAATGTGTGGCTGATGTGCCAGGATTGAGTGGCCGGTGGTGCTGGAGTCCCGGGAAGGAGAGCTGCAGCAGATATGAGCCGGTAAGGGCATGGTTGCCAAGTACATAAGATTCAAGAGAAGCCTTCATGGCAGGATAAACTAATCGTTGCAACGATGGTGGATGAAGTTCATTGGAGATGGACAAGGTTACTAGATTTAAGGTTTTGGTAAGCTTGCTGGGGGAAACAAGTCAAGTAGGTTAAGTTGGCGGTCTGCAAAGCATTTGATACAGTGAATCGGAATATGCGAACGTATGGTACTTGTTTGTTTTATTACGCTCGTATTGATGATTTGTTGTGGAGAATAGCTAAGCGGAAAGCTAATTTTGGATTAATCTATCTTGTGGAAGTTTTCCCTAAGAGACAAGTTACTAGAGGTTCTTGGGCGAACAAGAGGGTTGACATTCAGGTGGCTTCGAGTTGATGTCGGCATACTTGAGTGTTTGTTTGGCAGAGCTGAAGAAGCAGCTAGAGGATTTGTTAAGTAAGGGATTCAACCATCCTAGTGTATCATTGTGGGGAGCGCCAGTGTTATTTGTCAAGAAGAAGGATGGGAGTTTCCGGTTGTGCATTGATTATCGGGGTTTGAACCGGGTCACTGTGAAGAACAAGTACCCTCTTCCTAGGATCGATGAGTTGTTGGATCAGTTGAGGGGTGCTACTTGGTTCTCTAAGGTAGATATGGCGTCGGGTTATCATCAGATACCGATAGATGAGGCAGATGTGAGAAAGACGGCTTTCAGGATGAGGTATGGGCATTATGAGTTCGTGGAGATGCCTTTTTGGGTTGACTAACGTACCAACAACGTTTATGAGATTGATGAACAGTGTGTTTCAGGAGTTTCTGGACGTGTCTGTTATCATTTTCGTCGACGATATCCTGGTATTTTCTAAGAGTCCTAAGGAGTATGCAGTGAATTTGAGGGCAGTTCTGGAGAAGCTGCGGGAGCATAAGTTGTTTGCTAAGTTGAGCAAGTGTAGATTTTGGCAGCGTGTTATGGGTTCTCTGGGTCACATTGTTTCTGCAGAGTGAGTTTCTGTAGATCTGGAGAAGATTCAGGCTATCAGGGATTGGCCTAGACTACAGAATGTCACTGAGATCAGGAGTTCCTTGGTTTGACAGGTTACTACAGAACCAATAGATGAAGTCTCTGGTAGGAGAGATCAGTGCGTTGAGCTTGTGTGCGGTTTCTCGAGAACCATTGGGTTAGGAGGCGGCTTATGGAGCGGATCTTCTGAGCAGGGTGTGGTTGGCTCAGGAGAAGGATTTGGGGCTGGTGAATTTCTGTAAGGATATTGATTCAGAGTATCAGGTCTCAGCTAATGGTACTATCTTGGTGCGCGGTCGGATTTGTGTGCCCAAGGATGAGGATTTGAGATAGGAGATCTTGAGGGAGGCTCATGCGAACATGTTTTCTATTCATCCAGGAGCGACTAAGATGTACCGTGATCTCAAGAGGTACTATCATTAGGTCGGGATTAAGAAGGTTGTAGCTAGTTGAGTCGCGAGGTGCGACGTGTGTCAGCTGGTGAAGGCTGAGCATCAGGTTCCAAGTGGATTACTAAAGAGTCTATCCATTCCAGAGTAGAAGTAAGATATGATCACGATGGATTTTGTAGTAGGATTGCCAGTGTCACGGACCTTTGATGCTATCTGGGTCATTGTGGACCGGTTGACTAAGTCAGCACATTTTCTGGCCATTAAGAAGACTGATGGAGCAGCGGTCTTGGCTAAGAAGTATGTGAGAGAGATAGTCAGATTGCATGGTGTGCCAGCGAGCATTGTGTCTGATAGGGATTCTAAGTTCACTTCGGTGTTCTGGAAGGCATTTCAGGCAGAGATGGGCACTAAGGTGCATATGAGTACAACTTATCATCCCCAGACTGATGAACAGTCAGAGAGGACGATCGAGATGCTGGAGGATTTGCTGAGGATGTGTGTGTTGGATTGGGGTGGCCATTGGGCAGATCACCTGAACCTGGTAGAGTTTGCTTACAACAACAGTTATTAGGCGAGTATTAAGATGGCTCGTTATGAGGCTTTGTATGGGAGGTCATGTCGTACACCATTATGCTGGACTCAGGTGGGGGAGAGGAGCATGTTTGGTGCTAGTTTTGTTCAGGACTCAGAGAAGATCCGGGTTCTCAAGCTGAACATGAAGGAGGCTCAGGATAGACAGAGGAGTTATGCTGAAAGGAGGAGGAGAGATCTTGAGTTTTAGGTAGGAGACAGAGTGTACCTCAAGATGGCCATGTTGCGGAGTCCGAACAGGTCATTGTCATAGACTAAGTTGAGTCCGAGGTATATAGGTCCATTCAGAGTGATTGAGCGGGTTGGACCTGTGGCATATAGACTGGAGTTACCCGAGGTTATGCGTGCATTCCATAAGGTTTTCCATGTGTCTATGTTGCGGAAGTGTCTCCGTGAGGGTGAGCAGGTGTTGGCTAAGATTCCTGAGGATCTTTAGCCTAACATGACATTGGAGGCGAGACCAGTGAGGGTTCTCGAGAGGAGGATCAAGGAACTTCGGAAGAAGAAGATTCCTTTGATGAGAGTCTTGTGGTACTGTGATGGTGTTGAGGAGCAGACTTAGGAGCCTGAGGCAAAGATGAAGGCAAGATTCAAGAAGTGGTATGAGAAGCAAGCCGCGACTTGAGCTTGTTTAGCCTGGTTCCATCTGTAATCCGTGGCTGGAGCGGGAATGGAGTATTCCAGCCCATCTCTCTTGTTACTCGGTCCCTTGGGGTGGTTGGTTGTGCGACTCAGTAATAAGATGAGGTGGTGTTCGGGGTACAAAGTTTCCGTGAGGGGGGTTTTTGGAGGAAAGTTCCTGGAATAGGAGTTTCCAAAAGTGGAAAGTTTCCAAAAAATGGAAAGTGCTAAATGTGGAAAGTTTTACGGGAGTTAGAATTTGTCCATTTTAGCGGTGGAGAGCCTTGGAGGGGCTTGTGTGTGGTCTTAGTGGCGGACTTTCGAGTCAGTTTGCCTGTGTGTGGCAGTCTTTTGGACATTGTGTGGCCTTTGTGGCGGGCTGTTTAGCCGTTGTGTGGCCTTTGTGGCGGGCTGTTTTAGCCAATTCCGTGACCTTTGTGGCGGGCTGTTTAGCCAGAGTGTCTTTGTGACGGTCCTTCGGGACAGATGGTCTTTGTGACGGTCCTTCGGGACATATGGTCTTTGTGACGGGCTGTTTAGCCAGAGTGTCTTTGTGACGGTCTTCTTTAGGACATTTTGTTTGGCCTTTGTGGCGGGCTGTTTAGCCAGAGTGTCTTTGTGACGGTCCTTCGGGACAGATGGTCTTTGTGACGGTCCTTCGGGACAGATGGTCTCTGTGACGGGCTGTTTAGCCAGAGTGTCTTTGTGACAGTCCTCTTTAGGACATTTGTTTGGCCTTGGTGGCGGTCCTCTTTAGGACATTTGTTTGGCCTTGGTGGCGGTCCTCTTTAGGACATTATATTTGGCCTTGGTGGCGGTCCTCTTTAGGACATATTGTTTGGCCTTTGTGGCGGCCCTTGTGGCATGTATATGATCCTTGTGTGGTCATGAGGTATTCCAGTGAGGGGATATGTGGTTGGTAGGACATTGAGATGTTTTACGCGAGCCACGGGAAGGAAACCTGGATAGGGATAGGACTCAGACGTGTTCAGAATTGTTTGCTCGCGACTCTTGGAGGACTTTAGTTCTCCTAGTACTGCCATATTCGGAGACTTTGTGACTTTGGAGTATGGTTGGTATATCGACTTCGGACGACGGTCTGGAGGCGCGCTGTAGGGTGACGACCCGAGAGACGAGTTTGGATTTTTCCTTACATATTATGGCATGCGGGTTTAGGCCAGATGAGGAGCCAACATTGGCATGCAGACTTAGGTCTGCTGAGGAGCTAATGAAACCCAAGGTTTAGGCCTATGAGAAAAAGGAAAGTCTAAAAGTCAAGAGCAAATAACGCCTGGAGCGCGAGTCTATCGCCTAGAGGTGACCTTCTGTAGATAAGTCGGACAAGTGCAGGCCGTGGAGACGGTTGCACGGGAGTCCTTGGCTGATGGTCGTTCGAGATTCGAGGACGAATATATGTTGATGGGGGAGAATTATAACATCCGTGTTCCGGGAATAGAGTTTAGGTTATGTTGAGTAAACCAAAAGAGTGGATTTTAATTAATTTTGGTGTAATTAAATCTTGGTTTAATCTAATTAAACCAAAAACCCTTAATCTCTTTCTAAGTCACGCCTCCTCTTATGTTTTTGTGTTTTGGTCGACATTTTCATCAGAGGGAGGGAGAGAAAGAGAGATAAAACCTTGGTTATTTGGTGTAAAGGAGAAAGAGAAGGAGATCAAGCTTTTTCCTTAGAGTTAAGAGAGAAACAGAACTGTCAGAGTTTGGGGGAAGGAGGATCCGACTGGTCAAATCTTTTCGAAAGATACTGATTTTTGGTAGGGTTGTAGATAAGAGATTTTCGTACACTCTCCTTTTTACAGAAGTGAATTTGGGTTAATATTTTAGGAGATATTGGCAGTTTGTGGGGTGTTTCTTCTCATTCGCGGATTGAGACCAGCGGGTGTTACGGGGAAGATTGCGGTTTCATTTATAATCTGATCGTGCTGAAATTTTGTGGGATGTTTCTGGACGTATATACCTTGCTTTGCACCGGAGATATTAGAAAGTTAACAGTTAGTTTTGTTTTCATGGTTTCACTTGTGAGGTTGTTCTTTTATGTTTTCTTGGCAGTTTGTTTTCAATATTTGTTTGTTGTTGTGATTGGTTGTAGGAACAAGTTTGGTTGTTCTTGGATATTGGAAAGCATCTCATTTGGTTGTATTTAGTTTTGTGAATCACTTGTTAAGGTAAGTGCAGGACCATGGCTTATCTAAGCTGGAGATTTCTCTAATCTGCTTGTTTATGTGTTGTTTGGCTTGTTGATTTGTTGATTGATGATTGTTGGTTGATGGTTAGAGATGTCTCTATTGCTTGTGTGTATAGCCCAGTAGATGGGAGGATTGCCTTACTAAGTGTTTATTAAATACTCATGCATTGCAATATGTGTTTGTGGTGCAGGTAAAGGCAAAGTGTGACCGTGGAATCAGGGCGATAAAGAGGAGGATGTTCTAGTGTTTCGCTTGGTTGTCTGCCTTCTATTAGGTTGCTAGAGTGGAGTCCTAGAATGTTGTTTAAAATTGCTGGTTCTTTGGTTTATGTTGTTTGGATCATTAGTTTATGGTTTGGAATTAATATTGACTATTTATATTTATTGGATATTGGTAATGTTTTCCGCTGATAATTGTGATTGTGGTTAGGTGGCTAGTGGATATGGGACCACTAGTTGTAGTTTATTATTATATTATAGTTATATATTTATTATTTATTATTAAAAAAAAACGGGTCGGATCGTTTCAAAATTGATGGTGTTTAGTCTTTAGGTATAGAAGAGAACAACATGTAATTGTATAGTAGATTTGTCTGTCTATCCACACTATATCATAAGGTGTAGACATGTATATCCCATAATGAAAATGTTTCATAATACAGGTTAAAAAACTAGTACAAGTTGTAAATTCACATTATCTGCTTTATTTTCATTGAATTTGTGTGGAATTTAAATTATGTCAATCAAATTAAAAAAAAACAAAACAATGTTTACACATTTAAGAATTAAATAGTAGTTTTTATTTTTAATTCTATGTATCAAAAAACAAAAATGTTGACAAACTATTCCTAATAAAATTGAAGATGGGAGGGTTTGCGTAAGATAAGAACGTGTAAATTTAAAATAAAAAACATTATAATGTAAAAAAAAATGGATAACGAGTTACGGTATAAACTTTTTTGTAGCTATATTCAGTTCCCAAAATCTCACTAATTTGAGTATGCGTCAACTTCGGAACGGGTACATGTCTAATTTATGATAATTATTTCAAAAATTGTGAGTAGATTTAAATATTTTATAGAATATTCCATCATAATGTATTACCTTATCTCTTAAAATATATCTTACATATTAGAAAAAATATTTATTGAAATACATGTTACCCACGAGTTTACAAATTGAAGCAAGGTGAATGCATACATTACTCATGTGGTTTCTTGGAGTGAGTTTTTTATGGGACAAAAAATATTAAATCCGTTACTGGACAAACCTATCAAGATGGGTTTCACTAGTGCTTTGGTAACACTTTAGGTTATTGGAAACTTTTTTAAAAAAATTTAGTGATTTTCTGTCGGTTTGATAGTTTATAGGTTTAATAATAATTAATCTAATCTATCACTAATTTGGTTCTTATTTGATCCGGATCTACCATCACATCAATCCAAGTTTTTTGGTGAAACCGCTATTATTTCAACCTATCATTCATAAAATGAATATAAACAACCGATCTTAGTTTCATTTATAAATGTTATACCCTCTAATTATATGTTACCTATGGAAAAGCAGCACTCTCAACTATAGTGTATGAAACTATTTTTACAAATTTTTTACATATAGGTTGATTGGTCATATATTACTTTCAAATATATTATTTTATTACATTTTACAAACTAAAACAAACTAACATTTTCAAAATAAAAACTATATACAAATATATTTTATATAATTTTTTTTTGGCACATACATATAAATTTTAAACTTTCTAACAAAATTAGTTTATGAAATCAAAATCTTGTTTATTTTACAATAAACCAATAAAATAATAAAGTTGCTACTTTATTGTTTGTAAGTAACTTTCGTGTTCACTGTAGTGCAAGTGGAATTCGTAAGGAGGTTAACCGGATGACAAATCAAGCCGGTTTAGGAAATGATCGTAACAAAGTTCTAGCTTCACCACGTGAGAAGGATGACAGCGAATTGAGATTTTATCGGTGTTATAGCTTCATTTGTGAAGGCTGCTTATATATAAAAAGAATTAAGTCATTCATAGTTCATAAGTAGGCCTGCGACTGCGGTTTCTTCGGATATTTCGATATTCGATTTTCTTTCAGAAATTGAAAACTGTTCTGAATCGAACCGACTAACATTTCATTTTGGTTCGATTCAGAATCGGTTATTTCGGTTCGGAAATTCGGTTATCTCGATTCGCAATTGGCTTGTTAAAAAAAAAAACTTTTTTTGATGGATCCTCACCGTCGGCGGGTTCTGAAAGGTGGAGTTCTGGGTACTGATCTGAAAGGAAAGATGATGATGATGATGATGATTATGAAAGATGATGTATCGAAAAGAAGAAGAAGATGATTATGGTGATGAATCAAAGTAGGAGAAGACAATGGTGATGGATTGAAGAAAATTAGAAGAAGATGATGATGAATTGAAGAGGAATGAGAAGATAACTAATGGTGATGAACCGAAATAGAAGGAGAAGAAAAGTACAAGAAAGAAGGGAGAAGAATGACGGCTATATGATATATTAGGTTAGGGTTTTTATTAATTTGGTTAACTGTTCGGTTCCAGCAAACCGAACTGAAAAACTCGATTAACCGAATCAGAATTGAAACCATTCCGATCGGTTGTGTCAATTAATTTAAACCGAAGCGGTTTGCCCAAATCTCGGTTTGGTTTGGTTCGGACAAATCGGTTCGGTTCAAATTTCCAGGCCTAGTTCATATTATCAAACACGGTGCTTTAGGTATTTTGTGGGAGTCCCCCTTGTACTTTTCATGTTTTCTTCAAAGAGATGTCTCTCTATTTATATATGAAACATGGCTCTTTTGGTGTGTGATGATGGAATGATATGGATGAAGATAGAGATGATGATGATGATGAATGGCAAGGTGTTTCAATTACCCTTATGTAGTTGTAGCATAAAGGATGTCAAACCATAATGAGTGTGATGCAAGCAATCAAGATGTGAACACTTATCTAAGTTAAGCCAAATATGATGATGATTTTGAACTAGCAACCTAATGACAATAATGAAATGCAATGAACTAAAATTACTAAGACAAGATACTGAATGCAAGGTAAACAAAATGATCACAGCAGTAATGAAACTGAACAGAATCAAGTACTAAACAAATGCAAAACAATAGATGAAACATGATCAAACAGAAACGAAATGAATGCAATAGGAATGAAACTAGAATGAAACAGGAATACTGAAACAAGTAAGATGCAGAACATAAACAAGAACATTGGATGGTGCTCAAGCAAGCACTCGATTGGATGGTCGATCGAGTACTAGGTCGAGTGGGCTGAATACTCATAACAGAAAATAGACAACAATCAGAACAGGAGCAAAACAAAAGTAAATCAAACAACAAGCGATTAACAGTACTTAAACAAGGAAATCAATAGACAATAAGAAGGTCCTATGGATGGATTCATGGGCTGGACTTAAGCTATGGTTATCTAAACTGGTCAACAAACCTCAATCAAACATGAGCTATCTCTAGACAATGATCTTCTAATACTTGCTAATCCATACTCATGGCAATAACAATCAAGCTTAGATACTCCTAGACCTAGCTCTCACTAGCTAAGAACATATAAAAGCAGGCAATAACAACCAGATCATCAATGTCAAAAATCACTTTAAACATCTAATATCTTAGCATGCTTCATGATAATCTCTAGCATTAGCCTTATCTAGCAACTTAGACATTGGTATGATGCTAAGAAGCTTAAAATCTATCCTTACCCTCTCAGTATAAGAACAACATAGAGCACATTCTAATCTAGAAGAGATCTATAAACAATCAAGCTTGACCAATCTAAACAACCATAACCCTAATCCAGCCTAATCCATCCTTAAGATCCTAACACACTACTCACAAGCACTAAACATGATGAACAAAATCGTAAACCCAGAAATCAATGAAACTTGCATGATTAGATAGATAAGATGAAGATCTACAATATTGAAGAAGAAATAAAACTCAAATTCTCAATACTTAGAAAGTTATGAAACCAACAAGTATCAAAGATTTTTTAGAAAATACAAAAGGTGGCTGATGATGTAAACAAAAAGCAAAAATCCTAAAAGGGTAAAAACTAGGTTTTAGTGGCTACAAGATACTATTTCTGACAAAGTCTGACTTGTGGGCGGCCATGAGGTACACGAGACTTATATAGGAGAGAGGGGAAGCCCTAAAATGGCTAGAAGACAAGATAGTAAGGCGGCTCAGTCAACTCGACCAGGTGCTCGGTCGAGTGCTTGGTCGAGTGACCTCTTCTTCTGCTTCTTCCAGCCGGTCGAGTCCTTCTCCGCACACGGTCGAGTGTCTGGTCGAGTAGGCGGTCAAGTGGACTTCCGAACCTTGATTCTTCAGCTCTAGCTCCCTTATCTTCTTCACTTTGATAGCTCCAATCCTTCTCAGCATCCTTCCATGCTCCTTAGGATCCAAAATCACCTGTTTATGCAAGAAACTATGCAAATACAATGCAAATCTACTCTAATGCATAAATAGTCCTAAAGCTATACAATAATGGCCAAAATAGATAGAAAATCATGCAAAAGATGTAAATAAGCTAAGGGAAAACAAGGTAAAATATATGAACATCAATATAAAAACTATATGAATATATGCGTTATGCGCGGGCTTATTACTTACCTTTTTTAAACAATTTTACTATATATTTATTTTATATATATGTAGATATTAAATTTTTGTTTTTTTAAAAAAATTGTAGAAATCTTGAAAAAATATAATTTATCATTGATTTATTAATACTTCACATAAGTTTTCTCATTTTGTAATTGAATTATGGGATACATGCATGAACAATTTTGTTTTGAGATGTTTAAGCATTCTATAATTCTTGTCTAAAACGTCAAAAAAATATATTAGATGAAAGCTTGATCTAAGGATACATAATTTGTAAGAAAGAATTTTTTTGGTTGTATAAATTTTACATTGATTAAAAAAAAAAAACTTAAGTATTTAGATATATTCATACTTAAGCTTCTCAGTTAAATACTATGAAACACTAACATATTCTTTTATCAAGAATTGCAGTTTGGCTTACTCTTTAATATCCCCTATATATTAATAGGGAAGCATTTTGAGAAAAATGTTGAGGTATCGTCTTAAGGGGTAAGACGTATTTTAAACGCAATAAACAAAAATTTGAATTAAAAATATTTTAATTACATATATGTTTGACACAAAAAAAAATATTAATTCAATAAGTATAATTTTACTTATAATAATTTCATTTAAATTGATTTATTCCCCACATAGTGCGGGTTATTACCTAGTATATAATTAAGATAGACATATTCTTTTTATGTTAGACCATCTCTAATGGTTTTTTCTATTTTTACCTCTAAAATAGAGGAACTCTATATTAGAGGTGACTTTTGCTCCAATGGATACCTCTATTTTTTCTTCTAAAAAAGAATATTCCGTAGAGATTCCTTTTTTATTTTACTATTAATACCTTTTACTTATAAAAGTTGCAAACTAAACCATTTATTTTAATATTTGTGAAACTTTCATCAAATTATGATATATTTAAATTTTTGACATTCATAAATATTATTTAAATATCACATTTATTAAAAAAATACATTGCATCATATAAAATAACAAAACATAGTAGATTGGACAAATTTTTAGGGATATTGGTGAATCCGGAAGTAATTTACCAGAATATTAAATAATTAGTTTTTGTTGTATTAAAAATAATATTATGGTATGAATAAAAACTAGAATATTTAAGGTTTTTATATTTAATAAGATTTTATATAAATTCGTTTTTGCAAATAATAGTATCAAATTTTAAAAATGTTTTTCTATACAAAAATCTTTAAAATTTTTCTATACGAAAACCTTTAAAATTTTAAACCAAAATATTAAAATTAGTCAAATTTAATATACAATTATCCTATTAATATACAAATTAAATTATTATTAAAATATTTAAATTATTATTAAACTATTTAAATATATATTTTATTTATTTTGATCATAAATATAAAAGTGTTAAAAGTTCAAGGACCATTTTATAAATAAAAAAGTTTAACTCTATTATAGAAGAAAAAATAGAGTTCCTCTACATATAGAGGAAAAAATAGAGATCTGGTAGAAATAGAGATGGGTTGGAGTAGAATTTACTCTAAAATAGAGTTAAAAAGCAAATATAGAGGTGGGTTGGAGATGCTTTTATCTCTTCAATCTCTCGAATATAACTCTAGAATTTGTTTTTTAATAAGAAGTTCATTTAATTTTTATTTTTGACAATTTTTAAATATTAGAATATAAATACCAACAATTATAAATTTATTCAACTATCTTCCTCTTTGTCTCTGTATTTTTCTAAACCAATAGTCTACAATTTTATTCAACTATCTTCCATTTGATAGTGAACAAAACTCAAATCTTCTTCATATATAAAAGTTTAATAATATAGGGACAAACTTTCAAGAATTTCTCTACAATATTAACAATATTCTCGATCACTGCTGCTACTCTTCAAACTATTGACAAAATTGTAACGGGTAAACTATATGTCCATACATTCATGGTTTACGCCAAAATAAAGAAGTGGCTCTTTGATTAACTACTGATGTCCTTTTGTCTTTTGGTGATGCATCTATTCTCTTGGGACATGTTCTAAACCTCTCTAAATTTTTAAGGTAAATATTGAAATTGTTTGTGATATTAAAGAAAAGAATATAAAACATGGAAGATGTTTCATATTCTTTTTAGTTTATGTTTATTTGCTTTTAATGAAAACAAACTGGTGACACTCTCTTTACTGTTGACGTGTTATTCATTAAAATATATATTTTTCTATATTTCTTGAGAGAGAATATGTCTGATTTATTGTGGGACAATTCTTGGGTTCACCCCTAGGGGTGAACTTCTCTTATTCACCCCCTCTTAATTAAGGAAACAAATTATTAATTAAAGAAACAAAATCTGTATATAATTCAATTTTAATAATAAATATTATATTATAGTTTTTAAATATAACATCTAAATCCAAATTACATTTTTATAAACTCAAACCGACATATAATTTTGTTTAATTGTAAAATCTAAACCCTAACCACTCTTTTATAAACTCAAACCGACATATAATTTTCTTTAATTGTAAAATCTAAACCCTAACCATTATTTTATAAACCCAAACCGACATATAAATTTCTTTGATTGTAAAATGTAAACCCTAAACCCTAACCACTCTTTTGTAAACCCAAACCGACATATAATTTCGTTTAATTAAAAAATATAAACCCTAAACCCTAAACCTTAACAACTCGTTTGTAAACCCAAACCGACATATAATTTCGTTTAATTATAAAATCTAAACCCTAAACCCTAACCACTCTTTTGTGAACCCAAACTGACATATAATTTCGTTTAATTATAAAATCTAAACCCTAACTACTATTTTGTAAGCCCAAACCGGCATATAATTTCGTTTAATTGTAAAATCTTAACCCTAATCATTATTTTGTAAACCCAAACCGACATATAATTTTGTTTAATTGTAAAAACTACACTCTAATCATTCATTTATAAACCAAACCGACATAATTTCCTTATTAAAAAATCTACAGAATTTGTTTCTTTAATTTTTTTTGTCTTTTTATTTTAATTTTGATTTATTTTATAAATATGATATGACATGACGTTTTGTTGTATTTTGATTAGTTAATTAATAGGGGGTGAATAAAAGAGTTTCACCCCTAGGGGTAAACCCAAGAATTTTTCATTATTGTGTGATTCCCTTTGATGCGATTTTATCCTTTCCTTTCTTCATGTTAGACGGTGCCGAAGTTATCGGGCTTAGAACACTGAGCCGAGTTATGGACTATTTGCAGGCCCGGCCCACCCCTAAAGCAGCTAAAGCATCTGTTTTAGGTCACAAAATATATACAAGTAATTTGAGAGAGATAACAAAGTAAATTATTAGTTAAGTTGGTTATGTAGTACAAGAACAAGTACCTTGTCAAGGGTTCGATTCTTCAAATCAGCAAATTTTGTATTTTTTTAATTGTTTGTATCATATGCGTACAATTAGTAGATATTTATAAAATACAATGTATAAAAAATGCTTTAGGCCTCGTTTATTCTAGGACCGGCCCTGACTATTTGATATATTTCTTCTTGTAGTCTAAGGGGGTGTTATTGGAGAGATGATTTTTAAATGCATATGGAATTGTAAATTCTAAAAATCCATATATTTGGATTTTGAAATAACATGTTTTATCCTTGGATTTGAATCCTTCTATTTTACACTTTCAAATCCATTCAAATCCATTTAAAACATAATGTGGATTTTGAAATCCAAAAACAAATCATTAAATGAATAACATGGTATTTTAACAAGTATTTGTAAATCATAGAACCAATAACACATCATTTTGATAAGTATTTCAAAATCAATGATTGAATAACACATGATTTTTGTTTGGATTTCCAAATCCATTAAAATCATAGAACCAATAACCCCTATAAGCCGGGTTAATTAAAATATGCTAAATCACCCTTCCTACATTCACGAATCAACAAAGAATCATTGATCATCTAATTTGAATTTTTTTTTGGGGTGAACCTCTTTTATTCACCCCCTATTAATTAACCAATCAAAATACAACAAAACGCCATGTCATATCATATTTATAAAATAAATCAAAATTAAAATAAAAAGACAAAACAAATTAAGGAAACAAATTCTGTAGATTTTTTAATAAGGAAATTATATCGGTTTGGTTTGTAAAGGAATGATTAGAGTATAGATTTTACAATTAAAAAAAATTATATGTCGGTTTAGGTTTACAAAATAATGATTAGGGTTTCGATTTTACAATTAAACAAAACTATATGTGGGTTTGGGTTTACCAAATAGTAGTTAGGGTTTAGATTTTATAATTAAACGAAATTATATGTCAGTTTGGGTTCACAAAAGGGTGGTTAGGGTTTAGGGTTTAGATTTTATAATTAAACGAAATTATATGTCGGTTTGGTTTACAAAAGAGTGGTTAGGGTTTAGGGTTTAGATTTTATAATTAAACGAAATTATATGTCGGTTTGGGTTTACAAAAGAGTGGTTAGGATTTAGGGTTTACATTTTACAATCAAAGAAATTTATATGTCGGTTTGGATTTATAAAATAGTGATTAGGGTTTAGAGTTGACAATTAACGAAAATTATATGTCGGTTTGGGTTTATAAAAGAGTGGTTAGGGGTTTAGATTTTACAATTAAAAATATGTCGGTTTGGGTTTATAAAAATGTAATTTGGATTTAGATGTTACAATTAAAAACTATAATATAATGTTTATAATTAAAATTGAATTATATATAGATTTTGTTTCTTTAATTAATAATTTGTTTTCTTAATTAATAGGGGGTTAAAAAGTTAAATTTGTTACCATTTTCTTAGCTACATAGTTGTAAGCTGGGGTCCCTATATTTTGTAAAATAATATTAGTAAATGATGGGAAAATATGTATGTGAAGCTGAATATGAATTTTATACTTATACATTGATTTAGTTTGTCGACCCATGCCTGAAGAATAGCTAGTTTCAGCCGCATATGAGGTTCATCGGTATGCGCCTTCTCCATCATAACAATCTGATCATATTCAATTATTCATAATGGTTCTATTCCTTTTCTTGGCTAACATTTCGTTATTTTTACAGTTTTGGTTTCCATCTGTACTACTCATATTCGAAAATTCTAATTGAGTTTGATACATTGGAATGACCTCTTCCGCTCTCCATATATATGACAAAGATAGGCCAAAGAACTCTATATAACGTATGATTGTTTTTGTATAAGTTTAATTATTGTAGAATTATTAGGATTTTTTTTAGCTTCACATTTAAAATTATCTGTATGATTTCTTTTATGTTTTTAATTATGAATTTCTTTTGTTTGGACGATTCTTTTTTTCATTAGAATTACAAAATTGTATAATTTAAAACAAAATCATAAGATTTTATTATTATTTTAATAATATACAACATAATAAAATTTTGACATATGTCGCGGTCTTATGAATTACTAACTTTTACAACATAATAATAAGGTTTTATTATTATTTTAATAATTTACAACATAATAAAATTTTGACACATGTCATATCTTATGAATTAGTAAATTTACAACATAATTATAAGATTTTATTATTATTTTAATAATTTAAATTTTGACGGGAGATTGTTTCCCTAGGAATTGGATAAATACATCAAACATTATTGGATATCAGGTTAAGGACATAGTGAAAATTGCAAAATTGATGAAGTGGATTTTTTTTTTATGAGGTGAATGAATAATTATAATAGAAAGAATAAAGAATTATTTCTTTTATTTTTGGTAATGTTAAATATGTTATTAGCGATGAATAAAGAAGATTAAAATTAATTTTTGTTTTAAAAATAATAATTATTAAATAATTAAAATATTATTAATATTTATAACAAAATTAGATGGACAATTCTTAGGTTCACCCCTAGGGGTGAACTTCTCTTATTCAGCCTTTTAAATTAAAGAAACAAGTCTTAATTAAGGAAACAAATTCTGTAGATAAATCAATTTTAAAATTGTTAATTCTAATATTATATTACAATTTTTAATTATCACATCTAAACCCTAACCATCTTTTATAAATCCAAACTGACATAAAATTTTGTTTAATTGTAAAATATAAACTCTAACCACTATTTTATAAACCCGAACCGGCATATAATTTTGTTTAATTGTAAAATATAAATTCCAACAACTCTTTTGTAAACCCAAACCGACATATAATTTTGTTTAATTGTAGAACCTAAACTCTAACCACTCTTTTGTAAACCCAAACCGACATATAATTTTGTTTAATTGTAAAATCTAAACCCTAACCATTCTTTTATAAACTCAAACCGACATATAATTTCGTTTAATTATAAAATCTAAATCCTAACTATTCATTTATAAACCCAACCGACATATAATTTTTAAAATTATAAATTTGAACCCTAATCCTCTTTTATAAACCCAAACCGACATAGTTTCCTTAATAAAAGATCTAAATAATTTGTTTGCTTAATTTGTTTTGTCCTTTAATTTTAATTTTGATTTATTTTTTAAATAAAATATGATTTGGCACATTGTTGTATTCTGATTGGATAATTAAGATGAGGTGAATGAGAGTTGTTCATCCCTAGGGGTGAACCCAAAATTTTTTCATATTTTAGCCTAAGTAGTTTGGAATTATTGAAAAACAAGTTCCATTGAATATATTTTTAGGTAGAAGTCTAAGGGGGGAAGTTATATGCATCCTACCTCTGTTTACATGTTTGTTTTATATATTTTTGTGTTGTATTTTATTATATCGTTTTTGAAATTTTGTCTAAGAGCAAGTCCATTGGTGTATTTAGGAGGGGTTTTAGCAGGTCTCTTGTTTTAATTGAGATTAAAATAAGTAAAGTGATAAAACAAGAAGAGTTGCCTCTTTTTTTTTTAACATCTATTTTCATTTACTTCGAAGAAGAGTTACAAAGTTACAGAGAAATGTATCCACATAAGGATACATTTATAATCAATAAATAAGGAACGATACAACAAAAGAAGTGAACTTATCGATGCTTCTCGTCTAGAAGAACTTACTCGCTAGGAAATAATCAAATATGCTATTTTCCTTCTTCGTTCTTCGTGCTTGAACCCAAGTCGTTGCGATTCTTGGCTATCATCCAACTATGAAAATACCAAATTCACTTTTGCAATCGTTTAAAACACCAACCGGCAGAAGAACTTGCAGATGATCATTCGCCGGAATCAAACTCTACTAAGAGATATAAAATAAAAACTATTATATATAAATTATATATATATGATATATGTATGATTGTCTTCCTCCGCCTGTAAAAATATCTGGTAGACAACAGTCATGGCACCACTTGAAGATCTGCTATAAGTTTTGTCTAACCATAAAAAAAGATCCATTTCATCTTTTACACCCATAATTTTCAACCATGATCGTAGTCGCCAAAATGGATGCTTGAGATGATGAGGATATACCTTGCTTTGAAAATGAATATCTTCCCTCGAGGAACACTCCTTTTTATGGAAGAAGACACTTGGAACACAATCTAAATCTTACAAAAACTAGATCTATAGAAGAATAAGATAGATTAAGAAGATGGTAAAAAAAAATAAGACCATGGGCAAAGGCGTGTATTCGGGCCGTCTCCAGATTTTTTTTGATTTTAATTTAATTCTTAAAAGCCCAATATCGAAAAAACGTTTCTTATTTGGGGACGTTTTTCGTCCGTCTTCTTCGCCACGTGGTGTTGTTTGATTGGGTGTGGAATTATTTAGGGTTAAACCCAAAAACTCTTTCGCGAGACAAATTTTTTTCGAGTTCTTTCTTTTCTCTCGACGGCGACGACAAAGGCGATACACATCCTCGACGATTTGACGAAGCGTTCCGTTCTTCTCACCGGAATTTGTTGCCAAATTAACGAAGCCGATCTTCTGTCGCATCCGAAGCCGGTCCGATCTTATGTCCCGAAGCTACAGAAGCGGTCTGATCTTCTCTCCCGAAGCGATCTTTCTCTGTCACCTGATGCTTCTCCGGCGGATAAATCGTGCTAATTAAGGTTGTCTTCTTCCCCCAATATGATATTTAACCTTGATTGGCGCTGATTATCGAATTAGGGTTAGAGAATTGAGATTATCGAATTAGGGTTTTAAGAATTAGGGTTATCGAATTAGGGTTATTGAATTAGGGTTATTGAATTAGGGTTATTGAATTAGGATTATTGAATTAGGTTTTGAATTAGGGTTTCGAATTAGGTTTTCTTGCTTTGGTCTCGTTCTGTTTTTTCATGTGTTTGTTGGATCGATTTGTCTCTGTGTGAAGACCGTGTTGTCTCTGTCTGTGTCGTTTGCTGTCGATTAGTTCTTTAAAACAATTGTTGTACTAAGTCTAATCTGCTTCTTCTAATTTATCTTCAGGTTACGCAAGACATGGGCCAGGACTATAGCTATTCCCAGCCTTCTTCATCCGATCTGGCTGATAAGTACTCAGAGGACACTGCAGATAGAGAGCTAGAGGCTTTGATTCGTATGGATGAAGCAGAGTCGAGGCAATACCCACCTCAACCTGAGGTGGAGCATGGATTCCCGAAGGAATGCTATTGTGGTGCGCAGCCTTTTCTATCCAACTGCTACAACAGAAGGTATGTGATGAAGTATAAGTGTAAGTTTTGTATACGTACTAACTCTTTATTTTTTGCAGGTTCTTCACATGTCCAAATGTCGATGATGGAGAGATGCATATTCACAAGTGGTGGGATGTGGCTGTAATGGAGGAGTTGAGGGACAGTGATAGACGATATGAAGTGATGGCTGAGAAGGTAGATTACTTAACCTTGTTCAATGATGAGAGTAACGAGACTGAACAGAAACTGGTAATGTTGGAGAATGTAGTTAATGAGATACGTAAGGAAAATAAGTTAAGAAATTTTACTGATTTGCTGGTTGTTTTGGTGTAATCAGCATTTTCGCATGTATTTTGTTCATGTTGGTGTAATGAATTACACGGGTACATTATCATGTATGTTGTTTTCTTATCATGTATGTTGTTTTGTTTTGGTCTCTCACGGGTACTTGTTGTTTTTTAACTATGTACGTTTTTTTGTTTTGGTCTCTCACGAGTATATTGTCTTGTTTTGTTTTGGTCTCTCACGGGTATATTGTTTTGTTTTGGTCTCTCACGGGTACATTGTCTTTTTTGTTGAGGCTCACGGGTTACAAAATAATGGAACTCTACTATATATATGATAACTCTTCACTCACACCATCAAAGCAACAAAATACTCACACCAAACAAGATCAAAGCAACAACACTTTCTCTTCCTTTATCTTCCTTTCTCTTCTTCTTTAAACCTAATACAAGTCATTTCTTCATTTCTTTTCCTTTCTCTTGAAATGGGATCATCTTCAAACCATTATCACTACCAAGCCGATGATAATCATTATCACTACCAAGCCGATGACAATGATCAGTTTGAGGGCTATATAGAAAACATTTATGATGTCTCCCATATTATTCCGGAACCAAACCAGCCAAACGATAGGATTTTTATCGAGCGAAACCGGGAAGAAGGCCACAATAATCTTTGGAATGATTATTTTTGTGACACTCCAACATATCCAGAATATTTATTCCGGCGACGGTTCTGCATGCACAAGCCACTGTTCATGCGAATTGTGCATCGTCTCTCTACCGAAATCAAATATTTTCGCCAAACCCATGATGCAACCGGAAGGGCTGGTCTTTCACCTATACAAAAATGTACTGCAGCAATTCGTCAATTGGCATATGGTACTTCGTCTGACAGTGTTGACGAGTATGTACGAATTGGTGCTTCGACAGCTCGGCAATGTTTGCACGAATTTACCGCCGGCATCATCCAAGTGTTTGGAGATGAATACCTAAGACCTCCTACACAGGAGGATCTACAAAGACTACTCTATCAGAATGAACAACGTGGATTTCCCGGGATGATTGGTAGCATTGACTGTATGCATTGGGGGTGGAAGAATTGTCCCACAGCTTGGAAAGGCATGTATTCACGATCAAACGGAAAACCTACAATTGTGTTGGAAGCAGTAGCTTCGTATGACCTCTGGATATGGCATGCCTTTTTTGGAGCTCCAGGTACTATGAACGATCTTAATATTCTTGATCGATCTAATGTTTTTGATGACATAATAACCGGTCAAGCTCCCGAAGTCAACTTCGTTGTCAACGGAAGGGAGTACAACTTGGCGTACTATCTCACTGATGGTATTTATCCAAATTGGGCAACTTTTATTCAATCAATCCGACTTCCACAAGGTAGGAAAAAATCTCTCTTTTCTAAAAAACAAGAAGCTGTGAGGAAAGATGTTGAGCGTGCTTTTGGAGTCTTGCAAGCTAGATTCGCCGTTATTAAATATCCGTCTCGTTTATGGGATAAAAACAAAATGGCAAATGTAATAAGATCATGCATAATACTCCATAATATGATTGTCGAAGATGAACGACATACATACAGTTACCGAAACATTGTTTCTGAATTTCAACACGGAGAACATGTGGATCAAACATTTACCGTTGGTGCCGCGGGTGTGGGTTCGAATATCAGCAGTACGATTACTCGTCAAACAAGACTTCGGGATAAACAAGCTCATGATCAACTAAAACAAGATTTGATTGAGCATATTTGGACTAACTTTGGACATCTTCCGGTAATGAAAATTGATTTTAAAATTTCTATGAGTTGAATAAAATGTTTGTTTTTGTTTTGATGTTTTTATGTTATTATGTTTTATGTTATTAATTTCTTAATTGTATGTATACAAATAGACACCAATGCTCCTACTAAAAATAAGAAACTATCAAAATATTATTATTAAATGTAGGGGACCAAAAAAGGTCCCCAACCAATGTGGATGATCTAAGGAGTACGTCCGACGCTGGAACGACGTCGGCCGAAGCCATGGTGTTGGTTAATCGCCTCTAGCGTCACTTGTTGGGGGGGGGGGGGAGAGAAAAAAAAACGGTTATTTTTGGCCACGATCAAACCTTTCGGCAACTATTATTTAGTATGTTTTGTATGTTTTGTATTTTTGGCCACGATCAAACCTCTTATTTAGTATGTTTTGACACCAACTCTTATTTAGCATGTTGGGTAGGTGTCTCTATCGTGTTGGTCTAAATTTTTATTAGAAAAACAATTTATTTTTTCTTCCCTTCTTTCTTTTACTTCTCTTCATCTCTTCCAGATCGATACTCTCGAAACCCAGAAATTTTTTGGGTTCACTCGCAAAATTCTCATATTTGATCTTGTTGATTAACCAATCTCCAATCAAATTACTCATCAAACAATCTTCTGTTAGAGGTAGTTGGTACAGTTTTTAATATAAAAAGAAGATTTTTTTTCTTTTCTTTTCTTTCTCTTCCTCCTAGATCTCTCGTTCGCGGGACTCTCCGAACCACAGAACGAAAGAATTTGAATATATTTAGGTACCTAATAACCCTAAAATCGTTGCTGCTTCTTATATGATTTCGCTTTAACTCGGGGTTTTGTTTATACCTGAAGATTTGGGATTTTATGGTTAGGATCGAAATTTAGAGATATTAATAGTGTTAAACTGGTTTATGGGTTCCAGATGGCAAGGATGCGTTTGTAAGGGAGACATCATTGGTGTGGATACCTTAATTTAACAATTGGTGTGTATCGAAGCTTGAGCGAATGCCAAGAGCAAGCTGGATCATCTGTAATTTCTCTGTTTCTTCTATCTTTTCTCTGATGTTGAAGTTGATATCTCTGTCTGCATTCTTAGGACTTCCATAAAATTTATTTATTTATCCAGGTTATGGTTGGCCAAAAGGAGCAGAGCACTTGTTGTTTATCTTTGTTTCGAATTAAGCAAGTTATGTCAAAGACGATGCTTTTGGAAAACTCATTCCTTGTCCTATTCGGTTTGTGAATAAGATAGAGTGATCTTAGTGCAAATATCATACTGTCCAGGAACATTTACCATGTGTAAGAGATTGCTGTTAATGGTACAATCTGTAAATCTCGTTTGTATTGGCCATAAGAAGGCTCAATGCTTGTCTGTATGCAGGTCCAAATAGAATTCAGCCAATTTGTTTTTTTTTTTCATTGTTTGCATCATTCATGATAGAACCATAATTGTTTTTTGATGACTTGGATTCTTTAATGGAACAGGTTTAAGATGCATGGAAAACTAAACACCAAAGCCACCAAACCCTTTTGGAGCTCTAGAGCAAGTTTAAAACATTCCATTCTTTTGGTTTAGCTGCTGAGTTGTGATCTTCAATCATGTTTGGTTTTAAGAGTTTTCTTGCAAGCTCGCATCCAATACTTTTTGTATTGCAAAATTTCTCATTTTTATAAAATCTAAAATGTTTAAACATTATGTTCTACTTAAAATTATTTTTACTTTGAAAAAAATATTATTTCAAAAATAAGAATCCCAATTAGAGTTCTACCGTTGGAGGGAAAGAATTTTAATTAACCTTCTAAAAGTTCTTATTTTTAAACATACATAATTTAATCTTAAAAAATAATAAGAGTCTCAAAATAAATAAGGTTCTTTTTTTTGAAGTACAATATTTTTTTAATCAAATTACTAGAAAAGTGTGTGAATTAGTTATAGGGAAAATTACTAGTTTGACCCAAATTGAGCAGTTAATTGCTAGATTAACTCCTAAAATTTGAGGGTCAGTTGGGTTAGTTTCTTACCGAAAATATCCTTTTTGGCTTTGTTAGGAAAAAAAAAAAGTCAATATTACCCTTGGTAAAAAATTCATGAATTTTCGTTTTTTTTTTTTTTTTTTTAAAAGTCTGCCATACATGTAATGGCAGATTAATTTGTAAGTGGCAGATTTATTATCGATGACAGTTTTTTTTTGGCAGACTTATTTTAAATGGCAGATTAATTTGCATAATTTGACGGCAGATTTGTTTTCTATGGCAGATTTATTTGAAGTGTGTAACGACAGATTTTTTGTGGACAGCAGATTTTCTTAACGCGACAGACTTATTTATAAAGTTATGACAGATTTTCATTGTTTTAGTCAAATTTCTAGGAATTTTGTGGCAGATTTTTTATGATTGTTGTAACAGTTTTATTTTTCACTTAAAAAATCTGTCACATTGCAACAGATTTATAAACGTAAAAATAATTGCTAGTTTGACATCTAGTGGTGACAGATTTATTTTTAGTTATGTCTGATTTTTGGATTGAAGGAAAAATCTGTTGTTTGATAACAGATTTTCGAAAGTTTTTTTATAATTGCTATATTGACCCACATGCACAATATACGTTATGGCAGATTTTCTTATGTTATGACAGTTTTTTTTTCCTTACAAAAAAATCTGCTGCTTAATAACAGATTTATTATATATGAATACAATGATAACAGATTTGTGTTTTGTTAATATAGTGACAGCAGATTTGTTATCTGTAATGACAACTCTATTATTTCGAGTTTGATAACAGATTGTTTTATAACAGATTTGTTTCAGTGTTATGACAGATTTATTAGTGCCTTTTGTGACAGATTTTTTTTTTTAAGCGACAGACTTTTGTAGCAGTTGCCATATATGACGAGAATCTAGGGTTTACCTTATTTTTTCTCTTTTGTATCGTGCCTTCCCTCCCCCTATATCGACTGAAATTTTTTTCTCTTTTGGGTTCACCTTATTTTTCCTTAAATTCCTTCTTCCTCCTCTCCAATGTGGATTTAATCATGCTTTCTTTCCTCTTGGGGTTCATAATCGACTTCTCTATTATTTTCCTTTTAAGGTGTTTTTTTTTTTCATCCTTTCCTTCACGTTTTAGAGTGATCATTACACAACCAAGAGAATATGAAGCAGGTGATTCTCGTTTGTGGTAGTTGGATATTTGACAACAACAAATGGTTGTTTGTTGTTGATAATGAAAGGGGTTCAAGAATTCTACAATGTAACGATCAAAGTAGATTTGATGATTGCATTGGAATGGTATATGAGGATTACAGGCTGGATAACAAGGTATTTGATGTTGTCTTGAGTTACAAGATCTCGAAGAGGTTATTGCAGGATTTACCCAGTGATACACCACCAGTTATTATTGATAATTCTCGTCAGTTGCACACTTTTCTGGGACAATTGGAAAGGGATACAGGTCGACTTTGTGTTGAAGTGAAGAAGAAAATACAGAATGATTTGAATCACAAGGATAAGAAACGAGGAAGAGATGAAAATGATCAAGTTGGAGAAGAGTATCTTGATATGGTCAGCAACACAAATGAAGAAGAGATGGATGAAGATGATAGTAGATTTGATTATTGTGATGATTCTGATGGAACAGATTCTGAGGATGAGAATTTTACCCTGTATGGAATTTCACCAGAAGAAGAGGATCATAAATTGCCAATGAAGAAAAGGAGTTCATCTTTTTATATTGAAGAAAATAAGGTACCTGTTGATGTCTCAAAGGTAGACTTGTCATCTGTGAATTTGGCTGTTGGGCAAATGTATGATACAAAGGAGCACCTAGAAACACGGTTGAAAATACTAACCTTGGTACAAAGGTTTGATTATTTTGTTTACAAATCGAGACCAACACTATTAATTGTCAAGTGTTGGGTTAAAGGATGCAAGTGGAGGGTAAGAGCTGCAACATTAAATCACTTTCCAAAGTTTGAGGTGCGTGTGTTTATTTCAGCACATACATGTTCTGTAACAGAGCGCTCTACACGTGCCCGACAAGCCAAACATCATATTCTAGGAGAGTTGTATAAAGATTTTGTTGGTGGAGTTGGTCCCAAAGTACTGCCAAAGCATGTTGCTGAAGCGTTAAATAAACGGTTTCTAATCAAGGTATAATGTTTCCCATTTATTTAGCATTATTTCGATTATTTTGTTTAGCATTAGCATTATTCCGTTTTTTTTCACAACAATGAAAAAAATATTTGTTGATGATAGATGGGTTATTGGAAAGCATATCGAACGTTAAGGCATGCTCGCGAGTTGGTCAGGGGTAGTCCAGAGAGTGGTTATGAGCAGCTTCCTACATATTTGTATATGATTAAAAGGGCAAATCCTGGAACTTTTACCCAGCTCGATGTTGATGAAGCTCAAAGATTTAAGTACTGTTTTATAGCATTTGGTGCAAGCATACAAGGATTTCCGTTTTTGAGGAAAGTGGTTGTTGTGGATGGTACTTTTTTACAGGGAAAATACTTAGGGACACTTATGACAGCAACAGCTCAAGATGGCAATTTTCAGATTTTTCCAATTGCTTTCGCCGTGGTTGATACAGAGAATGATGAATCATGGGAATGGTTTTTCAAGCAACTCAGCTGTGTGATACCAGATGATGAAAGCCTTTCCATTATTTCTGATAGGCATCAATCAATTGGGAAAGCTATTAAAAAGGTCTATCCGAAGTCTAGTAGGGGAATATGTACATACCATATGTACAAGAATATTTTGGTCCGGTTTAAAGGTCGAGCAGAATTTGCTTTGGTTAAAAAGGCGGCGAATGCTTTTAGGCTTATCGACTTTCAAACCACATTTGATCAGATAGAAGCCATGAATCCAGCACTACATGAGTACCTCGTGAGGGCTGATGTGCGTATGTGGACTCGTGTACATTTCCCAGGTGATAGGTACAACTTGCTTACAAGCAACATTGCAGAATCAATGAATAAGGTCATGTCACATGCTAGGAGCTTTCCTATTGTACAACTATTGGAAGAAATAAGGTCCATGATGACTAGGTGGTTTTCAGATAGAAGGACTGATGCATTGAAGATGACTACAGACTTGACTCGTGGTGTAGAGAAAATTCTCCAGGTCTGTTCGTTTTCATCCTTTCTTAGCAAGTGTGTATGTTATACAACTAAGTTTCTAATATAATGTTGCTAATATAATGTTGCTATTATTTTATAGGGCCGTGTGGACTATGCTAAGTTACTTACTGTCCAAGATATCGATGCACACCAAGTACAAGTAACAAGTGGAACATCTCTGCATGTTGTCAATTTGAAAGATAAAAAGTGTACGTGTCGCAGGTTTGACTTGGAGAAACTCCCTTGTGCACATGCAATTGCGGCCGGTGAATTCAGAAACATCTCTCGCATTTCAATGAGTCATCCTTATTATCGGAAACACTACGTTTACGCTTCGTACGAGAATGCCATCATGCCAAGGGCGCTTGATCAATCTGTTCCTGGACATGTGATAACGAAGGTATGTAGACCACCGATTCCAAAACAACAAGCAGGTAGACCAAAGAATTCAAGAATCAAATCGGCACTGGAAATTGCAATGGAAAAGAAGAAGCCAAGAAAACAATACACATGTGGTAATTGCAACCAAGTAGGGCATAATCGCAAGACATGTACTCTATAATTTCCTAGTTTTTGTTATCTTCCCAAGTTCTCTTTAATTTTTTGTTGGAATTGACGATGCTTTCATTGACATGTACGATGCTTTCATCATTCACGTTCAAATTTAAATTTAGCATACTCGTTGGAAAAAATAAGAGAAATAGCATACTCGTTGGAAAAAATAAGA
This sequence comes from Camelina laxa, assembly GCA_024034495.1. Taxonomy (NCBI): domain Eukaryota; kingdom Viridiplantae; phylum Streptophyta; class Magnoliopsida; order Brassicales; family Brassicaceae; genus Camelina; species Camelina laxa. Next base: position 9,835,777 of record CM043884.1, read on the forward strand.
GAAATAGTTCAAAAAAATAAGTTATATTATGATCATTCACGTTCGAGCTGCTACGTTTATATAATTATGAGAAGAAGAAAAATGCAAGAACAAATAGTCTACAAGTTATATTATGACTCTCACGTTCAAATTCACATGCAAAAGAAGAAATGTCTACAATGATAATGTTAGAACAAAATGTAAGCAATGAAACAAAATAGTCTACAAGGACTCATCAACTAGGGAAGGGATGATAATAGCTTTAGCTTGAGGATATGAATCCGTCATATTAGGTGGTATGGCTAATTCTCTGACTTCGTCGTATAATTCCGCTGCAAGCTTAGTCCGAAGACCCAACATGTTCTCATCGCAAAGCCCATCAAATGATTTCCCAAGAGCTAAACATTCAATGTACTTAAGAGCATACACACCACAATCACCTGGATTTTCATTCCGAGGAACATTTTTCTTCACCCTTCTCAATTCCAACATTGCTCTACTCTTCTTACGGATCGTCTCAGGAATCATGTCACTTAACATCGCTGGAATCATTCGCCTTAAAGGCAAACACGCAATGGCCATTTGATCGTCACTCACCATGGTTGGTATGCTATCATAGATGTGAATCTTCTTACCTCGCAAGTCAATATCCAAAGCCACCCAATGGTTCTCATTGACAAAAAGACAAGCGTATAAGTTATCCACATCAATCCACCACTTCTTGTTCGTAGCTGACTCCTCAGGATATTCACCAAAAACGTGTTTCACATAGGAATCCCGAAACACAAAGTTCTTAGGCCCCATATCAAACTGCATGTAGTCTTTCTTCAATGTAGTAATCAGATCTTGGTCTAAGAAAGCTATGCGTTGTTTAGGATACGGACAAGGCTCACGCATATATCTTCGCCGGAACATAGCCATTGCACAACCCATGTGCTACATTCAAAAAAATAAAAACTAGAATAAGCGAAAATATATTATTGAATAAACAGCTTATACTAAATTATCAAAAATAAACTTACATTGTCTGTCAACCATCCATAGTCAAAGCTTGGCCAACTTTCCCTTGGAGTCATAATTTTCCAATAGAATCTCACAGCTGCGTTGCTGGTGCTAAGTGGCTCTTCCCTGTGAATATAAGAAAGAGTTAGTACATATTTAGATAATGATAGTAACTTTTATAAACAATTCAGAGTTGTTGATGTATACTTATCAAGGCTGAGAAAATCCAAAAGTGTCTGATATTTCTCATCATCTACAGGCTTAAGATGATCGCCTAACACATTATCACCCTCTGTAATGATCCGCTTGACTGTCGAGTTACCAAGGTAAGGATACTTCTGCGATTCTGCCAACTGGGGCACGCGTCTAGAAGTCTTCGAAGGTCCAGGTCCATCCAACCTCGTCAAAGCCTCTCCAAGGCGGTTTAGTGTCACCTCAAGTTTTTTATGAACCAACTGATCCTCCTTGTTGGACCATGTATCTTCAGAACTGGAAGCTATTTTCAATTTAGCTTTCTGAACTTGGGTAGTAATATCCTCAACATCGTCAGAAGCAAGAGCATTTATCTTCTTTTTCTTGAAAGTTTCCTTCTTCTCAACCTTCACAGATTCCTTCTTTTCAAAGAGAGGAAGATTCTCGGATATCTCATCTTCTTCTTTCTTCTTATTCTTGACAGTGTAAACCTTCCTCACCACCCTTTGAACTGGAAATTCATCTTGTGATGTCTGCTTCATCTCAACAATCCATGACTGCAACCAAACAGAACATGAGAAGAAAGAGGTAAGAAAATCGAGAAATGATATGGGAAGTTAAAAAAAAAACGGAAATGATAAGGTTTTAAAAAACAGAACATGAGAAGTTCTAACAAAACAGTAAATGAGAAGTTTAATATTAAGATGAAAACCGTATAAGTTTATATAAGAAAAAAACTTACATGATAAGGTTTTAAAAAACAGAACATGAGAAGTTCTAACAAAACAGTAAATGAGAAGTTTAATATTAAGATGAAAACCGTATAAGTTTATATAAGAAAAAAACTTACGCTTTAACAAACACAACATGAGAAGTAAAAAAAGAAACATAACATGAGAAGTTTTAAAAAAACAGAACATGAGAAGTAAAAAAAGAAACAGAACATGAGAAGTAAAAAAAGAAACAGAACATGAGAAGTAAAAAAAGAAACAGAACATGAGAAGTAAAAAAAAGAAACAGAACATGAGAAGTTTAAAAAAAACAGAACATGAGAAGTAAAAAACTAAACAGAACATGAGAAGTTTAAAAAAAAACAGAACATGTGAAGTTTAAAAAAAACAGAACATGAGAAGTAAAAAAAGAAACAGAACATGAGAAGTTTAAAAAAAACAGAACATGAGAAGTAAAAAAAGAAACAGAACATGAGAAGTTTTAAAAACCAGAACATGAGAAGTAAAAAAAAGAAACAGAACATGAGAAGTTTAAAAAAAACAGAACATGAGAAGTAAAAAACTAAACAGAACATGAGAACTTACAGGTGCTTTACTTGTTCCCTCATCATCGTTAATGGTGTGCGAAGTGGCATCATTCCGTACATCATCGTCTTTTGGCTGTTTTCTTTCTTTCTCCAATGCTTTAATCCTCTCACCCATCTCCTCTTTGAACACCGTCATTTTTTTTTCAACGAATGTTTCAAATTTACTCTCCAAAGCATCTATTCGACTGTTGAGTGTTTTGCCCAAGTCAGAAACAGTCTCAGTCATTTTCTCAATCGCCCTCCAAATATCCAAAGAAATTGACTTGTCATCCTTACCATCCTACAATAACATGTCCATTAATATCATAATAGAGAAGACAAAAAAATGTTAATCAATTACGGTAAAGGAAAACGAAACCTTACCTCCATGTTGGTTACATTTTCTCCTTGTTCATATTTAGGATCACTACCTGTCCATCTTTTTTTCTTAGGATTGCACCCTCTGTTGTCATTCACCTTATCAGCTTCAGCACTTCTTTTCTTCTTTTTTGAACTTATACCAACTGTCTTGCCACAACTCCAAGCATCTAGAGACAAACGGTTATGAATGAGATCTTTAATTAGCTCGTCTAGGTGTGGATCCGTATGCTCATCTGAGTCAGACCATAGAGGATACATGTCTTCCTCTGAAACATGAATCATATGCCTAACACGAACCTACAAGCAATGAATAAAGTAAGTTTAAATTCACACAAATTATTTGTTCGTGTCAAAAGATAATTTAAAAAAAAAATAACAAGCTACTAACCTGTCCGTGCAAATCCTTCTCTTTTTTGATGAAGTCTGTGAAGTTGATACGTTTTCTTGATGATCGCCAATCAAGAAGTGGAACACCACTTGCTTCTGTCCTTCTAAACCCATAACTTTCTCCAATTCCAGTAACACTCTCATACAACCAAATCAACATAGCATGAACGCAGCCGTGTATGGTGTATGAATCTCCGTCATAGTCAACCATCTTAACAGAATTCACTAAACTACTAAAAGCCACCCGACCCCATGGATGTTTTTCAAAAGCAACTGGATCTAAAACTCTCTTAGCGGTCACCAACGGGATTCTAGATGTATGATGAATTCCATGTACGCATACTGACAACAGACATAACCTACCAACCATCATCCTCTTATCAAAATCCCATGTTTTGTTAGAATCAATCACCTTTACCAACTCACTCCACATAGGACCATCAAGGGTTGTTGGTATTTTCATTTCTTTCCAGAAATCATGGTGATCAACATCAAAGTTCTCTAAAGGGTCAAATGCATCACAATTTAACCTTGTTATCTCTGCAAACTCATTTAAAGAAAATCTAATTGGCCTATCATCGATCAAAGACCAAACCTCATGGATGTTGTTGATTCTCAGCTGATGTGTGAGTAGAAAGTGAACTCTCTGCGCAGCCCAAGTGTATTCCAATTCAGCAAACTTTGTCCCAGACATCCACCCCTAATCCTTCTCTCAAAAATCCAATTTTTGACACAAAACAATTGTGGTTCATGCTTCTATGTTGGAGAGGTGATTTCCCTTCTTCATAAAGTAGAGTAGGATATTTGATGATATTGCTTGATGATGCCATTCCTAAACATACAAAAAAAAAGAATCAAATGATAAGAAAAGGTAGCAAACAAGAGGATAAATACTTGATTGAATAGCTGTAGCAAACGTGTGAGATAACACAAAATTGTAATTGAAACAAATACTTGAAACCATCGATGAAACATGTTGATAACCGGATTTAAGAAGCTATTGAGGATCCAAAGTTGACTAAATCAAGTGCTCGATTGTACTAGTGCAGGATTAATATCTATTGCTCGATTGTACTAAATCACTCTGACCAAACTAACTAAATATGTAAACTATAATTTAACGGATTCGACAGTGCAAATAAACTATTAAGGGGAAGCTTTTATAAATTTAATTCAATTTAACATATTGATCGGGGAGATTCATGTGATTTCATCTGAGTTTTTCGAAGAAATTAAGCCAAAAGGCAACAAAAAGGAAAGCTTTTCTACCTCAAAGGGTGTAACTATGGCGAGGGCTTGAAGAACACCGGCGCCGAATCCGAAAATCAACCACCACCGAAGCCACTAGGGTTCTTATTCCGCCGCCGAAATAAACGACCCAACTACTACGACCTCTATATCTGGCTGGAGTAGTGAACACCGGTGATTACACTTCTTATTCGCCGGTGTAGAGAAAACAGATCGAATTTTTTTTAGACTGTAAAATCTCTCCTCACCGGCGGAAGAAACAAAGGTTTAGTTGCCGGCGTCTGTATCTGGTTGGAGCAGAGACCGCCGATGATTACAGTGCCAAAGCGCCGGCGGAGATGACGAGAGATCGCGTTTTAGTTTTGGACTGTAAAATCTTTCTTCGCCGGCGGAAGAAACAAAGTTTGTCGGGTTAAAAAAAAATAAACGATTGTCGGGTTCCTTAAGTTAGAAGAGAATCAATTTTTTTTTCTCACCAATTTTTTTTTTTCACTTAATTAGAAGAGAATCTATTTTATTTTTGATTGGGCTTTTGGTAATTTTAACACAATATTGTGTTATTCTAGTTTTTCCCTAAAAGAGAGTGTCAATCTAGCAATATTTTTTCAATTTTGTGTCAATCTGGTCTATTTTCACTTAGTTATATCACTAATTTTAGTTTTAATGTTATTTTCTTTATTTTGATGATTTGGGCATTCTAAATGGAGAGCAAACTCCCTAATTATATACCTTACCAAAAAATAAAACTCCCTAATTACATTTATAAAATTTTATTACACACACACACAACTTTGGGTTAATAAGACAATATGATATTGGAAAACAAAATGAAAAATCAATAGCTGAAATACATCAACATTTGAGTTCTCACAGATAATGGGATAGTGACGTTGTGAGAGCCATCAGTCCAAGTCAAGCTCCCAAAATAATAAATCGAATTGGATTTGTGAGTTGTGGAGACAGTAACCTTGAAGCTGAGTTTCTTGACATTTGAGTTAAATAACAATGTGTTGGGTGTGACAGAGATTTTGACACCCAATGGAGGCTCGACGACGAGTTTATAGACGGAGTCAACGGGTCCAACGTTGGTGACGGTTCTCGTGAGAGTCACATCTTCCTTGAGGAATGGAATGGTGATGGAAGGCAAATTGAGATCAAGCATAGAAGGCCTTGGACTCGGACATCGATATAACGTATTTATTCTTGATATTTTGGTGATGTGCATTTCATCATAATTAGAAGCACATAAAAAAAGTCTGTAGTCTTCTGCACCTGCGTCATAGACAAGACCAGGGTCGGCTGCTTTGTTTGGGCTAACTAATCCTCCTCCGAAGTCAAAAGGATCAGCTAGTTTTCGTGTTAGTCCTTCGGAAAATATAGGTTCTCCGTAGGGATCCGTTTTGGAAGCTTAATCAATTAAGAATGAGTAACTTAATTAGATCACTACATATTTTGAATCAATGTTTTTATTTTGAATCAATAGTTATTATGTCACTATTGACCTTAAATTTTGTAATGCTTGAACTATAACGAATTCTTAGATAGTTACCTGTAGTGACAAGAGCTGACTTAAGCGCGGCCGGAGACCAGTCAGGATGCACAGCTCTAAGTAGCGCAACTAAACCAGCAACCACAGGTGTTGCCATTGAAGTTCCCGACTCAGCATAGAATCCCTCCTCGGCACCCATTTTTTCTGGGGTACTCGCAGCCACTATGCCAACACCTGGAGCTGCTATATCGGGCTGCAAAAATATAATGTTGCTATGTGATGAGAAAATAAATATTGCTAGATTTGGATTTATGTTTTATTACTTGTGTGATCATTACTAGTTATTATCATTATATGGGAAACATATATTAAGTTATTACCTTGAGAACATATGGAGATACGGGATTGGGTCCTCTTCCTGAAAACTCAGCAACCTTAGTGGCTACAACTGGTCCATTAAGCGTGACTGCTGAGCTGATTTTTATGGTGGGCGAACTGTAATTAAGATAATTTTAAAATATATATATATACTCAACACCATGCAAATAATAATAAGAAAGGTCGAATTAAGTACTCGTTATAAAATTACCTAGTGGTACTTATGTACTTGAACATGGTAGATCCTTGTTCAAAGTCGACCGTGATCATGGAAAGACCTTCAGAGACTTTCAAATCATCCTCTCTTTTGGTGGCAAAGATTAGACCCTCTGCTTGCACAGTTGAAAGGTTAGACACATAATCTGTCAATTCACTTTCAGTCGGGAAAGCTAGCACCACTTTTCCCTTTGCCGCACTTGTCATCTCGTTTGCGCTATACACGAACATTAGTTCTGCTTGGATCTCCTTACCCTTGTACGCGCTCCGTGCCTACATAGAAAGGTCACATATATTTTGATGTCAAAAGAGAATCAATTATATATACATACACTAGTTTAATTTTGTTGGTTTGGTTTGGTTTTACCATTAAGGTCATGTTGTTGCCTAGTGTCAAAGGTGTGGAATACCACCGGTCTAGACTAGTGGCAGCCACTGTTATGATCCATGGAGCTATGTTCTGGACTGAATAATCGTCAGGCCCAAAGTTACCACCCGCACTGAGCACTGGAATGCCATTGGCGACTGCATGGAATGCTCCATACGAGATTTGGTTATATAGATCAATTTCAGTCAGCGTAGGGTTAGGCCTGCCTATTGATATTGTTATCAAGTCCACCCCATCTGCTATGGCATCGTCCATTGCTTTGATTATTTCTGCGCTCGCGCAACTTCCGTCTACTCTTTGCCAACACACTTTGTAGACAGCGATACGAGCACCAGGAGCTCCGCCTCTTATTGTGCCCACTCCAAACCCATTTACACTCACATTTGAAACGAAGGATCCCCCAGCTGTCGAGGCCACATGGGTACCGTGAGGCAACGTTTCCCTTGCGGACATGTACTCCGTGTCCGGTATTCTGCTATCCGTTTTGTTCTTTCGGAATAGGCTTTCCATGTAATACCTCGCTCCTATCAACTTCCTGTTGCAATGTTTCTTCGAGTCAAAATCTTCACCGTCTACACACATCCCTTTCCAACGTTGTGGGATTGGCCCTAAGCCTTTGTCATTGAACGACTCTGACTCTGGCCAAACACCTGCGAACACGTACAAGTTGTGCCAAACTAGCTTATATTTTAAAGAAATCTCTAGGCAAAATTAACATCAAACGTACCTGAGTCCAAGACACCGATGATGATGTCTTCGCCCATCTTGGCATCACGAAGAAGTCCTTTAGGTGTACTATGAGAAAGCCCCAAATAATCAAATGTCCTTGTTGTTTGCAGCTCATAGTAAGTATTGGGCGTTACTTGAACTACATTTGGATGCTCTATTCACAATTATGAAGATTAAATCTTTAATCAGTTAACTCTTATCTAATTTGCTTTAGTATATCTCTAGAAATGCTTATTTATATGTACACACCTGAGATTTTTTTCGCTTGCGCATCTGTAAGATGGGCAGCAAATCCGGAGAAACCATGCCGATAACTATGGACTATGGACTCACTAGCGTCCTTTTTGCTGTAACCATATATCCACAACCCATTTATTTACTGTTATTTTGTTGTTTTATTTTCAACAACATATTGTTGTACTTATCTAATATGGGTTTGTTGGTACCTTCCAAGTAGGGATTCTAACATGCTGAGATGGGAGGCCGTTACAAGCTCAGGATCATTATGCTCCTTTTCACCGAGGTATACTATGTGGACCTATATATATGTATTAGTAATGTACATTAATCATTCCTTTACCCAAAAAGTTGTCTTTTTCCATTATTGAGTAATTAAGAAAATTTCGACGTATATACCTTAGTATCTTCATTGGCTCCTCCTTCCACAATATTAAACTCCACGTTGAGAATCACCACTACACTCATTACCCAAAAAACCCACCATGAGACCCGAGAGCTCATCTTTTTCACCGGCAGCAGGGAAAAAATTTAGAAGAGATCGAAGTCTCACAGTTATTCGTTTCCTTGAATATATTTTACAAATGAATGTTCTCTTATATATATCACCATTCTGTCTCATAACTAATTAGAATTACGTTCTGAAACGACTTACTTAGCCAATGTTGACATTATTTGGTTGTAAAACTTAACTACTCTTCTGATATTGGCTTAATGTACAACAATATTTACTAATGTTCTCTATTTCATCGTTACCATATCTAATAATAGAGTTTTATATATGAGTTTGTGGTTTTGTTTTAAACTGTAAATTTCTTCTAGATTAAACAAATGCTTTCTAACCTTTTGCGATTATGGTGCATAAAATTATTGTTTGAGTTGTCAGATTATGGGTATGTTAAAATTTAACAGTTGTAATACAAAAGTTAATGTTTTGGTGATCTACACTATATAAAGAAAGAACAAAAAAAAAATATCAACTAGGTAAAACTTGTAAAACAAGATATCAAACATGTAAACATACATTTATATATGGGTAATAGCAAAAAAAAGTTATTTTAGTGTCGTGTTTACTTCACTTCATACAGGAAAAAAATTAATGGTTGGTATTTACTAGTCAAAAATTGACGGCCGCGTTTTCACCTATTAATCGGACCGATGCTTCCGTTCGCCAATGCATTTTTCGTTCATTCAACCTGACTCATCGCTTTTCTTAATACCAAGATTCGCAACTCTCCGTTCAGATATATTCAATAGGGTGATGATGGGCATTTGACCTCAAAAAAGTAGGAAAGCATTTGCTTAATCTAAACAAAGTTACAATATAAAACAACACCATAAAGTTATGAAGCCCTACTAAATCTAAACTATCAGTTATATTTAGATTTTGGATTTGATATGTTATTAGATATTTTTAGAGTTGTAAAAATCATGTGTAGGAAAAGCTTTGCAAAAATGAATCCCGAGAATTCAGGAATATTCTTAGTTCAAGCCAAGCTAATTGTTTCTTTGAAATTTGCTAAATGTATACTACTTACTCATCCTCAAACTAATCCGCTTTAAACCAAGAATATTTCGAATAAACCGTAAATCTGTTTATGAATATCAGCATGATGAGTTCAACACCGACCTACATGTAGAAAAGAAATGTAGAGCCAAATCTACGGAGCTAATTATCGGAGGAAAGAGGAAAAATAAGATATTTACACTCGAGAAACAAGGAAATAGATTATATCTTAAACCGGCTACCTCTTCATATAAATAGAGAAGTCCTATTTTCCAAATATTTATGGAATAGTTGATAAATTCTTTCGCTAAAAGACCAAAACACTTCTTTTCAATATGAACATGAATGATTGATCGCTTTTCAAATGTACGTAGGCAATATTTTCGATCTTTGTTGAAATCCTCCTTAACTATATATACTCCTTGTGATATCTTGATTCTACAGATTATGTAACCAATGCTCAATCATGGATTTTTGATGATGGAGGAGACTTGGGATTTGGTTCACAAGGTGATTGTGGTGAACAACAAGAACTGATATATGGATGAGATTAAAGAGTTACATAAGGAACATATTACATCCAATGATAAAGAACGTTTGATATTTTATTGCGAGTCCAATGCTTGCTGAAGAACGTTGGATATGGATGGATACGGAAAATTAAAAATGTTAACATCACAAATTTTTCAAAAATTCCAAAATTTGTAATATCATAAACACCTACAAACAACATCAACTACCAAATCAAGATATTGAAATAAAATAAAACAAGAAGAACATACGACTCTACCGAATTCAACTTGTCCTAGAAAAAGAAAGTGATAAGAGTCAGGGACCCTTAACAAGATTGACAACAAATTTTTTTATTTTTTTTTTCTTATAATCAAATTGATATTTCGATACATCAATATGCTGAGCAATATATTTAACTTTTTCATATCGTGGAAAAAATATTGAAATATTCCATGATTAATGGATACAGCCTGAGCCCTGAGGTTAAAGTAGATTAAAAAAATCACTTACTACTAAATGTAATCTTGTTAGTAAGAATGTCATGCAGACCAGTGAATTTTCTGATCAACAGAGTCCCAAGACAATAAGTCCAAGACTGCGCAAGTATCATGACCTCCATGAATTTGCAACTGGTCAGCCTCGAAGCTGTACACGCTGCTCCTTATACCGATCTTGCTCGATCCTTGAGCCGATTTCATCTTCTGTTCATTCATGGCGTATCTTATCTTCACTGAATTTTCCCAGCGCCATGTCATCTCGTATAACTTGATCAGAACCAGATATGGAAACGATGACTTTGGTTCAGATTCTAACATTGTTTTCGCCACAGTCTCGGCGAGTCTCGTGTCTCCAAGATCCAGGGATGCACAGAGAATCGGTTCCCAGATGTGAGAGCTTGGTTCAAAAGGTATATTGTCGGCAATGTCCTTTGCTTCGTTGATCATACCTGCTCTGCAAAGCAATTCGATTATACTGGCATAATGCTCGTTCCCGGGATTAACTCCATGAGTCTTTACCATTGAAGAGAATATCTGAATTCCTTCGTTTACAAAGCCAGCATAACAACAAGCTACCAAGATACCCATTAAAGTCACTCTATCCGGTTTCAGACCTTGGTTCATCAGCAATTGATTGAAAACAGCAAGAGACTCAGCTGCTCTGCTGTTTCTCCCCAAACCCATTATCACTGTGTTCCAAAAGATCAAATCTTTTCCATCTGTTGTGGCAAACACTCTCATTGCTGAATCAACTAAACCGGTTTTAAAGTACATCTCCATGAGTGAGGTGGCTGCTGCCGTGTCCTGATCAAACCCTAACTTGATAGCCAAAGAATGAACTTGTGCTCCGTGATCTAGCATCACAGCATTCATCGAGCTCAAAACACTACTGAGCGTGAATTTATCGGGCCTAATGCTCTGCCTCATGGCAACAATAAAGAGCCAGAGAGCATCTTCTCCAAAACCATGCCACGAATAGCTACCGATCATGGAATTGCACAACACTGAATCCCATTTCTCCAACTCTCTGAAAAGCTTAACCGAATCATCCAATCTGTTGCATTTGGAAAACATATCAATCCCAGCTCCCGAAACAATGGTGTTAGATAAAATCCCCATCTTGATGCAAAGAGCTACAGCCTGCTTACCCTTGCACAAATCTCGTAAATACGAGCATATAGACACAACCGTTGAAACTGTGTATTCGTCCGGTCGATTCGCCATTTCTCTCATCAGACCAAACTGATCCAAAGCCACTTCTTTGTTACCAGAATCAGAACAACACAAAATCAAACAGTTCCACGAGATAACATCTCTATCTTCCATAGTTAAAAACACTGATAACGCATAATCAAAAACTCCTATACTTCTATACATATCCATCAATGAATTCCAGACCACCAAATTGGACTTACTCACGCCACTGCAAATAGCATTACCATGAATCTGCTCCCCATGGCTAACACAAAAAACTAGAGAAGCCAGAATCGAAAACGTGAACTCAGTCGGTCGGATACCCCAACTCTGCATATCCAAGAAAACCCTCATCCCATATTCCGGAAACCCACAAGAAGCCAACCCTGAAATCATTGTGTTCCAGCTAACAACATCTCGTTCAGGCATTTCATCGAACAGGTCAAGTGCATAGTTGTGATAACCATTTTTTAACAAACCCTTCAAGAAAATGTTCCAGGATATAGTGTTCTTATCAGGAATATCGTCGAGCAGTTGAAAAGCATCGAAGACAGATCCGGATTTGAAGTAGAGTTGAAGACAGCGATTTCCCCAAAAAGTATTGGGTATGAATCCAACTTTGAGGAGCTGGGCATGGACGACTCTGGCTAAAGTCGGACACTTTGAGAGCAAAGAGCGGTCTACGAGACGCGAGAAGTAGAAAGAAGACGGCATGCAAAGTCCATGAGCTCGTCGGAGCAGTTGGAACATACATGTGCGGACACTTTGGTTTGTTTTGTTTGAATCACTTTTAAATTACAAACCTCATATTTCATAAGAGTACAAACTTTTTTTTTTTGACATCTATATTAATAAATCAAGTTACATATTTATATATATATATATATATATTTTTTTTTTGACGATCAAATCCCATATATTAAGTTATCGGAGATGACTCTCTTCAATAGAGAGCCAATAAGGTACCGACGAGCTTACATGAAAAAAACAGAAACCTCGTGCTCTTGCACATTTCGCAAGTTTATCGGCACGGATATTATCCTCTCGGGAAATATATCTAATACTAAAATTAGCAAATCTATCTCTGAAATGAATAAAATCCTTCAATTCTGATGAAAAAGTCGGCAAATCCTCGATATTAGACGTCATCCTTAGGAGGTCTGAGCAATCCGTAGCAAAAAGAGCTTTATCCACGTCCAACGCTAATAAACACTCCATAGCCCAAATAAGGGTATCTAACTCTGCATGTAATGGGGATAGGCTTCTGCGCGATCCTTTTAGCCCCATGTGCAAGATTCTCTCACCGGTAGACGCAATCCAGCCATGCCCACTCCTATCCACCTCTGTATGCCAAGATCCATCTATAAAGCATACAAGAGATTCTCGAGGAATTGGGGTGGAAGGTATGCATGCTTCTACTACCGCTGGTGCTGAGTCTTTGTTATTTGCTCTTCTCCAAACATCTTTTTCTTGGATAGCTTTCTCCAGGGTATCTTGCGGGGATTCAGAGATATTTTCAAACACTTTCTTATTTCTTGCCTTCCAAATGTACCACATCATCCACTCAAGCTCTGTTTAATCCCCAAAATAAGGGTAATTTCTTTCGGGGGGAAGAGTTCCCGAAGACGTTCAATTTTCCACTTTTTTGTGTTAAAATCTATTAAGGTGTTAACACAAATCAAGGGATTTCTCTCATTAGTTAAACTTTGGGGTGGCCGTGCTGGCGTATCTGGGATCCAAGGTTCAGTCCAGATGCACGTATTAAAACCCGAGCTTATGGTCTTATGGATTCCGTACGAAAAGAACATGCTTTTCTACCAACATGCTCATCCAGCCATATGAAGGTCGATTTGATACTTGTACCTCTAATGGACTACAGTATCGAAAGTATCTCCCTTTTAGAACTCGGCTAAGAAGGGAATCTGGATATCTCAGCAATCTCCAAAGTTTCTTTGCCAAAAGGGCAACATTAAATTCTTCTAGTGTTCTAAAGCCTAGCCCACCCTCCGAAAGTTGAGTACACATTTGTTCCCATGATAACCAATGTAGTCCTTTACTGTCTGCTTTATTGCGCCACCAGAAATTGGCTAAAGTCGGACACTTTGAGAGCAAAGAGCGGTCTACGAGACGCGAGAAGTAGAAAGAAGACGGCATGCAAAGTCCATGAGCTCGTCGGAGCAGTTGGAACATACATGTGCGGACACTTTGGTTTGTTTTGTTTGAATCACTTTAAAATTACAAACCTCTGATATTTCATAAGAGTACAAACTTTTTTTTTGTTGACATCTATATTGATTCCCAAACCAGATCAGTATAAAAATGAAAAATGCAACGCTTCCAACCCAATTTCGGACAACCATCAAAAATTGTGGTTGTTCAGCATGTGTTAAATCGTCGGTTTAGCTTGGTTCGAGTTCGGAGAACCATATGACCTGTTATAAAAGAGGAGTGTCAATGTTTAGGGTTTTGTTTAGCCCTGTCATTTCTTGTGTTAATGAAAGGAAGCTTTTTTGTAAGTGTTTTTGGGAGATCTAACATTAGGAGTGAGGGTGATCTAACATTAGGAGTCAAGATCTCAGACTAAGCGCGTGTGGAAAGCTTGATGTGGTGTTGTTTGTGGTTGTGGTTGGTCAGAATCTTTTTTTTGGTTATGGTAATTGTGTGACGATGACTTATCTGAGTAATTAGGGTTGGTTTTAAGATTTAATTTAAATTTGTAGTTATATATGAGAGAGATTGTTTTAAGATTTAATTTGAATTTGTAGTTATATATGAGAAAAACTATTTTAAGATTTAATTTGACAAAAATTGGAAAGCATAAAAGAAAAAACCAAATAAAAAAATCAACGAAGAAGAAGAATTGAGAAAGAAATACTCAAATACAGATGTATTGTGATGAAATGAAAAAAAATGACAAAATAGTTTTTTTTTTTTTTTTTAGCATTGTGATATATGAAAAAAGTTCTAAATGGTATTTTCGAAAAATGACAAATATGTTGTAGTAGATTTTATAAAATTCTCTTGTTTTAATTGCAAGTAATGTGAGTAAAATCATCCGCTTGTCTTTCAATTTTTTTTTAAAATATTACTTTTGCATTTTTATATAAATGACATGAATCATAGGATAAACTGTTCGATTATGGAGTATGAGGAGTGATACATGTCTTTTGATATTTAATAAAACCAAAGATGGAGTTAGCAATGTTGTATCACTGCTGTAAGTGAATTGTGAGTTATATACAATGTTTTTAAACCCAACCCGGAAAGCAAACTGGAACACCTTCTGAGTCGCCGGGTCATCTAGTCGACCTGGTCCGACCGCGGGTCAACAATTCACTCAATTTCATTATATACAATCATATATATATATATATATATGTATGTATTATATCTTGGTTTTATGAATATCAAAACAAAACTTTCATATCTTATCATAATTAATCTTTGAACATTAATTATAAATTTTTAAACCTAATAATTTTGAATCCAAATAAATTGACTAGCAGTAAAATATAATAGGAAAATTCTAATAGTAAAAAAATTTAGATGAACAAATTAAAAAAATGGTGACTAAAGAAATAGAAAAAAAAAACTGTACAATATTCATTTTGTCCCACATCGATTGTATAGGGGAAGAAATACGTGATTGCTTCACTATATAACTCAAACCGAGAAATGGATTAGTCATACATTAAGAATTACAAATTAGTCATTGGTTTTAACTCAAATCACTGGGTCAACCACCGGTTAGCCGGATTTTCCTGGTTTCATTCGGTTTTTTTATTATCCGGATTTGAAGTGTAATCCGGACCGAGATATCTTCCGGTTCACGGTTAATGCAGTCCGGGTTTCAAACATTTATACAGTTTTATTTTTGTTTATGTAACTAATGTTTATTTTGCAATTAGGATTTCATCTTAGTAATAGCTAAGTTGAAAGCTTAGTAATCGATAAGTACTACTACATAACAAAATTGAACTACTAAACAGAAGCAAAAAAAAAAAAAAAAAACTAGAAAGATTAAGAAACAGAAGCAAGCAAACAATGAGCAAACCTAATCTATCTAGATTGGTTAACAATACTCATAATAAGCTAATATCTAGACAATGATCTCTGAAACTTACTAATTCACTCTCATGACAATAGCAATCAGGTTTAATCACTTCTAGACCTAGTTCTCACTAGCTCGAACATAATCAAACATGCAATGAACTCTAGATCATTAATAATCAATAATCACTCTATACAATCAATCTCTTGAGCTAGGCATAAGAATCTCTGGTATTAGTTTGTCCAACCATCTCATAGAACATCTTTAGGATGCTGAAATGCTGAAGATGTAACCCCAACTTCTCAGAAAAAAGCAAGCTTAGAGAACACCTAACCCAGAAGAAAGTCTATACAATCAAAGCTTAAACAACCTAAACAGACCAAATTCTCTACCAACCAGACCCGACTCTAGGGGTGTGCGGACGGTGCCGAAGCACAGGGTCTAACAAAAATTTCTTAATTTTTAGGGTCCGAATCGGAACATATTAGTATATTACATTAGAAACGATATATTAGGTTTAGAGGAAGAAAGTGAACATATGGACTTCTCTTATTCTTAAGTTGCACATGGGTTAAATAATTTGGGCTTAACTTTAAGTGTAAATAGGATCTTTTTTTTCTTTTTAGCACAGGGTCCATTGAACGTTGAGGTTGACGTGCTACCAACCTAACTCATCTCTAAAAATCTAATCACTACTTAGATTTAACAAATATGATTTAACAAATATGATTAAGAATATAAACCTAGAAGTCAACAAAACAGACATAATCAACATAAACTCTGAATAAAATACATAACAACACAAGAATTAACTCTAAATAATGCTAATATGAGATAAATGCATGCTAATATAGAGTAAAATACAGAGACATCAATGATTTTGTGTGTATGTTGTGCACGTAAATAATAATAATTTGATATTTAATAGGGGATTGGAGAAAGAACCGGGTGAATCGCACAACTTTGATTGAATGAGTCTATTCCTAAACTATAATAGTATTGTTCATAACATAAGTCAAAAGCATATGCATAATGTACATATGGAGCCATATTCATATTCATGTATTTACCAACTAATTTCATGGTATTCAATATTAGATATCATTTTCTAAATTTTTGAGATTTTTTTTTTTTTTTTTTTTTTTTTTTGCATTTTTTAGTTTTATCTTGTGAAACTAAATTATTATTTTACAAATTCTCACAGATCTTTTGTGGCCATCACTACAAATCTTAGTCATCTTAAAATACATGTATGCACATGACTTTTAAATTTTTTTTTCACGTAAAGATAAACTAAATTTTTACTTCAAAATGATTTTTATTCTGATGTTTTAAGAGAGGAGAGAGTGTTCCTTTTTGCAAGTGAAATTTAGAGTATTAGTTTAAATTTTTAAAAATCATGATCAATTGATGTTTTAATGACCGAATTGATAGACTTCGAATCAATACAAAATGAAATTATGTGTACTCGATCTTCTGTGAAAATATGTTGAAATTGTAATGTGTTTTCTAATTTTAGAATTCATGTAACAAGTATAAAATCAGTACAACATGACTTATGTTAGATATGTACTCTCTTAAACACAGATCTCAACAAAAATTTGGTTGAAGATAACATCAATTAGTAGCATGTGTTTGATTACATTTAGACATATATATATTTAAAATAGACTTTGTAAAAATGAAAATATTGATTATTAATCGAATTCTTTTGTAATTGATAACTTTGCTACCGAGACAGCTGACAAAAAAATAATTACTCTTGTTCTTATCATGGGAGGGACGAACTTTTCTGAACCGATTTTAGCTATTTCTAACTTTGTTTGGTTCATTGTTAAATGATCTGATTGAAACTAAAATACTATTTTTTTTGGTATATCGACTAAAAGATGTTTAAATATTATGACTGAAAACTCAAATGTAAATATATTTGTTTGTAATAAAATAATTTCCATCATTTTTGATGAAACAATATACAATTTATACATAAAATTCAAATAAGAGAAAACATACATATACACTCAAGTGGAGAATTTTTAGTCAAACAAATACTCCCTCAGTCCCTCTATTCCGATAAATTGATATTTTGACATTTTTACTCATATTATCATAAAGTTTAGCTTTTATAATTTTTTTTTGGGTAGATAGAGAAAATATAAACCATTAGCTAACATGCCATGTCGAAAAAACATAAAAATAAATTTTCAATTTATAAAATTAATTTTTTAGGAACAAAAATAAATCATAGAAGATTAAATTGAGAGTATATCGTTTCCGGTACATGAACCAAGCATGTTTTAAAATTTTACAAAAAAACCGAACCTGAAACACATATGAGAAAAATTTTCGGTTGATTTATCTTCTTTTTCGGATTCACTTTTTGCCAAATCGGCCAAGAAATCATGGTGCTCTGAGACCCGGCTCATTAATTTAATGGGCTATGTGCAATTTTGAACATAATCTCTGCAATGATTTTAATATATGACAATATATATTTTTGAAAAAATGTCTAAAATATAATTTTTTTGAAACCCTGGGTGCTCTATCTACAATTATCATGGCCAACACATAAGCCAAACAAATGAAAAAGAATCTCGAGCATCCAGATTTTAAAATCCCTAAACAAAACATTTTCTTTGTAAATTTGTTCTTTTTTTCAGGATGGACCCTATATGTCATTCTACAAATCTCCGTAGTAATGAAGTTTTAGGAGCTTAACTATGATATCTCAGCAAAAAGTTTTAAATATTCATTTTGATATTTTATGATTTCGTTACTTTCATAGTTTCTAATGTAAGATATTTAGATATTTTCTGTTTAATTTTATTAGATGTTAGTGCAATTTAGTTCCAAAACTATAAAGCATTTGATATTTTGTGACTATTTATATTCTTAAATATTTTATAGTTGGTTGAACTATTTTAAATTAAATCAGTATATAATAGCAATCCAAATAAATAACATCAAAAGTTGTGTTTTTTCAATTTACCTTTTGGATAATTTTCCAAAAAAAATCTGTAGAAAATTTAAATTGTGTATTTTACAAAAAGTTACGTTTGTTCATTGTAACGGTTTTTTTTGTAACGTTGTAACTGTTGATTGTAGAGTTGTGCCTATTCGAATATTCGTATCTTTTGAAATCTATATATATTTGTTTGAACTGTTTTCATTTTTTTGCCATGACACAAAATAATATAAAATTCTAATCTCAACAGTTTTTGCAGATTTCTAAATTATTCTCTAGCGTTCATTATTTTAAAAGTAAAGAAATTCCTCCAATTCTTGATTTAACAAATTTTTTTTGAAATGATGAATCTAATTTACAACTTTTAGTTAATTTTATAAATAAAAATTTAATGATACCTACTGTTTTTTTCCAAGAGTTAGATTGATTATATAGTGAGCTTTTGGATTTGACTTTTGAATATGGTAATAAAAATGCCTTTTATTTAAAAGTAGTTTATATGAGTTTGTAGGTATTATCAAGTGCAGACACAACAGTTGCGATTTTTCGTACTACCTTTTCGTAAAACAATTGCTTTATTTATTTTTTTAATTCAAACGGTTGTATCTGTTTATTGTAGAGTTATGTCTTTTCACTTTATTTTATTTCTATTTTTTTATCACAATTTTTTATTTTATGTTGAATCTAAATAATTAAATATTAATATTTAATATTCAACGTTATTCTATAATCTAACTTAAATTTTAAAAATGATTATATCAATAGAGAAATTTAATACAACTTAATATAGAATTTACAGTTGCGTCTATTTATCGTAATTTTCGTTAAAAAAAACACTTTAATATTTAAAAATAATAATAACAATCTGAATAAATGCGAACATCAATTGCGACTTTTCGTAGTACTTTTTTTTTTTTGTAAAAAAATGGTTTTATTTGTTTTTTTAAAACTCAAACAGTTGTATTTATTCATTGTAGAGTTGTGTATTTTCACTATATATATATATATTTTTTTTGTCAACCATTGGGTCACAACTGGCCGGCCCATTAGCCAAATTCCTACATTCGTAGGAAGCGGGACTCGATCCCTGGTGTAATGGTGCCTTCTACAAATGGACTTACCTCCTGCCACTGCACTAAGGTCACTTCACTTTTATTATTATTATATTTTATTCATATTTTCTCATCACAACTTGTCGTTCTAATAAGTATGTTTATTTAAATAGTCATATCTTTTGAACTCTCTCTATATATTTGTTTATTCATCAATAACTGTTGAATCTAAATAATTTGAATATTAATATCTAATATTCAATGTTATTATATAATCTAACCAATATTTTAGAAATAATTATAGTACTATAGAAATTTAATAAAACTTAATATGAAATTTACAGTTGTGTCTATTTATCGTACCTTTTCATTAAAAATTATTTTAATATTTAAAATTTATTTTATTTTGTTTTTAAGAGTTTTGTATTTTAATTTTAACTTTTCCATGATACAGTTTCATCATTGTTAAATATATTTTAATTAAAATTATTTAATAGAAAATTAAATCTCTTAAATTTACTTATTACAACCATTAGTTTAGTATTCTCAGTTAGGATTGCTTTGTCATAATGATTTTTTAAATTGTAGCTATTTACCATAATTCTTCATAAAAAAATATTTTATATTTATAATACTTTAAACAATATATTTTGTTAAGTTGCGTCTATTCTCCATAATATTTTTTGTTATAAGTTTTCATTTTGATGGTTGTGTTTTTAGTGACAGTTTATGTTTATTTTTTATGTATTCAAAATATTCTATTACATTCAAATAATTTCATAATGTATAATTTTAATTTCTTTTAATAAAATACTATCTCCGTGACATCGCGGGTCTGAGTCCTAGTTTTAAATATTAATATTGGTAAAAAAGAAAAAGAAAAAGGGGGATTTTCAAAAATACCCTTTTTCTATGTCACTTTTTAAAAATACCTTTTCATGATGTCTATTTTCAAAAATATCCCTTTTTAATATATAAAATGATTAAATTCGAAACCCTAAACCTTAAATACTAAACCATACCTCCTAAAAACTATACCCTAAATATAAAATTTAGAATTCAAACCTAAAAAAAATTCTAAGAATTAATTTAAAATATTGTAATTGTGTAAAAAAGGATAAAAATTGAAAATGTTTAATGTTTATGTATTCAAAATATTCTATTACATTCAAATAATTTCATAATGTATAATTTTAATTTTTTTTTTCTAAAATACTATCTCCGTGACATCGCGGGTCTGAGTCCTAGTTTTAAATAATAATATTGGTAAAAAAGAAAAAGAAAAAGGGGGATTTTCAAAAATACCTTTTTTCAATGTCACTTTTTAAAAATACCCTTTCATGATGTCTATTTTCAAAAATATCCCTTTTTAATATATAAAATGATTAAATTCTAAACCCTAAACCTTAAATACTAAACCATACCTCCTAAAAACTATACTCTAAATATAAAATTTAGGACTCAAACCTAAAAAAAATTCTAAGAATTAATTTAAAATATTGTAATTGTGTGAAAAAGGGTAAAAATGAAAATGTTTTTAAAAAAGATATTTTTGAAAGGGTATCTCAAAAAGGGTATTTATAACAAATTCTCAGACAAAAATCTGAAACTCTACGTATTTGTATTAGAGAATTAAATATCAAACCATAGGGAGTATTAAGTTATGGTTCCCATTTTCAGTTCAGTTAAAATATGACTACTTCATTTGAATTGCGTACTCCAATTTTGTCATTTTGAGCTATACGTAAAATCGAATCTTAAAAAGTGTATATAATTCTTTTGTTAATGATTATTAGATACAATACTTTGAAGTTTGAACTCCAACAATCATCTCTTCTTTTTTTTTTTTTTGGTGATTTACTTTAAACAATCTTGAACTGATGGTTAGAGCAGGGAACTCCCACAACTCTTTTCTGTAATGTCCTCATCGATGGATTCGAATGTGAGGTATTAGACAAGTAATACTAAAGAAACATTAAGAAACTAGGCGCTAGTACAATTTTCCAAGTATGAACAATTGAATGTTGGCAAATTTGCAATTGTGTCAGATGCTCATCATTTGCAAAAAGAAAGTAAGGAGAATGTACAACTTGTCTCACAGAAGAAATGTAAATAGGGTATGGAGGATAGACTTATGTTGAATCAATTTCCTCGAAGTATTTGAACTCAAGAAGCCTTGATGATTGCCCTTCTGCTTTCCCTTCACCACCAAAACACACACACACGGAACCAAAGATTTTCACATTTCTGGCATATAAATGAAAAGACAAACTATAAGTAGAGCCAGCGCGGATTAGTTAATACCTTTGCAGCATCCCTAAGAGGTCCCCAACACTCAATCCGGTTGTATTTAGGTGTGCTTGAATGGAAATAAATCCATACATAAGCATCCATTAGCTCAGGGTTGTCTCTAAACATAACTGAATCTCCATGGACCACAGCTTTAAGTACCTATCTCCACCACAGTGCCAGACTCATCACTCATTCTCCAATATTTCTTAGAACCAATTGGAAAAAAAGAAAAAGTACAAGAAGACTAACCAAAGGCAGTTCCTTGGAGAAAATGTGATACCTAAGCTCTGCAGCCACATCCTGCAATAAACTCATACCACTCACACAACAATGAATATGTAACCGCAACTCATCATTCACCTTCTTCCACTCAGCAACCACATCGTCTTTCCTGTACCATCCTTCTAGTTGATCCAGATCGATGACCTTTGAGATGGTTAAGGTTAAGTCGGCAGTGTAGTCACAATGAGAAAGAATATATGCCCGCGGCGTAATAATCCCTCCGCTGCTACCCTTCTTCTTCTCCAATAACTCCCCTAAGAACTCAACTTTAAGCTTTGAGGAATCAAAGTTTGCTTGTGGAACCAAAAGCCTCACTGCCTAATACCACCATTAACATTCACAATATCAACCAACTCCACTACATAAAAACAAGTAGTCCAACATTCAATAATTGAAAACAAAGATTCAATTTTTGGATTCATTCACCAAACGATTGAGCTTTTAAAATCCCCAAAGTTCGATCCTTCACTCATTTTCAAGACCTCAAATGCGGAGATTTTGGTTCAATTGGGTTCAAAATTCAAAATTTTAGCTCAGACCCAATTCAATTATGCTCCTCAACTACACAAAACTACAACATTTACTAAAAATTTGGCTTACCTCGGAGACTAAGGTATTGTAGGAGATACCACCGTCGCTAACGGCGGAACTTCGAGGAACCCTAATTCTTGTCTTCAAGAGGTTGCGGCTGAAACGATGGCGATGACTGATGATTTCTCTATTGGGACGACGAGACAGAACAGGATTGTGGTAATGAGGAACGATGTAACAGGCCATGGAGGAACATAACAACAGGGTTAATGCATGAACAACAAAAGTGATTCTTCTTTTACCATTTTTTTTGTTTTGGTCCTTCAACGTGAGAGAAAGGGAGAGAGAGAGATGTGGAAGAACGTGTTTCAGAGATATAGCTTAGCCACAGATTCACTCTCTGAGACTGCAACGAGCTTCGTTCTCCACACAAATATTCAATTTTTGGATTTTCTCCAATTTCGTTTGTGATTTTTTTTTTTTAATACTGAAGTATTGTGATTGGTGAATTGAGCTGTGCGTTGTGCCACGTAAGCAATTCCTTTTGCTTTTCGGATAATGAAGGTAAAAATCACATTTTAAACAATTCCTTGAGCTGTGTGTTAGTACCTTGAAATTATTTCACTAACACTATAAACCTTTAAAATGATTTTACTAACACATTAAACCTTAAAACTAACATTTTTGTTTGTACCTCCATTAAAAATGAAGGAACAGTAATATCTGTCAAAGTGAAATAGTTAAACTATGCTGGTTTGATTAAATATTTGTTTAATTTATTTAATTTAATTTAATTTAATTATTTATTACGTTGATAAAAAATATTAAAAAACAGAAGAAAAAAGACATCAAAGCAAAAAAAATGAAGAACCAGAATAAGGTTAAAACATTTGACAAATGTAAAATTGAAGACGACAACATATTTAGAAGATTCATTAGTTTTCAATGAGAAGTCAATCGATTTGAATAAGAATTCTAAAGAGATGCATTTATTAAAAAGATTAATAATGTGAAGAGTGACGTTGTAAACGTTTTATCTACAATGAAGATGAATATAAATTAATATTTTTCTCTTTTTATTTATTTATAAAAACTAAAACTAATTAAAATTTAAATTAAACCAACATAGTTAACTATTTTGTATTGACGAATATTATTATTCCGTTATTTTTATGGCGGTACAAATATGAAAGTTAGTTTTAAAGTTTAAAGTGTTAGTAAAATGATTTTGAAGGTTCAAAGTGTTAGTAAAATCATTTTAAAGGTTTATAGTGTTAGTGAAATTCTCTCGAAGTTTAAAGTGCTACTCAGTTAGACTTTGAAGGTTTGAAATGTGATTTTCCTGATAATGAAGTATGAACTATGGCTTTTATCTCAAAAACTAGGGACCAAGTTAATATAAAATGAATATTTTATCACATTCCTAGTTTGCAAAGTTTGACAAAATAAAAATCATTTTACCTTTTGCTACTTTGGAACAGTTTGTGAAGAAACAGGGTTCCACTTCCAATGCAAAACTCTCGGGTAAGAAAGAAAAACTTCTTCTCTTTCGCAAAGACCGTCGCCATGATATTATCATTGATTCGGGTGCCTCACATCGTATGACGGGGGATTTACATTTACTTACTGATGTTATCTATCGCTCCTTGCCCCATTGCTCTACCTAATAGACAGATCACCTGGGCGACAAAACACGACAGCTTGAACCTTGGTGGTCTTCTTGTTTTGTCCAAATTTTTATTTTCCCCGTGTTTATCGATAACACTAATCTCGGTTGCTCAATTGCTTCGTGATGTTGCTGGTTTTGTACTTTTCACTAAACAGTTTTGTTTGATACAGGACCTCGGTTCGAAAACTTTGATTGGAGCGGGGAAGGAGTGTGACAGGGTTTATCATTACAAGGGTTCTGTTGCGGTTCATGCTGGGCATATGGGAAAACTGCAGACTCGGAACTATGGCATCATCGTATGGGACATCCGTCATCGAGGGTGCTTTCTGTTTTAGGATCTATTGGAGGTTTTTCTAGCAACGTAGGGTCTTTTGAACAATCTTGTGGTGTTTGTCTCCGAGCTAAACAATCTCGAGACGTGTTTTCTTCAAGCATCAATAAAGCAGATAATTTATTTTCTTTAATTCATTATGATATATGGGGGCCATATCAGGAACTATCTATGTGTGGTGCACGTTATTTCCTTACGGTTGTTGATGATTGTTCAAGAGCGGTTTGGGCAATTTTACTTTTGGAAAAGAAAGAAGCGTCGGATGCTTTGAAATTGTTTTGCATATTCACAGAACGACAATTCAATATACAAGTTAAGACGGTCCTTAGTGACAATGGAGGAGAGTTTGTCTGTCTGCGCATGTTCTTTGCTGATAAGGGCATTGTTCATCAAACGTCCTGCGTAGAAACTCCTCAACAAAATGGGTGTGTGGAACGCAAACATTGTGCTCGTGCTCTTCTGTTTCAGGGCAATTTACCTAAGAATTTTTGGGGAGAAAGTATTTTGACGGCCACTTATCTGATTAACCGTATGCCATCTCCTCTACTCAATAACAAGACGCCTTATGAACTCTTATACGGCTCTCCTCCTGACTATCAAAATTTTCGAGTCTTTGGAACTCTTTGTTATGCTCGCAGGATTGATAGATCAAAGGATAAGTTTGATTCTCGTAGTACCAAGTGTGTTTTTGTGGGCTATCGGATGGGCAAGAAAGGATGGCTTGTGTGTGACTTACAAACGGAGAAATTTTTTGTTTCTCGAGATGTCATTTTCCATGAGGATGGTTACCCTTATTTTGTTGCTCCTATTGCTGTTAATCATGATGTCTCTGGTGTGTTGCCTACTCGCTCAACGACACAATATCCTACAGTTTATGATCCTATCCAATTCTCTTCTTCATGGGGAGTCAGTACAGATTCAGGGGGAGTACAACCTGCTCCTGTCAAAGTTGAGCACATTTCCTCTCCAACAGCTGTTGATCAGTCTAGTGAGTCTGTTCTTAATGCTGATAATACAAAATCTCTTGGTGTTGGGAAGAGAATTAAGAAGCGATCAGTTTTGCTAGAACCATATGTTACATATGCGGCTTGAGCAGTAGATGATAACCCTCACGTCACATTTCCTTGTTCGACACCACCTCTATCAGAGTCTTCTTCAGGTACCTGTTTGTATCTCTTAACTGATTATTTTTCTTGTCACTGTTTATCTCCCTTGCTTTGGGTTTTTGCTGCATCTATTACCACAAATCTCGAGTCTACGTCCTTTCAGGAGACTGTTAAATAGGACGTATGGCGTGGAGCTGTCAAAGCTGAGGTCGGGGCTCTGGAGGATGTCGACACTTGGGATGTCACCGACCGTCCAACTGATAAACAAGTTATTGGATGCAAATGGGTGTTCACGATAAAGTTTAAATCCGATGGTACCATCGAGCGATACAAAGCCAGACTTGCGGCTCTCGGTAATAGACAAGAAGAAGGAGTGGATTACAAAGAAACCTTTACTCCAGTAGTTAAAATGACGACAGTACGCATTGTTCTCGAGGTTGCTGCTGCAAAGAACTGGGAGTTATATCAAATGGATGTCCATAATGCGTTTTTACACGGCGATTTGGAAGAATAGTTTTACATGAAATTGCCACCAGGGGTGTTTTATGCGAATCCTAACAGTGTGTGTCGGCTCAAGAAATCCATTTACGGTCTTCGTCAATCACCGCGTTGTTGGTTCTCCAAGTTGTTTAAGGCTCTACTTAAGTTTGGTTTCAAACAGAATCACAAGGACCACTCTCTTTTTACACTTATGCGTGGTGGTACTACACTTTTTATCTTGGTTTATGTCGACGATTTGGTCGTATGTGGTGATAATCCTATGCTCATCTCCACGTTCAAGTCCTATTTGAGTAGGTTCTTTAAGATGACGGACTTAGGTGTTTTGCGTTACATTCTTGGCATCGAAGTCTCTCGTGGCAAGGAAGGTAACTACTTGTCACAGAGAAAGTATTCCCTTCACATTATTGTGGAGTGTGGTCTTCTTGGTGCTTCTTCGGACCCTACACCTATGGAAGAGAATCATAATTTGGCTTGAGATGACGGTCCTTTCTTCACAACACCGACACAATACAGACGATTGGTTTGTCGACTTGTCTATTTAGCTGTCACTCGTCCCGAGATAAGTTATGCAGTTCATATTTTAGCACAGTTCTTGAAAGAAACACAATAGAGGCATTGGGAGGCGGCTCTTTGGTTGGTTCGCTATTTGAAAGGGTCGCCTGGTCAAGGGATTCTGCTACGTTCTACGAGTGATCTTCAGATTACTGCAATTTGTGATTCTGATTATGCATCGTGTCCCTTGTCTCGTCGTTCTCTTACCGGCTACATTGTCATGCTTGGTAACACAATTGTCTCTAGAAAACCAAGAAGCAGAAGGTCGTCTCTCGTTTGTCAGCAGAAGCAGAGTACAGAGCGATGGCCATGACCCTAAGTGAGTAGAAATGGATCAGAAAGTTGCTCCAAACCATTGGCATCAAACAGACAGCTCCGATGTATATGCACTGTGATAGTCAGGCAGCGATTTACATTGCCGCAAATCCGGTTTTTCACGAACGTACGAAGCATATTAAGGTGGATTGTCATTTCGTTCGTGATGCGGTTATGGATGGCACACTTATTATACTTCATGTTCGGACTAAGGATCAGCTGGCTGATATTCTAACTAAGTCATTACCGCAACGCTCGTTCAGTTATCTACTTGGCAAGATGGACGTTCGAGATCTACACACACCATTTTGAGGGGGAATATTAGAATAAGACTAAATATTTTGGGATTATGTCAAATATATGATTTGTGTATATCTTAGCTAGATTATAGGATCTAACATTCTTGACTCAATTGTGTATAAATACTTGTACGTTCTTACGATGAATACAACAAAACATTATTAACCTTTCACTTATCACATTGTGTCTTTCAACTTGAGGGTTCCGTAATAACTATTTTGCTTTATACATAATCGTTTGAGCAGGAAACACAACACCTTCTAGGAACTTCGCCTATCTTTCAATTCAAACTGTTTCCACTATTTAGTTAAAAACTCAAAACTTCTTTATTCATTGCAAAAATGACTACAAGTGTTTTCAACTCTTAGAATTCACAAATATTTCTCAAAAAGCTCCTTAGCGACCATAAGAATTAAAAGCAAGACAACAAAAAGTATATAGTAAACTATTTTAAAAAGAGCAAGAAATATTTGGTAAATAAACATAAAAGGGGTCGTGTCTAGGACAGCTGCGCAAATCCATATTATCACAACGAAAGTTAACCAGATCAGTGAAAATATTGCTTTATCTGGCACATACCGAATGCAAGTGAAAACAACAAAACCCATACATAACCTGCAAAAGAACAATTGTGAATAATACTAATTAGAGACGTGAATTATTATTATTATTTTTTTAACATTTTATAAACTTCCTTGGATACGCACCAGATATGTTGAGTATTATCATATAGAGATGATAAACTGCTAGAATAAATCCAAATGAGTAGCAGAACCCAAACCACGAAGAAATATTTAAGAGTATTCTTCAAAGAGTCCGTGATGTCCTCGTCGACGCTGCAAACCATTGAAACCATTATTAATCTCTATGTCTAATGTCTGAAAACATAAGGAAAAAAACAAACGTGTGTATACCATGAGAAAACACAGACTATAAGTTCAATAAGGAGAATGGCAACACAGCCACAAGTGTAACCGATGAACCATACAAGAAACGCTGTTTCTGGATGTTCATCTTTTGCCTGAGTCATAATAAAATTGGCTGAAACAACTTGGACCAAGTTCACAATAAACCAAACCCTTGATTCTGTGCATGGGTCACACCATTCAACATTCTTAGCCTCATGTGGTGGTGAAGAATCCTCATTGACTGTAATGCCGATGGTGTGCTCATCATTTGATAAAGAATCGCCATCAATTTTAATGTCCTCTCTATCGGTCAGCAAAGGGCCCTCCATTGATAACTTTTTTGTTTCGTCTATATCTCGTCGTCGATCCAATAAAATTACATCTAAATTCGCATTGACACAAAGCAATATAGACCTTAGCTATTCTTTGGTGCTAAATGATATTTTAAGACCAACGATAGATATATATACCAGGAGGTCCAGGACCATTTCTAATTTTCTACGTAAATGATACTAGTTGTTTATATGTAATAATCATTAAATTATATGGCACTAGTTGTTTATAGATATACTCACGACACACAAAACATTGACTTTTTAATTCTTTGGTGCTTATCCTACTATATTAATTGAGAAGTACAAATATGAAACTAACCTTAAATATGTAAAAAATTACATTCAATTGCCATTAGAAAAATTTAATTAAGATTAATTAATAATTAAATATATATAATTAATTAAAAAACGAAAATTGGAGACACATTAAATAAAATATATTGTAGAAAAATAAAAAAATCTATTAGAATCAAAACTAATCCGTATTAAAAAAAAAACTAAGATTTTAAAAATCTAATCGAAGAAAATCTACAACTTCAAATCTTATCCTACTATATTAATTGGGAAGTACAAATATGAAACTAACATTAAAATGTGTAAAATTATATTCCATTAACATTAAAAAAAATTAAGATTAATTAATTAATTAATTAAATATAATTAATTAAAAAATGAAAATCGAGGACACATCAAATAAAATAAATTGTAGAAAAGTAAAAAAAATCTATTAGAATCAAAATTAATTCATACTTAAAACAAAAAAAGTTAAAAACCAAATCGAATAAATATACAGCTACAAATTTTATCAAAAAACTTTTCACCACAGGTTGAAATTATTATAGACAAGAAAATGAAGCCACATAAAAAAAACAATGAATGTTGTTTTCAAAAAAACTTTTCAAAACTTTTACTAGCTATATTTAGTTGTTCTTTTTTACATGTTAGTAAAGATTGTGTTTAATTGACAAAAGTTTAAACAATTTTATTCATTACATGCAAATGTTTTATTGATAGGTTTTCATTAAATATTTTTAAAATACAAAAATTATAATATAAGCAAACCAAAATTTTCAACAAACTATTATAAATAGCATAATAATAAAATAAGTTATTACAAAATTTTATTGAAAAAACGTTCCGCCCGCGGTTTTCCGTGGGTTAGTACCTAGTTATTATTAAAATACACCCTAGATTAGCACCATCAATTTAGATTTTCCAAAAATAGCATTTTTATTATATTAATTATTTCTTTAAAATTTATTAGTAAATATTATTTTGTTATTCGTCTTCTTCGTCTCTATCTTCTCTTGGCATCGTCTTCCTCCAGCATCGTCTCCAACATCTCCACCAATCATTGTCTTCAACATCATATTCATCCAGCAATCGTCTTCTCGATTTTAAAAGATAATGAATGAAATTAAACACATCTCGATATATCTTTTACCAGAAGCTGCAGCGGAGGCAGACGTATAACCAGAATCAGATAGTAGCTTTCTTCTGGAGAGAGCGTGCTGTTCTTCGGACGTCGACACCACCATGAATGATTAAACCGAGATCTCAACGGAGACAAATCTGTCACTCCAAATTATGTATCAAAATTAAAAGCAAAACAAATCTGATTCGATGATTCAATGATAATGGAATTAGGCTATTGTTCATGATTTGATAGATATTAAATTCATAGAGATCGATGTATTCGTATTGATCTAGGTGAATCAAATTGTTGGTCCGATTCAAGGAAGTCTTCCTGAATTGCATAAAATCCTTCCCGAATTTCACACAATCCTTCCTGAAGTTCAATGACAACTAAATAAAGTGTTAATAAAAATATGTGACACTGTTATGATGCAGAAACTGCTGGTATGTCAGAAGGTTTCTCTGAAGGAAATAGGATAGATTTTCCTGGTGAAATCTCAAATCCTAGTAGTGATAGCAACACGAAAAGAAGAGTGTCTCAGATTAGTTATGTGGACATTTTTGAGAATTAGTTTGCTCAAGACAATGAGAAAAAGCTTTACTTCGTGTTAAGAATTGGTTTGCTCAACACAAAGAGAAAAAACTTTACTTTGTGTAATGTTTATGAATGTTTGATTTTGTATATTTCGAACTGTTTATGAAGGACATCCTGAATTTAAAAGTGACATTCCTAATTATTATTGAATCCTTCCTAAATTTAAATAAATGTGTTTCTAACTCTCTTTTTGGTGTTTTGCCTCAATATGTCAAAGATTACTTCCATTGATAAGGGAATTTCTGCACACCATGATGTTTACCAATATCTAGACTTTTTTTTAAAACCATCCTGAAATCCAAATTTTTTATGAAGGTCATCCTGAATTTCAAGAAAACTTTTATGAATTTTGTGTAATTCTTCCTAAATTTTCAAGGGTTGTTGGGTGCTCGTTTTTCAAGTTACAAGATCAATAGAAGGATTCTACCAGCTATCAACAAAAGTTTGAATTGAAATATATAAGGACAAATATCTAGTAGCAATACAACAAAAGAAGAAAAACCATGAAGCCATAAAAATCCTTAGTGTTTTATGACTATCCATCCTTGTTCATCGTGAAATCCAAATGTTTTATAAAATTCATCTTGAAGTTTAAGGAAGCGTTCCTGAATTTCGCGGAATCCTTCCTAGATTTTCATAATGGTCCCTTTTCATAGCCCGACAATCTTTCCCAAGACTCTAGTTGCATCTGCACAAAGACAAGTGAAATCAACTTACCAGAAAATAGATTCAGGAAGGTTCACATCATGTTATTTGTTCTCCTTCTTCCAAATCATTTGTACACTTTTCATCTTCACTGACCCCAAATAGCTTTATACACATACTGTAGTCTCTAATTTCACTAGCAAAAATCTCATTAGGTATCAAAAAGATAAATTCTGCAATAAGAAACGAATGCTCCAATCCAAATCTAACAACTTTCCATCTCCTTTTCATCAGATCCTTATGTTGTTGTCTCTGTTTCTCAATCAAATATGACTGTTTTTATACCCAAAACAATCACGTTTAATCACAATTAATTTTTGTTCAGCTCTTTCCAATATGACCACCACTAGAGCCATCTTCTTCTTCTCCCTAATATTCATTTTCTTCCTTCTCTTCTTCTGTAACCTTAGATTTGACTTCAAATTCTCCATTAGAGATCCATGAAAAAAATTCTTGTCTCTTACTTCTCAGCTTTCTCTCTTAACCTATCTCTTATCAGATTCTCAAGCGAGGCGAGAACAAATCGGCGAGAGAGCTGAACAAAGGAACATGAGAGAGAGAGAGAGAGAGAGAGAGAGAGAGAGAGAGAGAGAGAGAGAGAGAGAGAGAGAGAGAGAGAGAGAGAGAGAGAGAGAGAGAGAGAGAGAGAGAGATATGGGTAAGAGAGAGAGATTGAGATATGGGTAAGAGAGAGAGATTGAGATATGGGTACAGGTTGAATCATGTTATTGGAGGCTGAGAAAAACGAAAAAAAAAATAATTTTGTTAATAATTTAGGTTTTTTCAAAATTAAGAATATATAAATTTGTGCTAATTTTGGAACATTTCAAAGCATGTGCTAATTGTGGAAGAAAAACTTAAAATTGTGTTATTTTTGTCAATTGCCCTTATTTTAAGGCCAAGGATATACAAAGACCAATTCTGAGTAATTGATATTTGTTTTTATGTAGTAACCGATAGAAAGTCTAATGTTCACCCGAACAACTATCGTTGACCTTTCAAATTAGTTGTTGAAAATAGAAACATAGTGAAAATGGGTGAAAATACAATTTTATCAACTCAACTAGACTTAATTAGACTTTGCTTGTCCCCAAGCAAACAAGAAAGTCTGGCGGAGAGATTTGAAAATCCCAAAAACTCTTTTATGATAAAAAAAACATGTTCCAAAAGACCTGTAGATTCATTAAGACAAAGATTCACTTTTGAACATTCTCACTATAGAATCACAACATTCTCAACTCTTGTCCATCCATCTAAAACCTATAAAAGAACTCTGAGTTCACGTCAGTTAACTCCCTACATTCATTAAAAGGTGTGTCAGCTTTCTCATTTAAAGGGGTGATTCAAGGTAGACAAAGCATGGTATGAAAGGGGGACTTTTTTGTTTAGCTGGTGAAGTTATAGTGTTTAGGATTTACCAAGTGATGCGAGAATGCAAGATATGTTGCAAAACCGCAAGAGAGAACGGACATATTGATGATATCCACAGTTTCCAACCACTACTTTGTATAACACATTTTCCCCCTTTTCTTTTTTTTTTTCATCTTTTCGTTCCCTACACTTAGATTTTTCTGTGGGGTTCTCTTTGTAAAGGTATAGAGGTTTAACACCACAATCTTTTGCTTGAAAAACGCCAAGCAAACGCTTCTATATTTATTCTTATCAGACAAGTAAATGAATACAAGAATAAATCTAAGCACTCTCCTCTTTTCTATCTAAACTACCCAAGTATATATCTAAGAGAATATCTCACCTTCTTAGCTTTCTTTGA
Organism: Camelina laxa; assembly: GCA_024034495.1. Taxonomy (NCBI): domain Eukaryota; kingdom Viridiplantae; phylum Streptophyta; class Magnoliopsida; order Brassicales; family Brassicaceae; genus Camelina; species Camelina laxa. The sequence continues at coordinate 9,869,088 of CM043884.1, forward strand.
TCAGTCTTGAAGTTACAATGTCTCACAAAAGGTTTCTCAAGTGTTCAACCCCTACAACTAAACTCACCCGATCTTTTATACCAGACCTCACAAAATCCCAACTGAAAAGATCTTCAAATCTTCGTCTAAGGCAATTACTTATTCGCCAAGGTATCTCTTTCCTTAATCGTCGAGAACAATATTCTCCAAATATCTTCTCTCCCGATTCTGTTTTATCTTCGTATTAGACCAACACGGGACACGACACGTCAGCTATGCTTTCTTGTCACTCTTCACTCGTTTGTCCACTGATGCAGAGCCATGTGTCCTCGCAGCTCCTTGTTCCAACAACAGCCTGCTGCCTCAGCTGCATCTTCACTCTGTATATGACTCCATCTTCTCTATTATTTAGTGATCCGCATCTTCCCCTGGCATTCACTATGCTATGAGACTTTCTTATTCTTGTAACTGTTTCCTTTCCTATTGTTAATTTCTTTCTTTATATATAAGGACATCTTCACAACCCTTGACTCACTTATCAGCTATGTATATCATATTTTTGTATTTTATTTTTTTCTGATAAGAGAATCGGTACATGTTCACACAAGTATCATAAACACGTGATAAGTACCTTTGCTAGTCGAACCCCAAAGTGGAATATGCTCTTCTTAGTTCTCCGAAGCCTCCATCTTCTATGGCTGGAAATAATGTGTCGTTCCTTTCTCTCCGACGTTTTTCAAAACTAAAAATGAGTGCATGAGGTCAAAAAATAGATTATGTGTTTAAGGGAAGGAACCACTAAAAATGAGTGGTCATTCAGGATCAGCAGAGAATGGCAAAAAGGGATAAGAAGTCATGAATGTGATGCTTGTTACCCTGATCTAACACCTATAATGAGAAAGAATTAAAGTCAGGTTAAAAGTTCAAATAAAATAGACTTATAGAATTAATGCCAGATCCATCAAAATCTCCGTAAGATGAAAACTTCAGGGGAGAGATCATGCGGTGAGGTTCTATGTATTTTCTGTTCTTTGCGAATCATGCGAAACTTGTCACTTAGAAAATGAGCTAGTTAGAACTTAGAACATATAAATGTCGAATTTCATCATATCATAGGATCATCGTTCCCTACAAAGTTTTAACTCAATAAAACAGAAAATTTAAATGACTTAGTAAAAAAACATTAAAATTACTGAAGTGAAAGAATATGTTAGTAATGGATAAAAACATTCCTCTGTACTTAAATCACAAAGCTCCCGGTGTGAAAAAAAAAAAAAAAAAAAATCTAGAAAGATGGGAAAATAAAAATAAAAATGCAGAAAAGTAAAGATATGACCTAACAACATGTGAAGATACAATTGTTGTTATCGAGATTTTAATGTTTGATTTTTTAGGGTTTCAATGGTAACTGCTGTTGGGACGGTCAAATCCGTCAGCAGTTTTGTCCGCCATAAAAATAGAATGGATAATAAACCGCTGCTAATCAATTTTATTTGTACACAAAAATAGTTTGTAGTTGGTCTGCAACGGTTTTCTTTCTATATCTTTTAGACTGCACCACTGCTGACAAAACTTGTGAATGGTAAATAAAAAGAGGTTTAATCTGTTGACGGATTTGTCTGTTATGACTGCTGTTACTATTCAAATCCTTAGTCTTTGTTAATATTGATGATGCTGAGAAAAAAAAACTGTTACTTTATTGACTATGGTATTGATTATATATACATCGACTTTATCAAATGTTTTTAATTTGAGAGTATTAGAATCTTAAAGGTGTGATAGAAAATATATATATAATTTTATAATTTTTTGAAATTAATCTACAGTCAAACTCCACAGCATAATCAAAAATATCAACCATTCTTCGACCAGAATAGTCAGATAAATTTGGGTTCCTAGTCCCGGTGGGTGGTTCAAAACGTGAAATTAAAATAATTTGGTGTTATATACCACCAAATAATTTGGTTTTTTATAAAACATTAAAATTATTGACTTAGAAGTGGTGTTTGGTTAAAGATAATGGGTTTGATTGGTAACTCTTTAAAAAGCTTATATATATACAGTTTCAAAATTTATAAATTACAAAAGTTTTATTAAAAATTTTATTAAAAATTTTACTCTCAGTTTTTTGTACAACTTCTATGTACAGTTTTTTCTTATTTAATAACGGCTTATATCAATTTTTGTTCAACATTAAATAAAGAAATGAGCAAATGAATTAAATGAAAACTTATATCTATTTTATTTTTTAATTATCAAATTTATTTACAGGTTTTTTCTAACACTTTTTGGCTTAAGAAAATATATATTATGTAATAAGGTATTTGTTTGACTAATTAATGTTAAATATACTTTTCTTCTAGAAAAAAGCATGTTTTTTTTTACCACCGCACGAAGAAAATATTTTGAATTGATTTTAGAAAATTCAAATATTATGATTTTAGAACATCTGTTTAATTATTTTTGAATTGCATTTATTTTATTTATATGTTTGAAAAATGTAACAGTTGAATAACACATTCAATATTTTTTTAACTTTTTATAATTCCGAAACTAAAAATATAATTTAAAATTAAATATGTATAACTTTGGATATTGTTATAGATATATTATTAATATTAAATTTTTGTATTCAACTATTCAAATTAATGAGCATTGTTTAACATATTAATTTATTTCTCTATACAAAATATTCATTTTATTCGGTTTATTCAGCTTATTTTGATTGTTCAGCTTATTTTTGTTTAGCTCATCATTGTTCATCTTATCCCGTTATCCCGCTGGTTCAGTTTTTATCACCATTTGCAGCTAGTAAAGTATTACAAATATCCGACAAATTTACTTGAAATTGTTTTTAATTATGACTTGGTCTTATAATAATAATTTACCTCCAAAGAAATGCGTCGATGTAAAGTTGGTCTTAAAATAAAGGTCCATATATGACTTGTGTGTGTAAGCAGATCTGGGAGAACATTTGAAGCAACTACATATCAATTACTACGTATAAACAACTATCAATTACTGATCGTCAAAAAAAAAAAAAAAAACAACTATCAATTACTTAGAATTGGTCTTTGTACCCTTCTTGGTCTTAAAATAATAAGGAGCACCGAAGAATTAAAAAGTCAATGGTTTGTGTCATTGTGGATGAGATTTAAGACACTAGTACCATATAATCTAATTATTATTACATATAAACAACTATCGTTTACGTAGAAATGGTCCTGGTGTATCGTTGGTCTTAAAATAATGATTTTAGTACCGAAGAATAGCTAAGGTCTATATAGCTGTGTCAATTCGGATTTAGCTGTAAAAATTATTGGATCGACGATGAGAAATAGACGAAACCAAAAAAAAAGTAAGCAATGGAGGGCCCTTTGCTAACCAAGAAAGAGGACGCAAAAATTGATGACGAGCACAACATTGGCATTACAGTCAGTGACGATTCTTCATTATCACCACATGAGGCTGAGAATGTTGAACGGTGTAACCCATGCACAGAATCAAGTGTTTGGTCCAAATCGTCTCTGCTCAAGGTATACACTGTATTTATTTTCTCTTTTCTTTTTTCATAAAAATTTCGTTTTATATTTTTGGTCATGTTTGTTAATTAGCATGAAAACTTTTTTTAGTGAATTTATATATATTATATATAGTTTTCATAATTTGTCTGAAACATGTCAAATTGACATTTTTTTTGTGAATCATAAAAAGTAATAGCTTTAATGGCTTGCAGAATCGACGATGAAATAATGGTCCTTTTGAAGAACATGCTTGAATTTTTGTTCGTCGGTTGGATTTTTCCGCTAATGTGGATATGTTATAGAAGCTCATCATCTCTATATGACAATACTCAACATTTCTGGTTTGCATCCAACTAAACTTATCAATTATGTTCCATAAACAGAATTCACCTCTCTAAGAACTTTTGTTTTGTTCTTTCGCAGGTTATGTATGGCTTTTTTCACTTTCACTTGCATTCGATATGTGCCTCTGAACTTGAAATGTTTAGCATTTTATTATAGTTTTTTTAGTATGAAAGATTAAGAACTCAAGATTTGAATAAGAATAACTCTCTTATTTAGCAAAAGGAAAATAACTCAAAACCTTTAGCTTCTCACAATCTCTCAAACTAAATCTCTCAAACTCATAGGTTTACCACAACTTGGCAACTCTATATATAGAGACTAATCAATGTTTAGATAACTCCTAAACCCTCTAATCCTAATCCTTTAAGGAACCATTACTCGGTAGGATAAGGATGACTTCTTTCTTAAGTTATCTTCTTATTCTTCAAGCTTATCCCAACAATCTCTCCTTTAAGCTTGAAGTTCTTCTTTGACATGCTATGAACTCCAATGTGATTCCTCATAACCTTGAACCTGTTCTTGTCAAGTGCTTTGGTTAAGATATCAGCCTTTTGTTCAGCTCCAGGAATGTGCAACACTTCGACTTGTCCGTTGTCAACACATTCACGAATGAAATGGTACCGTCGGTGAATGTGCTTGCTGCGGCCATGGAAAACCGGGTTCCTTGTGAGTGCTATAGCTGACTTATTATCAACCCGTATCATCACTTTCTCACAACATCTTCCAACAATTTCAGCAAAGAGCTCATGTAGCCATATGGCTTGTTTAGCAGCCTCTGTTGCTGCCATAAATTCAGCCTCACATGAAGATAAAGCTACTACTTGTTGTTTTCGAGAACACCATGTGATTGGACATCCATTGAAGTAAAAAACGTGACCAGCTGTGCTTCTTCCATCGTCAATATCCACACTGTGACTACTGTCACTATAGCCTATCAAGCCCGATTGTTCCCCTTGCCTAAAACAGAGTCCATGATCAAGTGTTCCTCGAAGGTATCGCAGAACATGCTCCAGAGCAGCACCACGCGACTCTCTAGGCTCTTGAAGATACCGGCTCAAAACACCAACAGAGTACGAAAGATCGGGCCTGGTATGAAGTAGGTACCTTAAACAACCAATTTGTTTCCGATAGAGCCTTCCATCAATACACCGTGGGTCTTGTGACTTAGAAAGCTCCAGACCAGGTTCCATTGGAACGAGAACAGAGTTACAATCACACATCCCTGCTTCTTCTAGAATCTTCATTGCATACCTCTCTTGTTTTAACGCTATCCCATCTCCTCCTTGATGAACTTCAATGCCGAGATAATACGTGAGTTTTCCCAAGTCGCTCATCTCAAATTTTCCAGCCATCTCTCTCTTGAAGTCAAGTATTAGCTCAAGACTAGAACCAGTGACAAGCAAGTCATCTACATAGACTGCTACAATGAGAAGACTTTCTTTACCTTGTTTTCTGTAAAGAGATGGTTCTTTAGTGCATCTAACAAAGTTTAGTTCGCCAAGAATACTGTTTAACTTCAAGTTCCAAGCACGAGGGGCTTGCTTAAGTCCATAAAGTGCCTTATGCAACTTGTAGACATTTTCTTCATTGTCTTTAACAACAAAACCTTTTGGCTGAACAACATACACATCTTCTATCAATTCTCCATGAAGAAATGCAGTCTTCACGTCTAAATGGTGTATTTCCCAAGCACTTGAAGCAGCCAAAGCAATAATGAAGCGTACTGTTTCAATTCGAGCAACTGGTGCAAAAACCTCGTCAAAATCTATTCCATGTCTCTGCACATATCCTTTGGCAACAAGCCTCGCCTTGTGTTTATTTATGCTGTTATCTGCATTTCGTTTTAGTTTAAACACCCATTTCAAACCAATTGGCTTCACTCCAAAAGGTAAATCGACTAAGCTCCATGTGTTGTTCTTTGTTATCGACCTGATCTCTTCCTCACAAGCATCTCTCCAAACCTTGAACTCGCTTGCTTCTCTGAAATTTCTTGGTTCTTCATTAGCTGCCAACAAAAGATTTTCTCCTTCTATATCAGCTAATAACACATAGTCACTCAGGTAGCTTGGTCGTTTGACTTGTCTTCCGGACTGTCGTAATACAAGTTCTTGAGGCTGAGATTGCAGCTGTGTGATAGAGCTCTGCTGCACAGATTGCGGCTGTTCCTCTGCAGGTTCAGTTTCAGACTCATCCGTAGCTTCTTCTTCCTCAAAAATATCATTAATTCCTTCATCTCCTCTGTTTTCCTCTGTTTCTTCTGTGACAACCGCTTCTCTAACTCCATTGTTACCAAACTCCCCAAAACTAATTGAAAAGGTTCCTGATTCTTCAGGGTTTTCCACATGATCATTCCACCTCCAGCTCTTATCTTCATCAAATATAACATCTCTACTAACAGTGACCTTCCGGTTGGTCGGATCAAGTAAACGATACGCCTTTGAGCTAGGTTCTGTCCCAAGATACACAAGCTTTCTCGACCTATCATCAAGTTTTTTCAGATGCGGAGTCTCGACTTTAGCATAGGCGACACAACCAAATACCCTCATATGTCCCACATTCGGCTTCTTGTTCTTGAAACATTCATATGGTGTCTGAAAATCCAAACTTCTCGTTCCTACCCGATTGATGACATAGGTTGCATGCCTTACTGCTTCTCCCCACAGGTAATTTGGCATGTTCATATGCTTCAAGAGACTTCTAGTCATCTCCAACAATGTCCTATTGCGTCGCTCAACAACACCGTTTTGTTGCGGTGTATATGGTGCAGTAAAGTGTCTATTGATGCCTTCTTGTTCGCAAAAAGTGAGAAATTCGTGAGACATGAATTCTCCACCTCTGTCAGTTCTAAAAGTCTTGATAAATAGGTTAGACTCCTGTTCTACCAAAGCTTTAAACGCCTTAAACTTCTCGAATGCTTCACTTTTCTCCTTTAAAAGAATGGTCCACATATATCTTGAGTAATCATCGATTAAAACGAAGATATACCTCTTGTGCGCAGGCGTAGATGGTGAGATTGGACCACATAGATCCCCGTGAACTAGTTCTAGTGCTTGTGTTGCTCGGTAGGATGTTGCTTTTGGAAAGGTTTGCCTTGTTTGTTTACCACGCAAGCAAGAAGCGCAAGTCTCCTTCTCCTTTGGTACACTTGATATCCCAGTCACTAACTGTTTTACCACCATAGTCTTGATAGTTTCGAGACTCACATGTCCCAAACGTGAGTGCCACAGATTAGAATCACTTGAAGCCGAAAGCTGCAGACACCGTGTACTATCAACTTCCAATTTGACTTTGTACAACCTATTTCTCGAACGATTGGCTCTTACTATCAGATTTCCTTCTTGATCGTGCAAGGTGAGATGACCCTCTTTCATCCTGATATCACAGCCTGCTTCAGTAGCTTGACCCAAGCTAATAATATTGCTCCTGAGATTTGGTATATAGTAGACATCTGTTAACAGCTTACGTCCTCCTCCTTTGGTAATAAACGGAATCAAACCCTTTCCTTTGATAGCAATGGTTGTATCATCACCAAATCGAACTCTTCCTGTGACCATTGGATTGATGTTGCAGAACAAAGCATAGTTTCCTGTCATATGGTTGCTAGCACCATTGTCTACATACCAAGTCTCATCTGAGCAGTCTTCAAGCTCTCTTGGTTGTATCTTCTTTTCATTAAGATACACTACTTCATGCATCATTAGAGATTCAGCCTCATGAGTGTTATCTTCTTCCTTCTCCAAAGTTTCTTGTGCTTTGATTAATTTTAGTAAACGATCAGGACAGTTCGATGCATAATGTCAGATCTTGTCGCACCTGTAGCAAGTGATTCTTGATTTGTCCTTTTGTTGATAACCCGAACGTCCTCTGCCTCTGCCTCTTCCACGGTATGAACCTCTACCACTACCTCTGCCACCATCATAACTGAAATCATAGGATTGAGGTTCTGAGTTGGCATACATAAGCTTGTTCTGGTTGTCTTGTGACTCTTCTTCATCATGAATTCGTTCCTCATAGGTCTTTAATCTGCCAACAATATCTTCAAAAGTTGTTGTTTTTAGATCAAGGACCTGCTCAAGTGCTGCGATGATATGAATATACTTCTTTCTTGGCAAGCTTTTCAGAAATTTCTTCACAATTTTCGTCTCTTCAATGTTTTCTCCTAGCGATGCTGATTTTGTGGAGATCTCTGAAAGTTTACCAACAAAACTGTCAATAGTATCGGTTTCCTTCATCTTCAGCCTATCAAATTCAGCCATGAGAGTCTGCAGTTTTGCTTCTTTGACACGATCAGCACCTAGATTCCTTGCTTTGATGGAATCCCATACACCTTTAGCAGTAGCTTGCTCACCAACTTGTAAGATCATCGACTCAGGTATGGATTGGAAGAGTAGAGCTCTGGCAAGGTCGTTCTTTTCTGGTTCCGTAGTTCCAGGATCAATTGCTTCCCATACTTTGTGAACACGCAACGCAACGTCCATCCTCATTGCCCATACCGTATAATTGATTGGTGTTAGCATAGGGCACTGGATGGATGATGATGTAATCTCCTTCACCTTGATGCTTGCAGCGGTTAACTCACTCATGATTCGAATATCAAACCTAGATGCTCTGATACCTAATATAGTTTTTTTAGTATGAAAGATTAAGAACTCAAGATTTGAATAAGAATAACTCTCTTATTTAGCAAAAGGAAAATAACTCAAAACCTTTAGCTTCTCACAATCTCTCAAACTAAATCTCTCAAACTCATAGGTTTACCACAACTTGGCAACTCTATATATAGAGACTAATCAATGTTTAGATAACTCCTAAACCCTCTAATCCTAATCCTTTAAGGAACCATTACTCGGTAGGATAAGGATGACTTCTTTCTTAAGTTATCTTCTTATTCTTCAAGCTTATCCCAACATTTATTTAATTTCGATTGTGATAATATGGATTTGTACCATTCTCCCCAATGAGATTGTTTACCTAGTTGTTTTTGTCGCCATCCTTGCAATCCTTAGAAACTGTAAGAGGGTTCTTATCTCGCATACGTGAATTATGAAGTTTGAAAGCGCTTGTAATTGTTCTTACCATGAATAAAGAAGTTTAGTTTTTAACTAGAAATATATATAATACGAAGGTCCTAGACCGGCCCACCAAAGCCAATTTAGAAAACATACCATATTTCCTTAACTCTGAAACAAATGAAATAAAATCTAAACGCGTTACATGAATCCAAATCTCAATCGAGTAAACTAGGAAGGTACAATATTTTATCGTGTCACTAGGCGGTGTCCCGTGCTTTGCACGGGTTTGTTTTTTTGCGTTTGAAATTGAGGTTTTTATGTAATATGTGAGTTTTTGATGTATCTTTTGTTTGTTTATTTTTTTTATTACTTTGAGAACGAATCCATTTTAGTTTTTTGTTCTTTCTATATATTACTATATTTCGTATTGTGTCTTGTGAACTTTAGAAAGTGTTTAATTTTTCTTAGCTTGTGTTTAAAATATCAGCCAAGTTTTTTTCAAATTATTGAAGAATTAAAAACATGTCCAATAAGTTAGTGAAACAAATTTTATTTATCATATTTTATTGATTTATAAATGTAGTAAAGCTTATAGTACTAATTTTGTTTTACAATTATGTTATGTGATGTAACCATTAGTAAGGTCTCAAAATATCTAGGTCCGGCTACAGCAGTCAACATCGTTGAAGCTTCGGTAGTAAGCGCTGAATGGAGTGGTGGTCCAATCGGTCTTGACTCGTCGGCCTTGTGTGGCCCAATCATCAGCTTCCCAAAGACTTGATCAGTATATCTTCATCGGCTGACTCTTTGGGTAAGCCACACCATTAGCCTCGTTGTTCTTGAACACTCAGATTGGAATTCCATCCACAAGAAAACTTTTGAGATCCCAAGGAAAACAATTAAAAAAAAAAACAATTCAAGAACAGTGATTTTGGCAACTGAAAACGGTTTAAAAAATAGAACTAATCAACAAAATTAAGATATGTTGATTAGTCTAAATATAATTCTAAAAACTTATGTTAACAATCAAACAGCATCGTGACAGTTCTGAACGTCTCGTTAACGCTTAATAAGATTTAGAACATTGAGTTGAAACTGTTGATATTGCTTACAAGATGTTCAAAGGATTCCAAAGGACAGTGTAGGTGTGGAGATCCGCAGTGGGATCGAACCACAGATAGAACTGCATTTCGCAGTTACCTTTGCCTCCTGTGAACACATTCGTATGAAGAACTTAAGGCTGTCTGATAACATTACTACCCAAGAACTTGAAATCGATCTCATCCCATGTCTCGCCTTTTGAAGAAAGATATAAAAGACAGTCTAAATGTTAGATCGAAAATTAAACAAATGATGCCACAAAGTTTAAAAGGAATAAAGACATATGAAGTTTTACATATGTAGTAAGCAGTGACGGTTCCGGTAGAGTTTCCTGCGATAAGTTTCATCTTCATGTTGATCTTTCCGAACAAGTACTCCTTCTTTGATTGAAAACCTGAATCGGAGGTCTTGTCTAGAGTACAATAAGGAGTTTTCATTTTAACAAAAGTGACAAGAAAAGTAAAAGAAATTGAGACCTTACAAATGAAAGATGATAGTTAGTGGAAAGTGTATGTACCTTACTAATTTACAGGAAATCAGAAATTAATTTTGTTCTTACTATAATGAAAGTAGATTTATAATATTCACAGTTAATTGTGTCTTAATGTCATTTAAAAATAAATTTAATTGTATTAATATCATAAGAATGACAGTTATATTTTTAAGAATTCATTGTTATTAGTCTTATTACTCTAAAAATATGTAGTTTAGTGTGGGATTTTAGTAGCCTTAGGTTACAAAATTGTGATTTTTTCGGACTCATTTTTGCTTTTAATACACTTAACTTTCATATACGATTTTGTTTCTAATTTACATTGCTCTAGATTGAGGCTAAGTTACAACACATTAAAAGATAAGAGCTGAGTACAATTGGTTTTTGTAATGTTTAGATTAAAGCCAAAATTAGTTGCATGCATTTATTTAACCATAAGTGTGTTTAAATAGTCGAATATACAAATAAAACCGTGTAGTCAAATTTGCTCTATATACAAATAGAACCGTGTAGTCTAAATAGTCGACTATGACGCTGTACGGTACGTCTAACATATATGTATTGTATTTAAGAACATTGCTTAGGATACCTAAAATACATAATGTATATGTCGTCAACTCATTACGTTTTTTATAGATACAGCCCCAATAGTTGTGATCACAATTCACATATGTACACTTAACTACGAAATGAATGCCAAAAGTGGAAATTAACGTTCCAAAGTTAACCATTAGTTGGATCTTAAATACCATTTAGTTGGTAAAAATCAACAGACTCATGTAATACACCAATGAAGTTAAAATAACGAAAATCATCAGTTTATTATACTCAAAATTACTGAAATACAATAAAATATACGAAAACTAAACAAAAAATCCCGTCCAACGTGTTACGCTGTAATTTTTTTTTTTCTGGTTAAATCCATGAAGACAAAATTCTTTGGTCCATTAACCATTTACGGTCTATTCTCCATTTTCAGCCTATTCTCCAATATGATGTTTGTTTAGTCGACGATGTAGTTTTTTCGGCAACTTCAAATTGGCGGTGAGCAACTTTCAGTGTTCCGGCAGTTTTCTCATCTGTAACATAAACCTAGGACTGTCATCTTAAAATGTGTCTGTTAATGTGTCTTTTTATATATAATTGGGTTCATATTGGTGCTTCAATAAGGCTTTGTATATTACATTCTTGTAATATACCATTTTGGGTTTTGTTATATAAAAAACAAATTAGCTTTTTATTATTAAAAAATTGTGGGCTTAAATAAGGTTTTGTGTCACATCTTTATACTATATTATTTTGGTTTTGTTATAGAAAAACTGAATGGCCTTTTAAAAAAAAACTTAAAAAAATAAATTAGAAGATTCAGAAATGACATGTGGCAGATAGATATAGCTTTTTAGAGGATGTAACTTTATTATATTAGATGTCAATAATGATCTTGTTTAGCTTTGAAAGTGATGAGCTCATTAAGGCAAGGCTGGAACAATTCTGATCAATATACGATTGTTATCGATGCTCTTTAGTGACAGTCATTGCAATTCTACTAGCAATGACGTTTTCAGCATCATAGATTATGAATCTCATTTTTATTGATTTCTAACCATTATTTTGATAATTATTGAGAGTCTATCTAGAATCAAATAGTGACTTTAGTGTCTTTAAATACCTTTTTCGAGTCTTGACAGGTTCTAAAATGTTATAGAGAAATTGAAAAGATTATTGATCATTTTAGGTGTTTAAAGATGCAGATCGTGCCGGAAGTTTGGTATTAATCGACACATTTGACAGGTTTCGATGGTGTACAGCGGGCCAATTTTTTAATATATATTAAAAATATATATATATATATATATATATATATATTGTATTTTTGTGTTTTGATTAATATTTATGTTGGATATGGGTTTCACCCAGCCTTAACAGGCTTTTCTACAGGTCCATTATCGAAATAGTCACCCCAAAGTCCAGGAATGTAGTCTGACCAAAACCCACTTGTCGGGCCGACAAAGCTTCTAGAAGGCCCAATTGAGACGGGCAGCCCAGTAAGTGACGGCCCGAATAAGAACGATCACCGACTCTGCTCGAAAGTCAATCCCACATCGATCCCGAGGCATAAAGGTGGAACGTCCCATCAGCTATAAATAACGAGGGAGCGACTTGCAGAAAGAAGAGAGGGACATCCGGCAAGAGTCAGGAAATAATCCGATTCTAAAGTTGTAGTTCAGTTAGTCATTTTGAGAAATACAATTCTCTGTAATTCGCCGATCGGCTTATAACGGTTGCATTGTAATTCGACGATCTTTGACTATCTAAATAAAAGTTCTTTGTTTCGCCCCTTAATTCTATCATCCTCGAGCTAGTAGATATATTAGTTCAACATTTGGTGCGCATCCAGGGAAACAAACAAGGAAAGCTTTTGAAGAAAGTCCAACATCGACGGAGCACATCTCGAGCAATGGCAGAAAGAGAAATGACGGGCAGCGACGGATATGTGGCGGACACACCGGACCGCGTCCAGCAAGCCCAAGAGGAGCTTCCAATACCGCCGACCCGGCCCCCGACAACGCCGAACGGCTCAATCGGAGAAGGCACCAGCGCCCTTGACATAGGAGCACTAATGAGAAGCCTCCTGGAGAAGATCGACGCCCAAGATAGAAAGACAGAGGAGCGATTCGCCACTCTCTCCAGCGTCTGTGCAAAACTACAAGAAAATGCCGAACATCCGGACGGCACTAATAGAGCCGATCCCAATAGTGCCGATCAGAACGAGAGTAGAGAATTGGCCGAACTCAAAAGTCAAATGAAAGATGTCACAAGCAAGTTCCACCAAGCAACCAGCGCGGCACCTGATGTAGACCATATGTTGGAGCAGTCCCAGAAAACGCCATTCACTGTACGAATCCGTAGGGTCGTCGTTCGTCCCGATTGCAAAATAAAGCACTTGCCTCCGTATAAGGGAGATTCGGACCCGACCCATCATTTGACATCCTTCGAAATTGCAATCCATCGTTGCGAGTTTTCCCCGGAGGAGCTAGATGCCGGAAAATTCCAGCTGTTCATCGAAAACCTGAGCGGCGACGCCCTCGGCTGGTTCTCCTCTTTGCCGCCCGACTCAATCGACAGCTTCCGTACACTCTCGCTGACCTTCTTGAAGCAATACTCGATATTGGCCGTCCCCACCGCGACAATCGCCGATCTCCACAATATCGAGCAAGGGGAGCATGAGCCGTTGCGAACGTTCATGGATAGGTTCAAAAAGATTGCCACACAGGTAAAAGCACCCCATAGCGTGTCGCTTGCAGCCCTTCACAAGGCCCTGTGGTACGAATCAGCGTTCTGAAAGGATCTCAAGTTGAACAGGTTCCCGACTTTCCAAGATGCCCTCCATCGAGCGGGAGTCCACATTGAATTGGAAGAAGAAAAAGTCATCTACGACAAAAAACGTGCTTCTACTGGAGCTCAAGTGCCGACGGGCAAAGCAAAAGAGGTATACCACGAACCTCGCCAACACCTCGACAAAGAATACCTCGCGGACAGTAAGAAGCGCGGCGCAACGTACCTCGTCAATGACGCCCCGCCAACCCCTGCAGTCAGCTCGTCAGCTATAGTACCGACGACCCCACCAAAAGGGGCAAGAGAAGAGCCTGACCATAACTTGTATTGCGAATTACACGAGTACACTGGGCACTTTACGCAGTCTTGCAGACACTTGCAAAATGCGTTGCTGGGCAAGTACCTCAACGGCGAGGTCAAAGTTGAGTTACGCCAGTTCAAGAGCAATGCCCTGCGAGGGCGAGGTCGAGGACGTCATGGGCATCAAGGACGAGGTCCAAACAACCACTTCAACAATGGACCAGCGCCGAATAACCAGCCCCCAGCTGGCAACCAGGTGGGAGGACAAGAAAACCAACCGGCTGACGCGCCACCACCTCCAGCCCGTCGTAGAATTAATGTCATAAGAGGAAGCTACCGTACGACCCTAACTGGCCTCGCACCGTATATCCCGTCCACAACGTCGAGAGAGCCGAACGCGATTGGTTACCTGGCAGAACACCTATATGCCGATCGTACTCTCCGATCATGTTCGAAGAGGGGGACACTACTGAGCATCGGACTTCGTCCACTGGACCTGTCGTTGTTGAAATAAACATCGGAGATTGCTTAGTCCCGGATGTGTTGGTCGATACAGGAAGCTCCGTTAATGTCATCTTCCTGAGGGCACTCCCCCAGATAAAGGTCGACCTGCATCTGACTACGCCCGAAGTGCAAACCTTGACTGGTTTCGACGGATGCTCTCTTACCTCTTTAGGAACGGTCATGTTCCCAATGAGGGTCGGTGGTACGGTTCACCTCTTTGACTTCGCAGTCGTCGACCGTCCAAGCGCGTATAATGCCATCCTTGGGACGCCATGGCTCCATAAAATGAAGGCCGTGGTGTCCACCTACCATCAGTGTGTTTAATTCCCAACGGAGTTTGGCACCTACACCCTCTACGCCGACCCGACGGCAACCCAATGGCCGCCACGTCGCCGTGTTGACATGATAATGGGAGGATTGACAGCGTGCAGAGATTCCGTACGTTCAATTCGCGACTACGTAAAGGCCGGCACAGCTGTGGTCTGGCCAGTTAAAGTCCCACCCTTCGTACCTCCGATCACGTTCACAGCGAACGACTTGGCTGGAGTCAATTTCCCGTACAACGACCCTCTCGTCATCGAATTACACGTTGGTGAGAGCGAAGTGACGAGGATTATGGTCGACACAGGGAGCTCCGTTAACGTAATTTTCAGAGATGTCCTCGACAAAATGGAGGTCAATAATAGAGAAATCAAACCATCGATCAGGCCGCTCACCGGGTTCGACAGAAATTACATGATGACGTCCGGCACAATCAAGCTGCCAATCTACGTGTCCGGCCTACCCTCGTGGCACAAGTTTGTGGTGGTCGACAAGCCGGCTGTTTATAACATCATCCTCGGATCCCCCTGGATTCACGACATGCAGGCCGTCCCGTCCACTTATCATCAGTGTGTAAAGTTCCCCCTGTCCGGCCAAATATTCACAATCAAGGGCAATCAAGGGGACGCTAGGAACTGTTTCGTAATCGAATGCAAGCTACGGAAGGCCGCTGATTTATAGCAATCACAGCAAGCGCTGGACGAGCTGCCAGCACCTAGCCCCGAGGAAATTCCAAGTCACCACCTGCTTGACGAAATCAATATCGACGAGAGTGACCGAAAGCGGTGCGTTGGGATCGGCGCTGATCTCGACCCGGCAATAAGAATCGAATTGATCCAATTCTTGAAGGAAAACGCTTCCACCTTTGCCTGGTCTTTTGATGATATGGTTGGAATCAGCATGGACGTCACAAGTCATGAACTTAACGTCGATCCCACTTATAAACTTGTCAAGCAGAAGCGACGGAAGCTCGGACCCGAACGATCTAAAGTAGTAAATGACGAGGTCAAAAAGTTGTTAGATGCCGGGTCAATCATGGAAGTTAAGTATCCTGAGTGGCTAGCAAACCCGGTGGTGGTTAAGAAGAAAAACGGGAAGAACAGAGTCTGCATCGACTTCACGGATCTCAATAAAGCCTGCCCCAAGGATAGCTACCCGCTACCACATATTGAGAGACTTGTCGAAGCCACGGCAGGCAATGCATTACTCTCCTTCATGGACGCCTTCTCGGGATATAACCAAATCTTGATGCACACCGATGACCGCGAAAAAACCGCCTTTATCACAGATCAAGGCACGTTCTGCTACAAGGTAATGCCGTTCGGTCTGAAAAACGCGGGAGCCAGCTATCAACGTCTTGTCAATAAGATGTTTGCAGACCAATTGGGAGTAACTATGGAGGTGTACATCGACGATATGTTAGTCAAATCCGCGAGCGCAAACGATCATGTCGAGCACCTGCGCAAGTGTTTTCAAACCCTGAATAAGTATAACATGAAACTCAACCCGGCAAAATGCTCATTCGGTGTGACGTCAGGAGAATTTCTAGGGTACATCGTCACAAAAAGGGGAATAGAGGCAAACCCGAAGCAGAAAAAAGCCATACTCGACATGCCCTCGCCGCGAAACAAGCGCGAAGTCCAACGCCTGACTGGCAGGATAGCAGCCTTAAACCGATTCATTTCGCGGTCGACCGACAAAAGCTTGCCGTTCTACCAACTGTTGCGATCGACGAATAAAGCGTACGAATGGACCAACGAATGTGAGCAGGTGTTCGTCGAATTAAAAACTTATTTAACCACCCCTCCCATACTTTCAAAGCCCGAGGAGGGAGAAAAGCTCTACATGTATATCGCCGTTTCGGGGTCGGCAGTTAGCGGAGTATTAGTCAGAGACGACCGAGGCAAGCAAAAGCCTATCTTTTACGTCAGCAAGACCCTCGACGGGGCTGAGTTGCGTTATCCGAACTTGGAAAAAATAGCATACGCCGTGGTAATTTCAGCTCGTAAGCTCAGACCCTATTTCCAGTCGCATACAATCGCGGTCTTGACCAACCAACCTCTGCGGCAAATTCTTCATAGCCCGGGACAATCAGGTCGCATGGCGAAGTGGGCAGTCGAGTTGAGTGAATACGATATCGAATATCTGGGCCGAACTTGCATGAAGTCTCAGGTTTTAGCAGATTTCATTGTCGAGCTGCCTCAGCATTTCACCTCTCCGACTTCAAACGAGGAAAACTGGTATTTGTACGTCGACGGAGCCTCGTCACAGCACGGATCAGGAATCGGGATTCGTCTCACATCCCCCACCGGAGAGGTCGTTGAGCAGTCGTTCCGCCTTAATTTCACAGCCACCAATAATGAGTCAGAGTATGAAGCTTTACTTGCCGGAATGCGACTCGCAGCAGGGATCGGCGTAAAAAGGCTTCACGCCTACTGCGATTCCCAGCTCGTCGCCAATCAATACAATGGCGAGTACGGTACCAAATGCGGCCGCATGGACGCATACCTGAAAATAGTTAAGGAGCTCGCACAAGAGTTCGATCACTTCGTGATCGACAAAATACCGCGAAGCGCCAATGCTCCCGCGGACGCTCTGGCCGTCCTAGCGTCAACCTCAGACCCTGACCTACGTCGGGTAATCCCAGTCGAAAGTATTTCAGTAAGTAGCATTGACGCCGGGGCGCAAGTTAACATCATATCCGCCAACCCAGAGGAACATGCCGACCTCGACGATGAGACACAACCTAACCATGAGGCCGAACCCGTCGCCGAGCCGGCTGACTGGCGCCAGGAAATACGTCAGTACATCCATGAAGGAGTAGTTCCGGCGGATAAATGGCAATCCCGGCGCCTTAAAAAGAAAGCGGCACAGTACGTTATGGTTGAGGGACGCCTTTACCGTTGGAGCGCGGCCGGCATATTACTACATTGCATCTCGGTAGAAGAGGCCCAGCGAGTAATGCAGGAAACGCATGAAGGAGCCGGAGGAAATCATTCCGGCGGACACGCCCTAGCACTAAAAATCAGAAAGCATGGAATATACTGGCCGACCATGGTCGGCGACTGCGAACAGTTTGCCATGAAGTGCGAAAAGTGTCAGAGACATGCGTCCGACATACACGCTCCGGCAGAATTACTCTCGACAACAACAGCGCCGTACCCGTTCATGAGATGGGCAATAGATATCGTTGGACCACTACCCGCGTCGCACGGCAAAAAGTTTCTTCTTATATTGACTGACTACTTCACCAAGTGGGTTGAGGCTGACTCCTATAAGAAAATCCAAGCGAATGAGGTCCAGAATTTTGTGTGGAAAAACATAATATGCCGACACGGATTACCTTACGAAATCGTAACCGATAATGGATCGCAGTTCATATCAAAGAAATTCGATGATTTCTGCGCAAGTTGGCGAATCCGGCTCAGTAAGTCAACCCCGAGGTACCCTCAAGAGAACGGCCAAGCAGAGGCGACTAACAAGACGATCTGAAATGGCTTAAAGAAGCGACTCGAAGAGAAGAAAGGCCTTTGGGCTGACGAGCTAGATGGCGTATTATGGTCTCACCGAACAACTCCACGAAGAGCATCAGGACAAACACCATTTTCGCTAGCTTATGGCCTGGAAGCAATGGCACCAGCCGAAGTAAGCGTCGGCAGTTTATGCCAAACCATGCTAGTCAAAGATGCCGAGCTAAACGATGAAATGCTCTATGACAGCCTCGACGAGATCGAAGAGCTACGAGATCTTGCTTTGCTCCGAATTCAGAATTACCAACAGGCGGCAGCCCGTCACTATAACAAAAAGGTCAACCTGCGATTTTTCAACGAGGGAGACCTCGTTTTACGCAAGGTATTCGAGAATTCCGCCGAACTCAACGCTGGAAAACTTGGCGCGAAATGGGAAGGGCCATACCAAGTATCCAAGGTCGTCTGCCCCGGAGTCTACGAGCTAATTACTATGTCCGGCGAGGCAATCCCGCGATCCTGGAACGCTGGCAACCTTAAACGCTATTTCTATTAAGAAATTTATATTTTATGCATATTATATTTCTATTTCCACCTAGGAGTATTTAATATCTATGTAATCTGAACTACGATCGGCTTGATCCTCCTTTAAAAAAAAAAAAAAAAAGGGGAGGTACGTAGGCAACCTGAAAAGGTGCAGCCACTACTTATGAATGCAATTTTCTTTGGTGAATCTCTGCGCCTCTTTTATCAGGCATATTGACTTGCAAAAATTGACGAATATCGTACAAGCAACAACCAATACAAAAAAATATATATATCCAGACAAGGTCGGCAATTTGGCCAGTTGTTCCGACTAAAACAAGATAATAATAAATTGCACCCCGCACGAAGTATAAGTCGTAAGCCGAGCTCCAACCATTGCTCGCAAATAAACCAAGGCCGATGAGCAAGATAAGCCGCCACCAGCGCGCAATCTCTTCAGTCCAAGGTAGGGAATAAGCCGAGCTCTAACACGCGAATCCAACGCTTCTCGCTCCCAAAATCTAGCAGCCGCATCCTGCAAAAGCAGGCCGAAAAAAAAAAAAAAAAAAAAAAAGAAAACAAAAAAAAAAACGGTTCCGAACAAAGACTTTCGGCTCGACACAATAAGATGAGAGACGTCTCACTGTTGAGGATAACCCAAATATAACATAAACATCTGAAAATAAAACGCGCAGAGCGGGTAAAGCATTCAACAAAAAATAGATATTACGACCAACCGTAATTCAAGAGTTCCGAGAATAACAAGTAACCCAACACACGGGTACCAAAAAAAAACGGTTCGACAACCGATAGAAACACAGAATACGCCGAACACCCTCAGCGATTCTCGCGGACTTCACGACTGTAGACACGAACTCGGTCACGGAGCCAAAAAGGCATCGCACGGAACTTCCCGAACCCAAATCGCTCCCAATCCTCTGGCCCAGCCTCCAATTTCCGCATCCCTATCTCGAGATCCATGATCTGCTTGACCAGAAACTCGTGCTGGCGACGGTAGGCCCGGTGCTGAGTCTCGATCTACCATTAACAAGAAAGAAAGAAGCAAAATAGTTAAAAGGTCGAACCAAACGGTGGAAAACTCAATACGACGAACTAACCGTCCTAAACCAGCCAACCGCCAGACGCCTTTCGTCGGGACTCAAGGACTGAAGGATCTCCACCGGAATCTCAGCAACACCCGGTACGAAGTTCCGCGGCAATGGTCAAAACGGGGGTGACGCAGCAGCAACCGGTGGGCTTCTCCATGGGAAGAACAGGTCGTTAGGACGAGCTTCAACGAATCGACCCGACCCATCACTAGGCTGAGCCGGATCGACACGCACTGGCGACGGAGAACGACCAGTTCGAGGACGACCAAAGACAATCCGCTCGCTACGATTCACCGGAACCCATTCCCCCGAGTCCTCGGAGTCACTCATCGTCAAAACGGAGAAAGAGGAAGGCGAGTATGAACTAAGGAAAGATAGTAGACAAAGCCAAAAATAAAGAGAAGGTGGAGAGAAGGTTGCGTGATCCACTTTCGCCCACCCACGCCTCCCTTTATATAGCAAAGACATGGAAGACCTGAAGCGACACGACGGTTAGCTAAGCGCCCGTCCACTTTCCCGCATTTAATGCACCTCCCTCCTCAGCCAATCGACGCCTCGCAATAAAAATCGCGCCACACGCAACATCCGCATGCGGTAATGATGAGAAACGCCTTGGAAAAGCAATTCACCATTTAAACCAATCATTTAATATAGCGAAGCCGAAGAGTCCAAGAGTTGCAGCCAATTAGCGCATTGGCGCCCTAGCTCGTCAAAAAAGGGGGGGGACTATGGCAAATCCTAATTTTGCCTAAGTCTCGCCTCAACTCGTCAAAAAGGGGGGGACTATGGCAAACCCTAATTTTGCCTAAGTCTCGCCCCAGCCCGTCAAAAAGGGGGGGACTTTGGCAAATCCTAATTTTGCCTAAGTCTCGCCCCAGCTCGTAAAAAAAAAAGACATATATAAATCGCAATGTTAAAATTCTATAGGCCTAACGCCCACCACCATCATTCACGTCCAAAAGGAAGGCATTAGAAATAAACCTACCTCAAAACATTCAAGTCTTACTTCAAAAAAAAAAAGGGGAGCAGTAAGTGGTGCGTAAAATAAGTATTAGAAGCCACAAACGGCATAATTTCAAAAGCCACGCAGGGCTTATTCCGGCACAATTTCACCCTCTCCTTCAGGAGCGGTGACTGGAGCAGGGGCTAGCGGGTCCCTCACACCTGCATCGCTGACGAGCCCGGCAATTTGAATACTACGACCTTTAATCCCCTCCGAAATCGGAGCCACAGCAGCATCCGCCAAAGCAAGGCCGGTCACAATGTTGCGTTCCGGCGTCCCCTGCCTCGTCAACTGTGCATCAGCATTGGGAGCTTGTTCTTCAATGTCAGGCAGAACGGGTTCCGCGACCTCGGCGGTAGCAGACGGCATGTTCGAGCCATACTCGTCAAAATCGACGATCTCATCATAGCCAGGAATACGCCGAGGGTTAGCCGCAGCACGCTCAGCAGTCGGAGTCACCACATACCCGTCATTAACAAGCGGGGTGATCTCGATGCCGTCCATAACATTATCCCAAAAAGCCAAGCCGTCAGTGACAAATTGGGCAACCATCAGCCACAAGATCTTCGACCTGCTTTAAGATACCATTCGCCTGAGCCTTCATCATCATTGGATTGAAAGCCCGCCTCACATCCCAAATATGCTGACGATTTTGGTCCGACCGATCGCGGTAAAAGTCCCTCACCTCGTGACGTATCTCCTCGGCTCTCTTCTCGACCGCAGCTTTCAGTTGACGATCAAATTCTTCAGCAGCCTGTCGAACGGAAGTTTCCAGGCGAGTGACGTCGGCACAAGAACGTTCCAACGACCCTTGCAGTTGGCGGTTCTCTTCCTTCAGACGATCAAACTCTCGCCAAGCCTTAGTCGATTCGGATCGATACTTGCTGACCTGGTTCTGGCAATCCTTCAGTCCAGCCTCGGCAAGGGCGGTTTCACGTTCGGCAGCCTTAAGCCACGCTCGTAGCGACAAACCATCGAGTACGTCGAGCCCGCAAATATTCTCTTCTATATATATGTAGAGAAGAGAATATGAACCTGGAGATGATGCCGAGCCCATTCATCAAACGCGTCATCCTCCTTCAAATCCCCCTCAGAGCGATCACCTGGCATTTTGGAAACCTCGCGAATGAGAGATCCACATTCCCTTTTGTCAGACAGAAAAGGGGTATCCTTCGTGTAGCGGAAGTGGAGAGAGTAGGAAGGTTGGACGCCTTTGTCCTTCGGATCCAGCGAGGAGGTCCTAGGTCTTTTAAACCCAGCGACCGCATCAGAACCAGCCGGAACCTCTTTGCGCTTGCCAGAGTCCCCTATCGGGTCAGACAAATTTTTCGAAGAGGAACGTTCCTTGTCAAATGTGAGGTCGATAGGAACGATGTCCTTATCTCGCCGAACAGCCTCACTGTTTTTCCCCTTGTCCCGCGAAGATTTGTTACCTTCTGAGGATCGGCTACCCGAGGCACCCCCAGCGCGAGAGCCCTGAATGGATGATTGGTCAACCAGACTCTTCTTCAAAGCCAACTGCAGCTCCTTCTCTTCTGCGGCATTCTTCTTCTTTGAGACCGGCTTGCCGGAGTATTTGGGAACGCCCAGTTTCACCATCCTTGCTTGACTCGCACCCCCTATCATTATAAACCAAGATCCTCAGCAGAACATAAATGACAAACTGATGGAACGAATATCGACAAGCACAACAAAACAATACCTTTCGATGGTTTCCTGCCCCTAGTTTGGTCTAGCTGCGGAATAGTCCTCCAGTCAAGAACCGTTTGCCTCCTTAGAAGATCGCGAACCTCAAAGAAGTTAGGAATCGGCGGGTCAGCAGATTTATCAACCAAATCTGGAAGTCGACAAAAATAAAGGCAATTAACGATCAACAATCGGAACAAAAGGAAAAGGACAAAGGTCACCCAAGAAACTACCAGGGGACAAATTCCATTCAGTCTTAAAACCTATCGACAGATCCTCTACCAAGGCTTCATCGACCTTAGCATAAAAGTATCTGTTCATCCAAGTATGGGTCTTTGATGGCGGATGATCCATCAGCTTGTATCCAGGCGTAGCACTAGCATACCAAATGCCATTAAAACCCTTCTGCCTAGTAATACGCATCATGTCTTCAACAAAGTAGGCAGTCAATTTGACCCCGCATTGGTCAGCGAGGTGTTTGAGGCCGACCATATTACGAATAGTATGGACGGTAAGCTGTGTGATAGCGATCTGACGACGCCAACAATATTCCATCAGGAAGGCTGGAATCGGAAAGCGGAGACCTCCCTTAGTAAAAAACGGCTCGTATAAACTAATAAATCCGTCAGGACACTTAAATACACGCTCCTCAGGAGTCGGACATACAACAGAAACACGCAGGGGAGAATTACAAAAGTCAGTCATCGCGCAGAGAGAATCAGCATCGCAAAGTGACTCGCCCGAGTCAAAAGGCGCATCCGGATAATCGATCCCTTCACCAATCTCGATCTCATCATCATGAGAAACGTTATTGGACGAATGACCAGATCTGGCTTCATCGCGAGAGCAAGGCGAATCAGAATAACCAGTTCTATCAGGACCAAAATCGTCCGCCTCTGGTTTAACTGGAACCCTAGAAGAAGCAAAGGGTTCCGGGCCAACCCTAGGTACCGGAGGACGGTTCAAAGACTCCACCCTCCTACTCCGTCTACGAAGCCTAGACGTATCAGCCGAAGCTCCGGAATCAGACGAATCGGCAGCCCGCACCGGCGGACTAGCCTCAGAAGAACCGGATGACGAACGCTCATTTAAAAACTCCTCACAAGAACCCGACATCGAAATCGAATCGGCAATTACAACAACAAACCCAGTTGGGAGCAAGTATAAGCTACACTAACAACCTATAGACAACTAAGGAAGAAGAAAAAAGAGAAAGGTTCTAATAAAAAGAGAAAGACGAGTTACCTTGACCTTTGCGGCTGGAGAAGAACTGAAGAGGGCACCCCAAAAAGTCTCCTTTTATAAGCGGTGGAGAAAGAAACCCTTTAAACGGTGTGGGCGCGAAACGACGCAACCCTAGGAAACGACGTTTCAGTTCTCCTCCCCTTAACCAAATGAAGGAGATTGGACCGACATTCCAATAACGGGCCAGACTTAATATTTCCTGAGCAAGCTCATTGGCCCAAGGCTGTCCACAATGAACTAAGGGGGGGACAATTGTTGGATATGGGTTTCACCCAGCCTTAACAGGCTTTCCTACAGGCCCATTATCGAAATAGTCACCCCAAAGTCCAGGAATGTAGTCTGACCAAAACCCACTTGTCGGGCCGACAAAGCTTCTAGAAGGCCCAATTGAGACGGGCAGCCCAGTAAGTGACGGCCCGAATAAGAACGATCACCGACTCTGCTCGAAAGACAATCCCACATCGATGCCGAGGCATAAAGGTGGAACGTCCCATTAGCTATAAATAACGAGGGAGCGACTTGCAGAAAGAAGAGAGGGACATCCGGCAAGAGTCAGGAAATAATCCGATTCTAAAGCTGTAGTTCAGTTAGTCATTTTGAGAAATACAATTCTCTGTAATTCGCCGATCGGCTTATAACGGTTGCATTGTAATTCGACGATCTTTGACTATCTAAATAAAAGTTCTTTGTTTCGCCCCTTAGTGGATATATTAGTTCAACAATTTAGATTATATAATTTATATTGACTGTATTTTTTTGTGTCTGGTACTAGTTTAAATTGACGTAACACCTCTCGTCAATTCATTTGATAACAGACTAAAATAATGTGTATTTTAGTAAACCAAACTATATAAAATAATATTATCATATTTATGTAAACTTTAACCTGCTCTATAATATGTTCTGTAAGAATTTTAATTTTAATTTCTTGTTGTATAAAATAGAAGAAAATGTCTACTATTTTTTATTAGAAAAACAAAAATTACAAATGAACATTGGGATCGAAGATCCATTAGACTCCTTTAACATCATCAGTCAAACAACTTCCGAACAAACATTAAAAGAATGGTAACCAAGCGGTAAAGAAAACATATAGTTTTCTGACTCATTTGCAAGACGGTTAACCTACATATACACGCGAGAATGCGGACTATCCAGTCACTCGAGATAAAATCTTAGCACAAGCATAATAGGAACGACAGCGGATGCAAATCACTTATCCCCGTCATAAGAAAACCAACCACTACCTCCGAGTCCACCTCCAGCTCCATACAAGTAGCTCTATAGCTATGTATAAGTAGACTCTCCACAATTTGGCTAAAGGAACTGAACAAATCCAAATATTCAACACGAACACATTACACCACAACCCATCCGCGTTCCACAAAAACCCTCCTGCCATAGTCAAGCCGAGATTCCCCCGGTTAGCTCCATCAGTGTTTAACTTAAGCCAATTCTCTTGCGGTTTGCACCATGAAACTAATCTCTCCACCCGAGCAACATCATGACCCTGATTTTGTGTTCTCGCATGAGCCTGAACCACCTCTTTAGTCAAGTCTTTGATAAACTTCACACGGTCTCTGCATTTCCCATTACTTCCAAAAACATTACCATATCTCCACTTCCAACCTCACCAAACAGCCATCACAAAAAGTGTAGACCAAAAGCTCTCACCCACTTTCTTGTTACCCCTGAGATTATCATAAAGCCATTCAATCAAATATTTTGTAGAAAAAAGTATCCCTACGTCGTCAAAGAATAATTCTGCTCAACACTCCAGACATAGTGGGACAGTCTCTGAACACATGAATCATTGTCTCATCCTCCCCCCCTTTACAGACCTGACATAAACCATCATCACAAAGTATTCTCTTTCTCTCCATGTTAGTCATTACCACTTGATTTACTCCTAGCCAAATAACAACCTTCACTCTATCTGGAGCAATCACTTTCCACACATGGTCAAAAAGCCTACTCATGTCTACTCGACGTGGAGTATCTCTAGTCAAAAAACTGTATGCATACCGTAAACTTCCCGTCCAAACTCTCACTCCAAGAGATTTGATCCTTTGCACCAGTGACATTATCTAATACCACAAAATTCAGTTTCAACCGAATACTATCTCGTACATGTGGAACTATCTTATCCAACATCTGAAACGGCCCGACCCGTTTTTTTTTAATAAACAATAAATATAATAAATAATAATAAATACTCTAAACTAGTGGTCCCATACCCACTAGCAATCTAGCAACAAACAAACCAAACAGCGGAAAGTAAACAATACCAATATCTAATAAATATTCAATAATCAAATAACCAATATTTAAAGCATAGCAAATATCCAATAACCAAACAACAGGAACATAGAACCAGCAACTTAGCAATGTTCTAATGACCCAACTCTAGTAACCTAGCAATGCTAGACAACAACCAATCGAGTCTCTAGAACATCCCCATCTTCATTGCCTTGATTCCACAATCACATTTTGCCTTTACCTGCACCATAAACACAAATTGCGATGCATGAGTATTTTATAAACACTCAGTGAGGCAATACACACAAGAAACTGAGATATCAATGTCCAAAAACAAACAACAAACAAAGCAAACTAACCAGGAAACAAACATCATCTCGCTGGAAGGGAGGTGTCGACCGACTCTAGCCAAGTGTCGACCAACACTGGCACTTGGTGTCGACCGACACTACCCCACAGTGTCGATCGATGCTTGCTTACTGGTGTCGACCGATACCCTCATGGCATCGATCGACACTGCCTCTGCAATCGCGAACTGCTCAAAAGCCGAGAGTCGAATCTTGCTTCCAATCACCTCCAATCCGCCCAATACTCAATCCCAAAGGCATATGAATCCGTAGGAACACTATAGCAACCATAACAAGCAAGAAACAGCCACAAACAACACCAATCAAGAAAGACAAAGGAAATCTCAGATTTATATCAGCCATGGTCATGCACTCACCTCTTTGCAGGAAGATTCTGACCAACAGAAACAAATCCAACCCTCCTAGCTAGCTTCCCACACCCTCTTAGCTTTAGATCTCATAAGAAACACCAACAATCTTCCCAGAAATCACCAAATCGCTCAATAACACTCTTTCTCTTTATTTTTGTCTCAAACGGCGACAAATACAAACTCTCAAAACCCTTTTCGTCGCTTTTCCACTTAAGTATCATGGTTTAATAGTTTTCCTTAAACCAAACCGACCAAAATCGACAATTAAATCGAACTGGTCGAACCAGAAATTAATGGTGTCGATTGACACTACCCTTGTTGTTGATCGATACCCATCCCCAAAATAATGAGTTTTGGTTCACGGATGTTACAATTCTCCCCACCAACATAGATTCGTCCTCAAATCTCGAACAACCATCAACCAAAAACTCCCGTACAGCCGTCTCCACGGTCCACACCCCTCTGACCAACCTACGAAGGTCACTCCTAGGCGATAGACTCACGTTCCAGGCATTATTTGCTCTCGACTTTTGGACTTTCCTTTTACTCATAGGCCTCAACCTTGAGTTTTTTTTTTTATTGGATTCTCATCAGGCCGAAGCCTGCATGCCATATTATTGGCTCCTCATCGGGCCTAAGCCCGCATGCCATAATATATAAGGAAGTCCAATATTCGTCTCTCGGGTTGGCACCCTACAGTGCGCCCCCGGATCGTCATCCGAAGTCGATATACCAACCATACTCTCAAGCCACAAAGTCTCAGAATATGAAAGTACTAGGAGAACCAAAGTCCCTCAAGAGGCGCGAGTAAACAATTCTGAACACGTCAGAGTCCTATCCCTAACCAGGTTTCCTTCCCGTGGTTCGCGTAAAACAACACAATGTCCTGCCAACCACATATCCCCTCTCTGGAATACCTCATGACCACATAAGGATCATCTACATGCCACAAGGGCCGCCTCATAGGCCAACAAATGTAAATAGGATCGCCACCAAGGCCAAACAAATATCCTAAACAGGACCGCCACCAAAGCCAAACAAATATCCTAAACAGAACTGCCACCAAGGCTAAACAATTGTCCTACACAGGATGGCCACAAAGACCAATCGTCCCCAAGGACCATCACGAAGACCACTCGTCCTGAAGGACCATCACGAAGACCTCTCGCCCCAAAGGACCGTAACGAAAACCATACATCCCGAAGGATCGCCTAAATAGACAACACGTCCCGAAAGACCGTCACAAAGATCCACATCCCGAATGACCGCCTAAACAGGCAACATTGGCTAAACAGCCCGCCAGAAAGGCCACACAATTGGCTAAACAGACCGCCACAAAGGCCACACAATTGGCTAAACAGCCTGCCACAAAGGCCACACAATGTCTCAAAAGACCGCCACACACGGGCACAATGACTAAAAAATCCACCATGAAGGCCACACAATGTCTCAAAAGACCGCCACACACAGGCACAATGACTCAAAAGTCCACCACGAAGGCCACATAATGTCTCAAAAGACCGCCACACACGGGCACAATGACTCAAAAGTCTACCACGAAGGCCACACAAGCCCCTCCAAGGCTCACAACCACTAAAAATTGACAAATTCTAACTCCCATAAAACTTTCGATTTTTAGAGCTTTCCACTTTTGGAAGTTTTCCACTTTTAGAAACTTCTATTTCCGGAAACTTTCCCTCAATACCACCGCTTCACGGAAATGTCGTACCCCGAACACCACCTTATCTTGTTACTTAGTTGCACAACCAACCGCCCCTAAGCGACCAAGTAAACAAGAGAGATGGGCTGGAATACTCCATTCCTGCTCCAGCCACGGATTACAGATGGGACCAGGCTAGACAAACTCAAATCGCGGCTTGCTTCTCATACCACTTCTTAAACCTTGCCTTCATCCTCGCCTCTGGCCCCCAAGTCTTCTCCTCAACACCATCACAGTCCCACAGGACTCTCATCAAAGGAACCTTCTTCTTCCGAAGTTCCTTGACTCTCCTCTCAAGAACCCTCAGGAATCTTAGCCAACAACTGATCATCCTCGCAGAGACACTTTCATAACATAGAAACATGAAATACCTTGTGGAACGCACGCATAACCTTAGGCAACTCCAGCCTATATGCCACCGGTCCCACTCGCTCAATCACTCTGAATGGACCCATATACCTCACACTCAACTTAATCTCTGTCAATGACCTATTCGGACCTCGCAACATGGCCATCTTGAGGTACACTCTATCTCCCACCTAAAACTCAAGATATCTCCTCCTCTTATCAGCATAACTCCTATGCCTATCCTGAGCTTCCTTCATGTTCAGCTTGAGAATTTGAATCTTCTCTGAGGTCTCCTAAACGAAACTAGCATCATACATGCTCCTCTCCCCCACCTGAGTCCAGCACAACGGTGTACGACATGGCCTCCCATACAAAGCCTCATAAGGAGCCATCCCAATACTAGCCTGGTAACTGTTGTTATAGACAAACTCTACCAGACACAGGTGATCCACCCAATGGTCACCCCAATCTAACACACACATCCTCAGCAAATCCTCCAACTCTGGGGATGTGTACTTATATGCACCTTAGTGCCCATCTCTGCCTGAAATGCCTTCTAGAACACAAAAGTGAACTTAGAATCCCTATCAGACACAATACTCGCTGGCACCCCATGCAACCAACCAGACTATCTTATTCACATATTTGTTAGCCAAGACCGATGCTCCATCAGTCTTCTTAATAGCCAGAAAATGTGCCGACTTAGTCAACCGGTCCACAATAACCCAAATAGCATCAAAAGAACAAGACACTGGCAATCCCACCACGAAGTCCATCGTGATCATATCCCACTTCCACTCTAGAATGGGCAGACTCTTCAGCAGCCCGCCTGGAACCTGATGTTGTGCCTTCACTAGCTGACACACATCGCACCTCGCAACCCAACTAGCCATATATTTCTTCATCCCGACCCAGTGATAGTACCTCTTGAGGTCACGGTACATCTTAGTCGCTCCTGGATGAATTGAGAACATGCTCGCATGAGCCTCTCTCAGGATCTCCTGCCTCAACTCCTCATCTTTAGGCACAAAAATCCGCCCGTGCACCAAAATAGTACCATTAGTTGAGACCTGAAACTCTGAATCTGCATCCTTAGAGGCATTCACCAGCCCCAAATCCTTCTCCTTAGCCAACCGCACCCTGGTCAGAAGGTCTGCTCTGTCAGCCGCCTCCAAACCTAACGGCTCCTGAGAAATAGCACACAAACTCAACGCACTGATCTCTCCTACCAGAGTCTCTATGTTCTGCTCCTGAGCCGAAGCTGCCCTCTTCCGACTTAGAGCATTTGCAACCAAGTTAGCCTTACCAGGTTAATAATCTATCTCCAAATCATAATCTGCCACAAGCTCCATCCACCGCCTCTACCTCAAATTCAACTCAGGCTGAGTGAATATATACTTCAGGTTCTTATGATCTATAAACACCTACACTTTTGCACCATAAAGATAAGATTTCCAAATCTTCAGGGGCAAAAACTACAGCAGCCATCTCCAAATCATGAGTAGGATCGTCATGCTTCCGCAACTGCCGTGAAGCGTAGGCAATCACCTTCCCATGATGCATTAGCACACACCCAAACCAACTCTCGATGCATCTGTATAAACCACATAGGGTTCTCCCTGCTCTGGTAAAGCTAACACTGGCGTAGTAGTCAACATCTCCTTCAGGCTTGCAAAACCCTCCTCACACTCCTGTGACCAAACAAAAGGAACATCCTTCCCTGTCAACTTAGTCATCGGACGTGTCCTGCTCGCAAAGCCCTGCCCAAATCTTCTGTAATACCCCCCCCCAACCCAAGAAAACTCTTGATCTCAGTGGCATCTTGCGGTCTAGGCCAATCTCTGATAGCCTGAATCTTCTCCGGATCTACAGAAACCCCGTCTGCAGAAACAATGTGACTCAGAAATCCCATCTCCCGCTGCCAGAAACTACACTTGCTCAACTTAGCAAACAACTTCTGCTCCCGCAGCTTCTCCAGAACTGTCTTCAGATGCACTACATGCTCCTCTAGACTCTTAGAATAGACCAGGATATCTTTGATGAAGATGATGATAGACACGTCCAGAAACTCCTGAAACACGCTGTTCATCAACCTCATAAACGCTGATGGCGCTTTAGTCAAACCGAAAGGCATCACCACGAACTCATAATGCCCATACCTCGTCCAGAATGCAGTTTTCCTCACATCTGCCTCATCTATCGGAATCTGATAATAACCCCACGCCAGATCTATCTTGGAGAACCAAGTAGCACCTTTTAACTGATCCAACAACTCATCAACCCTCAGAAGAGGGTACTTGTTCTTCATAGGGACCAGGTTCAAATCCCGATAATCAATACACAAACGGAAACTCCCATCCTTCTTTTTAACAAATAACACCGGCGCTCCCCACAGTGATACACTAGGATGAATGAATCCCTTGTTCAATAGATCTTCCAACTGCTTCTTCAGCTCTGCCATCTCTGCTGGAGCCATCCTGTAAGGAGCTTTGGATAATGGCGTCGTCCCTGGTTCCATTTCAATCGTGAAAGGATCAGACTGAGAAGGTGGTCATCCCTACAACGATTGGAACACGTCCTCAAACTCCTCCACAACCTGAATACCGCTAACCGTAAACTGCCCCCACTAACTCCAGCATCGAAATAGTAACCAAATAAGCCTCACGGCCCTTCTCGATCATCTTCGCAGCCTCAATGGCTGAGATCACGAGACTCCCCAAAGTCTGTCTAACTCCCTCAAAAACTAACTTCCCTCCTGGACGCTCAAACTCCACTCTACCCCGATAGCAATCCAGATGAACCTTATGCCGATGCAACCAATCCATCCCGATAATAACATCATACAACTCCACTGGACTGATAAGCAAATCCTCTGGCCACGACTCTCCTACGACCTGAATATCAACTCCCTTCATTCGGCCAATAACTCTCAGAAACTTGCCTCCCGCAACTCTGACGACTCCCGCACGCTCCCCGGGATCTCTTCTGATATCAGCACTCTCTGCGCACTCCGGAGTAATGAAGCTATGAGTAGCTCCATAATCAAACATAACGTGGGATTTAAACCTGCCCACCAACAAGGTCCCTACACAAACCTCATGTGTTGAGAACCTAACACTTTAACACAGGCAAAACACAAAATCTAAACCTACTGAAATTCACAAAGTTTAAGTATCAAAAATTATACCTGTGATCGCTCCGGCACTGGTTCCGCCAGCCTCGACCGTCATGTAAACCCGTGGCGCCTGCTCAATCCGTGCTACCTGCTGCACTCCAGGCTGCACCACATGCTGCACCGTTGCCACTGCCATCTGCAGCAACTTGGGACACTTGGGCTTGATGTGCCTAGGCTCCCTACAATGATAGCATACACGAACCGCTGCCGTCAGAGCGCTCCTCTGGGGACAGCTAGCTACCTTGTGATCCATGCTTCCAGACCCGAAGCATCCAACACCCCTCGATCTCTGTGTAGCCTCCCACTTCCTCATGGTTCCCTGAACAGGCGTGTCGCCCTTGTTAGAACTTCCATGATGTTGAGCCTTGCTAGGCTGAACTGCTAGACTAACCGTCACTACCTGTGCCCGAATATCCTCCTCAATCTCTGCTGCAGTCTCAACCAGCTCTGCACACGAAGCATAACTCCGTCCTCTATAGTAAACCCTCCAATCATCACGAAGAGCCCTCATAAACCTCCTGATCTGGGCCTCCTCAGAATCCATAGCCCAACCCTATAAGACAGAAGTCGACTAAACTCTAAATCCAGCTCCCGCACTGACCGACTCCCCTGAGACAACTGCAGAAACTGCACCTCTAACCGGTCCAATGCCTCTCTCGGAAAATACTTGCGGTTGAACTCCTCCACAATTCAGCCCAAGTCATCTCCCTCTTCACCCTCCTAACAGCCACTGATTTCCACCACACCTGAGCATCACCAACCAGGTTGTGAACACCTATGTCCACCTAAAACTCCTTAGGACATCTCAGAGTCTGGATGATACGTTCTGATATATGGTATTTTTATCGGTTTTGAGTCTTTGTTTTCTATCTTATTTTACACTTTTTATTGAGTCAAAGTGTGTTTTTAGAGTCTATTAGTTCTTTATCGAGTCTTTACAGGTTTTAAGACACTTTGGAGGAAATTGGAAGAAAATGAGCTATTCTGGATACAAACAAGCATATGAGATGAATGTTGGTTCACGTGAAAACCCGCCTACCAGAGGAACCCGCCTGGCTAAGCAACAAAGTCTAACCTGGCAACTTTCACGTTAAAACCCGCCTATCTGAGGAACCCGCCTGGATGAGAAGCGAAGTCTGACCCGACAACTTTCACGTTAAAACCCGCCTATCTGAGGAACCCGCCTGGCTGAGAAGCGAAGTCTGAACCTGCAAGTTTCACATCAAAACCCGCCTACCTAAGATACCAGCCTGGCTGAGAAATGTCTTAACCAGGCCGTTACCTTTTTTTACCTTATTTGGAGAGCTTTATAAATACCTTCTATTTGCTGGGAGAAAAACCCTAAGTTTTATTCTACGCTTTCTTTCTGCTACCTGAGACTTTTTGTAAGCCACTCTTTTGGGATTCTAGAGATTGATCCTCATTGACAATTTGGAGAAGATTTCTAAACCCTTTCTTATTATTTCTGCAAATGAATCATGTTTTCGTCATCTGTGATTTTTGTTTCCTCTTTTGCTATGTGTGAGTAGTTCTCCAATTAGGTTTTAGGGTTCCACTTAGGAGATTCAATGAATTGATGTTTTAATTATTGTTTGGAGTTCTTAATCCTTAGGTTCTTTGATTCACATGATCTTAATGCTAAAATAGGACTGATCACCTTGTTTTAGACTCTAGGTTTTTCTATGCATCAAAAGTGTTCGATAGATGCCTGAATGAGTGTGAATTGAGCAATGTATTTCTAGCCTGCGAAAGTTGATGTTGGGACGCATTGTGAACTTAATGAACTTGATTGTAATGCAAAGTTGGCTAGGAGGTTGCAAATGAAAGTTTAGCAAACTAGTAGTCAAGTTTAGTTTCTAATGCCTTGAAAGAGGGTTAGTCTGTTATTGTGTTCATGTTCTAGAACGGTTCTTAATTATTGAATTCCAGATTTCATTTTCTCATTAGTCATTGATCTCTGAAATACCCTATGACCCAATGTTTTAATCTTATAAGCTAATCGATTTTATTTCTTGCATTTTTATATACAATTCTGAAACCAAACAAACTATCTTTCGTTTGCTTTAGCTATTTACGACTCTCGCAAATCTTTAGTGTACCATTGGTCCTTGTGGATTCGATCCCGTATATACTGCCTTGCGGTTAAGTGTATCGGGTAATTACTCGAGCAATCAAGTTGGCGCCGTTGCCGGGGACCAATTGCGTTACCTAGAGATTTAGGATTAGTTTATAGTCTAGAGCATTTTTATTACAGTTGTTAAAAAATGGAGAATAGGAGAAAGAAAAGACTTGCTGAAATGGCTGATGGTTTAGCTGGTCTAAATGTTGGCAATGTGGATGATGAACATCATGAAGATGAACATCATGGAGAGTTTGAGGATCCCCATCCTGCTGGGAACGTTAATCCTCCTGCTGGTGGAGAGGCTGCTCGTGCAGCTGTGCAAAGAGAAGCTGTGCGCCGAGAAGCAGCCCGTTTAGCTGCTTTTAATCAAAGACCAGCAAATGTTTGACAGACTTTGAGGGAACATGATGCTCCAACGCTGAGATGTACCGTAGAGGTGTCCAACATCCTCCAATCGCCAGAAATGATTTTGAGATCAAACCGGCACTGTTGGGTTTAGTGAAGCAAAATCAGTTTCATGGTTTACCGTCAGAGAACCTAGTTTATCATTTGGAGTACTTTGAGGATATATGTGGCACAACGCGAATGAATGGGGTACCTGATGATGCTGTCAAATGCAGGTTGTTCTCATTTTCTCTGAGTGACAAAGCTCATCGTTGGTTTAAGTCGTTGAAGGGAGATACCATTCGAACATGGGATGAGTATAAAGCTGTGTTCTTGGGACAGTATTGTACTCAAGCAAGGACTACTATTCTTAGGAATAAGATTTCAGGCTTCCAGCAGCATGCTACTGAGTCATTCCATGAGGCTTGGGAAATGTTTAAAGACTATAAGAGAGAATGTCCTCACCATGGATTCACACCAGAATCACTCATCAACACGTTCTACAGAGGGGTTGATGAGAGGTATAAGATGGCCCTGGATACAGCTAGTAATGGGGACTTCATGACCAAAACAGAAGAAGAAGCTTAGATTTTGATTGAGAACCTAGCTGCTAGCAACAATACCCATTGTGTTGACTATGATAGGACAGTGAGAAGTAATGGAGGAGGAGAATCAAAACAGATTGCTGAGTTGACTGCAAAAGTGGAGCAGCTTTTGAGAAGAGATCAGAGGAGTTTGAATTTCTGTGATGATACTGGTGATGGTAAGGTTTATCAGGAAGGTGCTGGAGATGGTTCTGAGGAACTACAAGCTGAGCTGAATTACGTGAACCAAGGATATCAGAACAATGGTTTCAACCAGGGCTACAAGAATCACCCCAACCTCTCTTACCGGAGCACTAATGTTGAGAACCCACAGGATCAGGTATATCCACCACAACAGTTTCAACAAAAGCAGTTTATACTAGGGCAAGGAAACTACAATAAGCCATTTGTGCCTCAGGACAAGGACAGGGAAATGGATATAGTCAAGGAGGTTTTCAGCAAAAACCCCAGTTTAACAACTTCCAGGGAAGTTACCAAGCACCAGTTCAAGCTCCTGTGAGCAACACTTCTACGTCTTCTTCAGGGGATAATGAAATGAAGTTGATGATGCAGCATGTTCTTGAAGGTCAGGTGAAGAATGCTGCTGAAATCAATGTTAAGGTTGATATCATGTATCGGGATCTCAATGGGAAGTTCACAACACTATCTTCACATGTTAAAACTCTTGAGAACCAAGTAGCTCAGATTTCTTCTGCCTCTACGCGACCATCAGGTGTTTTACCAGGGAAAAGTGAACCCAAAAATAAAGAGCATTGTTATGCTGTTATGATTCAAGAAGAACCTGGAGAAGTTGTTGAGAGAGGTCATCAAGAAGCTGCAAATGAGAGTATTATTTCTGAGAAGGAAGTTCTTGTTGTTGATGTTGCTGTAGATAATGAGATTGTAAGAGATGATGAGCCACCACCACCATATGTTCCTAAGCTCCCATTTCCAGGTCGTCTAGCGGAAGCTAAAATGCAGGCTGAAAAGGCGAAAGCTCGCTTTGATGAAGTTATGAAAGAGTTTCACATCAAACTCCCATTCCTAGAGTCAATAAAGAATACAAAAACATACAAGAAATGTTTGAAGGATGTCTTGTCTTACAAGAGCATTGAAGAAGGGGTCATGATGATTTCAACTGGGAAGGCATATGTGCATTTTGAGAAGCAGGAAAAACATCAAAGGAACAAGGAGAAAATCCTTGCAATGGCACACTTGAAAGAAGAGGTAGAGATGGTTAGTTCTGAGTGCAATGCTATCATCCCGATTGAGATTCCTAAGAAGTTTGGAGATCCAGGGAGTTTTGTACTACCTTGCCAAATTGGGAGATTCATGTTTGAGAGATGTTTATGTGACTTGGGAGCTAGTGTCAATTTGATGCCGCTTTCTGTGTCAGAGCGCTTGGGAATCACCAATTTCAAACCGTCAAGGATCTCCTTAGTGCTTGCTGATCGTTCTGTGTGATCTCCAGTTGGGTTGGTGGAGGATGTGCATGTTAGAGTTGGGAACTTCTACATCCCAACTGACTTCACAGTTTTGGAGCTTGATAAAGAACCACATGATCCTCTCATTCTTGGTCGCCCATTCTTACATACCGTTGGGGCTATGATTGATGTAAAAAAACAGCAAATTCACTTGCAGATTGGTGACCATACTCAGGAGTTTGACATGAGAAGGTTACTGAAAAACCCTACTATTGGAGGACAAGCCTTTTCAATTGAAACCATTGATGATCCTAGGGATAAGTATGCGAAAACATGCATTGGTTGGAGTGAGGTCAAGGAAGTCCTGGATGGAGACCTTCAAATTCTAGTAAAAAAGGTTAGTGCTACTTGCAAGGTTAAGCCCAAATGGATAAAGGAAAATCCTCATGTAACCTTGACACCTATGAAGTGTGTTGGAGATACCATAGAGTATAAGGTGCAGTGTAAGGGAACTTCAAAACCTTTTTCAAAAGCTAGGAGTATTCTAACTTCAGAATTGATAGAAAAAGGTCGAAAAGCTGTGAAAGGGGTTATGAGTAGAGTTCTGAAGCTAAAGATGAATGATTGGGGACCTTGTTTTGGAGCAAGTCCTTGTGCTCGTACTCATTAGTTCACAAGAATCCGGTCAAGCTAGTGACATGAAACAAGCGCTTTGTGGGAGGCAACTCACCAGGTATTTCACTTTTTACTAATTCTTTTTCTTTTAAATTTCATTTGAGTCTGTTTGACCTCTTTTCTTGGATTTGTTTTCACACCGAGACGGTGTGAAGCAAGTCTGGGGGAGGGTGTCATATGTCTACTAATCTTTTTTGCTTTGGTTGTTTTCTTTTGTTGCTTTCTTTTGAGTCAGTCAATTTGTTTTATCAAGTCAAAAGTGTGTTTTATTGAGTCAAAATGCTGGTTGAGAATTATGAGCTTTTCTTAGGGAATTGCACCATGCTTGATTCATTGCCTTGGGACCATTTAGCATTGTTTAAGGATGACTTGGAAGTTTAGAAAAAATCATGACTTGATCACTTCAATAACTCCTGTCACTTTGAAATTTGGATGATTTGAGCTTCACCTTGCTTATTTGGACTTAATATGAAATTATTATATCTCACTTAGGGGGTTGAGAATCATGTAATGGATCATACATTCAGAGTTTAGTTTACACCATTTTTACCACTCTTTGTAATTTCTGAATGGCTAGACTCGTCTTTAGTCTAGTACCACACCTTTACCCATATCCTTGCTTCATACCACTCGCATTCTTGAGCATCATCATCATGTGCATTTATGTGCAAAAACTACGGAGTATACAGACCGACATAGCATTCCTCTAGTTAGGATTGTCATTGTAGTTTGTTTGGGTGATTGATATTGAGTTTTTGTGGTTGTGTGGTTATGTTCACAAGCATGTGTTGAGTTTCCATGATTTAGTTCTTTTGATGCAATTTTGTGAGACGAGAACCGGTTCCACTCCCCCATCTAAAAAAGAAAAAAAAAAAAAAAAAAAAAAAAAAAAACCTAAGAATGAAAAAAAAAGAAGAAAATGGGAAAGGAGTAAGTATGGAACCGGAAAAGTCAGAGTGCTCTTATTTATTTATCAAAAGCATCTAGAACAATAATGATTTGTTTGGGGTTTAGCGTTGGTTGGTTTGATCCGAGTTAGAGGGAAGCTGTGTACCTCCTAATTGGTCTGTGTCTCACTGTGATTTTGCATAATGATTTGCATCCGTTTGCATTGCTGAAAACCTTAAACACTTGAGCCACCTTGAAATTGTCCTTACACCTAGACCATAATGTGTTTGATATCCCCTTTGTGAGAGTGCACGCATTTACTAATGAATGTTAAAAGGTTAAGCTATCTGAGTCTGAAAGTATTTGTGATCATAGGATTTATGAAGCTGCTACGGTCATGGCAAGGTACGATTTAGTACGGTTTGATATGAGCTTTCTGATAGTGGTTTGCAGGCAATTGTTAGATAGCATGATCCCAGAAGAATATGTGAATTCTCGCGTTTTCAAACCTCTTTCCTTGGCAAAGGTTTTTGTTTTGCTTGGGGGCAAGCAAAGATATAAGTCGGGGGAAGTTGATATATGGTGTTTTTATCGGTTTTGAGTCTTTGTTTTCTATCTTATTTTACACTTTTTATTGAGTCAAAGTGTGTTTTTGGAGTATTTTAGTTCTTTATCGAGTCTTTACAGGTTTTAGGACTCTTTGGAGGAAATTGGAAGAAAATGAGCTACTCTGGATACAAACAAGCATATGAGATGAATGTTGGTTCACGTGAAAACCCGCCTACCAGAGGAACCCGCCTGGCTAAGCAACAAAGTCTAACCTGGCAAATTTCACGTTAAAACCCGCCTATCTGAGGAACCCGCCTAGATGAGAAGCGAAGTCTGACCCGGAAACTTTCACGTTAAAACCCGCCTATCTGAGGAACCCGCCTGGCTGAGAAGCGAAGTCTGAACCGGCAAGTTTCACGTCAAAACCCGCCTACCTAAGATACCCGCCTGGCTGAGAAATGTCTTAACCAGGCCGTTACCTTTTTTTACATTATTTGGAGAGCTATATAAATACCTTCTATTTGCTGGGAGAAAAACCCAA
This sequence comes from Camelina laxa, assembly GCA_024034495.1. Classification (NCBI taxonomy): domain Eukaryota; kingdom Viridiplantae; phylum Streptophyta; class Magnoliopsida; order Brassicales; family Brassicaceae; genus Camelina; species Camelina laxa. Next base: position 9,908,425 of record CM043884.1, read on the forward strand.
AGTTTTATTCTACGCTTTCTTTTTGCTACCTGAGACTTTTTGTAAGCCACTCTTTTGGGATTCTAGAGATTGATCCTCATTGACAATTTGGAGAAGATTTCTAAACCCTTTCTTATTATTTCTGCAAATTAATCATGTTTTCGTCATCTGTGATTTTTGTTTCCTCTTTTGCTATGTGTGAGTAGTTCTCCAATTGAGTTTTAGGGTTCCAATTAGGAGATTCAATGAATTGATGTTTTAATTATTGTTTGGAGTTCTTAATCCTTAGGTTCTTTGATTCACATGATCTTAATGCTAAAATAGGACTGGTCACCTTGTTTTAGACTCTAGGTTTTTCTATGCATCAAAAGTGTTCGATAGAATGCCTGAATGGGTGTGAATTGAACAATGTATTCTAGCCTGCGAAAGTTGATGTTGGGACGCATTGTGAACTTAATGAACTTGATTGTAATGCAAAGTTGGCTAGGAGGTTGCAAATGAAAGTTTAGCAAACTAGTAGTCAAGTTTAGTTTCTAATGCCTTGAAAGAGGGTTAGTCTGTTATTGTGTTCATGTTCTAAAACGGTTCTTAATTATTGAATTCCCTATCTCATTTTCTCATTAGTCATTGATCTCTGAAATACCCTATGACCCAATGTTTTAATCTTATAAGCTAACCGATTTTATTTCTTGCATTTTTATTTACAATTCTGAAACCAAACAAACTATCTTTCGTTTGCTTTAGCTATTTACGACTCTCGCAAATCTTTAGTGTACCATTGGTCCTTGTGGATTCGACCCCGTATATACTGCCTGGCGGTTAAGTGTATCGGGTAATTACTCGAGCAATCACGTTCCACACTCGTCCTCCACGCATCTACAGTGGTAGGATCCGTACCACCTGAAAAACCGTGCAGTATCAATGGTACGCATCTCCCTTAGCATAGCCACATAACGAGAATGCGCTCCTCCATCCGCAGGCACTGGCTGCTGCTCCTCCGCCACCACTGGCGGCACTAACTGAGCCTGAGCCGGTGCCACAGGTGGCAACCGCTCCAATACCCGTGCCAACAAGTCAACAAAGTCAACACCTCCTCCAAGGACTCCACTACGCCTGGACATTTTAACCGAATTCGAAACCCGAACCCGAACCCAACCCGAAATAGGCAGTTTGGTTCGGATTCGGGTGGCATGAAATACCCGATCGGATTTAGTTTTTATGAAATTCGGATACCTGATCGGGTTTGGATATTACCCGATATCCGAAGAAGATCCGAATTGACCCGAAATAAATACAAGAATCCGCTTACGGGGATTCGAGCCCGGTACCTTATACATTATTTGGTGTATCATAAACCATTTTGCCACCTTAGTTATTACGTCTTAGTATAAAAAAGTAAATATTTATCTATATATATATATATACATATGTAATCTAAAATTCCTAATTGACATATTTTTTTCTTCTCAATCAACGGAAGAACTCTAGAAATCCCTAATCGATTTATTTCTTTATTACGCAGATCAATTTAATGAGAAATATGACAAGCAAACTTAAAAAACTGAGTGATAATTTGTGGTGTTTGACTTTTGAGGAGTGAGTGAGATTGGAAACAGAGATTAATATGAATCATATCATATAATTGCTTTAGATGTTGTTAAATTTGGTAGGAGATTTGAAAGATTTGGTTCTTGAAGTGGTGGCTATGAATGAATAAATCTAGGGTTTTTGGCTGAAGAAGAGAGATGAAGAAGAATTTTTTTCTTTTCTTTTCACGACAAATTTTTTTTTTTTTTTATGAATTCGGGTATACCCGAAATTATCTGAACCCGAAGCCAAATTACCCGAACCCGACCCGAAGTTATAAAATACCCGATCGGGTTTTATATCTCTACATCCGAAAATCCGAAAATCCGAACATCCGAACCCGAATCCGATCGGATACCCAAATGCCCAGGGCTAGACTCCACCCACTGGGACTCCCAACTCCGGAACCGTAGCATCACTTGCCACTCGAGCATCAACACCGCCCCCTTCGGCCACACTCATGGAATCCTCCTGGACATCCTACGACTCGCCAACACCCTCAGCTGTCACCCTGGTACGCTTTATCAATAACCACTGTGCCTCTGCCCCTACCACGACCACGTCCGCGTCCACGACCAGCAACATCATCACCTCTAGCCATCTGCACTACCATGAACAGAAGGCTAAGCAACCAAATCTAACACTACAAAAAAACATAAACTCACCGTGGAACCACACTGTAGGCTCGAAGAGGATGTTCTAGGACTCCATGCCACACACAATTGACTAACTTTCATAATCAATCAAACATGCAATCCCAAACATAAGAAACAGAAACCTAGTGAACCCGTACATAGATACGTAAGGGCTCTGATACTAAACTGAAAACGACTCGAACCGTTTTCTTTTTTTAATAAATAATAAATATAATAAATAATAATAAATTCTCTAAACTAGTGTTCCCATACTCACTAGCCATCTAGCCACAAATAAACCAAACAGCGGAAAGTAAACAATACAAATATCCAATAAATATTCAATAATCAAATAACCAATATTTAAATCATAGCAAATATCCAATAACCAAACAACAGGAACATAGAACAATCAACCTAGTAATGTTCTAATGACCCAACTCTAGCAACCTAGCAATTCCAGACAACAACCAATCGAGTCTCTAGAACATCCTCCTCTTTATTGTCTTGATTCCATGATCACACTTTTCCTTTGTAACATCCGCGAACCAAAATATGTATTTTGGGGATGGGTGTTGATCGACACCCATGGTGGTGTTGACCGACACCATTAATTTCTGGTTCGACCGTTCGATTTAATTATCTATTTGGACCGGTTTGGTTTAGGGAAAACCATTAAACCAAGTTTTTTAAGTGTTTTGTCGACCAGAAGGGTTTTGGGAAGTTTGTTTGGTCGCCGTTTCTCATCGTTTTGAGAGAAAATAGAGAAAACATTGTTCTTAAGATTTTTGGTGATTTTTAAGAAGATTGTTGGCTGTTCTTGGGAGATCTGAAGCTAAGGAGGTGTTAGAAGCTTGCTGGAAGTGAGGGATTCGTCATTGTTGGTCAGAAACTTCCTGCAAAGAGGTGAGTGCATGACCATGGGTTATCTAAGCTAAGATCTCTAGTTTTTCTGATATTTGGTGCTTATGTGGTTGTTTCTTTGAGTTCTCTATGGTCATTCGTGGCTGCTTTGGCTGGGTTTTGGCTTCTGGGGGTGCATGGAGCGGGTTGGAGGTGAGATTCGGAGTTTCTGTTCGAAGGAATGTGTCGATCGACACCAACGCGAGGACGGCTTGATAACTTTGGCGAGTGTCGATCGACACCATGTGGAGGTGTCGGTCGACACAAATTAGGGTTTTCAGGAATGTCAAGCGTGGTGTCGGTCGACACCCTTCTTCAGTTACAACGGATGATGCGATGCTTTGTATATTGTCTGGTTTGTTTATTTGTTTGTTGTTTGTGGCATGTAGACATCTTATTGCTTGTGTGTCTAGCCCAGTAGATTGGGGGTTGGGCTATGGAGTCTGAGGTGGCCCAGATCAGGAGGTTTATGAGGGCTCTTCGTGATGATTGGAGGGTTTACTATAGAGGACAGAGTTATGCTTTGCGTGCAGAGCTGGTTAAGACTTCAGTAGAGATTGAGGAGGATATCCGAGCACAGGCAGTGACGGTTAGTCCAGCAGTTCAGCCTAGGAAGGCTTAGCAACATGGAGGTTCTAGTTAGGGTGGTAAGCCTGAGAAGAGAACAAAGAGGAAGTGGGAGGCTATTCAGAGACCGAGTGGTGCAGGGAGGGGCTTGTGTGGCCTTTGTGGCGGACTTTTGAGTTATTGTGACGTGTGTGGCGGTTTTTTGAGACATTATGAGGCCTTTGTGGCGGTCTGTTTAGCCAATGTTGCCTGTTTAGACGATCCTTCGGGATGTGTGATCTTCGTGACGGTCCTTCGGGACGTGTGGCCTGTTGAGGCGATCCTTTGGGATGTATGGTCTTCGTGACGGTCCTTCGGGACAAGAGGTCTTCGTGACGGTCCTTCGGGACGAGTGGTCTTCGTGACGATCCTTCGGGATGAGTGGTCTTTGTGACTGTCCTGTTTAGGATATTTGTTTGGCCTTTATGGCGGTCCTGTTTAGGACATTTGTTTGACCTTGGTGGCGGTCTTGTTTAGGACATTTGTTTGGCCTTGGTGGCGGTCCGGTTTAGGACATTTGTTGGCCTTTGAGGCGGCCCTTGTGGCATGTACATGATCCTTGTGTGGTCAGGAGGTATTCCAGTGAGGGGAGATGTGGTTGGTAGGACATTGTGTTATTTTACGCGAACCACGGGAAGGAAACCTGGTTAGGGATAGGACTCAGACGTGTTCATAATTTTTTGCTCACGACTCTTGGGGAACTTCGGTTCTCCGAGTACTGCCATATTCCGAGACTTTTTGTCTTGGGAGTATGGTAGGTATATCGACTTTGGATGACGATCAAGAGGCGCGCTGTAGGGTGGCAACCCGAGAAACGAATATTGGACTTCCTTATATATTATGGCATGCGGGCTTAGGCCTGATGAGGAGCCAATATTATGGCATGCAGGCTTCGGCCTGATGAGGAGCCAATAAAAACTCAAGGTTGAGGCCTATGAGTAAAAGAAAAGTCCAAAAGTCGAGAGCAAATAATGCCTGGAACGTGAGTCTATCGCCTAGAGGTGATCTTACGTAGATCGGTTGGAGAAGTGCGGGCCGTGGAGACGGTTGCACGGGAGTCCATGGCTGATGGTGTTCGAGATTCGCGGACGAATCTATGTTGGTCAAAATGTGTATTTTGGGGATGGGTGTTGATCAACACCCATGGTGGTGTAAGTCGACACCATTAATTTCTGCTTCGACCGTTTGATTTAATTATCGATTTGGACCGGTTTAGTTTAGGGAAAACCATTAAACCGAGTTATTAAGTGTTTTGTCGACCAGAAGGGTTTTGGGAAGTTTGTTTGGTCGCCGTTTCTCATCGTTTTGAGAGAAAAGAGAGAAAACATTATTCTTGAGGTTTTTGGTGATTTGTGAGAAGATTGTTGGCTGTTCTTGGGAGATCTGAAGCTAAGGAGGTGTTAGAAGCTTGCTGGGAGTGAGGGATTCGTCATTGTTGGTCAGAAACTTCCTGCAAAGAGGTGAGTGCATGACTATAGCTTATATAAGCTAAGATCTCTAGTTTTTCTGTGATTTGGTGCTTATGTGGTTGTTTCTTTGAGTTCTCTATGGTTTTCCGTGGCTGCTATGGCTGGGTTTTGGCTTCTGGGGATGCATGGAGCGGATTGGAGAAGATTGGAGGCGAGATTCAGAGTTTCTGTTAGAAGGAAATCGATGCTCGGCATCGGTGTCGATTGACACCAGTTGGGGTGTCGGTCGACACCAGTTGGGGTGCCGGTCGACACCAACGCGAGGACGGCTCGATAACTTTGGCGAGTGTCGATCGACACCATGTGGAGGTGTCGGTCGACACAAACTAGAGTTTTCGGGAATGTCGAGCATGGTGTCGGTCGACACCAGATTGTCAGTGTCAATCGACACCATCTGGTTTCGGTCGACACCCTTCTTCAGTTACAACGGATGATGCGATGCTTTGTATATTACCTGGGTTGTTTATTTGTTTGTTGTTTGTGATATATAGAGATCTTATTGCTTGTGTTTATAGCCAGTAGATGAGAGGATTGTTGCATTATTACAACTATAACTATTATTCATCTTCTTTTTGCATCCACCATTGAATATGCTCTTATGTTGCATTATTTTTGAATTCAAAGTATTGGAAAACACTTGTATTCGTTTTTTGTCAGGATCCATAAAGTTGAGTTTTTTTTCCCTGATCATATATATACTAGATTAGGACCCGCTCGATGTGCGGGTTTAGAGTTTCTAAAATAAAATAAAATTTAACAAAAAATAGAAATTAAATATTTTTAGTAAGTAAAAAATATCTATAAAAGTAGAAAGATACACTAAGGTATCAAATGTGATATTTGGTGTAAAAGGTGTGACTTTGTAGTTGAGACTATTAATCACATTTTCTTTGAATGCTCTCACTCGTGTGAAGTTTGGGATTTGTCTCCGACTCCGGTCTCGTCGGAGGGTTTTCCTTATGAGTCGGTATACTCGAATTTGGATTTTGTTCTCTGGAGTGATGCCTCTCTACAGGGTGATCCTGATCAACTTCTTCAATTACGATACATTTTATGGGAAATATGGAAGGCTATAAGTAAAAATAAAAAATCAAGGTTTAGGGATCGAGATGAATGATATAATTGCTCAGGCTTTGGGCGATAAGTTAGCTTAGAAAGAGGCGCTCTATTTTTATGGCGGTCATGTCAGCTCCATCTCCGTCTTCGGATGTCCAGGTTTCTTCACCTTGTTGTCAGATTGCTGGTTCTTGGAAAGCAACCAATATGCATTCAGGATTGGGCTTGTAGTGTTGCTTTGGTTAGGAGCAAACCTTGTTGTTGGGGGCCAACTGTCTAAGACGGTTCCCTCCCTCTGCATTCAGAGTTAGAAGCATTGTTGTGGGCCAACCTAAAGTTTCCCAAAATTTCTCCTTCTCAACGATATGAAGAAAACCATAGCAGAGAATGTCAAGATCGTGAAAGATGCCGTCGTTGGCGGTTCAGTTCCTGAGAAGACTGGAAAGACCTACCAGAATCACCTTGCCATGATCGCTGTCAATGCATCCAGAGGCAAGCAGAAACTGAAAGACGTTAAGTGGTCTTCAAAGATGGACGGTTTCAACAACAAAGACGCCACTATCTTCCAATACCTTACAAAAACCTTCGGAGCAATTCGTAAATCGGGAAAAAAATAGCTCTGAACACCAAACACCAACTAAAGAGGAAGAAGGGAGAGAAGGAAGGGGAGATAGTGGAGGAAAACCACTTCACCGAAACCATCCATCAAAAATGTTCATGATTAGGAGAATAACTGAAGAAGAAGAACTGAAGAAGAAGAAGGTGGGTTAAGTCTAGTGTCGAGAGTTTAAAGAATGTATTAGTTTACGGGATGTAGTAGTTGTAATGTCTAATATAATAGTTTAATTAATGTCTAAGAGTTTGAGTTAAATTTGATGGAGTTAAAAGTTTTTAAAGACAAACTTTAAGTTTTTTGCATTATTAATTAATGAGAATTTGTTAGAAATGTCCTTTTTAAGTAATCAACTTAAATCAGACCAAAATCTGACTAACCATTGAATCTGTATCTTCGTTTAACGCCAAATCATATAACTTTGTGTTGTATTCTTAAACAATGATCAATCGTTGTAAAATCGACGGAAGACTGAAATCGAAAATGAAAAAAATAATATTATAGACTATGGAAAGAGAACGATGAATCGGTTCGGTTTATTAATGTCAACATTGATTGTAGTGAAAAATAACTTAATTTGGGATTCGTGATAAGAAGAAGAAAGAAGAGTGGGGAAGGGGAACTTCACCAATGACTTTCTCCTTATCCACTTCCACTGTAACTTTGGCTTCTTCGCGTTTATGGAATCCTTCTTCCAACGGCAAAAATCAGCGTCGCTCTCTCTGACTCTGCGTAATGGTTCAATGTGACGGAGTCAGTGTGCTCTTCGCAGCTTCTCTCCACTGCTCGATGAGTTTAACTCGCTAGAGTTCTTCCCACTATTTTCCATTTTTTGGATTTCGCGTGCGTCAAATACGAAGGTGGATTGTCTTGCCCGTGTTTCGTGTTCTCTTATCTCTGAAGTTTCTTTTGTAAACCCTTTCCCTCCGCCTTGGGCAACTAACCGAAGAATTTCCTTTTAATTTATTGTTTGGTTGAAAAAAAAAAAAGCAAATATATACACTTTTAGTTAAAGAAATAGTTGTAGATGAGTTCAAAGTTATTAAATTTAACAAATAATATATATTTAATTATTTTCGTAAGTAAAACAATGTATAAAGGTAAAGAGATAAACTTTTATTTATAGAATATATATATATATATATTTTTGCTATAATACACTAATATATACAAATTTACTATCTACATTACCACTAAAGGTGTATTTGTACACACAAATATATTTTACTGTTAAAATATATTTTTTAGTATTTACTACTTCCAACAAATTGTCTTTATAAACACATTAAATAATCTATTATATATCTCTTCACTTTAACAATTTTATAGTTACAAAATTGCATACGTTAATCTTACATAAACATAATTTATATATTACAATAGCAGTCTTCTTGAATAAATTATTTGATTGGTGAAAAAAATATGAGACGATCTTTTTTTTTAACTTCAACAATTAAAATTAGGTAATATAATTTCTTTATAAGATAAAATAAAACAATATAATTTCTTTATAGTTTTAGATAAAATTAGGTTTTCTTTTTTCTATTTTACTTTTATATAAAACCTTTTTTGGTAAGTTTTGAATTTTTCCATTTTTATTTTTTAATAATTAATAAATTTGGAATTGACATGTGTCAACATCTGAATGATATAATTGACACGTGTCATGATCTTGTGAATTAGTAATTTTGTCACCAAGATTTATATAATACGATATATATATATATATATATATATATATATATATATATATGCACACTTCTAACCCAAACCAAAAAAAAAATACAATATAGAATTAAATAATAACGAAAAAAGAAGTTTCAAATATAAGAGGTTACTATCAGAGGAAAGGAGTAGAGAACATCCGGAAACAACTCTGATGAGAAGATGAATAAGAAGATCCAATCTGTCTGGTAATGATGCTACCACCATCAAGCTTAAACACACTATCATAATCCCCGTCACTAAAGTAGATAGCATTCTCCAAACATTCATAGTACTCGGAGGCTAAGACTGTAAAACAGCTGTCCGTAGCCACAATGAGTGCCTTGTCTCCCAAGGAACTGACCTCAACCCATTTTACCAAATCCTCGTCCAGCCTATAAACCTTAAAACCTACAGTTCTCTCGAAAGTGAATCGGTTTTCTCGAGGTTTCTTACAGAAACAATGAAGAATGCATAGATCTCTACAATACTCCACGAGTCTCTTTTTTCTTTGCATTTATTAATGTCGTCGTCCTTTGGAGTTGAACGTCTGTATTGATATATGTTGAGCTCAGATAAACTAATCCAACAGATGTTTCCTCTGAAGTATAATATCCAAGAAACCTTCAACTTTTTTAATGTTTATTCTTGTCCAATATCTACTTTCTTCTCCGCTCTCGCAACACCAAATCATGTTTTCGTAGTCAACTACGAAAAACAGATTGTCTAGGAAAAGAACTCTACCCGAATTCGCGAAAAGCTTATTATCTACATCAACAACTCTAGTCGAATACGTATCATGTTTTATATTCTTGGTACAGTATTTAACGTTGTAAAATTGACGAATCTCTGAAACCCCGAACTTGTTAAGGTCTAGGGTTTTGTAGGAAGGGGTTATGGTTTTGTCAGACAGAGGAGACAAGCGTCAGTTCTTACTGAATTCAGAGACTTGTCTGTTTTTGATCAGCCATCCTTTGTTAGGACACAAAGAAGGGAAAGTTACATGGAAGAAAGTGGTGGGAAAGAACAGTCTTTCTCCTCTTGAAAATAAGAAGATTACGTTGAAAGTGATTCCAGACACGCTTCTTAGCCGCAACCGTTGAACGCCACGGTTTACAGATGCTACAAATATGGAGTAGGTCAATGTTGGAAGATGAACGATCGGCTACGAAATCAACTAGATCTACGGGTAAATCTGTTGGATTTGAAGTGGTCAAAGCAAGAATAATTCAATCAGAGTTTGTAGGAGTAGAGTTGTTAGTCACCAAAAGTCATGGGTTGTGCCTAGTTGTTTAGAACGAGTCATGGGTTGTGCTAATTGTTTTCTCTTATTTTTTTGGAGTTGTTTGTTTTTGCTAGCAAGTTGTATGTCTCATTAAGTATCAATCATTCAGAAAAGCTTTGAGTTTTCCATTTTTAACGTTTGTTACAGAAGAGAGTTAGAGAGCCTCAGCTTTAAAGAAAATGATGTATATAAGGAGATATGACATATATATTCCACAATTAATTTAGGATTAGCAAAACTAATATTGGAAATACAAAAGAGAGAGTCTACGGTGAAATTTCCATTTTGTTCTAGTAGAAACATATTTCCCTTTCTTTTTTTTCTGGCAGGAATATTTCCATTTTTCTTTGTTCAACGTAACTTAAACTCCAAGATATTTCAGAAAACTCCTTAATACAATTTAGAAAAAATTACCTAGAATGATCCAATAAAATAGTGAAATAACTACAATAACCCAATTATGAAAGTTCTATAACTAGAATAACTCATATCTTTTTGAAAACAAAAAAACATTTCAACCATTTTATTCAAGATATTAACAAAATTGTCATTTTGATTTTTTTTTTTAATCAAAAATTACTTTTAAAAAAATTATTTCAAACTTTTGGTTTTTAAAACTTCAAAAAATAACTTTTCCAAAAACTTTTTTTTAACAAAAAAACAGATTAAAAATCAAAAATTTCGAAAAAAATATTGATAAAATGTGTTGTAAATTTGATTCTAATTATTGTTTGGTTGACAAAAAAATGGGTTGTAAAAATGTAGGCATGAAAGGTGTTCCATGAAATGATAGTCTGGACTACATATTTGTTTGTAATTTAATGGCAGACTTGTTTCTTATTTGATGACAGATATGTTTCTTGTTTGATTGCAGATTTGTTTGTTTGCCTTCAAATTTATTTATTTATTTATTAGTTTCTGTTTCCACAGATTTATTTGTTTAGTCGAGCCTCCCCCTTAGTTTTTATCTAATTACAAATATTGTAAACTTTAAATCATTCTGACAATATTGACAAACAGATTTGCGGGTTCTGAAAATAAATAGGTGAAAATATATTTGCAGGTAAAAAATATCAAAAAGTCTGTAGAATAAGTATGTGACCACTAAACATCAGTGATAATTATGTAAATAAATCTACAGCAGAATTTTCTTACAGTTTTATTAAAAAATACCTATGTTTTTTTTTGCGATCATTTTAGCAAACTATTCGGTGATGACGGAAAATAAATTTATGACTCAAAATAAGTCTATCGTCACGTTAAATAAATATGTGACCGCTAAGAGTTAATCTAAGTCTACAGTAACTAATAAAAAGTTATAATAATTAATCTACAGACTTATATTAAGTTTGTTTAATAAATATGGAGTGGAAAATAAATCTACAAGAAAAAAAAAAATCTGCAGAATAAATCTGTGGGATGTAGTGTCTAACAAACAAATCTGTAAAATCGGTTAACAAAAAAACATGTAGTAGGTTATAAATTTGCAATAACATTAAACAAATCTGTAGCGAAAATAAATTTGTAGAACAAATCTGTAGTTCTAAAAAAACTGTTACAGATTCTTTTCACAAAAACTCAGTGATAACTATGTAAATAAATCTGCGGCAGAATTTTCTTACAGATTTATTAAAAAAAATACATAAATATTTGTTGGTATTTTTGAAAATATTTTCTGGTATTTTTCCCCTCCACTTTATTACAAATATTCCTGGATCATCTATTATATTTCATCATATCTTTTAAAATACTGTATTGGTTTGTAGATAACCTCAAGATTGTTTAGGACTCCTGACTCCACATAACATTTCAGAATTAATTTTATTTGTATACAGTATCATTTAAGCAGATTTACATAAATTAAACTAACTATATTTATTCAGTTTGGTTAAGTTACCTTTTTTGTTTGTTATTGCTTGGGTAAAATTGACAAAATCTTTTCGATTTTGATCGGTTTCAGTTTCGGTTTGAAGAATTTCAGTTTGCGAGCCAAAATTTCTAGTATGTGTTGTATATTCAAAACTATATAAAAAAAATTAAATCTTAGAGGTTTAATATAAATCTTAGAGATTTTAAAAATAAAATTACTAATCATGTACAAAAGTTTTAATATTAGGTCTAATAAATTGCATGTTGTAGTCAATTAGGGTCAACCGTCGTTAGTGATAATGCTTGATTTTTGTACTTCGTGTCATCGATGATTATGAGAAATTTTCCTATCAAAGTGTCATCGATGATATGCTCGTACATATCTCTGAAGTTGCATGCTCGTAATATATATGAGTCATTTTGAACCAAATATAATTGTGATTTTCATAATTTTCTAAATTTTTAAAAAAAATACTTGTGGCTTCTTCTTCGTCATATCCTGGAAGACGTCTTCCTCATACATTTCACCCATAAATGTACCCGCTTAAAAATCATAAAGGAGATAGAATTAAGCAATGCCCTATAGGTTGAAAAAAAACCTAAATAATTCAAAAGCTAAATAACTCAAGATATATTGGCAGTTACATACTAAGTACGTAAGTTTGGTTTAGCTTCCCTCCTCTATCCCGCTTCTTGCATCTACACAAACTAAAAACACTGATGATGATGGGTGTCTAAAGCTACATGTTATTCTAACCAATATCAACTAAATAGCATCAATTAATAGGTGCTGGTATCGTCTTGAGCAACTTGATATGGCTAGGAAGGAGACTTCAGAGACTTTAACACATGTCCGTGAAAGTGTAAGATATAAGCAGCATTAGTATAGAGAGTATTCAATATCAAGCTGCAAACACTTAACATTGAAAAGTGTAGAAAACTCGTGTCACTACCAAGTCCCTTTCGGTCCGGGTGATGAGGGGACTCTCTTTGTGTTAAGATTTAAGGCTTTCCTTCTGCTTTATCCTACAAGAATTGCATTTTGTCTGTAACTTGTTGTGTAAGAAACCAAGGAGGCGTGCCTTCATTAACAAACTTTAATATGAGTCATTGACAAATTCTCCTTGGTCTCTAACGGAACACCTGCTTATATTTCATGGTGACTTGTTTGATCAACAAAACAAAATCTCTAAATTGGATGTGACGAAGAGTGAGATTCAGTTTGAATTTAGCTACTGCGGTAAACTGATCGGATAATGGAATGTTGACACAAATTCTGAATGAGGAAGCAGAGATTAACTAATATGAGAAAGGAGACAACAGCAACCACCACAGTGGTGGAGACTATGAGGCTGGTTTAGCAACAACATCAAGTTAACATATATGTTATTGGAATTTATTTAGCAAGCGTCGGTGGAGGAATGAAAAAGAAGACAAATGGTCCATTATGGTTTGACTAGTATATGATAAATAAAAGATCTAAGTTGTGTTTAATTTGCTTGCTGTTCTTCCCACTTGGTACTACAGACCAGTTTCCTAAATATTTACCGGAACATCAGTTTAAACTGAATATATTTATTATATGGTCTTTGAATTGAAGTATTAATTTAAACTAATGTGTATACTAGGTCTGGGCACTAATACCAGTTACTCGTACTCGACCCGTTACTCTGCTCGTACCTGTCTCGGAAAAAATGGTACTCGCAGCTTTAGAGTCGAGTGAAGGGTATTATAATTATATTACCCGTGGGTAAGAGACGAGTATAGGGTATTAGTTTAGTTTTCAATACCCGTCCCGTTACTCGTCTCTTTACCCGTTTTGCTACCCAACCCGTAAATACCCGTTAATATTTTGTATTATTATTAATTTATAGAGTTAAAGTTAAAACTTAAGTTCAATTTAGCCCAACTGAATTAATATATTATTTTTATTTTCAAAGTTTGTAATTTTATAATTTTTGGAACTATATTTTGCATAAATTTATGAATTTTTCCTTTCTCGGATTTCAGAATATAAAATTATTATTGCGATTGTTGACATTTTTTTTATCGGGTATTCATTTTTCCGGGTAGTAATAAAAGGTCGGGTATTTAAAGGGTCAACTATTTTTTTACCGGGTACCTATTTTTCTGGATACCCGTTATTTAAGGGTCAAATATGAGTAATTTTTTTCTGTTGCCCGTTAGAGTCAGGTCGAGTAAAGGATATGAAAAAATTCAAGGGTATCTATTTCGTCCCCAGCACTAGTGTATATGCTTTTATTTATTTATTTAAGCGTCATGAGTTATGTGAATAAGTTTGATTAGATAAATGTTTAAGCAAGAGTTACAAAAGATGTCATACTAGTCGATAATGGAAGGGTAAGCAGGGAAATACATGAATAAAGAAAGTACAAATCTTAGTTGTTGGGGTAGTGAGAGATGAGCCAATAAGAGAAGTTATGGAGAGTGGTGTTGTCGACTCGATATCCGGACTGGGTAAATCTCTGAAGCTGTGCCCAAGTGAAATCAGGGTACTTTCGAGAAGCATCTTTGCCTTGCACAAGTTCAGGAGGAGGCACGATGAGCTTGTCGTCTCTAGGACAAGAGAAGAACACTAATGACCTTCTCACTTTCTCCATGTTAACCACTGCCCTGTGGTAACAGCTCTTGTAGTTTCCGTTTGACAATGCCTTTCACATCAAATGCAAAACAAAACATAAAAATTATATGATCGTTTATCAAATGGCATAAAATTGTAATTGAATTTCAATATCATTAGAAATGCATAGATCAATCATTTATATATTATTTGATTAGTCCCAAAAAGTATAATACTCATCTTTGCGGATAACAATTTACTCATCTATCATATATAACAAAATTGTATCCAATTTATACAACAAAAGTGTAAAATTAATTTTAAATGTTATTTATCCTTCCACCTGTAAATGTCGACGAATGTCCCTGTTTTGTCAAAACACTGGCGTTTGCATAAAACAAATTTAAATAAAAGCTATATCAAATATATGTGTCCTTGTTGAGAAAAATTGGTGGCCTTATTAATTAAAAAGAAACGTACCATGAAGGTGTCTCCAACGTTGACGACAAGAGCACCGGGACGAGGGCGCACGGTCTGCCACCTACCTCCGGCGAAGACCTCTAAGCCCACGACATCGTCTTGGAGAAGAACGGTTATAGCTGTTGGGTCATTATGGGGACCAACACCAAGGGTTTTGTCCGGCTGCTTGCACGGCGGATAATAGTTGCATCTGAAGATGGCATTCCCGTCTTCGAAGAATCTCCGGTAATATGTCCGGTCTTTTAAACCCATACTTATTCCTAGCAGCTCCATCAACTCCATTATCAAACCATTCATTGCATCACAAAATTCTTGGAACACTTGACTGAAACAAAACCAAGAAGTTCAAAGGAACAAAACAGTTAACCAGTTTCTCTTTAAAGATAATAAAATCTAAACGTATATTAAATCGGATATCTTAAGATTGAAGTATCAAAGTGCCCAACTAATGCTGAGCCCTTGGTAAGATGTTTTCATTAAACTCGCCACATGTAAACCACCCGAGCCAAAACTGAAGTGATCGAAGTGGTTCACGCGCAAAGTTTACATTGTGCAAACGAACATGGCCGTTGAGTATACACCCTTAGCCCTAGGCTCTCATTATTATTGTGAACATGAGAAATTCAGATAGGATTTTTAATAGCGTTAGTATGACACAAGTATATGCATGCAATTTATTTTACCCGATCTCTCGACGATCATTGCCTAGCCTTGATGTTAGGAACTCCTCAACGACTTGGGGTGGAGCCTTTTTGAAAGCCAAAGTCAAAGTCTCATTCCATGGAAGATTGGAAGAGAATCTCTGGCTATGACCCGCAGTATAGCCAGAGATATTCCCGGGAATTCTACAAGCCTTTAGCTTCTCATCTTTGGATAGTCCAAAGAACAAACTCGATGTCTTAAGCGCCTTCTCCGCCAAGCCCAACTTGATGCCATGATTGACCACGAGAAACGTACCGTGAGCCATGCACGCGTCTCTCACAGCTTTAGCTGCAAGCTGTGTCTCGGCCTCATCACCCTTCAAAAACCCACTCAGGTCTACTATTGGGAGGTCCAGGTCGCCTTCTGAAGGGGTCATGTCTTTCTCCGGCCAAACGAATTCGACAGGAACTTTTGGCTGGCTTTTTAGTAAGGAGAAGTTGACGTCGGAACAATTCATTTCTTCTGTCTTGAGTCTTTTACCTTCACCATTTTGAAGGGATTTAAATATAGATTTGGACGAAGTTAATGGTGGTTCTTTATAGAATATATTTACAGATTTTTTTTTTGTATTATCCTTTTTTTCATCTCTTATCTTACATTGGCCATAATTGTTATCCAAATTCAAAACCATATACGGTGTTTGCTAGTCAAACGAAAACGCAAATCGACATACAGTATGTAATGTCTGACGTATAATAGCATTCACACTTCAAAACACAAATCAGATTTTCTTTTATGTTTTATGCTTCGTGTCACGTTTCGATTTTTAAAAGAATATATTATTTCCATGTTCACATATACTGATTCAATTAATATGTAGTATCTAATAAAATTAATATCATAGTTATTCTATAACAATGTTGCACCAGTTTTTATTTGTTTTATTGTTTAACATCTGGCACCTTTATTTATATCAGAATAAGAGTCAGCACATATATATAGAAAGTGCAAATATGCAATATACAGTTAAGTATTCTTTTCCCAGTACAGACTGTACAGTTCAGTATTTGATAAATTCAGTTAAAAATGAAAAAATATCTTACCATTATCATAGTTAGTGCCAATATACAGTTCAGTATTCTTTTGATCAGTGTCTTTTTAATAAAAAACAAAAAAATATTAAAAAGGTGAAGAGAGAGAGGTAGACATATTAAAACACTCACAAACCCTCTCTCTCCCTTAGTTGTCAACAAAAATAATTTATTAAATTAGATAATAGCATTGCATTAACATATTATTAAAATCAACATAGTATCTCAGTTTTGAAGGATTTACCGATGAGAATGCCCTTAAAACTTAGGACCCTCATATCAAATCTTTTTCAAAAGAAACTCTCGTATCGTGTTGTATTCAAATATCTAGTTTTCACCCAAAAAAAACTATTGCAAAATTGTACATTTTACGTTAATATTATGATGACTTCGATCGTTTACTTCATAAAGTCTCTAAGTAATGTACAAAAATATGTTAAAATTTTTTTATATTTTACGGAGCCATGAGAGCTATAAACTAAATATCCTTAAGAAATCTTTTTTACATGGAACCTGCCCTCTATTTAACTTCAACTCTCTCGGTACAAGGATGTGATGTGTTCGAATTTTTAGGCTGTTACGATTGTGATTTTGATTAAGATTTGGCTTCGCTTACCTTAATATCAGGTTTCTGTTCAAAATATTTTGTTCTACTGGTTACATGAAATAACCGGCAGCTACCAGGCTAGCTTGGTTCTGGCTTTTTAAGCGGTTAGTTAGTTAGTGGAATCGTGAGTCTCACTCGATGAAAGTGTGTTCCTAGGTTGGTCACATGTGTTTTTATGAATAAGTGGGTTATTTACAAGGCTTCAGTGGTTTACTTGCCTCGAATGTGGTTTGAAATTCTTTGTCATGTTTACTCATCTATGTAGTTTTATGTTGGATCAGTTACCCCTTTTGGTGGGAACAATGATAACGTAGGGAAGAAGATCTTCTTCAGTGTGGCTAGGAAAGTCATGCTCTCATTTCATCGTGCCATGGGTTGGTGGTTCTCCGATATTACTGAAGTTTCCCTATTTGACGGTTTCTTGAGTCATCGTTACGTCAGCTTCACATTTCTACCTTTGAAGACCATCTCAAAAGCAAAGGATGGTCATGTTTTAGCAATTTTGGATGCATATTGGGGTTGAGTTTGTGATCTCCCCTTATCCCTATGCTTCCAAGGGCCGGCGGTCAGAGAAGAAAATATCTCTATGAACAAAGCTTTAGCTTTATATGGTCGACCAATTTATTGGTCGTTGGCTTTGTTTGTTCGACTTTTAGTAGTCTTTTTTTTTTCCTCTCTGTGTGGATACATTCAACTTTCATTTAAATTTGAATGAAATCTTAGTTTGACCAAAAAAAAAAAAAAAAAACTGGATAAGATCAGCAAAACTGGGTTGAATTGGAGCTTATATCACATAGTTAAATTTGTACAACACAATGTGTATGATCTTTCTTGGTCAAGTCTTTCAATCTAGGAACACATATTTATCTTTGCGAAAATGACATTGGTGAACATGTTGGTATCGTAGACATGGAAAGACATACGCCAAAAACCAAGAACACATTTTATTTTTATTTCTTTTAAGAAAACAAAAAGAACACATTATCAACCCAAAAACATTTATGTCTTAGTTTAAGTAGTTTCTTATAAAAACGGGTCTGATAGCTTAGGAAACTAAAACTATTGAAAAGGTATAGAGAACTACGACACTAGATTATGTTTGGAAACACGTCAAGCCAACGCTATTCTACTTAATTTTATTAATTGAAGATAATGTTTATAAGATGGAATCTAAACTCTTTTTTAGTATCTATCTAAACACACTTTTGTGTAGATCTAAGAGAAACAACCACACTCACTTTCTTAGCTTTTTTTTTTAGCCTTGAAGTTTTACAATCTCTCAACAATGATTCTAGAGTGCTAGTTTGTTTCTGCGGTTAGCACTATACTATTTATACCCAAACTCGCAAGATCTCAACAAAAATATCTTCGAGTACTCTTCTTAAGGCAATGACTTGCTCCCCAAGATCCTTCATTCCTTAAATGTCGAGGTGAATATTCTTCATATCTCCTTGCCTTGTTTCAGCTCTATCTTCAATGCTGAATCATCATACTCACACGACACACCATCTTGTCCAATCCTGCTTGGACACGTCAGCTTTGCTTACTTGTCAGAACTCAAAAGCTTATGGTCTGATGCAGAGTCCTGTTTCATCACATCTCTCTGTTCAGCACAACAATCTGTTCCAGTAACTGCATCTTCAAACCCCCTTTTTGACTCAATTTGATAAACGAGCACTCCTTCCAACATACCCTGAAAAATAAAAACAAGAGACACGCAAAACGTGGCACAAACCATAATCCTAGCATATCTATCAAAAGATCATCAGTTCAAACCAAACTAGGTTCATACTTATGATAGAGCGGGAAAATGGCCAAAATCAACCCCAACTATTTGTCAAACGCTTTTTCATACCTAAACTTTAACACCCTGCAAAAAATAACCTGAAATATATTAAAATTCAAATTTGCTACCTAAACTATATAAAATGTTGTCAGTTTCAACCTATGTTCGAACAGTGTTAAATCCGAGTTTAACGATGTTGAGTCGGATGATCTAAGGCATCCACATGGCACTGGGAATTACCAAAACTAAGTTGTTTTGATCATTTTTAGGTGTGTTGTGGCAAAAAACAAAGCGTTTGACAAAAAAATGGGGTACTGGAGTCCGTTTTTGGGTGTGTTGTGAGACTTCATTTTTGGCCATTTCTTGCTACAACACACCTAAAAATGATAAAAAGACAACTTAGTTTTGGTAACTTTCAGTGTCATGTGGATGCCACAGATCGTCTGACTCAACATCGTTAAACTCTGATTTAACACTGTTTGAACAGAGGTTGAAATTGACAACATTTTATATAGTTTAGGTAGCAAATTTGAATTTTAACACAGTTCAGGTTGTTATTTGCAGGGTGTTCAAATTTAGGTATGAAAAAGCGTTCGACAAATAATTGAGGTTGATTTTGGCTGTTTTCCCTATGATAGAGCCATAAAGTAAAAAAAACAAAAAAAAAATCAAATCAATATAGAAAAGTAAAAAAAACAGCAACACGCTCCCCCACAATCATCAGAGTCCGACTCATCATCTCCCACTGTTTGTTTGTCAAAAACACAAGATAGCAAAATAACGAATAGGAGGAAAAATCAGATGACTTACCTGCAGCTAAGGCCTGTTGCAGGATCTGAATGGCGAGACGCATAGCTTTACGATCCCCAGACGAGCCAATTTTGACCTTAGAACCCGACATTTTCGGTATAGACTCCCTTCCCTTTACCAGTCTTGATGTCCAGTTTTGGATTTTCAAGTTTCACAAGGTGTTAGGCTTGTAACAGTTGATAGATCAGGCTGGGAAACGAAAAACCGAAGGCTGACTGATCTTGCAGATCAAGCTGGAGAATCTGATCATACACGAGCCTGCCAAAATCAAATGAAATCTGATGAATAATCATGTATACTACCATGGTCCTGCTTGTAGATATGTACCGATGTTGGTTGTAGGCGACCAATTACAATAATAGAGCTTGTGAAGATCCTTGATGACTGCAGGGATCAACTGTTTGCACATCTTCACCTTTCCATCAGATGAAAACAACGCCAAGTCCTCCTCCAAAATTGCAGCATTCTTTCGTCGTTGCTCTCGGATATCCATCGATCTAAGACCAAACAACTCATTAATATTTGCTGGAGAGAAGACATACATCCAGTCTTGAACAAGAACTCCTACCGAGTTAGTGTCCACCTTAACTAACGGAAGATTAGCCCAAAACTCATAAACCACATTGGAGACGTAGGCGCCAACGTTAGTGACGGTTTTGAGCAACCCGACTTTCTTAATCAGAGACCTAACTGAACCATCATCTCCAAAGACCGAACACACCTCTGGAGCCAAAGTACGAGCCGAGAAGAAGGCACCTTCGCGCCGCTTCAAAAGAACTGAAGCATTCTGGATCAAAACGTCTAACATCCGAACCACGTAATACAGTTGTACCCTTCTCTCGAACAAGGCTTGGTCGCTTATTTCTAACGATTGACTTATCTTCAATTGGGTTTCTCTTGCGCAGTCGAGATGAAACACTTGGACCAGTGATACCAACTGTAGGATTTGAATCAGAAACTTCAATCACCGGAGAAGTCTAAGAGGAGCACCCCAAATCTCCTCAGAAGAAGTCGCCAATTCTTGTTGGGGGAGCACAAATCGCTGCAACCCACTGAAAATTGACTTCATCGCACGGGTTAGGATTTAGAGACAACAATACACATGAACAAAAACTGAGAGACAAATAAGGAGAAAGAAATAATTTGCAGGAACCGATCGAATGCCAAGGTGATTTGATGGGGTAAACCCTAGTTTTTCCCTCTCATACACGCGTCGTTCTTAGTTGGCAAGAACCAAAGTATGGGCCAATATAGGCCTGCATCAATACATAAATAGGACTATTCGACCCTGAAATCACTCAAAAGCATAATTAGTGCACTTTTTCCAATAAAGATCTGTGTTTAGACACAAACACCTGAGCAAATACAGACTCCTGAACATACATGGCACACATATGTGAACACCGAGAACAAGCTAAGGGTCCCAGAAAGAAGATTGACATGTGAACATTAAAAATAAAACACAATTATGTACCTTGAGACTTCTCTTATATGTGTTGAGCCAAATCACTTATCCAGAACATTGACTAGAAGCTACCACAACCTTTTGAATTTTCGAAGATCAACTGCTGGATTCTGTGGTTCGTCTTTCACATTACCATGCTTTCAATCCACCAGTGTTATCCTCAACATGCAAAGGTAGTTGGAAAATCTTTGGAGAGTGCACAACCCAGAGATGTGACATAAACATCAAATTTTTTTTTTATGCTTCGGTTCATACATTCCACAGAGTTAGTAATGTTCAGAAGCTCTCAGACTATTGTAACCTACTTCAACCTTCTGGGGACCAGTGACATCACTTGACTTCTCAATCACTGATCCGTGTGCATGCTTTAGTAAGGATTGTCAGTACTCCATTATGTTTCAAGGTTGCTTGAATGATGGTTGTTACAACACAACGCGTACTTTTAGTTGCATGCACCTTTATGCCTCTCCTTAGCCCTTTGACTTCCTTTAACATGACAACATTTGACAGGATACGGTTCGACATGACAGGTAGCTATTTCCCACTTACTCTTAAACCGTTGTAAAGCACGTTGATCTTCTATATTGTAGGATTTCCATGGTCTTTCATAGCGTTTGTTCATATATGTGATCAACACGACTCATCAAGAAAGTCAGATCTCACACACACCAATAGACTTCTTCACATTTACAAATCTGTTGAAATCTAATGGTTTAGTAAACAAGTCACCTAGTTGAAATTTTGTAGTTCATATGATCAATCTCAATCAGTTTCGCCTCAACAAGTTCACGAATAAAGTAGTGTCTAATATCAATGTACTTAGTACATGAGTGTTGAACATGATTCTTTGAATTAAAAGAGAATCAGAATCCATAGCATAGTCTGCAACCATTTGTTTCAACCACATTAGTTATGTGAAACAGCTTCCTAGTGCTATATACTCGGCTTCGGCAGTTGACAGAGACACATTGTTCTGTATTTTTCTTTGCCATGATATCAGGTTATTTCTCATAATAAACAGCCACCGCTTGTGCTTCGACGATCATCTACCCGAGCCGGCCCAATCAGCATCACAATAACCAGTCAAGTTGGTAGCTGTATCCTTGGTATAGTAGATGCCAAGATTAATTTTCCTTTTGATGTACTTAATAATCTTCTTTACAGCTAGCAGATGGGACTTCTTTGGTCTCGCTTGATACCTTGCACAGATCCTAAAGACAAGCAAATATTTGGTCGACAAGCTATCAATCATCCCTCAGTACATCCGTTCATCGACATCCTCTCCAGTCTCATCCTTTGAGAGCCTGTCATTCACGCTCATAGGTATCTTTGCCTCCTTACTTGTGGTTAGCCCAAACCATGTCACCAAACTCTTAGCATAGGTGCTTTGTGAAACAAAGATCCCATCAACGGACTGTTGTACCTGCAAACCTAAAAAGTATGTCAGTTCACCATCTATAATCATCTCCGATTCTTGACTCATGCTCTTTATTAACTGATCTACAAGTGGCTGACAGGTAGATCCAAACACAATGTCATCAACATATATCTGTACAAACATCAGGTCTTTGTTGTGACTAAGAACAAACAGAGTCTTGTCTACACCCCCTCGAGCATACCCTTGGTCCAACAGAAATGTTGTTAGTCTCTCATACCAAACTCTAGGAGCCTCCTTAAGTTTGTATAGAGCTTTCTTCAGTTTGTAAACATGTTCAGGATGTTGAGGATTTTCAAACCCTTTGGGCTGCTCCACATAGACTTCCTCTTGAAGTATCCCATTAATAAATGCACTCTTAACATCCATCTGATGTAATGTTAAGTTCATAGCACATGCCATTCCAAACAAAAATCTAATGGACTCCAACCTTGCAACAAGTGCAAAGGTTTCATCTAAGTCGATCCCTTCTACTGGTGAGTAGCCTTGAGAAACTAACCGAGCTTTATTCCTTACAATACATCCATTCTCATCACTATTGTTCTTGAAAATCAACTTGGTTCCCACAATATTTACATCATCAGACCACCTTGTGAGCTCCCAAACATCACTTCTTGGAAATTGTTCAAGTTCCTTTTGCATAGCAGCAATCCAGAACTCATCCACTAGAGCTTCTTTATGATTTTTAGGCTCAACTGTGGATACAAAGCATGCAAACTGAACAATCTCAGAATTCGGTGTCAGTACTACAGAAACATACTTCTGTTTCTTACCAGCCAGCTCTAGGAAGTCTATCTGCTAGCCTCTAGTAACTCTACCACCATGAATCTCGCTAATAACACTATTAGATGAATGATTCTGATGAACCTGAGGGTTCACAGGTAGATCATCATTATCGTTGTTGCTAGCAAGATCGTTCTTAAACAACTATCTTACAAACTTGTTTGATCAGTTTTAAGCAACCTCACTGATAACATCATTATTTTACTCATATTAGTTATAGTTTTCATATGCATTTAGGAAGAGTTTGATGAGATTTCAGGTATAAAAGGTCTATTATCAAGTATTTCAGGTTTCAAGAAGGTTTTACAGGTTTTATAGCAAAAAGGACCAAAAGACAAGGAAAATACGTTTCAGGACAAATTCAAAGCTTTACAGTACGGACCACTTTTGAAGAACTTCCAGAACTCACATTTTGACGTACTTGGTGTTTATGGAAAGCTGTAGGAGTCATCTTTCTCCTCAAAGTAGAATCAAGTCAATCCATCAAGCCATCCGGAAGATATGCCAGATTTACCAGAACGTGTTTTAACCGACGTAAGAAGAACCGACCAGCCAATGGGCTTTTATTCAAGGCCTGACCAGCGACCTTCACGGCGGCCCAGTACAAGCCTCCTCCACGGTCCAGAAACCTCTTTAGCCGCCCCTTGTCCTCCACTCAAGAAGAAAATACATTTCTACTCTTACAAACCCTAATCCAAGGCAAAACCCTATAAATACTCTTAAAACCTAGGGTTTTGAAGTGTGCATCTTCTACAGCTTTTGGAGCCGCCCTAGCCACGACCAGAGAAGCTCTCTCTTGCTCGCCGACCCTCTTGAAGCTTGAAGATCTACCATCAATCTCTCTCTTTCTACTCTTTCTAGTTACTTCATACTATCATTATTTTTGGGATCAAGTTACTTTTGTGACAACTAGAGAAGTCTTTTGTTATGTAATTCGTTTATTATGCTATACTTTACAATATCAATGTCGTTTCTTTGCATCATGAGCGAGTAGCTTTATTTGTTGGGTTCTATGGGGTGATTCAAGGGGAATTGATGGTTCGCTTCAATTAGGTTGTTAGATTTTATTTTCGGTTTTATATTAGAGTTCTTTTGGGACATCTTTATCTTAATGCATGTGCTTGGATTGATCACCAAGTGCTGATCTAGAGAACGGGAGCGTTAACCGCGTTATCCTACTTCTCCGAACTAGTGTTATACCAAAACCTCGCGTCGTAACCTGTGTAAGTTGAGTTGCGGAGTTTGGTGAATGTATCAAACTTGTTTAACTAGCTGGTTGACATGCGTTGTTGCCTGCGAAAGTTGAGTAACGGAGTATGAAGACTTTAAACTTTCATTCTATGAAATTAGTTTGTTAGTTCATTAGTGTTTCGTAGTTGAGAATCTAGACCAAAATTAGTATTTACTTGTTAGATCTTACACTTAATATTGCTTAGAACCATTGAAAACCCTAAGATCTTACACTTGTGTTAGCTATTACTCTCTGTGGGATCGATCCTAAAATACTACAATTGATTAACTGTGCACTTTCAGTCGTCGTGTAGTCTTTTCAGGTAAAAGAATTGGAGTGAAATTCTACACACATCACTCACCAACATGTGATTTACCACTGAATCGATCCTAATCTACCCAATCTTACAAACACAGCAACAACTATGCACACTCGTTTGTTCACTCACAAGCAAACCTGCTCAAACATTTCTTTTTCTTCTGTTTGATACACGACATTTTTTCTCCACAAAATTGCTAACCCTAATAAGAGGAGCTTCCTTCACTTACATAGGCACCAACAATCTTCACAATATTCTTCTTTATCCAGTAGATATTGTGAAGCTCCACTTCCCTCACAGCTCCTCTCTTTATCCAGCAGATACTATGAAGTTCCACATCATCATGTAAAGTTCACCAAACATCTTATAGCCAACACCAAACACCTTTTAGTCTGACACTTTTTTGCTCATGCTTTTGCTACAGTCGAACTTGCTCCCCATCACCATGCCCGATGTGTTGCGCTGTCACCACTGTACCATGCTGGCATTTAAGCACTCAACATTTTCCCGCCTCTCCTGAAGACCTTCAGACATGGCGTGTTGATTTTCAATAAATCTATCTCTTCATAACATAGCGCGAACAATTTATTGCAGTATCTTGTTCTTATGTTCAACAGCACCGTTCTCCTTAAGGATTCGTAGAGCAGAGTATTGATGTACAATAGCTTGAGTCGTACAAAACTGATCAAACCGATCATTCTGGAATTCACCTTTGTGATCACTGCAAATGGTCTTTATAGCCCATTTCTCACTCTTAATTTGCAAAGAAGGTATCCTAAAACATTCGAGTGTATCTGACTCTCACGAAGAAATCTTACCCATGTGTAGCGAGTGTAGTCGTCCACAGTAGCAAAGATGAAGCGTCTACCAGTTGAACTCTGAACAAGAATGTGACCCATGAGGTCCATATGTGTTGTAAAATAGAGGCGTTGAACAGAAAAGAGTTGTGTAAGACGTACATAACGAACAAGAACAATTTTGCTGAATAATACTTCTCTCTTATTATTCTTTGATAATCTTTGCTTTTTTTAATACTTTCTCATAATGAGAATACATTACTTATATAGAAAACTAAATTGTAACTGCTACCCAATAACCCTTGGACTCATTATGTCCTATAATTAAAACACAAATTGAAACCCCCAAATTTATTAGTAAAACCAAAACTGACAAATCCTTTAACTCCCCATTTATTATCTTTGACCAAGCTTTGAATCACTCTTTAACACTCTCCATTTATTCAAACTTGCACACTCCAAGCTTACTCCTGAAGTACTCAAACTTTTTCTTCGACAATGCATTTGTCAAAACATCAGCATTATGCTCGTCTGTGCTACAATACTCCAAAACAACTGAACTTTCACTGACCAAGTCTCTAATGAAATGTACCTTGATAGATATATGCTTTTTTCTTCCATGATATGTTGGATTCTTGCTCATTACTATGCTTTCCTTGTTATCACAGAAAATTGTTGTAGCCTTCTTCTGCTCTTGCTTGATATCTTCTAGAATTCCTCTTAACCAAACAGCTTGACATGCTGCTGCTGTAGCTGTCGTGTACTCTGCTTTAGACGAAAACAAAGTTGTCACATGTTGTTTTTTTAAACTCCAACAGACTGCTCCAGAACCCAAATTGAACACATGTCATGAAGTGCTTTTTTTGTCTTGCACACAGCCTGCCCAATCACTGTATGTAAACTCAACCAACTTGAATTTTGCAACTCTGTTGTACTAGCAATATACCTCAACAGCCTCTTAGCTGCTCCATAATGCTGCTTTGTCAGACTGTGCATAAACCTGGAAATTGCACTCACAGCAAAAGAAATATTTGGCCTTGTATGAGTTAGATAGATAAGACCTACAATCAAATTTTTGAATCTTGTTGCATCGGCATTTCATGTTCCATCTTCCATCTACAGCTTCTCATTAGCATTCATAGGAGTTTTCTCCAAATTGTAGTTCTTCATGTTTTAACTTCTTCAACAAATCTGTAGCATACTTATGCTGAGATACAAATATTCCATCTTCTCCTTTCTTAATCTCAAGACCAAGAAAATATGGCAGCAAACCCAAGTCTGACATTTCAAACTTCTTCATCATACTATTCTTGAAATCAGCAACAAGTGACGCACTAGAACCCATGTAAATCATATCATCTACATATAAGCACACAATGAGGATATCACCTTCACCTTGCTTCTTTATGTAGAGAGTGTGCTCACTTTTTCTCCTCTCAAAACCGTTTTCTGCAAAGAATGAATCAATTTTGTTGTACCAAGCTCTTGGAGCTTGCTTTAGACCATACAATGCTTTGTACAACTTGTAAACACATCCTTCTTTGCCTTCCACCACAAAACCTTCAGGCTGATCAACATAATCTCTTCAAGCAACTCACCATTCAAGAAAGCTGACTTCACATCAAGCCGATATATTGGTCACTTCATATAAGCACCAAACGCAAGTAAAACTCTTATAGTGTCAAACTTTGCCACAGGAGAGAAAGTTTCTTCATAATCCACCCCGTACTCTTGTGCATAACCTTTGACCACCAATCTTGCCTTGTACTTCTGAATGCTACCATTTGCATGGTACTTGGTTCGAAACACCCACTTCACACCAATTGAGTGCTTACCTTCAGGAAGCTCAACTAACTTCTAAGTCTGACTCTCAACTAACATCCATTGCTTTCTGCCACTCTGAATTCTTTACAGCCTCACTGAACGTTCCTGGCTCAGAAATGAACAACGCTTTCTGAACCTCGTAAAAGTCTCGCACGAATCTAAATTTTTGAGGAGAACTTTCTTCTTCACTGTTTGTGCCACCGCTTGTGCTGTTGTGACTACTCGAATTAGGCGAATTAGGGACTGAATTCGCTGGTGTGTATTGGCTTCAGAACCAATAGGAATCTGATTCTCTCCCTGTTCAGCAGTGCAGTGCTGTTCAACAGAGTTTACTGGTTGAACTTCAACAAGCTCACCATTGTCACCCTCACGCCAACTCCAAACTGCATCTTCATCAAATGTGTCGTTCCTGCTTTCAACAATCTTCCCACTCACATGATTATATAACCTATAACCTTAAGATTGTAAACAATAACCAAGAAATATGTATTTCTCAGATTTGTCATCCAATTGATGAGTGTCAACAAGAGAATATGCAACACAACCAAAAACTCTCAAGTGACTTACTGCAGGTTTTCTACCACAACATGCTTCATATGGAGTTCTGTTTGGAACTGTTTTTGTTGGTGAGATGTTCAGCAGATACACCGCTGTTTGCACACTTTCAGCCCAAAACAGATTTGGCAAATTCTTATGTTTCATCATGCTTCTGGTCATCTCTACAACCGTCCTGTTTTTCCTCTCTGCAACACCATTCTACTCTGGTGTGTAAGCTGTAGTAAGCTCACGATGAATCCCTTCACTCTCACAAAATTGATTGAAGTCAGCAGATGTAAACTCTCCACCTCTGTCAGTCCGCAACACCTTGACCAACAGCCCACTTTGTTTCTCCACAAGTGCTTTAAATTTCTTAAACATCTCGAATGCTTCTCCTTGAGACTCCAAAAAGTAAACCCAACTCATCCTGCTGTAGTCATCAGTAAACATGAGGAAATATCTGCTTCCTCCAAGAGAAGTAGTCTGCATAGGACCACACAAATCAGCATGAACAACCTCAAGATACTGAGTTGCTTTTCTTGCCTGACCAACTGGAAACAAACTGCGCGTTTGTTTCCCATATATGCAACCTTCACACAACTCAAGAGCATCAATATTTGGTAAACCTACCACCATATCTTCTGATTGAGAACCTTCAACCCATTCTCATGTAGATGCCTATACCTTAAGTGCCACAACCTTGACACCTCTGAAACTTTCGCAACCAACTAACTTGCTTCTACAAAAGACATATGTAATGGGTACAGATTGTTTGACGTCTTCTTCACCACTACTAACGTGAAACCCAATTTCTTGTCCTTGACAACACACTCATTCCCTTCAAAGAAAACAGAACAATTGTTTTCCACCATCTGTCCAACACTCAGCAAATTCTGTGCTAGATCCGAAATGTAATACACATCATAGATGAGCTTGAAATTGCCATCACTATCCTTGACAGCCACAATTCCTCTCCCTTCAACTTGAACTTCCTCATCATCTCCAAGCTTGACCTTCAGCTTGTGTGACTCATCTATCTCCTTAAACAACGATTTGAAGCCTATCATATGATTAGAACAGCCGCTGTCCAAATACCATACTGTTTTGGACATCTCTAAACTTTTGTATGCAATAAAAAGTCTAGGCTGCACATCTTCTTGAGCAAAACTTGCTTGCTTCTCTTCACTTTTCTTCTTCCAACAATCAACTTGCATATGACCATACTTCTTGCAATAATGACACTGAACATTGCTTATATTCGTACCTCTGTTGAATTGACCTCTTCCACGGCCATGGTCTGTGCGACCACCAAATCTGCCTCTGCCTCTGCCAGATCCAAAAACGTCTCTTCCTCTACCAAAACAATTATTGTAGTTCTGTTCTGAGTGCTCTCCCTTCACCTGAAAGACTTTCTCCTCAGGCTTCACAAGCTTCTTACCAAGACGATCTTCATGGGACAACAACGAACTCATCATCTCATCAAACGTGTATGTGCTCAGATCATTGGCTTCCATGATTGCAGGAACAACAAACTCAAACTTTGGAGTCAAAGTCCTCAGAACTTTACTCACAACAGTTTCGTTTGATAAGGAATCACCATACGATCTCATTTGACTCACAATGGTAGAAACTCTTGCCAAATACTCTTGTATTTTTTCTTTCTCCATCATAGAAATTGTTTCAAAACTGTGACGTAGAGTCTGCAGTTTAACAATGATTACCTTCTGATCTCCCAGGTATTCACCCTTCAGAATTTCCCACGCTTCAGAATTTTCCACGCTTCGTGAGAAGTGTTCACGGCTACAATCCGTGACAGAATATCTTCATCCAAGGCTGACTGAATGAAGAACAATACTTTTGCATCCTTCTTGTGATTCTCCCGCAGCTGCTACTCGGGTTCTGTTGGATTCGCATCTACAAATCCATTCTCCACCAAATCCCAAACATCTTGAGATCTGAACATAGTCTTCATCTTAAGACTCCAAAGGTGATACTTCTCACCCTTAAACAGCGGAACTGATAATTGTTGGTTTCCTTCATTACCTGCCATAGCTCTCTGTCTTCTTCTACACAAAGATCAAAGGGGAATGAAACCTAATGCTTTGTTACCACAATGTTGTAAAATAGAGGCGTTGAACAGAAAAAGAGTTGTGTAAGATGTACACAATGAACAAGAACAATTTTGCTGAATAATAATTCTCTCTTATTATTCTCTGATTATCTTTGCTTTTTTTTTATATTTTCTCATAATGAGAATACATTACTTATATAGAAAACTAAATTGTAACTGCTACCCAATAACCCTTGGACTCATTATGTCCTATAATAAAAACACAAATTGAAACCCCCAAATTTATTAGTAAAACCAAAACTGACAAATCCTTTAACTCCCCATTTATTATCTTTGACCAAGCTTTGAATCACTCTTCAACAGTATGAACCAACATCACTGCATAACTTGTCCAAACGTCTGAGATAGACTTATGTGAAACCTTAACTTGCTTTCTTTTGTTACAAGGTCCACACACAAATAAGGACCCAGCCTTCAACTTTGGTATTCCATGCACAACCTCTTGATGAGCCAGTTAAAGCATTGTGCGAACAATGCCACCGTTTTATGTCTATTCCAGCAAAAGCATGTAGACAATGATTAGCTGCTTTCCACATGTAACAGTTATTACCAGATCATTTTACTTCAAATCTCACTGACCCTTTTTGATCCACTGCCCTGCAATCATGTTTAGTAAATGTAACATCCAGCCCTTAATCACACAACTGACTGAAAATAATGAGATTAACCTTCAACCCATCAACAAGAAACACATCCTTCAGATTTGGCTGAGTTTTCCTCTACCTTCGAATGTGACTCTGCCTGCTTGATGTTCTTCAACTGATCTTCCAATTGTATCTTAAGTCTTATAGACTTAGTCTTTTCTTCATCAACCTCTTTTGTCAGTACCAAGAGCTTCATTACCAGAGTTTCTTTTTCAGATGCAAGATTGGAATTTTATTAATTCTTTTGTACCAGACTTCTGATGAGCAAGGTGATTTGATCTTTAGTAGAGAGATCTGCTTCATCATCTTCTGATTCAGAGGCAACATTTTGTTTTTCTTATCTTGTTTCTGTAGGATCATCCTCTCCTTCTTCAATAACACCTAAAAGAGCAACAAAACTGTTGAGTATTTCACCATTTGGTTATTTATCCTCTGAATTGTTTTCACTCCAGATCACAAACAACTTTGGTTTATTCTCTCTTGTAGGACACTCCATTTTGGTATGACCATATCCCTTGCAACCATAACACTGTAGTGATCCCCTGCGTTTAATGTTCGGACAGTTAGCCTTGAGATGTCCAAATCCTTCGCATTCAGCACATTATCGCTCTTGCTTATCACCTTTCTTGAAATCCTTCTCTAAGTCAGGTCTAGACTCTAGAGAATGATGTTGCTCCTCTTCGCTGATCTTGTACAATTTTTTGGAAGAACTTCCTGACCAGCAGCCCCACCTTTTCTTCATCCGCAGCAACCTATGATTCTACAGTCTTCTTAGTCTCAACAACTTTCAGAGCAAATGACCTCCCGTTAGTCTATTCTTTCTTCGTCATTTGCAACTCATATGCTTGCATTATACCAACAACTTGATCAAAATTAAGCTCATCTAAATTCAATTAAACATCAATAGCAGACTTATGCGGCTGAAACTTGTGCGGCAAACTTCTGAGGAACTTCTTTAACAACTTCTTATCCTTGTAGTGTTTTTTCAAGACTACAGCTTCTTGTGAAATAACACTCAAACGACTGCTGTAATCAGCAACTGACTCTTTTTCTTCCATGTAAAAATTTTCAAAATCTGAAGCCAAATTGTCAAGTCTGGTCCACTTAACATTGCTCGTTCCTTCAAAGGTGACTTGAAGAATATCCCAAGCCTCTTTTGCTGATACACACCCTTGTACTCTATTCAACTGAGTCATTGGTAGGGCATTAAAGATGACTGACAAGGCTTGTGAATTATGCTTTGCCTCAGCTTTCTCCTCAGTCGTCCACTTCTTTCTTGTTTTAGGAATCAATTCTCCCTTGTCATATTTTTCCATCGGCTCCGTCCATCCATCCTACACAGCAAACCAAGCTTCCACGTCAAAAGTCTAAATGGCCCGCTTGACTGACACCTTCCCGTGTCTATAGTGCTCTGGATACAGTTTCAGTGGTTTTGGTAGCGCAACAAACCCTAGGGACTTCTCCATACCCTTGTCGCAAGATGTTACCTACTAAAAAAATAATAGAATTTTTATCAGGTGTCTGCTCTAATACCAAATGAAAAGGTATAGAGAATTACAACACTAGATTATGCTTGGAAACACGCCAAATCAACGCTTTTCTACTCAATCTTATTAACTGAAAGTAATGTTTACAAGATTGAATCTAAGCTCTCTTCTCTTATCTATCTAAACACACCCTTGTCTAGATCTAAGAGAACAAACCCAAACTCACCTTCTTGGCTTCTTTTAATAGCCTTGAAGTTTTACAATCTCTCAACAATGATTCTAGAGTGCTAGCTCGTTTCTGCGGCTAGCCCTAGACTATTTATACCCAAAATCGCAAGATCCCAACAAGAATATCTTCGAGTACTCTTAAGGCAATGACTTGCTTCCCAAGCTCCTTCATTCCTTAAATGTCGAGGTGAATATTCTTCATATCTCCTCGTCTTGTTTCAGCTCTATCTTCAATGCTGAATCATCATACTCACAAGATACATCATCTTGTCCAATCCTGCTTGGACACGTCAGCTTTGCTTCCTTGTCATAACTCACAAGCCTGTGGTCTGATGCAGTGTTTTTTTTCATCACAACTATCTGTTCCTCACAACGATCTATTCCAGTAACTGCAGCTTCAACTATCTCATCATTAGTTGAGTTGTTTCTTTTTTAGCACCGAAGTTCTCTAAGAATGTTGCTAAAAGAAAAGAGTTGAGGACTCAAAAAAAGACATTAAATATGTGATATTTTCGAATACTTTCTCTCATTTGATTGTGTTTTCTAATATGAAATTATGTTATTTATTTCAGAACTAACTGAAAAATTATTAGTGACTTTGCTAATGAAAGATCGGGTATATTCAATAACATATCGTTGGTAACTATATCTAAAGTGAGAACAACATATGCTTAGGGAAGTACTTCAGTTTATTCGTTTTATGAGAAACATAATGTTGAAATGTCAATCATGGAAAAAGATTTTGTTTATTAAATGAAGACAAGAAAAATAACTAAATGTAACCAATTAGCATCACTACAAGGTTAATTATTTATAGGGAAAATCACATTTTTAGCATTTATAGTGTCACTAAATAACACTTTAAAACTCAAGAAAATTTCACTATAAATATAAACCACTAAAATCATTATTTACACTTCAAACCTTAAATTAGCTTTCTTCTTTGTGTCGTCATAAAAGATGACGGAGCAGTAACGTTCTTCCACACAAATAGTTATTGGTTTAATTTTTGTTAATTTCAATTCTGATTAATGTAATTTTTTAATTTTATTAATTTATAAAAATTAAAAAAAAAAATTATTTTTTCGCCTGTTCATCGTATGATTCTAAGAAGTCATGGAAAATTGAAGAAAACAACATATATGGAGGATTCACTTATTTTCAGTGAAAAAATCAATTGTTTTGAATCAGATCTCAGTGGAGATGCATCTATCATAAGAATTAAGTCTAAAGAAAAACATCGGAAAATTGTGTCTATGCGAAAAATGAAAAGAAACAATATACTGAAAAAAAAAATCTGAAAATTTTGTGGTCAGATGGTAAGTAGTCGGAGAAGATAATATTTTTTTTCTTGTCAACACAATAAATATTTTTGTTCTCTCATCTTTTATGGCGGTGCAAACATGGAAGCTATATATTTTTAAACGAAACATGGAAGCTAGTTTTAATACTTATAGTGTTAGTAAAATTATTTTAGTGAATAGTACTAGTGTATTTCCTTAGGTTGAAACTTGAAAGTATAGTTGACAATTTGAAAATTAAAAGTGTGTTTGTCCATTATTTATTGTTTCATTAATTATCTTATTTCTATGGTTTCTTTTAGTTCTTGTTAGTTCAATTGTATCACTAACAAGATATCATAAATCAATTTCTCACTCCTCGTCTTTTTTTTTTTTTTTTTTTTCTTCTAATGTACAAACATGAATACGTGTTGTAAGAATTCTCCGCAGAAAACATGCTTTGGTATTGAACACTTATACAAAGTTAATTTAACTTATACAAAGATAACAACAATAAAACATTCAATTCTAATCTTAATCCTTTTGGCAGGAGTTTATTTTTCCCTTAAGATCTCAGAAATCCGTATGGAAAGGTTTATAGACCTTGAGATCACTGACAATGCCAACTACGGATCCTGCTGCCGCGGCTACAGAGACGACAAGACAGGCCAAACTCAATACTTTTAAACAAATCCACCTTGTGCCCCATCTCTGAACATTTTTCTGTGCAATGTACATCTCGATAGGGAAATAAACCGTTAAAGGCCAAAAACCAACGGCCCCCAAGAGACCGAGTACATCGTTAAAGAAAGGCATTAGCATTGCGATTAACGTTGTAGTCATAACGAAGATCGTCCTCCACACGAGCCTGAATAGATTTAAACTGAAGGGCTTCCCTGGAATAAGTTGGATCTTTATCTCGTTTGTGATGAAACTACTCTCTGGATACCTTCTGGAGGCTTCCTTTTCGATAAACGAAAAGAGTGGTTGGCAATAAACTTGGTAAGCACCGACTAGATGGACCACTATGGCAATATTGGCTATGTCAAGCAACCAAAACGGGTTTCTAAACCCTCCAGTAGCGAGGAGATTTCCGGGCGCGGAGTCCCCGAATGCTGCATACCCTACACAGCCACAGAGCATGTAGAAGAGTGTCGTCACTGCCACACTTATTAGAGTCGCTTTTTTCATCGTGTTTTCTTCTGAAGGCGGCGATTTAACCGTGTCCTGCATCATCAAATCGTCTTTGTTAACTAAAGCATTCTCAAAAAAACACTCATACATACATAGTCGCATAGAAAATACCTGGATTTCGATGAGAATCATCGAGTACGAGTAGGCAAACGCAATGTTTCCAAGAGACTGAAAGGTTCTCCAAACTTTCTGTTCCGGTGTCACTGTCCCAATGCTAACTCCCGTAAGAGTACCTTTCACTTCTTTGTTCTCTACCACTTTGGAGATACCGAGGCCAAGCCCGATGGTTGAGTAACCGAAAGACATGACTGTGGCGACAATGGACAGCCACCATAACTGATCAATATCCGGAATCTGAGAAAATATGATTTGTGAAATACCGAATGCAATCATGTAGGGATTGCCATTGACGGGACATGGAGCATCTTCCCCATTAGTCTGTTGGCAAGTCGTCCGTTGAATCGCTCTGTTTTTTTTTTTTTATTATTATTCAAATCATAATTAATTAGTAGAGGTCAAACAATAATTGAACCAAGAAGCAATAGGACAGAATCTGAAACCGTGACAGCGTTTTTGAGCCGTTCTTTAATTGATTTAATAAAACTACATTGACTTTGTGACAGTTTTATTGAGTGTGAACCAAACTTAAAAATGACTTGTATGGACTCTATTGAACAGCAAAGTGAGACACGCATCTACTTTTTGAACAAGCGTGGAGAATAAAAAAAAAGAGTTGTGAAAACAAAGTTGTAACTTACATCATACTAATAGCTGATGCAATAGTGTATCCAATTGCAGTACCAAAGAGATTAAGATATTGCATAATTCCACATATTTTCATCTTAATGCCACCTGAAAAAAAAAAATGATACAAGATTCAGCTTTTGATGAATCTAAGCATTAAAAAAACAGACAACAAAATGAATTTTTTTTTTTTTTTTTTTTTTTTACCGAGGTTGGATTGAATAGCGTCCATGTAAGTATAGTTTCTTTTTCCCGTAACAGAGTCACCAGAGCGGTAACAAGCACATAGGAGGGTAGATGTGTAATAAGTGACGAAAGAGAAGAGTAACATAGTCACTGGACCACCAACCCAACCGATCTGAGCAACAGCCCATGCTAAAGACAACACTCCTGACCCTATTACGGCTGTTATTATGTGTGCACTTGCTGTCCATACCGTCCCTAGATTCCAATCACAACCAAATCACCATCAATTTCCCCAACCGAACTTTAGAGAAAAAAAAAAAAGAAAGAAGTCAACTCTCTCATGGGTCTGTTTTGTATTCCAAACAAATCATGTTATTTCACAATTCCAGTGCGGGTTTTGGCAAATGTCCACAAAAGCTACCCCTTTTTAAAACCTATGATGGTATGGTTCATCAAAAGTCACCAAGTCCAAAAGAAAAAAGGTTTGCAAAAACTTTCTTATTGTTAAAAAGACTCATAATGAAGTTAAGGAGTAAAGAACCATGGTTTAAGTGTTTATGGTTTAGTCACTGTATATGTTTAAAAAAGTTTAACAGACTCTAGTTTGGATTGAAATCCCGAACCCAAACTTTACGAGGTTTGGGTTTCGGTTATAAAACAAAAAGTTTGGACAGACTACTTTTTTGAGAAAACTATTTTCAAGAAAACATAAATCCGGTAATTCTGGTAACAGCTTTTTACTTAGCTCTAATAAAAACAAAACTTCGAAGAAAAACATATAAAAAAAAAAAAAAGGAAAAAAAATGGTACCGGTTCGCTTGGGACGACCATCATCATCGAATAAATCGGAGCTATTTCTTGGGAGAACATCCAAACCTTGAACATTCTTGACGACCATCGTCTGCTTCTTCTTGACAAGAAACCCCAAAACTAATTCCCCAATAAAAATCCAAAATTTTAATTTACCGACAACCAAAAAGAAACGGTTTCAAAAAAGGTTTTAGCTGTTTTTTTTTTCTTGATCTGGTTTAGATCTTGAAATCTTTTAGACCAGAAGTGAAATGAAAGGAATCAAGGATTTTTTAGGGAGATTTTTTTCTTTTTTTTTCCAAATAAAATCAACGGTCACAGGAGACGGATGTTTTTTCTCCGGAGGACCCAAGATTCTGTAATTGGAAGAGAAGAGAGTGAAGCATAAAATTGAAAGAGATGATGGAGTCGTGCGATTATAAATGCACCATCATCATCATAATAATAACTACTAACCCAAGCTTCGCTATTTCCACTAATTTATAAGCTCCGTGGAAGACAGAGACATCCCAACTTGTACAAGGAAGAAGCTAAGGAAACCGCCGCATGTGCTTTTTTTTTTTTTTTTTTTTTGTGGTCTGAAGCTATATTTGCTTTGTGAGGACTAGGAAGAATAGTTTAGTTTTTATGAAAAAATGGTTTATATATTCAAACAAAACTTTTTGACAAACCTTTTAAAAATTTTTTTGTCTATAAACCCTTTATATTAAAAATTTAATCTCAAATCGTACAAACTCCATAAAAGCTAAAATATCAACATAAA
Source organism: Camelina laxa (assembly GCA_024034495.1). Classification (NCBI taxonomy): domain Eukaryota; kingdom Viridiplantae; phylum Streptophyta; class Magnoliopsida; order Brassicales; family Brassicaceae; genus Camelina; species Camelina laxa. Next base: position 9,945,986 of record CM043884.1, read on the forward strand.
TGTTATCTTTGACCTTTTAAAACATTAATATTTAATTCTAAGTTACAAGAACATATTTTATGTCCTTACTTCAAAATTTAAAACTATATTTGAGTAAACTAATGTAATTTTGAAAGGTATCATTACAGATATTGTAGTTTTTAAAAGTTGATTAATACATTTTAGATACTTTTGAGTTTGTGAAAAAGTTGACGGACAATTTTACTTTTGGATTTCTTTCCTTCTACCATTTCCTCTCTTTTTGTTTTCTCCATATATGAACCAGATATGCATTTTTTTTTTCTATAAAAAAGAAAGAGAGGAAACTTAATACAGTTATTTGAACATTTAATTTACAATCTCTTAACTTGAAAACAAATCTGATTTATCAAATATGATATTGTTGGAGAAAAACATATACTTTATTTGAAACATATATGAATTGTTATGGTTAAGAAATCAAAGAAAAAAAAAATCATATATCCCATTTTCAGGGGACCGGATGATCTAAAAAGAAAATATTATTGTGATAGATATGGAAATTTAGCATAATCACTATACCTGAAAACTTGGCATAATCAAAGGATTTACCAAAATAATAAAGTCAAGTTCCTCCACACTTAATAGATTTTCCAAGTTATTGTGAATTTTATGCTCAAGTCGCCAAAATAGCATAATCAAAATGATTTGTTAAAATTATTAGAATTAGATTTTTGCAGATTCAACTATTCATTCTATAGGGTCTGTATGGTTGATTATTATTGCTCCTTAATTTCGTTAAGTTTTTGTTGTTGTTGTTGTCATTCCTGATTAACATAGATGTTATTAATATGCAAATTAAATCTCACCAGATTTCATGTCGGGAAGTTAAAGCTCATATGCTTTAAATATGCTCATATATTGATGTTGAGATATGATGATCAAAATGAGACATAAAATAAAATCATAATTTTGTGACCAATTATTTCTAAGCCACACCAACTCATCTCTGCACCAAATATGATCTTGTTCCTTTGGTGAACCAAACCCAATATATAGTTACAGTATCAAAACGCAGTATCTGGACGTAACATCTAAGTGATGTTTATTTTATAATTTAATATTTGTATCTATATACAATATATGTAAAATGACTAAAAAGTCTTTAGTTTTGTGTTGAAGATGTTTTAGTAGTTTTAATTATATTTTTAGCTAGATAATTTCATATTAAATTTAAAAAAATATTTGATAAATATTTAAAAATGAAATTATTTTGTTTTGGCAGGAAAATGAGATTTTGTGGTTTTGGCGGCAAAACATAATTTTGCAGTTTTTGACCAAAAAACGAGATTTTGCTGTTTTGGAAAGAAAATATAATATTTGTGATTTTGAGAAAAAAAACAAGATTTTACGGTTTTCGGAGAAAAACAGAATATTGCGTTTTTGGCGGAAAAAACATAATTTTCTGTTTTTGCTTTTAAAATATAAATTTTGTGGTTTTAAGTGAAAACAAGATTTGTGGTTTTAGTGGATAAATATAATTTTGTGTTTTACGTTTTTGGCGGAAAACCGTAATTTGTTGTTTGGTAGAAAATCGAGATTTTGTAGTTTAGAGGTAATTCGGACCGGTTAACCTCGAACCGGTTGATATATCAGTCCGGATTATCTCTAAAAACCGGACACATTAAAACCCGGATCAAACCGAGAAAACCCACTAAAAACCCGCTAACCGGTGGTTGAACCGGCGGGTTGGATCAAGTCACTTAACCAATCCAGTCTTTAATAGCCAAACTAATTTACTAATTTAGTTACAAATGTTACGATTTATAGAAGGAATTGCTTAATCTAATCTACCTAATTAGTGTTCAAGAAAGCGCTAGGCGGTATGTGGGCGGTGACCCAGCGCCTAACGCCTAGTCGAGATTTTAGGCGGTTTAGGCGTTTACAGTACGAACATTATATATATGATATTATATGTAAAATTATGTAAAAATATATGTTAGAAGAAATAAATAATAATAAATCTTAAACTAAAATTAGTAAAAATACATTAATTTAATTTAAATTAATAACATATAAACATTTATCAATATTTATATGAATATAAAACTTAAAAATGGAAATATATGTAGTTAAAAATAAAAAATATACATTAAAATAATATTATATGATTTTAGGCGGTCTAAACGGTCGTCTAGGCGTCTGATGAGCGCCTAGTGCCTAGACGCCGCCTAGGCGGCCGCCTAGACCGCTTTCTTGAACACTCGATGTGGAACAAGGACAACATAAATTAAATCAAGCGTGTTTTTTTTTTTTTTATGGTTTGTGTTTGTCTATTTTTTTGTTCTTCTTTTCCATCTGGATTTAGATAAATAAAATTTCATTACTTATAAGGGATTTTAGTGCTTTTGTCCAAAATTTTCTCTAAAATTGAATTTTAGTTCCTTAGTCGTCAATTATGTATATGTTCTTTATATATTTATAGAAAATATGCATATTATATTTATTAATAAATAAACGAAACTATAAATTAGTTGATCCGTGGTTCAACCGGTCCGATCGGTTGACCCAGTGACCTGAAGGACTTCTGGTTCACTTTTCCGGTCTGGGTTTAAAACCATTGGAAAAAAACAATTTTTTACCTTTTTGCAAAAATACCCTTTTTGTTGTCCATTTTCAATAATAATTTTTATATACAAAATGAGTAAATTCTAAACCCTAAACTCCAAATACTAAACTGTACACCTTCAAAACTATATCTTATATGTAAAATAAAGAAATGGAACTTAAAAAAACTTTAAAAAGTTAATTTAACATATTTTAATTGTGTAAAAGATAATAAAAATGAAAATGACCAAAAATGAGTATTATTTTAAAGGATATCTACAAGATTACATTTCTAATAATTTCTCTATACTTTATATATGTCATAAAATAACTAAACTTTTCTTTACGTTTTTTATTTTTAAATATGAATCATTTTTATTTCGATAATCTAATTAACTATTAAAATACAACAGTTGAGATCATTAATCATAAATTTGAATTTATGTTGTTAGATTTTACTGTACTAAACATTATTATTTATTTTTTCTTCACATTCTATTGTATTGGTATATATGTGTTGTCAGCATAAGTATTGCACGACACAAAATAATAATAACTTTTCTTGAACTTTAGATACGACTTAGTGTTTTATTAGCATACCATTTTTGTAACACTTTCGAACCATTCTAGGACTAAAAACGAATCAAAGCGTTACTTGTGATGCCGGTATACAATCTGACCGAGATTACTAGAACAAATCCAATATCTTAATCAGTTTATCTATGAATATCATTCCTCTCGAACAACACCTAATTCATTTCAATGTTTTGTTCTCTTTAGACTTTTCAATATTTTAGTAAATGAAATGAGATTTTATGAAAAGCTTTATGTTTTATTTGATACTAGATATTCACCCGCGGGCTATTTTTTTATCAAAAATGTAATTTGTTTTATAGATTAACTATATATAACTAATGTTTAATTTGTATTTTTTAAAAATGTACAACCTTACAAATATAATATATTAGTTAGTATAGAAATTAGAAAGTACATTATTTTGTTAGTAGTATAGAATTCCTACGTGTACTAAAAGTAGGAATGTTATATCGACAGCTAATACTTAACTATTTATGTTTTGTTCATATATTTATCGAAAAGTAGATGTTATATTCATAAAATATAAACAAACCAATAAACTAATTGACATGTGGTTCAACCGGTCTGACTAATTGACTCAGCAACCCGAAAGACTTCCTGTTCACCTTCCAGTCTGGTTTTAGAAACATTGTCGTTTATTGATTATGCTGATTGTTTAGAAAATGTTTGTATGAAGAAAATATTGTTTTATATAATTGGAAACCTAATATTAATTAAATTAATTATAAACTTAATAAGTAATGTTAAAGGGACTGGTTTCCATTGTTTGGAAATTTTATTAGGATAGAAAATTTTGTTTCCAAAAATCAAACTTAATATTAATTCATTAAATAAAAATAAATTAATAATTAATGCTAATGGCATACTTGTAAATAGGTTGCAACTCCAGAATTTATTTGCTAAATGTTTCAAAAAATGTATATATAGAAGATTAGTCTTGTTCAGATATTTTCAGTTTAAAAAAATAGATATTTTAAGTTTTTTCTTCTAAACTTTTTACTAAGCCTTCTATTTAAGATAATTTTGAACTGAAATTGATGAAAAAGACAAAAATACCTTTTAAAGTAAGATTTACATGTAGATATACGAGATATTAAAGTAGACTTACATAAATTTGTTCATTGTTTGGTATTCAAATTTTATAAATACATACAACGTCTATCAAACTAAACCACAATCACTATATATGTCCATATCAGTTACGTTAGTCAATATTTGTGGTTTGATTTTACAATTTATTGCTTAGATTTTCCAGCAATCTATGATTATATTTAACTTGGTATATAATATATCAAACGGAACACCAATCATAGCTCACTTTGCGTATTTTTATATTAATATATTGTGTTCATACATATAAATTCTAAATTTGGCTACGGATAGTTCGTTTTGTCCCAATTCCTAAATATTTTCACAAAATCTGAAAAATCGAAATAATTTTAGACCAAATAAAAAAACAAGTTCATAAAAATGAACAATTTATCTTAGTGTATTAAATAATTTACTAAAAGCAACGATAAAATTATTAATCTAAATAATAGCTTTGGGTTTTATTTATTAAATCCACCAACAAGTCTACCTTTTCAATTGTCAACTATTTATATCATGCAAAAATTTGAAGATGGATGGTAATACAAACACGACACTATATCTTTTATGCTCGTTCACACACATGTCATGGTTCAACAACTTTACCTATTTTGGTGTGTTAAAAAAAACAAAAAACAAAAACAACAACAATAACAATGTGTCGTGAGAATTTATTAACATGATGGGTGATTTTTGGAAAGAACGTGAATGGCGTACGACCATCGAAAGTTAATCAGTAAAGTCCCTTTGAATGTCGACTTACTCTCACTTACCATCGGAGCTACGCTCTTAACAGTTGACATTTTTAATTTCCACCATTGAAATCAAGTCAAAGTTAGAAAGATGATGCTCACACACAAGTCACAACACATTATAATAATCCCAAAAAGAATAGGCTATGATACTAAGGGTTCCAATGGTAACCGCGGATTTAGTAGTACGGGACAAACAATTTGATAGTGCGATACGGTTTAACTGTGGTACGTGCGGGACAAATATATTTGCGGGATAAGTGCGGTTACTTCAAAATAAGCGGTACAAAATAATGTTTGATTGGTGAAAAATAATTTGTGGTACGAATTTGATATTATTTTATTGATAAATATTATAATTATATATATTCATTCATTTATTTGTATTAATAAATAAAAAATAAATACCAATATTTATTTTTAATAAAACTTGATTGGCAAAAAAAATATTGAGGTTCACAATAAAATATTTGAATGGTAAAAAACAAAAACATGCAGATTACTATTAATAAAAATGTTAGAAAATATATCAATAATTAGTATAGATACAAATTATTATTTTTTTTATAAAGAAATATTTTCATACAATTATAAAATTTAAACACCTAAATTATTTTGATAAATACATATTGCTAAATGCATGAAACAATTCAATCATAAAGAATAAAACTTTAGATACGTAAATTGTATTTTTTTTTTTTTGTTAAAATTACATATAAGTGAAAAACTAAGAGAAAAAAAGAGGTATTATTTTAATATTTAAAAAAGCTGTATTGTTTTACGTGGTTTTTAGAAAGATCGTTGGATAAAAGAGGGTAGAGGTTCAAAAGGCAGTCCAACACATGATCTGTTGGACAAATCTGCAAAACTTTTTTCTTTTTTTTTTAAACACAAATTTGTTTTAATGTTGTTGATTGGTGGATGCTTTGCGGTTTTAAACAAAAACAACTCAAATCCGCTTTTCTTTAGTTACTATTCACTACCTAAATATTTAAATAGGATAAAAGGCATTCCAATATAAATAATAATAATTGTAATGATGGGCAAAAAGCTTCATACTAAAAGAATACGTAAAAAATCTTAGGAATACGTTTTTAGATCTAAGTCATGCATATTTATTCGTTTCTCAAGTCAGCATTTCGATCTTAGGGTGACCATACGCATTAATAGAATTTTTAACTAGGATAAAGGCACAAAGCACTCTTGACACATCCGAGTGGTCTAAGTTGCCAAGCCATGTAAGTTTAAAAGGATTTATTCTTGTAGATATATTGAAATGATCCAATCCTTTTTTTTGTTTTTAAGATAATATTAAACTAGTGATCTCATATTCACTAACATTTTAACTCCAAATAATTTAATAGCGGAAATAAAACATCAATAATCAATAATATTAACCAGCAGTTATCCAATAACCAATAAACCAATAATAAATTATAGTAACTAATTTAATAATCATTCTAACATAAACCAAGTAACCAGCAATCCTAGAAAACATTCTAAAGATCTAACCCTAGCAACCTAACATAAGCCAGACAACAACCAATCGAACCACCAGAACATCCTCCTCTTCATTGCCTTGATTCCACGATCAATCTTTGCCTTTACATGCACCACAAACAACAATTGAGATGCATGAGTATTGTCATAAACGCTTAATGAGGCAACCCTTCCATCTACTAGGCTGTACACACAATCAACAGAGAATCCAATGTCCACCAAACAACAAACATACACAAACAAACCAAGAAATCAAGTATCAGCCGCCTGTTGAAAGGTTGGTGTCGACTGACACCCTCCTGGTGTCGACCGACGCTGCCTCTTGGTGTGACCGACACGCCTCCTCAACCCGAAAACCCTAGCAGCGTCGACCGACACCTCCACCTGGTGCCGACGGACACCTGCCCAAGTCTCCGTACCATCAATTCCTTGTCGTTGACCGACATCCACCTGGTGTCAATCGATACCCACCTGGTTTCAATCGACACCTGAAACGACCCGATCCGTTTTTTTTTTTGAATAATAAATAATAATAATAAATAAACTACAACTAGTGGTCCCATACCCACTAGCCACCTAACCATATTCACAATCAACAACGGAATAACAAATACCAATATCCAATGAATATCCAATAATAAAACCAATATTATAGCATAAGCAATATCCAATATTCAACCAACATGAAACATAGAACCAGCAACCTAAAAATGTTCTAATGACCCAACTTTAGCAACCTAGCAATGCCAGACAACATCCAATCGAGTCCTTAGAACATCCTCCTCTTCGTTGCCTGGATTCCACGATCACACTTTGCCTTTACCTACACCACAAACACAAATTGCAATGCATGAGTATTTTATAAACACTCAGTAAGGCAATCCTCCCATCTACTGAGCTATACACACAAGCAATAGAGACATCTCTAACCATCAACCAACAATCAAAAGTCAACAATAACAAACCAGCACTCTGCATCGACCAACACTAAGCAAGCCTCGACCGACACCAAAGGGGGTTGCATCGACCAACGCACGATTGCATCGATCGATACAAACTACACTTGCATCGACCGACGCATGCTCGACATAGCACGAAAATCCTATGTTTTATGCGCCGTCCTTACATTTGCATCGATCGACCGATGCATATGCCGAGCATCGTTTTCCCCCAAAGCTTCTCCCGGGATCTTCATTCCTACAACCACAAAACTCGATTCCAAGCCACAAGAAAGCTTCCTATCATCCCAAATAACAATCTAACAAGCCACACAACACATAACAAGCAGATTAGAGAAATCTCCAGCCTAGATAAGCCATGGTCATGCACTTACCTTTGAAAAGAAGCTTATGAACCTTAAAAAAGCAAGAACACACTCCTAGGAAGTTCCTACAACGATCTCAGCTACAGATCTTTATAGGAACAGCCTCCAATCACCAGAAATCACCAAGAACACTCAAGAACTCTTGGTAGGACATCCTCCTAAGAGTTCTTGAGTGTTCTTGGTGATTTCTGGTGATTGGAGGCTGTTCCTATAAAGATCTGTAGCTGAGATCGTTGTAGGAACTTCCTAGGAGTGTGTTCTTGCTTTTTTAAGGTTAAGAACCTTCTTGTCAAAGGTAAGTGCATGACCATGGCTGATCTAGACTGGAGATTTCTCTAATCTGCTTGTTATGTGTTGTGTGGCTTGTTAGATTGTATTTGGGACGATAGGAAGCTTCTTGTGGTTTGGGATCGAGTTTTGTGGTTGTAGGAATGAAGATCCCGCGAGAAGCTTTGGAGGAAAACGATGCTCGGCATATGCATCGGTCGATGCATTTTGTGCGTCGATCGATGCAAATGCGAGGACGGCGCGTAAAACTTAGGATTTTCGTGCTATGTCGAGCATGCGTCGGTCGATGCAAGTGTAGTCGCACAACCAACCACCCCTAAGCGACCAAGTAAACAAGAGAGATGGGCAGGAATACTTCATTCCCGCTCCAGCCACGGATTACAGATGGGACAAAGCTAGACATGCTCAAGTCACGGCTTGCATCTCATACCACTTCTTGAACCTTTCCTTCATCCTCGCCTCTGGCTCCCAAGTATGCTCCTCAACACCGTCATAGTCCCAAAGGACTCTCATCAATGGAACCTTCTTCTTCCAAAGTTCCTTGATCCTCCTCTCGAGAACCCTCACTTGTCTCGCCTCTAACGTCATGTTAGGCTGAAGATCCTCAGGAAACTTAGCTAACAACTGATCATCCTCGCGGAGACACTTCCACAACATCGACACATGTAAAACCTTGTGGAATGCACGCATAACCTCAGGCAACTCCAGCCTATATGCTACCGGTCCCACCCGCTCAATCACTCTGAACGGACCCATATACCTCGGACTCAACTTAGTCTCTATCAATAACCTGTTCGGACCCTGCAACATAGCCATCTTGAGGTACACTCTGTCTCCTACCTGAAACCGTACTTCTCTCCTCTTCTTATCAGCATAACTCCTCTGCCTATCATGGGCTTCTTTAATGTTCAGCTTGAGAACCTGAATCTTCTCTGAGGTCTCCTGAACAAAACTAGTACCATATATGCTCCTCTCCCCTACCTGAGTCCAACATAACGGTGTACAAAACGGCCTCCCATACAAAGCCTCATAAGGAGCTATCCCAATACACGCTTGAAAACTGTTGTTGCAGGCAAACTCGACCGAACACAGGTGATCCACCCAATGGCAACCCCAATCCAACACATTCATCCTCAGCAAATCCGCCAACGTTTGAATCTTCCTCTCTGACTGTCCATCTATCTATGGATGATAAGATGTACTCATATGAACCTTAGTGTCCATCTCTACCTGAAATGCCTTCCAGAACACCGAAGTGAACTTAGGATCCCTATCAGACACAATACTCGTTGGCACCCCGTGCAACCTGACTATCTCCTTCACAAATTTCTTAGCCAAGACCACTGCTCCATCAGTCTTCTTGATAGCCAGATAATGTGTCGACTTAGTCAACCGGTTCACAATGACCCAAATAGCATCAAAGTCCGAGACACTGACAATCCTACCACGAAATCTATCGTGATCATATCCCACTTCCACTATGGAATGGGAAGACTCTTCAGCAACCCGCCTGGAACCTGATGCTTTGCCTTCACTAGCTGGCACACATTGCACCTCGCGACCCAACTAGCCACATCCTTCTTCATCCTGACCCAGTGGTAGTACCTCTTGAGGTCACGGTACATCTTAGTCGCTCCTGAATGAACAGAAAACTTGCTCGAATGAGCCTCTCTCAGGATCTTCTACCTAAACTCCTCATCCTTGGGCACACAAATCCGCATGTGCACCAAAATAGTGCCATTAGCTGAGACCTGATACTCTGAATCCACAACCTTAGAGGCATTCACCAGCCTCAAATCCTTCTCCTGAGCCAAATGCACCATACTCAGAAAGTTCGCTCTGTCAGTCGCTTCCAAACCTAACGGCTCTTGAGATATAGCACACAAACTCAATGCACTAATCTCCTACCGGAGTCTCCATGTCCTGCTCCTGAGCCGAAACTGCCCTCTTCCGACTCAGAGCATCTGCAACCAAGTTAGCCTTACCAGGGTGATAAGCTATCTCCAAATCACAATCTGCCACAAGCTCCATCCACCGCCTTTGCCTCAAATTCAACTCAGGCTGAGTGAATATATACTTCAGGCTCTTATGATCTGTAAACACCTGCACTTTTGCAAAATAAAGATAGGATCTCCAAATCTTCAGGGCAAAAACTACAGCAGCCATCTCCAAATCATGAGTAGGATAGTTGTCCTCATGCTTCCACAACTGCCACGAAGCGTAGGCAATGACCTTCCCATGCTGCATCAACACACACCCCAAACCAACTCTGGATACATCAGTATAAACCACATAGGGTTCTCCCTACTATGGCAAAGCCAACACTGGCGTAGTAGTCAACATCTCATCCAGGCTTGCAAAGCCCTCCTCACACTCCTGTGACCAGACAAAAGGAACATCCTTCCCCGTCAACTTAGTCACAGGACATGCTCTGCTCGCAAAACTCTAAACAAATCTTCTGTAATACCCTGCTAACCCAAGAAAACTCCTGATCTCAGTGGCATTCTGCGGTCTAGGCCAATCTCTGATAGCCTGAATCTTCTCTGGATCTACAGAAACCCCATATACCGAAACAATGTGACCCATAAATCCAATCTCCCGCTGCCAGAAACTACACTTGCTCAGCTTAGCAAACAACTTCTGCTCCCGCAGCTTCTCCAGAACTGCCCTCAAATGCACTGCATGCTCCTCTGGGCTCTTAGAATAAACCAGGATATCGTCGATGAAGATGATGTCAGACACGTCATGAAACTCCTGAAACAAGCTGTTCATCAACCTCATAAACGTTGCTGGCGCGTTAGTGAACCCAAAAGGCATCACCACAAACTCATAATGCCCATACCTCGTCCTGAATGCAGTGTTCCTCACATCTGCCTCATCTATCAGAATCTGATGATAACCCGACGCCAGATCTATCTTGGAGAACCAAGTAGCACCTCTCAACTGATCCAACAACTCATCGATCCTGGGAAGAGGGTACTTGTTCTTCACAGTGACCCGGTTCAAACCCCGATAATCAATACAAAAGCGGAAACTCCCATCCTTCTTATTAACAATTAACACCGGCGCCCCCCCACAGTGACACACTAGGATGGATGAACCCCTTGTTCAATAGATCCTCCAACTGCTTCTTCAACTCTGCCATCTCTGCTGGAGCCATTCTATAAGGAGCCTTGGATAACGGTGTCGTTCCTGGTTCCAGTTAAATCGTTAAAGTATCATACCAAGATGGTGGTAACCCCTACAACGACTGGAACACGTCCTCAAACTCCTCCCAAACCGTGGACTGCCCCACTGACTCCGGCATCGAAATAGTGACCAAATAAGCCTCACAGCCCTTCTCGATCATCTTCCCAGCATGAATGCCAGAGATCAGGAGACTCACCAAAGTCGGTCTAACTCCCACAAAAACCAACTTCGCTCTTGGACACTCAAAACTTCACTCTACCCCGATAGCAATCCAGATGCACCTTATGCCTATGCAACCAATCCATCCCGAGAATAACATCATACAACTCCACTAGACTGATAGGCAATTCTGCTGGCCACGACCCTCCTGCAATCTGAATATCAACTTCTTTCTTCCGGCCAATAACCCTCAGAAACTTGCCTCCCACAACTCTGACAACTCCCGCACGCTCCCCGGGATCTCCTCTGATATCCACACTCTCTGCGCACTCCAGAGTAATGAAACGATGAGTAGCTTCAGAATCAAACATAACATGGGACTTAAACCCGCCCACCATCAAGGTCCTTACACAAACCTCATTTGTTGAGAACCTAACATTTTATCACAGGAAAAACATAAAATCTGAACTAATGAAATCCACAAAGTTAAATACCAGAAGTTATACCTGTGATCGCTCCGGCACTGGTTCCACCAGGCTTGACCGTCGTGTAAACCCGTGGTGCCTGCTCAATCCGTGCCACCTGCTTCCCTCTCGGCTGCACCTGCTGCAACGCTGCCACTGCAACTGGCTGCAACTTGGGACACAAGGGTCTCATGTGCCCTGGCTCCCTGCAATGATAGCATACACGAGCCGCTGCCGTCGGAGCACTCCTTTTGGGACAGCTAGCAACCTTGTGATCCTTCCTCCCACAACCGAAGCAACTCGCACCACTCGGTCTCTGCATAGCCTCCCACATTCTCTTGGTTCCCTGCGCAGGCTTGCCGCCCCTGCTAGAACCTCCATGATGCTGAGCCTTACTAGGCTGAACTGTTGGACTAACCGGCATTGTATGTGTCCAGATGTCCTCCTCGATCTCTACCGCAGCCTCAACCAGCTTGGCACGCGAAGCATAGCTCCGTCCTCTATAGTAAACCCTCAAGTCATCACGAAGAGCACTCATAAACCTTCTGATCTGGGCCTCCTCAAACTCCATATCCCGACCCCAATATCACAGAAGTCGACTGAACTCCAAATCCAGCTCCCGCACTGACCGTGTCCCCTGAGACAACTGCAAAAACTGCACCTCCAAACGATCCAATACCTCTCGGAAAATACTTGCGTTTGAACTCCCGCACGAAGTCATCCCAAGTCATCTTCCTCTGCACCCTCCTAGCAGCTACTGACCTCCACAACACCATCACCAATCAAATGGTGGATCCCTATGCCCACCCAAAACTCCTCAGGATATCTCAGAGTCTGGAAGTTACGTTCCACACTCGTCCTCCACGCATCTGCAACAGTAGGATCTGTACCACCCAAAAACCGTGCAGTCTCAATACCACGCATCTCCCTCAACATGGATACATAACGAGAATGCGTTCCTCCAACCGCAGCCACTGGCTGCCGCTCCTCCGCCACCACTGGTGGCACTACATGAGCCTGAGCCGGTGCTACAGGTGGCAACCGCTCCAACAACTGTGCTAGCAAAGCCGCAACATCAACTCCAGGGACTCCACCCGCTGGGAAACCCACACCCGGGACCCTAGCATCACTAGCCACTCGAGCACCAATACCGCCCCCTCCGGCCACACTCACATTATCTTCTTGGATACCCTGCGACTCGCCAACACTGGCCACACTCACAGAATCCTCTTGGGTACCCTGCGACTCGCCAACACTCTCAGCTGTCACACTCTGGTCCTCAGACTCGCTAACCACTTGGCCTCTGCCCCTACCACGACCACGACCAGCAACAGTATTACCTCTAGCCATCTGCACTATCATGAACAGAAAACTAAGCAATCAATTAAACAGAACACAAACTCACCGTTGAATCACACAGTAGGCTCGAAAAGGATGTTCAAGGACTCCATGCCACAAACAATTGACTAACTCACATAATCAATCAAGGCATGCAAAATCCTAAACATCTAGAGCACAAAGCCTAGTGAACCCAAACCCAGAACCGTAAGGGCTCTGATACCAAACTGAAACGACCTGACCCGTTTTTTTAAAAATAATAAATAATAATAATAATAATAAATAAACTACAACAAGTGGTCTCATACCCACTAGCCACCTAACCACATTCACAATCAACAGCGGAATAACAAATACTAATATCCAATGAATATCCAATAATAAAACCAATATTATAGCATAAGCAATATCCAATATTCAACCAACAGGAAACGTAGAACCAACAACCTAGCAATGTTCTAATGACCTAACTCTAGCAACCTAGCAATGCCATACAACATCCAGTCGAGTCCCTAGAACATCCTCCTCTTCATTGCCTGGATTCCACGATCACACTTTGCCTTTACCTGCACCACAAACACAAATTGCAATGTATGAGTATTTTATAAACACTCAGTAAGGCAATACTCCCATCTACTGGGCTATACACACAAGCAATAGAGACATCTCTAACCATCAATCAATAATCAACAATCAACAGTCAACAATAACAAACCAGGACTCTGCATCGACCGACACTAAGTAAGCCTCGACCAACACCAAAGGGGGTTGCATCGACTGATACAAGCTACACTTGCATCGACTGACACTCCCACTGCATCGACCGACGCATGCTCGACATAGCATGAAAACCCTAAGTTTTACGCACCGTCATCACATTTGCATCGACCGACGCACAAAGTGCATCGACCGATGCATATGTCGAGCATCGTTTTCCCCCGAAGCTTCTCGCCGGATCTTCTTTCCTACAACCACAGAACTCAATCCCAAGCCACAAGAAAGCTTCCTATCGTCCCAAATAACAATCTAACAAGCCACACAACACATAACAAGCAGATTAGAGAAATATCCAGCCTAGATTAGGCATGGTCATGCACTTACCTTTGCCAAGAAGTTTATGAACCTTAAACAAGCAAGAACACGCTCCTAGGAAGCTCCTACAACGATCTCAGCTACAGATCTCTACAGGAACAGCCTCCAATCACCAGAAATCACCACAAACACTCAAGAACTCTTAAGGAACTTTTTCTCTCTTTTGTTTTCTCTCAAAAGCGGCTAAACACGACTAATGAAACAAAAATTCGAGTTAAGGTTTTCCTTTTCTCTTTCCTCCAAAACACAGCGTTTAACTTAAGTTGAACCGATGAAAACCAACTTTGCATTGATCGATGCATCCCCCAAACCAGGATTTTGGATCGCGGATGTTACAACATCGATCCCGCATAAGCGTTCTGCTTGAAACTGATGGTTTGTTATTCGCCTTCCACCGCCTCCAAATCATCCAAAGCTCTTCCAAAGGCTACGAAAGACCATAGAAACCATGAAACAACCACAACAAGCAAGGAAACAACCAGAAACAGACATAAAAAAAGAAAAAGAAATGAATCCCAGGCTTAGATCAGCCATGGTCATGCACTCACCTCTTTAGCAGGAGAATTTCAACCAAGCAAAGACGAAACACCTCTTAGAAAGCTTCTATCTTGTTTCTAGCACCAGATCTCCACTCCACATGAACAGATCTCTTAAACAAAGCCAAGAAACTCCCAAAAACTCCAAAACTCTCAAGAACACTATTTCTCTTTTCTAATTATCTTGAAACGATAATTAGCATCCACTGAAACCCTTTTCACAAAAAGAATGGTATTTTCAACAGAAAGTAGTATTGTATAATTTAACTATATAAAGAGAGGTTAATATGGTAGAAAAGCTCTATTATTTTGTATATGGGTCAAATATATATATATATATATATATATGTAAATTTAAATTACATTTACATCAAATTGGATATAGATTTTGTATAATTAAAATGTATTAAGAATACATAAATTGGTGAATAAATATAAGTGATTTAAGATTGAGATACATCTAATATTGAATATAAATTATATAGTATTCAATAATGCAATCAACCATTACTTCGAATAATAGATTTTAGAATAACTTTTTTTTACTGACAAATAGGAAACTTTACTTTATATATTCAAAGGATTGAAATTTTACAAGTATAGGATTAAAACAAAAACAAAATTGATGATAACAAAAGACAGTAGACTGCACAATTTATATATATAGTTTAGCAAGTTGGACAGTTTTCTGATTTAGCTTTGATTGGGTAGCTTAATATTGCGAGTTGGATGTTTGTGAACCATATTACAAAAGAAGAATTAGGTATGTTCTTATCGGTAGGCAAGAGGCATCAATTCCCAATACTTCTCGTAAAGAATAAAATAAGTAAAACATAAATCAAGAACTAAGTTTTTTATAGCGTATTTTAATCAATTCAAACGGTATAATAATCTTTGTAATCATAATTTATACTAATTAAGGTCAACTGAACATGTAAACAATATATTATAATCTATTGTGGATTAAATTATTACCATTACCGTTTTACAGTATGAGTTCAATCTTGTTGTAAGAAGTAAGAACTAAAACTATTGTTGTACTTTGTTAACCCCTGAATAATGTAATGGAGAGATACGTTTTCAACGCAAACAAAGATATACACTGATGGCCATCCATATCAGTAAGAAAGGTTCCTCTCAGTCGAGGACCATCCAAAACATTCTTCCAAATAAACATCTTTTATATTCGTATGCGGCTATACTGTATCCACTAGTTTTGAAAGATATGCTCGTCTTTCTTAATACTAAACTATATATTGTATTATTACTATGAAAATATGCATTAGAGATTGTCAACCGTTGCATGTCGGTATTTCAAATTAAAAATAGTAATTAAGATTACGTTTTAGATATTGATATAGGTTAGACTTATTTAAATTCATACTACATAGTTTTTTTTTTGTGCAACTTTTAATTTTATACTAGTAATCGACAAATTCTAACCTATAATCTAGTCCTTACTAGGGATATAAAGTAATACGATTTGTCAGGATCAAACTTCGATGGAAATAAACTGAATACATTTCTCTACATATTTATTATACAAAGATTTCCTTACAAATATAATTCTTTTTATCTTCTATATATCAGCAAATCACATGCTGATTTGAGTGAGATTAGAAACCATAAACCATAAGAAAAAAAAATATATCAATTATCTTCACTCTTCAGTGCAAGTAAAAGTATGCATAAAGATTACACTAGTTCTCTAACATAAATGTTTACTAGTTTACTATGCTTACTGGTTAGTTTTTTCTTTAATTGTTTTTTTTTAATTATCCATTAGTTATCAGTTTTATTTTCTCTGGTGATAATTCAGTTACTTAAAGAGAATAATTTGGACCTGTAATTTTCGTGAGAATTAATATATTAAAATTATTTTTTTTTGCACTGAATTAGTCCATTAACAACTTGTTTGTGTTATTTATATATTTTGTTTTTTTGCCAAGAAACCAGTTCTGTAGGTTGTATTTTATGTAAAATCTATCTCTACATCTAACAAAAGAAAGATTTTAGGAATCTATTCAATTTATCTCATGATACTCTTTTTTTGACTCGCGTAACCGCGCGAGTTTAATACTACATAATATTTTTAGCATTTGTTTTTGAATTTAAGAGTTTAGTTTTGAGATATTTGGTATATAATTTGTTTAAAATACAATTCAATATTTTTTATTAACATTTTGGTCAATTTTAACATTTGAAAGATTTGAAAAATGTATGGATTCAAGTATAAGATGGTAATGTATGCGACTAAAGGTCTTAAAATAATTTCAAACAAATATATCTTCATAGTTCTAATGTTATAATTGTTCGAGAATATTAAATAATATTTAAGAAAACACTTTGTATTAGCAACATTATTAATATGCAAACATCCAAAAAATAAGGGGAAAAGAGCATTATACTTGCTACATTGTTATTGTGTCTCAGCCTGGGCACCAATACCCGTTACCCGTATTCGACCCGTTACTCGGCTCGTACCTGTCCCGAAAAAAAGGATACCCGCAATCTTAGGGACGAGTGAAGGGTATTATAATTATATTACCCGTGAGTAAGGGATGAGTATAGGGTATTAGTTTAGTTTTCAATACCCGTCCCGTTACTCGTCCCTTTACCCGTTTTGTTACCGACCCGTAAATACCCGTTAATGTTTTGTATTATTATTATATATTATTAATTTATAAATATATTCTATAGTTTGAATTAAAGTCTAAGTTCAATATAGCCCAATTGAAATGATATATACAAAGCCCAATTCAATTAATATATCCACAAAACCACAACCCAATTGAGTTCTTCCTTTTTCGGATTTCGGAATATGAAAATATGAAATTATTGACATTTATGAGTTCTTCTTTTTGCGGTTATTGACAGTTTGTTTACCGAGTACTCGTTTTTTCGGGTATCCGTTAAAAGGTTGGGTATTTAAAGGGTCAACTAATTTTTACCGGGTACCCGTTAAAGGGTCGGGTATTTAAAGGGTCAACTATTTTTTACCGGGTACCCGTTTTTCCAGGTACCCGTTATTTAAGGGACGAGTACGAGTAATTTTTTTTTATTACCCGTTAGGGTCGGATCGGGTAAAGGGTATCGAAAAATTCAAGGGTACCCGTCCCGTGCCCAGCCCTAATTGTGTCACAAAGATTTAGCCCAGTCTTTTTAATTTCTGCCTTTTGCTTGATTACAGACTATTAAATTACAGATAAATAATCTTTTACTATAATAATAAGATTTGTGCAATAACATTCTATATTTAATTTTGAATTTAATTTCTTATATTACAATAATTGTAGCAAAAAAAATATTAAAGATTTGCGTAAAATTCATCAATTATGTTGTTTACCATTGGGAACATAAATATAGTTTTACGTATTTTAATTTTTTTTCTAATTATCTTTTATAGATTGCATCATCCAATGTGTAATACATTTAGTATTTTTAAGACAAAAATATCAGACATGCTATTGCCATCACACCACATCCAATACAAAAAAAAAAACCAAAATTATATTATTGATGATATTAACAATAAATTGAGTTCTTAATTAAAATAAAATCAATGAATAAATTTTGTTTTCAAATTTAAGCACACCATCTCTAAAATTCCAAAATAGCACCATATTTAAAAATTAAATTTTTAAATTAAATCAGAAACTCTAATTACTAAACTTTATTACCTCAAATCTATACCCTAAGTGTAAAATAGAGAACCCAAACCTAAAAACAAAAATCTAAAAAATAATTTAAATATTATAATTATCTTATTGTGCTAATTTTAGAAATTTGTGAAGTGTGTTATAATTATTTATAAAACTTATTTTGGTGATATTTTAGGTTATTTCTCTTTATGTTATCTTTGTGATGTTTAATAATCTCTGAGTTCTAGAATTAAGTTATTTAAATATTTGTAAATTGGGGAAGTCTCTTTAGTCATGTAATTAACGGTTCACAACTGCAACTTTCACACCAAAAGTTTGAGTCAACTAAATCGTGTTATCCCGTATAGTACAAATTGACTATAGATCGGATCTTATCGATCCAAAGATGTAAAGAAAAAAAAAAGAATTGATTTAAAAGATCTTCACATCCTATTTTTTTTTTTTTTACAATTTAAGAAATGTGGATTAGGTCCCAAAGATGTATAAAAAAAAAATTCAATCTTAAATATATTCTTTAGTTTTTTAGTTATACACTATGCATTCACTTTCCACACTAGTGATAGTTTTATTTGTTATTAATTTTGTGTTACTATCTAAAAATAAATATGTATCAATTAATTTTGTTGATGATGTATGTTGTTACAACATTTGTTTCAGTTTTAGTGATATTAACGATATGTGCAAGCAGTAAAATAAAGCTGTTAAATTAAATATATAGCGATGTTCAGATATTAAAAAATAAATAGACATCTCATAAAAGTATTTGAGATGTTTAAATATAGTTTTTATTAGGAAATCGATGAGATATTATCGAGTCCGAATACTCTCGTGGAGTGGTATTGTGGTGGATTGTGAAAAACAAAACCAAAACATATTCCAAAAAAATCCTATTCCGATAAGGAGGATTCACAGTTAAAAACATATAAGTATAAAATCTAACTAGGATCAGTTCCAAATTCCATTACATTCCACAAATTTGGTCCACACTAGAATTCGGTCTCGGTCAATCTCATTCTCATTGATCACGACGTGCTATTAATTTTTAATAATTTACAATATACACAAACATATATACCAAGAGTATCTATATTCAATTTAAAATATATACTAGTAAGAAAGTAATGTGGCTAAATATTTATAAAATTTACAGTATGTATCATAATAATTTTCTTTTAAACTAATGAAAATTAGAAAATGAAGAAAATTAGTTTGTCAACTAAAAAGTTCATTTAATTAAATCTATAAATATTTTATACAAAACTATAGTTTACATATTTGAAGTAAGCAAATTTATCGTTTTAAAAAAAAATATTTCAATTTATTTTTTAAAATCTCATCGTTTAATAAAGCATAAAATATCTTATGGAATAGTTAAAATATTAATAGACCCTAAGCCAAGAAATTTCTTCAAATGTCAATGTTGTATCTTATTATGTAGTTAAATATTGAAAAAAAGATGGCTAACTATATGAAGTATAGCTGAATACATGGTCACATATACCAAGTATATTATTGTATACTTAACTACACGAAGTATATGTGTTACATGGCCACGTGTATGAACTATATGACGTCATGTGTTCAACATCATAGACATACAATCTGGTACACTGATTGATTATTTCCGGTGAAGACCGGTGTTAACTCCAGCGTTGACCAAAAAAAATTCTAAAATTAAAAATAAAAATTAAAAAATTACTATATTTAATCATTTATGATTTTTATTAAAAAATATTTTATTCAATATCTAAATATTTTTTATATATTTTTAATGTATTTATTTTTGGAGGATTATCAAAAATACCTCTTTTCCTATGTCATTTTTTAAAAAATGCCTGTTTATGTTGTCCATTTTCAAAAATATTCATTTTCTATATATAAAAAAAACTAAATTCTAAGCCTTAAACTCCAAATACTAAATCATAACTCCTCAAAACTATATCATAAATGTAAAATAGAGAATCCAAACCTTTAAAAAAAATTCTAAAAACTAAATTAACATTCTTATACTTAGTTAATTTTTAATTTTAAAGCTAAACTAATATATATAAAAAATCACTAATAGTTATTTTCAAGATATAATATAAAGTTATTTGCAAAAATACTCTTATTCTACACCCTTTTGCAAACATACCCTTAAATCAAATCTATTGTTTTGCTAAAATGAATTTTTTGTAACTTTATTTTTTATATATTAAAAGTAAATATTGTGAATTTTGTTGTTGTTTTTTATATGTTATTTTGAGTATGTAAATTTTAAAGTAAAGAGTATCTAAAATTTTGTATAACATTTACCATGCAAGAGTGAAGAGTCATATACTCAATCTATTATTTTCTAATGAAAGTAGTTGAATTTGATATAATTTATTTTGTATTATTTTAATAATCTGATTATCAGATATATATATATCTTAAAAATAATTATAAATGATTTTTATATCTTTATAATTATTTTCTATCTTGAGAATAGTTATAAATGAATTTTTCTAGTTTGAAAATAATTATAAATGATTTTTATTTAACTATTTACTTTAGTTTGAAAAATAAAAAGTAACTAATTATAAGAATGAATATATTAGAGATGTATAAAAAATATTTGGATATTGAATAGAATATGTCTTTTAATCATGAAAAACCATAATTGATTTAGTATAATAATTTATTATTTTAATTTTAAATTTTGTAAAAATTAAAATATTTTTTTTTGTTATTGTTGGTCAACGCCAGAGTCAACGTCGGTCTTCGCCGGAATCAGTCAACCGGTGTACTGAATTATATATTTATGGTGTTGACCGCATAACATCATATAGTTCATACATGTGGTCATGTAATACATATACTTCGTGTAATTGATTATACAATAGTATTCTCGGCATGTGTGACCATGCATTCTCCGATACTTCATGTAGCGATATCATTTTTCCTTAAATATTTGTGTTCTAGTTGTTCAGTACTTATTCAGCTTTTTACGAAAATTCCAAAATTTTAATTACTAAAACTATAAATTAACAAAGTTAAAACTATACTATTTTGTTAATTTATATAATTTATCAATATATTAATCAATTTGTAAATTGAATTTGGAACCAAAAAAGGTATATTGATTTGTCAACACGTTTGTCTATAAACAAAATAATGCATAAGCCTTCAACTTTGAAGTCAACAAAAAATGGATAATGGTGATTTGTTTTTTGTCAACACGTTTTTTTATAAATCTTAACAAACACAACAATACTACACCTTTTTCTTTCTCTACATAATTGCAGTTACCTAATTATGAACCACAATTGTGCTAATTCACAGATTAATCATAAAAAATATATATATATCAAATAAAAATGTATTTCACGTTTAAATTTGCATTTAATACCTAAGTCATTAACTTTCCCACTTTTTACCCATCAACTCATATAATTTATCAACTAATTTATTTCTCATCTTAGGTAAGCAGCATCATCATCCTCCACTTTATAGAGAGCAAGATAATATAACTAATCAGCATAAGAACATTAGTCGAGTGAAGTGAGATCGTAGACATCTAATTTTATAAAAGGCCCAACAACAGCAAAAATCATATACAAACCACCCAACGCAGCATTGGCAATAAAGTTTAAACTTGTAAGAATTTAGCTGTTGTTGAAGAACTCTTGCGGGATTATGGATGGACAGAACTTCTTTGCCACAAACTTGTACTGCAAAATAACAAAACCACAATCGTTATTAGACATAAAACAACTAAGCCATCATTTCTTGATTCCTCTTACACAATCAAACTTACTTTGTGTTGGCTGTACTTCTCTCTCACAGCAGGTAGAGTAGAGCCGTGAGCAGTACTACACAATCGTTGAAGATCTTTCACACATCCTCTCAACTCCAGGGCTTTATATTGCGTATAGTGTTGCAATGTCGGATTCTGATCCAACCAAGAAACAACAACAAACTCATTTTATTAACATGATCCTTTAAAGAGTAAAAAAATAGAGTTTTAAAGTCTGTTTAAAAAACATACCCATGGTCTTACTGTTGGCTCTAGAATGTACTTAGCCAAGAAAATGGAAGAAGCAGCAACGAGTGAAGGGGAATGAGAGAGCATTGTGTACTCCAGAAGCGATAATTCCGCAATGTAGTTGGCCATACATTCTAGTTGCATCGATGGAGTTTCATGAACACCATGAGCAGCTCGAACAAAGCGTCTGAATATCAAGTTTGGTGTTAGTACACAATTGTATGATCTGTTTCGTAAATGCAATCATCTTACTAACCTTAGAAAGCATTTGGTAGTTGGGGCAGTCATTTCAAACTTCAAGTAATTCAGAACATCGGATTCCATATCAAGAACCTACAAAGCCAAAAAGAAACACAATCAAAATCAGTATCTTCTTATTAGTGAAACCTTGACCTCACTTATCAAATTCGTTTGGAAAAAAACACACAAACAAACCTCATCCTTGAGATATGTATTGTCAGTGATGTAACAGAACTCCTCAACTTGTGGTGCACAGATCTCTTCATATTTTGCTGCAATCATCATACATGCGACACCAAGCAACTGAAGTTTCTGCCTACAAATCAGATTCCCTGACAGATACCTGTCTATGTAGTTCACTGTCAAATACAACGTCTCAGGTACAAGCCTATACTCTTCTGACACCTAGAAGAAAGCCCACAAAAATGAAAAACATCGGAAAGAGTGACCAAAGCCATCACATTTTCAAAATGTTGTTAACTAAATAAATAATTCACCTCAACAAGCCAATCAACTAGGATACCACGCATACTGGAATTCACATCTTTCTGAACTTTCTCCATGAAATCAACCGCAGGCCGCTTCTTAGCCTTAACCACATAGAAGAAGAAAAAAACTAAAGATTCAGAAACCATAGAGCAACACAGAAATCCAAAAATCTCACATTGTGTGGTTCAAGTTATCACCTCAGATGCACGAAGATGCTTATAAATGTCACAAGCAAAGGTTGCACACAACTGTGGATCCTCAGTGTTACTATCAATGTCAACAACCTGACTCTTGTCCAATTTCATATCAGACAACACATCTCTACTGCAAAAATTACCTGCAAAAATTCAAAATCCATATAAAGAACAAATCTAATAAACAAGAGAATCATCATTAACTTAAAAGCATACATTTTACATACCCAAAGTCTCAGAAGTCGGAGATATGTAAAGATTACTCAATGCTTTCCTTTCAATAGAAACAACAGCAGAGACTTCTTTGTTATCAATATACTCAACTTGAGGACTCTTGTATGAATCACATAAAGACATGGTATCGTCCATCGAAACAGACCCATCATCAGATTTGCTAGGTGATGAAGAAGAAGAAGAAGAAGAAGAAGACACTTTAACACCACAATGGCTTTGCTCATAAACAACTTTGCTTGGAACTACGCTTGGTTTAACACTTAGTTGCAGTGGTATAATAACACTCGCATTTACACAAACAGGTTGTGTTGTTGGTGCCAACTTCAATTTCGCAGACTTGTTCGAACAATGTACCTATACAACAACAAAAATTGAATTCAGTAAACACATTACAGTAACCGATTCTTCAAATCAAATCACATAAACAACAGATTTGAGGAAAAAAATTGATGGAATTGGAACCAACCGAATCAGAAGATGAATTAGGGAATCGGGAGGAGTTTTTTTGATTAGTGATGTTACTCAACGGTGCTCGTTTCTTCGTCATCACAGGAGCCAAAGGTTTCACTGAATTCTCCGATGAAGATGATGATGGTGGTGCTCGACGTTTTGCCATTGAAGATTTCGTCGACGATGCGAACGAAGATCGTCGATTCTGATGAACGTTTGACATTTTTTATTTTTTTTTTTTGGGGTAGAAGAAAAAAAAAAAAAAAAAAAAATCTCTCTCTCTTTGAGAATCTTCAATTTAGGAAGGAAACGTCGAGTCGTTTTAATGGCCAAGTGAAGAGAGAAGAAGAGACTTTAAAAACAACCAAAGATGCTTTTTGAATTTTTTTGAAGAAACGATCCTCACCGTTGATTTTGAAGTTTAGATTTGTCTCGGAGCGTGCACAAGTTTTATAGGTTTATGTCTGTTATTTTAGTGTACATCACTGACCTTTTATATTTTGACACGTAAGAATAAAATAATGCTCGTGGCGTTTTTGGCTTTACAGGGAGATATTGTGTGACAGTCAAAAAAACAAGAATCGGTTTGGTTTACTTTTGAATTCGAATTTCAAACGGCTGAGGGAAAAGATTATATTAAAAAAAATTTTCGAAATTCAAACGGTCACCTTTGGACTTTTTTTAGAACAGCTCGGAGACATAAACAACAAAAAGGGTACCTCATACATTGAAATCAGGAGCTATTTTTTTTTTTTTTCTTTTTCAAATTGTTTTGGCCACGAAAGAAAAATAATACTTATAAAAATGAACCTATATGTTGTGTTAGTGTTACAAAACGTGATATATAAGAGATTAGATCTACAAGATTTGATTATGATATGTTATGGGTGGTACTGTTTGGCTAAGTAGAATTAATCAGAACTAGTTGGTATTATCAATTCAGCTTTGAAAAACCAGGACGACCAACAAGTTCGATCCATCTCCAACACCCGATGGCTACAACTTCAAAAATATTAGATTCGAGACGAGAGCTAACGCTTCTTAATTTGCGGTTTCTCTTATTGGTTTACCTTGTAATATCTTTTATATGTAGCACAATAAATAACGTTAGCCACTTAGCCTCATAAATTAAAGCAAACTATGTTACATGGCAGTGAATAAAGCCGAACTTGTTAAAATTTTGAAGGAACTATGTGTACGACCGCAAAAATTTGAAAATAAAAATAGTTGAGTAAATTAAAAAAAAAAAAAAAAAAAAACGATTAACAAAAGAATAAAAATAAACCCATATAGATATTATCTCTTTCTTGAATTCAAACTATATCCCGCAGTGTGGCGGTTTATAAGTATATATGAATTGTATCTAATCATGAAACTGTATCACAACAATTGATTACAATATACTCTTGTGTTACTTACAATTTTTTAGAGAAAAAGACGAGAGAGAGATGCTCGTTGCTTTTCTAGAAGCAAGCGGATAAGTTTTGGTTCGAAAATTCATGAATCGTGAACGGATTTAATGGGGGGTCGGAGCAAGATGATAAGACATGGACGACTTGGCCTCGTTGCGCTAATGGACAGAACACTCGGTCATGTTCTGATCCGGTTTTGACTTTTTAAAACTCGATTTAGTTTTATTTCTATTATGCAATCTTTTCATTTTTAAGATTAAAATCTAACATGTGTGACAAAAATATAATAGGGGAATTGCATTGTATAATCCCCTAAAAAAACTTTATAATTCATTGATGGTTATAATAACCATAAAAAGGTGATATAATCTGTATTTTCTATAATAATTACAAGATTAACTCTATATTACCGTTTTCTACCACCACTTCCTATCACCACCTCCGTTCACCACCTCCAGCAACCACTTCCGGCGCCGGCAGCCACCAACTTTGGCCACCATCTCTGGCCATCACTTCCAGCCTCCTCCGGCGGGCACCACTTTCGGCGACCATCACTTCTGGCCTCCTCTGGCGGCCACCACCTTCGGCGGTCATTACTTCTGGCCACCACCTCCAACCACTTTCCTCCACCATCTCCCTTCACCACCTCTATCTTTGACCACTGTCCACCCCCAGCAACAACCACCTCAGGCCACCCTCCACCACCACCTCCACCAAACCATCAACACCCCAATTGGTAGATTTTACTACCCCTTATGTTATTTACTTTTTTTTTGTAATTCGTTTTTGATAGCACTTAATTTTTTGAATTAATATGCTATATCTTTAAATACATTTCAGATTTTGGATACCACACTAATTCATCTAATATAATATTAGTTGCATAAATTGTTTTTTTTCTGAAAAAACAATCTTTGTGGGCTTAAAGATCGAGCGTGGGACAGTTACGGCGGCACGCGTGTGTGGTTTGTATAAAGGTCCATCTTCTCATGCACTATAAAGTGTCCTCTTTCAATAGCTAGAAAAATGCACATATTGGTTATCAATAGCTTTCAAGCTAACCACTTTGAATAGCAATTTATTATTCAATAGAAATATTTGTATTCTAACACACTTTTGTAAAAAAAAAAAAAAAAGAGTGAACGACATCCACACCCACTTTAAATGAAAACTCTTGCATGTAAACCTATTTTGCATATTTGGTGTACTTTTCCTTGTTCTTTTGCTTGTGTGATTAATTTTTTAGACAATTTTACCCCTGTTTCTGTTTTAAAAGACAAAGTAAACAATGAAATTGTTATGTGTGTTATAACCGTCAGATTGAAACAAATAATAACATCCGATGGCTGGAGTTAATTTTGTAAAAGATGTGTAACTAGAGAGAGTGAAGGCCTTGTACTTTTTTTCTCTTTCTTTTTCTTTTGTTGGATTATTTCTCCCCCACCTCTCTCTACTTTTATCGTCATTGTTTTGTGTTATTATTACAAAATAATTAAAAATATATATTTTGTATACTAGATTATAATTACAATTGTTCTTTATTTTAAGATCCATTTTTTTATATTTTAGGTGAATAAGTTAAATATTACTCTTTTTTGACAGAACATATGTTTTTTTTTTGTTTATTGATAAGTGGATGACATGGTATAGTTTATGGATACTTAAACATTTAAAAACATATCAAAACCTAATTAATCAAAAAATTGTAAGTTTGGTAAATTAGTCATGAATAACTAAATTTTTTAAAAAATAATACAATTATTCAAGGTCAATGGTAAAATTTATTATCATATGTGTAGTTATTATCAACAAATTATATATATTTGTACAAAAGATTATGATTACATTTTTTACATTTTAAGATATATTTTGTCTATTTTATATGAATAAGTTATATCTATTTTTATCTGAACATTTAGAGTTATAATTTAGTGTTTAGGGTTTTATAATTTAGGATTTAGGGTTTAGGATACAATGACAACATCAAATCCATATATTCATGGTCATGTAAATACCAATATAATTTTAAATATAATTTGTGGGTTTAGGGTTTATGAATAACTAGATTTTGGGTTTATAATTTAAATCCATATATAAATATAATCCATATATTTTAAACTTTAAGAAATTACAGAGGTTTAGGGTTTATAATTTTAAATCCACATATAATTTTAAATATAAAAACATTATATCAAATCCATATTGGTCATAAACCCTAAATCTCTAGAACCTACAAATTATATTTAAAATTATATTGGTATCCACATGACCATGAATATATGGATTTGATGTTGTCGTTGTATCCTAACCCTAAATCCTAAATTATAAAACCCAAACACTAAATTATAACTCTAAATGTTCAAATAAAAATGGATAACATATAACTTATTCATATAAAATAGACAAAATATATCTAAAAATGTAAAAAAATGTAATCATAATCTTTTGTAAAAAAATGTAATCATAATTTATTGATAATAACTACACATATGACAATAAATTTTACCATTGACCTTGAATAATTGTATTATTTTTTAAAAAAATAGTTATTCATGACTAATTTACCAAACTTACAATTTTTTGATTAATTAGGTTTTGATATGTTTTTAAATGTTTAAGTATCCATAAACTATATCATGTCATCCACTAAACAAAAAAAAAAATGTTCAGTTAAAAATGAATAATATTTAATTTATTCACCTAAAATATGACAAAATGGATTTTAAAATAAAGAACAATTGTAACTATAATCTATTATACAAAATATATATATATATATATATTATTTTGTAATAATAACACAAAACAATGAAGATAAAAGTAGAGAGAGGTGGGGGAGAAATAATCTAAAAAGAAAAAGAAAGAGAAAAAAGTACAAGGCCTTCACCCTCTCTAGTTACACATCTTTTACAAAATTAACTCCAGCCATCAGATGTTATTATTTGTTTCAATCTGACGGTTATAACACACATAACATTTTATCATTTATTTTGTCTTTTAAAACAGAAAAATAGATAAAATTGTCTAAAAAATTAATCACAAAGCCAAAGAACAAGGAAAAGTACACCAAATATGCAAAATAGGTTTACATGTAAGAGTTTTCACTTAAATGGGTGTGGATGCCATTCTCACACCGCTATTTGCACATACACCTACTTTTCCAACATCTAATAATATATACACCCACTTTCCACTACTCCTACACTTTCTCCATTTGAAATTACATTTTACCCCTCGTTCTTCTACACTCACTTTCTACCTTTTTTTTTCCACCCAACTTTCAACTACACAAAAAACTGCTATTAAAAAAAAAACAATTTGCTATCTTCTTCATTTTCTTTTCTCCGCCATCAAAATAAAAACTCTCTCTCTCTCATTCAGCGCATCAACTAAAAATCTAAAGAAAATTTACAAAGAAACCAATAACAAATTCTGACAAGGGTGGAGATCCAAAGTAAGAGAATTCTTAAGATCATGTGAAATTTGATATCGGGTTTCTTAGTTTGATTGTCATTTTACTGATTGATTGTTGTAATGAGTCTTGGGGTTTACATGATTGATCGATTTTGATTCTTGTGATTTCCAGAATTATATGCTTATTTAAAAGATTAGATGTACTTAATTGTGATATTTGGTGTTAAGTGTTGAAAATTATAAGATGTTGTGGACGCGATTACTTACAGATTTCAAGGTTTATATGTTTTGTTTAAGCTTTGTCTTGATTCACGTGGATTGGGGTTGCTGCTTCTTCTTTACAATTGACGGGTTAAGAACATGTTGAAAAATCACGGTTAATGACCATATTATATGCTTAATTAAAAGATTAGATGTACTCTGCAATCCATTCAGATATATCCACATGCTCGTGTCCAACAAGAACATGGAAACTGCAAAAATAACGAAAGCACAACACTATAAAAACAGAGTATCGTAAAAACAGAGCAACAGAAGCTAAAACAAAGATAAAACAAGTACGACCATTACATGCTTGGGAGAGTTATTGCATATCACAGATGGTAAACTTAAAAAACAATACGCAAAGGAGTGATTTATTTTCTAAAAACAACAAACACAGTTGTATTTAAGTTTCTTGATTTAGTTTTTTCTTTCTCCCAACATTACTATACTTACAGAATATGAACGAACAAAACACCAATGTATCCATAATACCATGTACACATGGTTATCAGTTGTAGCAACAAAACTAAA
Source organism: Camelina laxa (assembly GCA_024034495.1). Classification (NCBI taxonomy): domain Eukaryota; kingdom Viridiplantae; phylum Streptophyta; class Magnoliopsida; order Brassicales; family Brassicaceae; genus Camelina; species Camelina laxa. The sequence continues at coordinate 9,975,775 of CM043884.1, forward strand.
CTAAATAATATCAGAGCAAAAGAAAGCATGTGCTCGGGTCCAAACTTATCAAAGCAGAAGAAAGTATTGGTAGATACTGAAAGAAAACGTATTAGGTTGCTTGAATTGTTTGTAACGGAAAACAGAAAAAACATGTGCTCGTGTTCAACAAGCATATGTATGTCCACAAATTAGGGTTAATGACCGCATGGTCAAAGTTTTGTGGATGGGCATAAATAAAAATCATGAATCTTAGTGTCTGGATATGCTTTGTATTCAAATTCATGGAGACTTATCCATAGTTTTTCTATCCATTAAACTTTGTTTGTTTTATTTTTAAGTTGACGTCTGTAACTAGGGATGTTAATATGGGTCAGCAAACCCATTTATTAAATGGTATGTTGAACTAAAATGAGCCCATTTCTACCCATTTATGGGAAAAATTAAATGGGGTTAAATAGGTTTCCCCATTTAATCTCATTAATTATATGGGTTTTATCATAAATAAATAGGTAGCCATTTAGACCCATTTATATTAATATTTTTATTAAATAATTATCATATAAAATTATATTTTTTGTGCCAAAATTGTAAAATCACATTTTTCTGCCAAAAACATAAAACTATATTTTTCTAAAAATCGTGGCTTCTCTCAAAAATGTGTTTTCCCGCCAAAACCGCAAAAACGTGATTTTCTGTCAAAACCGCAAAAACATGTTTTCTCGGCAAAACTGCAAAAAACGTGTTTTCCGCTAAACCGCAAAAACGTGTTTTCCCGCCAAAACCGCAAAAACATGTTTTTCTGTCAAAACCGCAAAACGTTGTTTTCCGTCAAAACCGTAAAAAATGTGTTCTCCCGCCAAAAGTCGCAAAAAATGTGTTTTCCCGCCAAAACCGCAAAAACGTGTTTTTCCTCCAAAATGCAAAAACGTGCTTTTCGCCAAAACCGCAAAACGTGTTTTTAGCCAAAACCGTAAAAATTGTGTTTTGCCGCCAAAACTATAAAAAATGTATTTTCCCGCTAAAACCGCAAAACATTGTTTTCCGCCTAAAAACAAAATTGTCTTTTTTATCAAAATATTTTTTTCCCAAAACCATATTTTTCGCCAATAAACCAAAATTGTCTTTTGTTATTAAAATATTTTTTTTCTTAAAATTATATTTTCTCGCCAAAACTGAAAAATTCGAGTTTTTTATTATTACAAATATTCTCACAAAAACATTTTTTCCTACCGCCACAAAATTGCATATTATCACCAAAATTATATATTGGGTTCAATAGGTTAAATGGGCCATGTATGTTTAAATGGGTATTGTTATTTGGGTTTCAAATATATATGAGTTTAAATGGGTTTATACTTAAATGGGATGGGCTTAAATGGGATGGGTTTAAATGAGATGGGTTTACCCATTTTAACATCCCTATCTGTAACTAACCATCTTAGGCTCTTTTTTATGTTCTATTTGCCAAACTTTCTCTTTGGATTTTGGGTAACACATGAACCTTGCAAAGAGATCATAACATGGCTGATAAGAGTAGTTTTGGGTTTTGATGCTCAGTTCAACTCCGGCGAAAATCAGAGCGGAGAAAGTTGTCGGAGTCGGAGTAAATGAGGTTGCCGGAGCGGAGGTGAATCGTCGTTGGGTCTCCATAGATAACATAATCAGCTTAAGATTTTGTAGATAACTTATTCAAATGTTAATAATTCTGCTCAGATCTAAAAAAGCTACACAATACTATAACAAGAAAAGAAAAAAACACACTCTCTTTTCGAGAGAGAGAGAGAAGAGAGAGATAGACAAAAAAAAACAAAAACAAATTGCTAGATTAAATATAAGCCATCAAAATGAGCAACATGGGAAAATATGTCTTGATTTTATGTAAGACTAGCAAACACACCCACAAAAGTACACTATAATCAACAAGTGGGTGTGGATGGAAGTGATTTTGAGGAAGGTATGTCTGGTTGCAATTGTCTCTTTATCTTACTCCCTTTCATCTTTCTTTTCTAATTTTGCCTTTTGATATATTTATCATCCACAAATCAAATTCATATGCTTATTGTTTATGATTATTTAGCTTTCTGTTCAATATATATCATATCATCCATCAAATCATGTCCATATATTATTGACCTTCAGAGAAAAACAGAAAGATTTTCTACATGAAATAAGCAAAATGGTGCATTATGTCATACAAATCATGAACATGTAGACATGTTTAGATGAACATTTCTAGTTAACACTTGGTTAGAGAGTTTCTTCAACGAAATCTTTCTCTTAAACTCAAAGGATTGAGGCGCCAGATTCCAAGTGTTTCTAGCACAAAAACCAGTGATTTAATTTCCAAATCTTTCTTTACCAGTTAAGAACAACATCAATGAATTTGGAAATTTATTAAAAATGTAATACAAGAAGTAGAATATTTGGCCTAATTTAAAGTTCAAGGTTTAAAGGTTGGGGTAGGTCAGTTTCATATTTTCTCGTAAAAGATCTTCAGATTTGGCTACATTTGTTAAAATTGCAATGAAATTAAATTTATGATTATGATTTATGATCTAAATTTAAAGTCTAAAGTTTAGGGTTTAGTATAGGATATAATGAACGGTTTTATGCTTAGGTTTTTGGGGGATGTGTTAAACTCATCATCCACAAGTTGTTTGATTAATTAGGTATTCATATATTTTTTTCTCTGATCCTTTAAACATAAATATCCATCTATGCATGTTAACCATTCACATAATAGCGAACAACATCAATGAATTTGGAAATTTATAGAGACATCTTTGCAAAACTTTTATATACTTTCACTTCTCTTTATTTCCACTGGGTCTCTCTTCTCCACCCCATGTAATTTCGTATCTTTCATTTCTAGGAGGCATATTTTTCTTCCGTTTTTATCGTCCTTATGGTCTCTTTCATTTCTCTTTGTGAGTTTCTTTCCTGACTCAACCTATCAATGTAAATCCTCTCTAGTTCTCTGAACTCTTGTCTTCTACCATCGTACTAATCTTCCTTGTCCTCATTGTCATGTTCATCTCTGTGTTTCTTTTGCCTTCACCATAACTATGAGGACTTCTCCTATGAATCTTCTTACTGTCAAGACGATTATGCTCTCTCTTATAAACACCACTTAAAATTTTATTCTACTTCCAATATGATAAATTTTTAATTTATTATCTCTAAAATGCTTCCAATATTTTTAATTTTTAATATGATGATTGCTGCTCTAGCCATTGATTTTGGTATGTTCAGACATGGATCGGCGAGCCAACTATTGGATTACGCCAACTGTGGATTAGGTTGAGCATATGCAGATCAGACTCTGATATCATATTAGACTATGGACTTCCAACTCATCATGTCTACCTGCAAACATATTTATTAAACACACTAATGTAAATACTTGTAAACTGTTCACCCTAGAATTGGATAACCAACCGCATAATATTGATGTTTATACCGTTTAGATACGATCTGGTTAAGGTCTAAAATACGTTTATAGTTTAGTTTTGGCCATGCCTACGTTCATTCTTTCTAGATGAAGTTCTTTTATATTGTTATCAAATTCAACTTAAAAAAAAAATTCTTTCTACAATAGCTACAAATTCTGATATGTAATTATAATTAAATAGTAACCTTCAATAATTTCCTTAAAAACTAGGCTTATGAGATTTTCTTTGTAAACACACATCAGAGTAATTTTCATAGTAAAAAAATTCAGTATAGCCACGGTAAAATATGTGACTACACTTCATAATCCGTGGCTATAGAGCTAAAAAGCAACGGAAAAGTTCGTGGGGAAGCCGTCAATATAGCGTCGTGGCTAGCCTGGTCTGTGGCTTTCCGTAGCAATTTTAACTACGATTAGCCACAATATTTCCATGGTTCCTTAACCACGAATCTGCCAAAAAATATAATTGTGGCTGTCTAGCTTTGGACGTATCTGTGGATTATCTGTGGCTTTGTTATAAAATTTTATTAAAAAAATTAAATAATTTTGTGAATTTAATTTAAATAAATGTATTAAAATGATTGCAAAATAAAGAACATACAACAGATATATACATGTATATATCTATATATCTAGTGTATAGATATATTGCCGATGTGAACGACAACTCCGAGACCGAGTGATGCAGATGGAGATGTGGTGGACGGTGGTCGAAAATGTTGTGACTATGGACAAAGATGCCATAAATCAGATCTGAAAAAGAAGAAAATCTTGTTAGCTTATAATTTTTTTGGATCTGAGTTCTAAAAAAAATTTAAGAAAAATAAAGAAGGAAAACTTACATTTGATAAAAGGAATTACTTGAGCAAGATAATGACAATTCAGAACGAAAACCCAAACGTGGTAATTGTATGGAATCAACTGAAATAGATCTCAGAGAGACGAATTTAGATTCATAGGATGATGACATAGAAGATGATTTATAAAGATAGATTTGTTTACAATGTTCATTTTTCTATAGATGAGAAGAAGAGATTAAAAGAAAGAAAAAAAAAGATAGTGTGAGAAGAAGAGGAAGCTAGATTCGTGAGAGATGGGTAGAGGAGATGAAGTTTAAAGAGGCCGGAGTAAAGAAAAAAGAAGGGGATAAATAAATCTAGGTTTAGGTTAAAAGACAATTGCCACGGATTAATCGTGGTAAATCTGTGGTTAGACGAAAATAATTCAAACAATTTTAATAATACACAAAATTAGTTTTAAATAATTTTGAATTTCGTAAAAATAGAACTAACCTTAAAATAGAATAAAAATAAAATATTTTAATTGACTTTGAAAATATTATTAATCTTAAATATATCTTAGTAATATTTTAATTTCATAATACACAAAATTAGTTTCTTCTTAAAATAAATTATAATTTTAAGCACGCTATTTATGTTTATTTTTAATATATAATGCTTGATAATGTATATATATATATATATATAGATACTATAATGTTTAAGAGTTTGAAGTTTCACGTTTATAAATTTAAGAATTGGAGTTAAGTTATTGATGTTGTATGGGTATGGGTTTAAATTTCAGAACTTAGGTATTTAAAAAATAGAGATGGAAGAGATAATAAAATTGTTAACAGTGTACCAATTAGTTTTTGAGTTTAAAAAAAAAAAAATTGTTAACAGTGTACCAATTAGTGTAAAGTCAAAAATTGGTTATATTTGAAATTATTGAAACTACTTATGGTATATACAAATTTTAAATTATGCACATAGTCTCGAAAAAGTTTACGATACATTCGTGGTTGATATATAGCCACCATTTTTTTCATGACTATTTTGTGGTTAAACTAGCCACAACTAACCACAAAGACACACCAATTTTAGTTTTTTTAGAGGGAAAACTGACATAAAAATTTCCAAAAATTTGGGATGAAAAAACATGAACTTTGGAAATGTCGTTTTAATCCCAAAGTTTAGTTTGACTTTTTGATTAAATAGTAAAGTTTCATTGACATAGTCATTTCAAACACATTAATAATCTCCGTTTAGTCAAATACAAGATATATAACTTTTGTTTTCTAATATTTTGTTAAAAGAATGACGTGGTCCATTGGTTAATGGGGGAGTTTCGATTTCAAACTGACGCGGGTTCGACTCTTTCTTGTTTTTAAAAATAAAAGGTATTACGGGGATTCGATCTCGAGACGTCAGAGCCACTAGCATCATAGCGTAACAAACTACACTAAGTAGATTTTTTAACCATTAATGAAACACAGATTTTTATATTGTGTATTATACGTGTTTTTTAAAAACTTCTTCCCCGTCCAACCATATCCTTCACAACCGTGACCGTTAAATCTCGACACCCGCCGCATCGGAACCCTTCTTCGCCGCAAGGATTCGTCAATAACGACCCACAACTTGTTCCAATAGAGAACGAAATCTAGTTATTGTCGAAATTTAATTCCCAGTGGAGCTTTATCCAACGGAGGAGGCAACACCTTCTCTTCTCTCGAGAAGCAAGTTGTGGATCGTTATTGACGGATCCTTGCGGCGAAGAAGGGTTCTGATGCGACGGATGTCGAGATCTAACGGAACATAAAAACACATATAATACCCGATATAATAATCTGTGTTTCATTACTGGTTAATAATCTACTTAGCGTTGTTGGTTACGCTTTGATGTTTGTGGCTTTGAGGTCTCAAGTTCGATTCCACGTGATATCTTTTATTTTGAAAAACAAAAAAACCTTCGTCCCGAACCCGCGTCAGTTTGAAAACCAAAATCCCTCATTAACCAATGGACCACATCATACTTTCAACTAACATCAGAAAACAAACTTTATATATTCTCCAACTTTTTGTCCCAAATTTAAATGTTGGAGATTTTTATGGCATTTTTCCCCTAAAAATTTAAATCTGTAGGTTTTTTGTGACTAATTTGTGACTAAATAACAATGATTGACCATGAAAACCCACGAAATTCAAGTTTTTTTTTTGTATATGTGGCTTTTCCGTTGTTTTACCGTGGCTTTTTGAAAGTAAGTGTGGCTTTTCTGTGACTCAAGCGTGGGTATATGCATAACTTTTACTAGTCTTTATGGTTACAAATTATAACCATCTGTGTTTGAAATATCATTATTTTCTATGTTAGCTAGTTTCTTTTTTAATTATTATTTGCACAAAACAAAAAAAAAAGCTAGGTTTTTTTAAATAAATTAAAAGTTGGAATATATTCGAAATAGTTTTAGCATACGTCGTGTAAATCAGGTTTGCGAAAAGGAAAAATAGGATAACAATATGTGAAAGAAAGAGAAAAGTCAGGAAGTTGCATCAAAAGGTCTTTTCTTTTTCTTTTTTAACATTTGCGTAAATAGTTATGGTATGGGATTTCTTGATTTCTCTCCCTCTTCTATGTCAAACCTTAAAAAAAAAAAAAAAAAAAAAAAATCTTTGTTTGTTGAACAAATTGTCCGGTGATTCTTGTCCGAGCAACGACAAAAAAGTGAGATGTATAAATAGTCATTTAGAAATGTTGATCACAATCCATCGTCAAACATAGTAATTGCAACCTTTGAATATTAGGAGATGGAGTTGTAGAACCTTTTGATAAAAGGTAAGTTTATAAATTAATTCTACATTTCTTTTCTTTTGATTTTCTTTGATAAGAGTTAAATTTTGGAACTCTTACGTTCATATGTGTTTCGTAGAAAATGCCTAACAGTTTGTTACAATGTGACGTTTTAAATCACCAATTCGATGCGTAGATGTGTGATTAGGAATAAATAAATAAATAAATATAAATATATATATATATATACTTTAAAACAAACAAACAAAAAGTTATTAAAAAGCTAAATAAGTTTCATATGATCCCTGCGTTACAACGTTAGTTTCATACGATTAGGTCTTTATTTTCAATAGATCACTATTATTGATGACAAAAAAAAAAAAAACCAAGAGATTCTATATTTAGTATGATTTGTTGTTGAATCGATTTAGCTATATATATTTGTCTAGTATGTTATCAATTATAGTTTTCATTTATTCAGATTAGAGAAGATGGCGAAGCCTCCCTCAACAAATCAACAAGAGACTATTTCTGTGTCTTCTCCTCGGTTAAAGAATTGATCTGTTTTTGTGCTAATAAATTTGCCTAGATTTCTCATTGAGGGCTTTTGAGTGCAGGGAAAACAATAAAACAATGAGTCTGGAGATAGATAGTGATCATGAGAAACCAGGAATAACAATCACACGTCTCATCGAGCAGCTTTATGCCAAGAAATCATCAACGCAAGAAAAAGAGCTCAGCACCGCTCGGATTCTTGGTCTAGCCAAGGGTAAAAAAGAATGTAGAAAGATCATTAGCCAGAACGTGAAAGCCATGCCTGCCTTCATTTCACTTCTCAGGAATGGAACCCTCTTGGCAAAACTCAATTCTGCTTCGGTGCTGACCGTTCTATGCAAAGACAAAAATGTTCGTTCTAAGGTATTGATAGGCGGATGCATCCCGCCGCTGCTGTCACTTTTGAAATCTGACTTTGTGGATGCAAAAAGAGCAGCGGCCGAGGCTATATGTGAAGTTTCCTTGTGTGGAATGGAAGATGATAATGTAGGTAATAAGATATTTGTCACGGAAGGTGTAGTACCAACTTTGTGGGATTTATTAAAGGCAAAGAAAAAGCAGGACATGATAGTTGAAGGGTTTTTGGTTGGAGCTTTGAGAAATCTATGTGGCGATAAAGATGGTTTTTGGGCATTAACACTTGAAGATGGTGGAGTCGATATCATCCTTAGCATTCTTCAGTCTAGTAACCCGATATCTCAATCAAATGCAGCTTCTCTCTTAGCTCATCTTATTAGGACTTTCACTAGTAGCATCTCAAAAATAGTAGAGTCAGGTTCTGTGAAAGTTCTGGTTCAACTTCTAGGTGAGGAAAACAATGTTTTTGTACGTGCAAGTGTAGCCAATGCTCTAGAAGCCATCACATCAAAGTCCGAAGAAGCAAAAAATGTGGCAAGAGATTTGAATGCGATACACCTTCTGATTGGTGCAATTGTAATTGCATCGAAAGAGTCAGTGGATGAAGAAAATGAATGCATCTTACAAAATCATGGGACACAAGCTTTAGCAAACTTATGCGGAGGAATGTCTGGTTTGATAGTGTATCTTGGAGGGCTATCTTTGTCTCCGCGCCTCACTGAGCCCATCGCTGATATTCTTGGAGTTCTTGCTTATGCTCTGAGGAAGTTTCAGCTAAGTTGTGGTGATGATTTTGATCCAACACTAACACAAGGAATACTAGTCAAACTATTAAAGCCGCGAGATACTCAGTTGATCCAAGAACGTATCTTGGAGGCTATGGCAAGTCTATATGGAAACAATAATCTATCAGAATTACTCAACAATGTGGAGGCTAAGAGGATTTTAGTCAATCTTACAATCTTGTCTATAGCTGGTCCACGTGAGCGGATGATAACTTGTTTGTCAAATTTATGCAAATATGGGAATGTTTGGGATGCTATTGGGAAAAGAGAAGGGATACAAATCCTCATACCATATCTTGGATTGTCAAGCGAACAACATCAAGAACTGTCAGTTGAGTTCTTAGCGATCTTAACTGACAAGGTTGAAGAAAGTAGATGGGCTGTTACATCTGCGGGCGGGATTCCTCCGTTATTGCAGATACTAGAGACTGGTGTATCTCACAAGGCAAAGGAGGATGCAGTCCGTGTCATTTGGAACCTATGTTGTCACAGTGAAGAGATTCGTCTCTGTCTTGAGGAAGCAGGAGCTGTTCCTTCACTTTTGGGGCTTTTAAAGAACGGTGGACCAAAATCTCAAGAGTGGTCAGCAAATACCCTTGTGAAACTGATTAAAACAGCTGATCCAATTGTTATCGAGCAAGTACAAGCTTTGTTTCTTGGAGATGTTCCTAAATCAAAGGCTCATTTGGTAAGAGTCCTAGGTCATGTTCTTGCATCGGCTACTTTGGAGGAATTCGTCACCAAGGGTTCTGCAGCGAATAATGGATTGAGGTCACTTGTCCAGAGACTTGCCTCATCAAACGATAAGATGAAAGAGAATGCAACTTCTGTATTGGCTGATTTATTCAATTCAAGAAAAGACCTTTGTGGTGGTCTTGGATTTGATGAGAGTGAAAATCCCTGCACCAAACTTTTAACTGGAAACACTCATACTGTTGCAACACAGTTAGCGCATGCCTTAGGCTCTCTATCTAATCCAACAAAAAAAAAGACTGGCCAAAAGAAGTTATATGGTCCAGAAGTCGAAGTGATCAAACCACTGATAAAGTCAGCAAAAACAAACCCTATCGAGTCAACAGAGAATCCCATGTCAACTCTTGCCAACCTTCTTTCAGACCCAAATGTTGCAGCTGAAGCATTAAATGATGATGTTGTTTCTGCTTTAACGAGAGTGCTGAGAGAGGGAACACTACAAGGTAAAAGGAATGCTTCACATGCTCTTCATCAATTACTAAAGAATTTTCAAGTCAGTGATGTGTTCAAAGGACATGATCAGTGTCGGTTTGCTGTTTCGGAACTCATTGATCTCTTAAACACAACTGATACGAACAATAGCGCTTTTATCGATGTATTGGAAGTACTCTCTTTACTGGCCAAAGCTAAATATGGTGCTAACTTGTCCAATAACCCATTTTCTACATTCACTGAAGTTCCTTCGTATTTAGACTCTCTTGTTCGCGGTGTGGCTGAAGGTCATCTGTTGGTCCAAGATAAAGCAATAGAGATTTTGTCTCGCTTCTGCAAGACACAATTTTTCTTGTTAGGTCAACTTTTGGTGATACAGTCAAAATCAATTTCTTCATTGGCCAATAGAATAATCAACTCATCTATTCATGAAATAAAAGTCGGAGGGGCTATGTTGCTTGTATGTGCAGCAAAGAACGACAAGAAATTATGCGTTGAAACAATTGGACGATCAAGTTATTTGAAAAGCTTAGTAAAAACTCTTCTTGATATGTCAAAGGAGAACTCTAAATCTTCTTCATATGGAATTGAAATTCAAAGACCAAGATCTTGCCTTACAAGCCATTTGTGCTTAAGCATGGATGACTCTGAAATGGTTGATCCAGTTACTATCTTGGGAAGCACCGTCTCCATGTGGTTACTTTCTATTATTTGCTCTTCTCATTCCAAGAACAGACTTGTTGTCATGGAAACCAATGGACTTGAAATTATTGTAGAAAAGCTTCAAAAAATTAAGTCCAACAATACAGAGGTAGATGAGTATGCTTACTAGCTCTTTTTTTTATTTTTTATTTCCAAATCCTACAAGTTTTCGTGTTGTTGAGTTGTGATCTTTAATTTTTGCAGGAAAATATCTCCGATTCTGAAGAAAAATGGATTGCTATGTCATTCTTAGCTGTTATGTCTCAAGAACCAAACGTTGTCTCATCTCCTATAACAGAAAATCTTTTGCCAACACTAGCACCTTTCATGCAATCTGATCAGATGATTGATATTTATTTTACTGCACAAGTATTGGCAGCAGTAGTTCGTCAAAAGAATGACAAGATCATTTCAGAAATCATGGATTCAGATATAGTACAAACTACGATAAACTTGGCAGGGTGTGAAGAATCAGTCACAAAGACTTTTTGTGCTTTAGCAGAAGAGTTATCTTTGGTACAAAATCCTTTTGAGGCCACTTTAGAGGCACTCTTTGAAGATGAAAGAGTAAGACGTGGTTCATTTATGAAAGAAAGTATCTTTTTGCTGGTAAATCTCTTGAAGCCAAATGTAGACAAAGTTGGAGCTATTCCAGTGGTTGTTCGGCTTCTAAGTCGTATTGCAGAGTGTGGTGATTCAAGTAAATTACTTATCACTGAAGCTGGAGCTCTGGATGCTTTAGTGAGGTATCTTTCTTTGAGTCCTCAAGATTCGAGTGAGATCATTGTTTATCAACTATTAGAATCACTCTTCCGCAACCCAGAAGTTACACAGCACAAAACAACTATAAATTCCATGAAGCAACTTATTGGAATTCTTCATCATGATTCTAAGAGTACCTGTTACAATGCTGCAAAGGTGCTTAGTGAACTTTTTAGCCATGAACACATCAGAGATTCTGAACTAGCATGGAAAACTCTTTCCCCTCTTATAGAAATGCTGAATACTACACTGGAGAGTGAGAAAGTGGCTGCTCTTACAGCTTTAGTGAAATTAACTATGGGAACAAGTCCAAGCCCATATATTCTTACTAGTCTTGAAGGAAACCCATTGGAGAACATCTACAAAATTTTATCTTCAGATAATTCATCACTTGAATCAAAGACAAGTGCTGCGAGGGTATGCCGCTTTCTATTTACCAGTGAAGTTTTGAGAACAAACTCATCCGCTGTAGGTTGCATGGCACCTCTTATATCACTAATCCGATCAGGAACAAGCACAGCTATAGAAGCTGGAATGTTTGCACTTGACATACTCTTGGATAGCAAAATATTCTTAGACGTTGCAGAAGAACATGATTGTGTGAACCTGATATACGGGTTTGTGGCTTCTGAAAACTATTTGATCAGTGAGGCTGCAATTTCATGTCTTGTGAAAATGGCTAAAGACAATACTCTGCGTAAAATGGATCTTATTAAAATGGGGATAATCAAGAAATGCCTTGGTCAACTCTCTAGATCTCCTCCGTGTTCCTTGTGTTCAGTAATCGCAGAGGTTTTCAGAGTTTTGACGAATGTTGGAGTTGTAGCTAGAAGCCAAGATGCAATAAAAATGCTACAACCGCTCCTTTTAATTTTGATTAGACAGGATTTGGATTTTCGCGGCCAACTTAGTAGTTTACAAGCTATTGCAAACATCTTGGAAAAGCCAACGATTCTTGAATCACTAAATATTGCTTTGTCTGCTGTCATTATGCCTATGATACCATTGCTTGAATCTGAATCTTTAATAGTCAAAAATGCAACGGCAGAACTACTGACCTCACTACTCAAAATGCCACGTTTCCAAGAAGAGATAATGACTAAGGGTCTCGTTTCTCCTCTTGTGAAATTAGCAGGGATTAGAGTAAGAAACTTGCAAGAGATAGCGTTAATGGGTTTAGAGAAATCCTCACTTACCTGGACAAAGGATGTAGCTGATGCCAAAGGTATTCAAGAGCTTTCCAAGGTTATTATCGACGAAGATCCTCAACTTGCTGTAAATCTTTGGGAATCAGCAGCTTTCATTCTCTGCAACATCCTCAAATTCAAACCAGAACACTACTACTTTACAGTGACTATACCAGTTCTGACAAAAATGTTGTTCTCAACAGCCGAGAGCATAGTGATCTTAGCAATAGAGGTATTGATCATCCGTGAGAACCAAGAGTCATTAAGTGTCTTGGAAATGGCTGAAGCTGGTGCACTCGACGCATTACTAGATCTACTAAGATCACACCAATGCGAAGAACTCTCTGGAAGATTGGTCGAGTTAATAGTACGCAGTCCAAAGGTTAGAGAGACAAAGATATGCCAGTTTGTAATAACTCCCTTGTCAGAGTACATACTAGACTTAAACACAAGATCAGAATCTGCAAAGCTTCTTGTAGCCATGGCTTTAGGTGACATATCTCAACACGAAGGACTAGCTAAAGCCACAGATACTCCTCTGGCTTGTCGCGCATTAATCAGTTTGATAGGCGCAGAGGAACCGAGCAACAAGATGCAAATGGTCGTGATTTGTGCATTAGGAAACTTTGCAATGCATAGTAGAACAAGTCGTAAAGCTATAGCTGAAGCTGGTGGAGTGTGTTTGGTTCAGGAGATGCTTAGATCTTGTAACCCAGAAGTTTCTACACAAGCAGCTCTAATGATAAAATCTCTCTTCTCAAACCATACACTTCAAGAATACGTCTCCGGTGATATCATCAAATCTTTAACAAGTAAGTTTTCTATTCCGAATTAAAATTGTGATTAGAGAAATACAAAACACTCATCGATTTTTTTTTATGCAGCTGCGATGGAGAGAGAGTTATGGACGACAGCGACGGTGAACGTGGAAATAGTAAGAACATTAAATGCGATTCTCACAACGTTTCCAAAACTCCGTTCGTCGGAAGCAGCCACCGCTTGCATCCCTCCCTTAATCGGAGCTCTAAAATCCGGCGAGCAAGAAGCGAGAGCTACAGCAATGGACACTATATACACGATGCGACAGTCGTGGACAACAATGCCGACAGAGATAGCAAGATCTCAGGCGATTTTAGCGGCGGAGGCAATACCGGTTTTGCAATTGATGATGAAATCGAAATCGAAATCTCCAGCTCCGTCGAGCTTCCATGAGAGAGGTAACAGTCTCTTGAATTCTTTGCCGGGAAGTCTCACGGTGGCGATCAAACGCGGCGATAACCTTAAACGTTCCAATGCGTTTTGCAGATTAATCATCGATAATTGTCCCACCAAGAAAACCAAGGTAATGTTATTCCGGTTCTAATCAATTTTGTGCAATTAAATATGATTATGGTGGTTTAAAGCGGTTCAATCCAATCTTGTTTTGGCCTATAGATTATTTTTATTTAACCTGGTTTTTTTTGGTTCAGGTGGTGAAACGAAGCAGCTCACCGGTTTGGAAAGAATCATTCACATGGGACTTTGCTGTACCTCCTAGAGGACAGTTTCTTGAAATCGTTTGTACATCTAACAATATCTTTCGAAACGTATGTAAAGATTCATCATTGTTTGTGTTTTTGGTACCTTATCTTTCACAAATTTTGTATATGATTTTTCTGTTAAATCTTTGCAGAAAAATCTTGGAAGCGTGACGATCCCAATCGATAAAGTATTGACAGAAGGGAGTTACAGTGGAAGTTTCAAGCTGAGTGATCAAAGCAATAAAGATGATTCTTCTAATACAAGTCTAGAAATCGATATTGTCTGGTCCAATAAGACATTTTAATTTAAATACTATCATTTAAAAAGGTGTTCTAATTAATTACTCAAAAACTTTTTCTGTAAATCGTGAATATCATTGTTCCTAAATCGTTTTTATGTAAGGAGTTTATATAATTTTGGTGATGTCAATCATGTCATGTTCTAGGAAGCTTATTGCAATCTGCAGTAACCCATCCTAGTTGTTGTTTCTCGTTGTTGTAGATCATCATTAGTCCTTGCATAGATATATCTTCAAACATGACGAAAATAAGAAAACATAATCAGTTTTTAGTTAGAAACATGACTATTGCAAAGTGTTAATCTTGTTGGTTTCTTCTTACCTCCGATTACGTTGGAGTCTTGTAATCCAACCTCACTTCCATTTAGTAGTCCTAAGCAGACGTTTCCAGTATTCTCAACAAGACAAATATGTATATAAGTGAGCATATAGATTTTAGAAAGCCACTCATGATTTGTTTAAAAACATAAAAGGAGTATAAAAGGCTTTTAAATGTTCCATAGTCTAATGCTCCTAAACCAAACATTTTCCAAGCATAACGGTTTTAATTACCGAGAGTTTACCATAAATTCACAATAATATTTTTGATAATGTCTAATTTTGTAATTTTATGTTTAAATGCTATCAGCTGTACCAGTCACATATCATTATGTTAATATATAATAGCATACATCCTATGCTCATGCTGCATAATGCTAATGTTTCACTAACAATTGTTCCAATCAAAATTATATGTGATATAAAAATGAGTTTTTTGGGTTTTATTATTCTTACAGAAATGATGAGATAAGATTCAGGTGGAATCTGGAGCTGAGTGTTTTTTCTGCCGTTTGTAAAGTTGATTGTTAAGGTCTTGAAGTAGGTGTTGACGTCAAGAACAGATTTAAAGGGCTTAGCTCCTTTCCAGCAGATTGGTAAGGTCTTATCCTCTTTTGCATCTTTCAACGGCGTGCCTTTTAGATCATTCTCGATCTGAAACACGCGTAAAAGAGATTGATGCATTATGTGACGTACATAGATACATAGTGTCTTGAGTGTTTTGTGTGTGTTCAATTACGTACCAGCTTAACTATTGTTTTGTATGTTTTGCTGTTGAAATAAGTGTATGAGCTTCCGGTGTCGAAAATGAGTTTAAGTCCTTTTAAACCTGTTGCCTTTCCGTTGAAAAGAAGCTCGGCTGATCCGGTCGTGTAATGGTTACTGAAGACAAATAGATAAATCAGTAAACAACACTATAATCTACCTAAAGCTGATCGAAGCAAATATGTACAGAAGTATACTCTGGTGACAATAATGGTGTCCATGCCACACCAGTGGAAGGAATTAGATTGTCTCCAAAGAACAAATAGCCTCCACCTTTAGAGCTTAAGCAATGTCCAACCACGTTTCTCGTTACTCCCGTGGAGACAAGCTGTGACAAGATGCTGATTTTGCCTTTCCCAAGCCCCAAAACTCCAGCAGTCGCAGGCGGAGGATGTGCACTAGGGAAACTCTGATCATAACCACACCTGAAAAAAAAAAACACCAGACTCCTTTCAAGAATTCAACATTTTTTCATCATCTAAGGATTAATCACATGTCTTTTTTCTAGCTCACTCACCCGAATGCTAAACGAGGTTGGACGATCGCACCATTTAGGACGGTTAAAGGAAACTGATCGGTAACAAGTGCACCCATTGATGAACCTTGATCAGCATATTCAACTTCATAATCGCATTGTTCTTTCGGGTTTGGGCATTGAGGCTTGTTAGGCCAGTGAAGAGCCGAACAAATCGGGTCTGAACACGGGACAGTGTTTGCCTTAGGCGTGTACTGAAGTGGAGGACCCTACGAAAAAAACAAACAAAACAGAGATCATCAAGAAAGGATATAATCTTGAAAAAAAAAACATAATGGATCAAAACAATGTACATACCACTGTGCAGCCAGAGCAAGGAGCATTACATTGAACCCAAGTGAGATCACTACCAGTATCAATATCAAATTGAAACGCCTTTGGAGGGTTTCCTATTTGAAGTAAGACCGAGTAGTATCTAGAAAAGAGAAAAAAAATAAAACTAAAGTTGATTTTTTTTGTGTGGATCAAGAAGATAGAGAAAACATTTGATGAGCTTACCCAAGAGGGAAGACGTTGCCGGAGAGAGGGAGGACGATTGAGGAAAGAGGAGAATTGGGAGAGGTGATACTTGAGAAGGTTTTGAAGATGGACGATCTTGATAAAGGAACTATAACCAAAAACAAGAACAAGAGAAGAGATAATCTTGAATTCATTTCTTTGTCGCTCTTTCTTGCTTGGACAACAAACAATCAAAAGCTTCTTCACAAACAGATAAAAAGAGGAGAGGGATCAGATCAATGGATATAAGCGTGTGTGTTTTACAGGTCAATGGTCATTATATAAAAGTCATATTCTAATTAATATATCCTAACAAGAAAAAAAATACAGCATTACATTAATTCTTTGTTTTTCTTTCCAAAAAGATATATATATATATATATATATATATATTTTGTCAACTTCCAAAAGGATATATATAATTAATGAATTTAATGTACACTGCTTATGATTTTTATATACTTTCCCCAATTTATCATTATTTTGCTGTTTTGGACGAGCATAAATAAATAATTTTGCTCTATTTTTAATTTAAGTTTTGTACCAAAATTAAGATGACTTTCGAGGTAAGAAGAGAATTATATTAAGAAGAGAGGAAGCTTCCTGGAACATATTGGATTTGGATTCCAACGCGGTTTTAGACACGGAAAGATCTGTACTTGTGTGTTTGATGATTATGACACTTTTAATTTTACTTTTTCTAATCAAAATTTTTGACAGTACTAATTAAATAAATTAAACAGTGAATCATTCATATCAGTTAATTATATAAATATTTATCAAATGTTTCTACCAAAAAAACAAAATTTAACATTTAACATAATAAAAGTTTCATGACAAGACATTCATAAAAAAAAAAAAAAGAATTTGGGTCAAATGCTGTATAGAAAGGATTTGAGTCTAATTCTTATTATATAAACCTTAGTTTTTAAAATTAGTAATTCATATAATCGCGACATGTGTCAAGTACATCGACAATATTTTTGACATATGTGAAAAAAATTATTTTATAATTATAAAAAAATGAAAAAAAATCTTAAAAATAAAAAGATTACAATTAATATTTTTGAAAAGTATATAAAACCAAAAGTAATCTATTATATCACTAACTCTAGTAGGAAAGTTATCTATCAAATTACTAATTTCAATAGGAAAATATATGCAATTGATAGGCAAAATATTTGCAATTTAATCGCAATTATTATTTATTATAATCATATAGTAAAAGAAATTTATACAGAAAATGATTAAACTATATAAAGGTTTAAGGTGTTAAAATTAGTAATTAACATAATATAAGAAAAATAAGATAACAAAAATAAAAAACTAATGTAATTTTCTTAAGTTTTTCAATCGGTGAATGATTTGGTTGTGTATTCAATATTATATTATTACATAAATTTTGGTTTTCAAAATTAGTAATTTATGTGATCGCGACACTTGTCAATTTTAACAATTAGATATTTTGTTATGTGTTATACAAAAACTTTGTTTTAACATATTCGTATATTATAAGAAATTAAAATTTTAACAATTTAATAAATATAAAATATAGTTCATATATGTATATAAAAAATAATACTAATTGTAATTTTAAATTTCTAATTTTATAAGAAAAAGAATTAAGAAATTCATACAATTAATTACTATAATACCCTAGTTAAATAAATTATACTGTCAATTATTAATCCTAAAAGAAAAATGAGTGTAGATAGTCACCTCTACATAAACAAATAATTTTCTCATAATAACATCTTTGAATTTTTGATTAATTTATGATAATGTTAGTATAGTTTTATTTAAATTTAGTTGGACAAGTAGTAAAATTATTAAGTATGAAATTAAAAAATATGAAACAAAGATATTTAAGATATTGTTACTTTTCCAAGTATGAGATAAAATTAACTTTCAGTTTTTTCTTTGAGAACTATGTTTTATTAATTTTTAGTATATGTATATATACTTACAAAGAGAAAGATGAAATTTTTGATCAGATGTTTATATATATAGATGATACAGGATCACTTAGTGCAAAAGTTAGAGAAGATAATAAAGCGAAAACTCTAAAAGAGTGAGTTGATTGGGATCCAATTAGGTTGCTTTGTCGGAAAAAGATTGAGCTGACTGTTTCAAACTTGAAAGTAAAGTACTTGCATGAAAAACTCTAAATAGCTCAATCAATAGCTGAAGCAGAATCTATAGAAACAAACACTCTGATAAAAGTAAACGACTTTGGCTAAAGGAGAATCTTATAACAAAATACTCAGTAATGAGAGAGGGTTACAACTACAAATCTAATTTTGATGACTCGGAGCTGATGAAAACCTCTATTGAGAGGTTGTCATCATCTTCAAGCTCCCCACCGGAGGAGGAGAATTCATTCTCTCCTCCTCCATTCTGGAATCTTCCATTCTAGAATCCTCCTCTATTCTGGAATCTTCCTCCATTATGTGTTATACAAATAAATTGTTTTAAAATATTTGTAAATAATAAGAAATTAAAAATTTTAACAATTTAATAAATATAAAAAGATAGTTCATATATGTATATAAAACATAATACTAATTGTAATTTTAAATTACTAATTCTATAAGAAACCAGAATTAAGAAATTTATACAATTAATTACTATAATACCATAATTAAATTAACTATACTGTCAATTATCAATCCTAAAAGAAAAATGAGTGTAGATACTCACATTTATATAAACAAATAATTGTATGATACCAAAGATTGATAACCCTCAAACCCTCTCAGATTACCGGCCAATAGCCTTATGCAATGTGCTATATAAGATAATTTCTAAATGTTTGGTTCAGAGATTAAAACCACACCTGAACGACATTATCTCCGACTCGCAAGCAGCTTTTATTCCAGGACGTTTATTCCAAGACAATGTGATGATCGCTCACGAAGTAATGCATTCACTTAAGGTCAGAACTCGAATCTCACAAAATTATATGGCTGTCAAAACAGATGTAACAAAAGCTTACGATCGAGTCGAATGGAACTTCCTAGAGACAATTCTGAAACTTTTGGTTTTTGTCCAAAATGGATCAACTGGATCATGGCTGTAGTAACTACTGTTAACTACTCTGTCTTAATAAATGGAGCTCCCTATAGTTATGTTCGACCAACAAGGGGTATTAGACAGGGTGATCCTCTATCACCATATCTCTTCATACTATGCTCAGATATACTAAGTCATCTAATATCGACAAGTGTTAGTGAAGGAGATCTTTGTGGCATACGGATAGGAAATGGAGCTCCATGTATTACTCATTTGCAGTTTCCAGATGATTGCTTATTTTTCTGCAAGGCAAACAAGAAAAACTGCCAAACTCTAAAAGATATTTTTGATGTCTATGAATACTATTCAGGACAGAAGATTAATACTTCAAAATCAATGATCACTTTTGGTAGTAGAGTTTATGGGAACACTCAAATACGTTTGAAATCAATTCTTGACATCCCTAATCATGGAGGAGGAGGGAAGTATCTTGGTCTTCCTGAGCAGTTTGGTCGAAGAAAGAAAGAGATGTTCGAGTACATAGTTGACAGAGTAAAGAAACGCACAAATGGTTGGACTGCAAAAAAACTGTCACCTGCTGGTAAAGAGATAATGTTAAACTCTGTTGCCTTATCAATGTCGGTGTACGCTATGTCGTGTTTCAAGTTACCACTAGGAATCACTTCAGAAATCGAATCGCTATTAATGCAGTTTTGGTGGGAAAAAAGTTGAAACCAATGCAGTATACCATGGATCGATTGGAAAAAATTACAATGTTCAAAAAGAGAAGGGGGTTGGGGATTTAGGGTACTAGCAAAATTCAATGATGCACTTTTAGCAAAACAAGCATGGAGGCTGATCCAAAATCCTAATTCTTTATTTGCCCGAGTAATGAAAAGCAGATATTACCGAGATGAGTCAGTCTTAGATGCTAAAGAAAGAAAGAAACAATCTTATGGCTGGTCTATCCTATTAAACAATTTTAATAGGACTTGATCTTATAAAAAAAGGTACTAGATATATTGTGGGGGATGGTAAATCTATTCGTATAGGCTTGGATAATTTTATCGAAGAGCATCCTCCTAGATAAGTTCAAACATCACCATTGCAATCTCATGCAACCCTTGACCAATTTATCTCTACAACGGGTGATACTCGCATTTGGGATACCCAGAAACTTCTTTCCTACGTACAACAGCCAGAGCAGGAAATTATACAAAACATTCATCTCTCACAAGTGGAAAAACCGGACAAACTAATTTGGAACTATACTCGTTCCGGCGACTATACAGTTAAGACTGGATACTGGTTCATCACCCACTATCCCTTTGACCCTGGAGCGGTTTTAAATATACCTCATGGTTCAGTTGAACTTAAGAACAAAATCTGGAAATTACGGTTGCTACCAAAGATCAAACACTTCCTATGGCGTATTCTATCACAAGCAATACCAGTCACAACAAGATTACGAACAAGAGGTATGAACATTGATCCTTTATGTCCAAGATGTCACCGAACCGATGAAACAATCCACCATGCCCTTTTCTCTTGTCCTTTTGCCATTATGGCTTCGAGAATTTCGAGTACTTCTTCCCTAGACGTCACTCAACTACCTTTAAATACAGAGGATATCATTGCTTAGCTCCTTACTTATCAAACATAGACTTCCAGCATATATGATTCATTATTACCCTTTGTTCTCTTATGGCGTATTTGGAAAGCAAGAAACAACCAATTTTTCAATAATTATCGAGAGAGCGCATCAAAAACAATTTTACAGTCGAAGTCAGATACAAAAGAATGGATAAACAGTCTACAAAATAGATCTCCACCATCGACTACTACACGTACGCATATAACATCGTGGATTTCTCCAACTCATCCGACCATCAAATGTAACTTTGACGCGAGCTACAATCATCACACTCAACAGGCTACTGGCGGATGGATATTTAGGAACTACCAGGGTGAATCGTTAGTGTGGGCTGCGACTATATTACAAAATGTCCGATCTCCTTTACAAGCAGAAACAAAAGGATTGCTCACTGCGATACAACATGCATGGATTCGAGTCTATCAGGCGATCGTTTTTGAAGGAGACTGTGAAACTTTAATAAAACTAGTTAATGGCCAAACTGTGGATGTCTCTTTAACAAATCTTCTTCATGACATAAGAACTTGGTCTTCCAAATTACAACATTTTTCATTCAACTTTATAAAGAGAGAATGTAATAGGGTGGCACATGCCTTAGCTAGATATGGATGTATAGACTGCCAATACTACTCTGCCTCTGTTCTAAAGCCTCCATGGCTGAGCAGCACACTTTGTAATGATCAAGTTTAATCAATATATATTTCATTTGTGAAAAAAAAATATAAACAAATAATTTTCTCATAATAACGTTTTGAATTTTGATTAATTTATGATAATGTTAGTATAGTTTTATTTAAAATTAGTTGGACAAGTAGTAAAACTATTAAGTATGAGATTACAAAATATGAAAAAAAAATATTTAAGATATTTTTACTTTTTCAAATATGAGATAAAATTATTTTTAAGTTTTTTCTTTGAGAACTATGTTTTATTAATTTTTAGTTTTTAAAATATTAAGTAAGATAGAAAATTGATATAGTGCACTTTTTATATGAAAATTATAAATGTTACTTATTGGGATTATCTAATTTTATTATCATGTCATATACAAAGAAATTGTATTGCTGGATGGAGTGTGTGAACTCTAAATCTGGTTTTAAAAAAAAACAAATGAAACAATATTAATATTTTGAATACAACTTAAAATTTCTTATAGTTTTCTTATATCTGCGTTAATACACAGACCTAATCTAGTATCATATAATTCGAAAAAAATCAGGTCCTTGAAGTTAAAAGCCTTTGGGGTACAGTTTTTTTTTCCAGCTAAGTTAGCTAACATATGAGTGGACTTGAGTTGGGCGGGCCTAAAGTCCCACATAAATAGAGTAGTCTAGTAAAACCTTAATCATATAGCTTAAATCTGTTTAGTGCAAGTTTTAATTTCTTTATTGTTAATATTAATATTAAAGTTTGATAATTTTTTCTTTAACATGATTTGAACATGATTTGAAAATTGAAGACAATGTCAAAATATATCAATGGGTTTTCATTAAGACATACAATATATTGGATTTGTGGAAGTCTTTTAAGTAGCGCTGGGCAAACGAGTTATTCGGGTTAAACGGGTCGGATTATTCGGTTTGGGCCAAAATTCAGGTTGTGAATAATGTCACCGAATTGAACCGAAATTAATTTTGGTTTCGGATCGGTCGATACTCGGTTTGTTCGGTTCAGATACCTGATTTATATTACAGTCTGAGAATCAAAGATATTGTTCATATTTCGGTTAATTTAACCCGAAATAAACATTTGAAAGATAAAACAAAGGAAAACAAGTACAAAAGCTTAAAATTTTGGCTTGCTTCTCATCTAATAAGCTTTACAAACCATTAAAGAACCTGCTCAGCTAGCATTGTATCAAGTTTAAAGCTAGCATTACATCATGTACGTTAGTAACTATTAGAAAGTTGTAGAAGTTACACGAAGCATGATAATCAGCATCAACAAGTTGTCAAAAAATCGGCTTCCAAGTCAGTTATATCCAGTCCTTTGTTAAGGCTGCCAATCCGCATCCAAAAGTAGGCAAAAGAGCAGCTTCCTATCTATATGTGCACCATGAAAACCATAACAAAAGAGTTAACAAATTTAATTAAAAAAAAAATCACACATAAACTTAACAATGTAAATCAAATACACAATCAGAAACTAGAATATAGACTTAAACCTTAACAATGGAAGACACAAGTAAGCATACAAAAAACTAAACACATACATACCATACTTTGCAGAATCATGGAGGAGCTACCACTGAATTTCGAGAATCTACACAAGAAAAGAAGAGAAATTACAAAAGAGATTTGAAAAGTTAAAAACATTGTAAAGAAACTTAGTGATACTTACCAAGAGATTCCATAAACTCAACCTCTTCCAACATTTGCGCCAAGTTTGAGACTTGTGCTTCTGACTTATGTGAACACTTTAGCCATTGTTGTGCACATATCAAAACCTCAACCATGTAAGGAGTTAAAGAACTCCTATAGAAGTCTAACACTCGGCCACTTGTACTAAAAGCCGACTCAGAAGCCACTAATGAGACTTATGTAGCTAGAACATCTCTAGCAAGTTCTGACAAGATTGGGAACTTAGAACTATTGCACCTCCACCAACTGAGAACATCAAAAGATAACCCTAAACTGTTTTCAACTCTTACCTCAGTTTTTTTCTGTCAGATAGGTCTGTAACTCATTGCAGCCATCTTCACTTCTCTTACAACCAACCAACTGACTGTAAAGTGACTCCATAAGCTCACAATCATCATCATCCGAAATGTCACACATGACCGTAGGCTCAAAATATGGAGGAGTTGTATCGACTACTGGTTGACTATAATCTTCATACAACCTCTTCATTGCACTTGAAACTGAAGAATATAGTTCCTTACTCTCTACTGTGTCCTTTCCATAGAGTTGTTCAAAGCAGAGGGAAGCAAACTCCATTTTGTTGCGAGGATCAAAGGCACTGGCCATAATCACTAGAGGATACATGTTATGCAATCTGTTCCAGTACTTCTCGAACTTGTGCCTCATTACATAAGCTTGCTTTCAGATCTCCTCATCAGGACTAGAAGACTTAACGTTTAAATTCCTCTCAATGTCAACAATTTCATTGTAACACAATGTAGAAGTTACCGACTTTGAAGCTGAGAATGTCAAAGTAGCCTTATAGAATACTTTCAGAAATTTTACGAATCTTGAAGCTTCCTCCCAATCAGGTGAAGTTGGCGGTCCAATCCTTTTTGCTTTTGACCTCTCTTCTACCTATGTCCAATCAGAATAAGTTGGTGGTCCAATCTTCTTTGCTTTTGTCTTCTCTTCTACTTCCTCAAAGTAGTCACAATACAACTTATCTTCACTCGCCATTTTCTCAAATGCAACCCTCAGCTTAATAACAGCAGTCAGCATCATATAAGTTGAATTCCAGCGTGTGACAACATCTAATCGCAAGCTGCCTCTACATACCTTTCCTGTTTCACACCTCATTGCAAAATATATAAGGCTACTTAAGGAAGACCTGACATACTTGACTGCATTCCTTATGGCAACTATACTAGGATTTGCCTTCTTCAAACCATCCCCAACAATCAGGTTTAGTATGTGTGCACAACAACGCATGTGTAGAAATTCACCATCTCTTACTAGTGCGTCTCCTCCTCTCAGCCTTAATGCATCTGTGAAAATCTCCAGCGCCTTGTCATTATTTTTGCGTTATCGACAGTGACTGTAAAGACCTTTTCAATCCCCCATTCTTCAAGGCAATCCATCAACTGTCCTGCAATAGGATCTCCTTTATGATCCGTCACAACCTTAAAACTGAGGATTCTTTTCTGCATTCCCATTGAGCATTAATCCAGTGCGCTGTGATCACCATATAGTTGCAAGAGGTTGGTGGAGAAGTCCATAAGTCTGTAGTTAGAGAAACCCGGATCTTCTCAACCGTGAACAGATTCTTCAACGCTGCTTTCTCTTCCAGATAGAGTGCAACAATGTCTCTTGTACAAGTCCTTCTCGAGATCGTCTTGTAGAGAGGTAAGACATTGAAACAGAAATGTTTCCAACCCTTAGACTCGACAAATGAAAATGGCAATTCATTCACAACAACCATTTCATTAACTGGTCTCCTAAACATCACCGGGTCAAACTTGATAACCTTCAGATTCCCATTACTATCACCACTTAGCACCTTCTGTTTTTCCTTCTCATCAAAATCCTTGTATTGTTTACGTCTAGCTAAGTAGCCTATCATCGGACTAGTTCCAGCTGTTTTTGAATCACAACCAATCTCAGCAGCGCAATACTTACAAAAGCTCATACCAGAAACATCATCCTTTTCCAGAAAATGTTTTCATATCAGCGCTCTTTTAGCATACTTCTTCTTCTGGGTCTTGGTGGTTTAACAAAAGCAGTGGTAGTGGCAGGTGCTTTACGAGTGTTCCCTGTTAGAACCTCTTCAATATTATTGGGTTGAAGCAGTGGCTCCATATCATTGTGCTCTTCATTCATCTACAAAACATACACAAAATTCAGATTAACAAAAGTACACACATATATACAAACTCACAAATAAGTTTGTTTAGAACCATTAACAAAGTAGTCAAAACTCACATACACAAATTTATTTGAAAGTTTTAAAACCAAGCTCTACCCTAATATGTTACAAACAATATACATACACAACACAATAGAACACAAGGAACATAAACAAAACTACAAAAGACATAACTCACATATACGAAACTGATTTGGAAATTTAAAAACTGGACCTTAACCCTAATAAGTATTATGTTACAATCGATAAACAGACACAATAACCCCATAACAGCAATAGAATTAGGGTTTAAAATTCGAAATCAAAGATTATCCAGATGAATGAATGGTAGAGCAAAGAGAAACAAAGTATCGATTAAAGAGAAAGAACAAAGAAGAAGAGCTTACTTTCAGAAATTCGTAAGCTTCTTCGGTTTTGCAAGAGGAGATTTGTTTCGCGAGAGGCGGATCTAAGAAATTAAATCAGAAATGAGAACACGATTAGGGTTAAGTGACTTATTATCCTTATATATGGCTGCATAATCTCGGGATAATCTCCGACTAGGTAAACCGATCCGGTCCGATTTCGACATCTAAATTCTCTAATTAATTTGGTCGATCGGTTTGTCTCTCTCAAATTGTTTGGTACCGATAACCGAAACATTCAGTTTTCTCGGATCGGTTTATTCGGGTTTCACTGTTTTCCCAGCACTACTTTACAGATACATCATTATTGTGAGTTGACTTGTACGATGTATTTTGAATTATCAAAACTAATATTAGTACAGTTTTAACATGTTATAACATGGAATGATTTTTTCGTTTTAAAAATATTATTAAATTTTATTTTGAAATTTGTGCCGGCAATATTAAAATTGATTTTAACTACAAACCTTTCTCAAAAATACCAGTAAAATGAGTTTTTTTTTTTGGTCAAAATTACAATAAAAATTGTTTTTAAAAAAATATCACTATAATTTATTTTCTCAAAATCCACAAAACTTAAACTAAACTATAAAACTCAAAACTACATCATAAACGCTAAATAGTAAAATCTAAACTCCATTGGTTTTACTTTTGTTTATCGGTTTGGTTGAAACCCAAAAACCAATAATGCGGTAAACAAACCGGTATTCGAAACCATCTACAAATTGTATAACAAACCCGAACTAATTGTCCAATAATAATTGAGCTTAGCCAGAAAAATTGATCCCAAATCTGAACCACCTTAACCAAGTTTCGGTTTACCTCAAATCTAATCGTTCTTTCTTTGTCACACTTATTATTAGTTCAACAAACCCCCTTTAAATTCACAAAGAAATAAAGCCATAGTTATATACCAGTTTTTGATTAAAAAAGAACTGAAATTTTAAGGTAATACAAAAACAATAATCGAGAGGTCAAATCTTTTTTTTTTTTTTGGACAACCATGAATTTTCATTCAAATTAAACCTCACAAGGAGGGGAGTTCTTACAACATAATTCAAGATAAACAGAAATAGCTAGAGATAGGGACTCCATTAGCTTAACAAAAGGATTTTCATACTGAAAAAGTTTTGAGAAGTCTATTGGAACCAAGACGGATTCGTAATTGAAGTCAGACTTCACGAAAT
This sequence comes from Camelina laxa, assembly GCA_024034495.1. NCBI lineage: Eukaryota > Viridiplantae > Streptophyta > Magnoliopsida > Brassicales > Brassicaceae > Camelina > Camelina laxa. The sequence goes on from CM043884.1 coordinate 10,003,048, forward strand.
CCTCGACCAACGGGTGATCATAAGTGGCTCTAGCAGGTGACACATTTGAGCTTGTAAGAAGGTGTTCCACGGGGGAAACGCTTGTGGGTTTTTTCGCCAACCTGATAGGGTTCAAAAGCATGGGATACAAGCTTTTAAGAGCAAACCTCATGGTTGTAGATGAAGCTATCATCGGGAATCGCAGGGAATGGTTGTCAAACCGTAACGAAGCAGGTGGGTCATCCCTCACATGGCAATGGAGGTAAATGAATTCCACACAAAGCTTGTAATCAGTTTGGTCCTGGAAAGTGTCAGCAGACCCAAGCTTTCGATCTAATGGTAGTAGGTGATACAAGGGATCAAAGGGTTTAACCATAGTAAGCAAGCAGGCTGTCGGATCAAATTCATAACTATAGTTACTCACAGCAAGCATCCGGACAGAGCTAAGAAGCTGACTTCGACAAACATATTTATCAAGTAACTTTGAAGACATCAAAACTCTGCTACCGAGGATTCCTCGATTTGACCAAGCAGAGATTATTGACACTAAAGAGGTTGAACTTGACTTAAAACTCTTAATAAACGATCTAGGTAGATAAGTTCTAACGCTAGACAAGCATTGTCGACCATGGATCAGCAGCTTCACATACTCATAAAGCAATGACCAAACAGAAATCGGCGGCAGGAATTCAGGATATATGAACGGATGTATCCCAAGGAAAAACATTCGTGAGGAAGATGAGTACACAAACCTGGGCATTAACAGATGAAGACATGGATCATTGATTTTGAAAATGGGCTGAAAGGTGGTTATTGGGCCTAAAAATGGAGACATATCCATTAACAAAAACCTTAGGAGCTCATCCGCTGAGCAGGGGGTGGCGATGGACTGGCGGCGTACTGTCGAGAAGCCATGCCGACTGAACCCATTAGACTCCGGCGGGAACAGTAACAGCGAAGATCTGGGATACCAAGGCTTCACGACGGAAAAGGGTTTGAATAATAGTATGGGTAAACTCGACACCTCAACTTCTCGCGGACATGGATTTCTTAGCCAGAGAACGACACCATCAAGGATCGTCGTCTTACACACTGGGTAGGGTGATTCAGGCAGAGCGAGGATTTCAGATCTATGCATGTGGGGAGGCGTCGGGTTTTCTAGGCTCGTCAGGGGGTTTGGGGATAGGGATTGAGTCGGGCAGCGGATCAACAGAGAGCTTCCTCGCCGATAGTCTCTGGAAGAGGATCGGACAACAAAGCTTTCCAACGGGGAGGAAGAGGTTTGAGGATGATTTTGATCGATTTGGATTGATTGAGACAAGCACCACCAAATAAAAAGGAGCAAGACAAGTAAACAGCAACGAAAAGAGAACGAAAGACCCGACACCGGCAAGCCGGAGCTTCGCCGGCACCGGAACAGAAAACGCTTTGAAGTTTTTCAATATTTGTGTCTGAAAGAGAAAACTGTGTAATTTCGGGTTTTTCGAGAGAGTCAAATCTAAATTAAATAATCACCTGTTTTACCTTTCTTGGCAAAAGTGTTGGATCCAATTGGTAAATACGGTAACCAATTGTAATTTCCTTTCGCCAAGATAGAATGATTCCAAAAATTGGTATAAGGAACTCGGTAACTTTCATCGAGTTGCCAGCACCAATCCCAATATTCTTTTCCTAACAATGGAATATATCTTAAAATCTTTCATACTAACTAATGCAACTAATCTTAGTTTTCCATGTAAAGAATTATATCATTACATTTTTACAAAAGTCAACTCCTAATCTTTTGGACAGTAGTCATATTTTGTCATATGTGAATATATATTATAGATATCGTATATGTATTATGACAACAGCGATTCGTTATGAGATTGAGATGAAATAAATGAAGAAAAAACTAGGTTTTAAGGAAACGAATGAAGTTCTAATTAGTAAATATCAGATGAGAGCGTTTCTTATCGTGAACCTTATTGATCTGTACTCCTATCTGTGTCGGTCAATGGCAAAAGATTTTGTCTAAAAAAGGAAGTTATGATAACAAAAACGTTTCAATTCTCTCATTCATCCATCTCCCGAAAACGTCTCTCTCTCTCTCTCTCTCTCTTTCTTTTTCTCTGTCTCCGCCGTGAATGGCAACACAAGGTATGGCTCAGCCATCGGCGAAGAAACGAAGCTTCTTCCTCCGTGATCTCTTCAAACTTTGCCGATCAATCTCAAGTGCTTTGCCTCGTGAAAAACTTAAACATCATCATCATCATAGTCATAAGGCTAAACATGTCACAAAGGAATCCAAACGTGTTGATGAAGAACCTAAACGGAATAAACCTAACGCCTTCAAAGTCCAGGTTAGTTTCACAACAAAACATACTATTAATTCTTTTGAGGTTCGGTAATATGTATTTGATAGATTTTTTTTTTCCCTAGGAAACGAAGGGGACGGGTGATAATGAGAATGTGGAAGGTGTGGGTCTTTGTAAGGTTCGTAGCTATAGATATGACAACACCAATACCAATTTCGTGGGGAACAAGAAACGAATATCTCTTTCAAGAAGTTGTAGCCACAACACGGCCACGGATACCTCAACCAACTCGACATTGCGGAGCTTCTCGTATGTAGGGAGGAGCAACAGGATGACGGATTCCGGTAGACTTATGCCAACACTTATGAGATCTGCAACTACGGTTCCAAGGAGCTTTGCGAATCCGATTTTGTATTCGAGCTCCTCTGCCAAAGTGGCCAAACCTTCTCCAACAGAGAAGAAGCTAAGATGCACGCTTGAGGAGCTATGCAACGGATGTACCAAGAAGATCAAGATCAAGAGAGATGTTATTACCAGCTCAGGGTTGGTTCTGTTTCTTTACCTAACTTGGCAACGAGGTTACGAAAAGAAGACTATATAACTAACTTACTAAATTTTTATGTTTTCTAGGCAAATGTGTGAGGAGGAAGAAATGGTGGAAATAAAAGTGAAACCAGGATGGAAAGGAGGAACAAAAGTAACATTCGAAGGCAAAGGACACGAAGCAATGGGGACTACTGTACCAGCTGATTTGATATTTGTGATAGTTGAGAAAGAGCATGAGGTGTTTAAAAGAGAAGGAGATGACCTCGAAATGGCGGTGGAAGTCTCTCTCCTCGAAGCTTTAACGGGATGCGAGCTCTCCGTTGCTTTACTTGATGGTGACAATATGAGTTTGAGGATAGAAGATGTGATTCACCCTGGATATGTTACAGTTGTTCAAGGCAAAGGCATGCCAAAATTAAAGGAGAAAGGGAAGAGAGGAGATTTGAGAGTTCGGTTTCAGACTAAGTTCCCACAACAACTTACAGATGAACAAAGGGCAGAGATTCGTAGCATTCTTGAAGATTCTTCTTGATCTGTTGCTACAGAACTCTCTTTCCCTTTATACGGGAACTTTTACAACATGGTTTAGATAAAATTCACTCTGTGTCATCTTTGTTTGTAAACAACTAAGTTGAAATGAAGAAACCGGTTACCAATTTTTTATATATCGACTTAAATATTCATCCACAATAAAACAAATCATATATCTTTGACAACAAACCATGTTCATAGGGTAAAAAACCAAGAGAGTAAGATATAAGGGGAAGTGGTATTCATGTTTTAGTCTTAGCCATTTAAGATAAACCTAGAAGGACTTTGAATATATTGAATATATTGCTGTCGACTAGGGCTTTTAACAACCGAAGCTTTCCTCTCGAGTACGGTGGGTACCTGACTGGGGCATCACCAAATAGGCTTCTGTAGAGAACAGCCTTCTTGTGACTGAAAGCATCAAATGAGAACTTACCATGGTAGGCACCCATTCCACTTTCACCAACTCCTCCAAATGGCAATGTGTGAAGTGCAAGCTGCAAAACATCGGTTTTATTATGATAAACTGCTAAAGTGTGTATGTATTTAGCTTAATAGATCAGATAGAGCTAGTGTGTTTTTACATGAACAGCTATGTCGTTGACCACTATGCCTCCAGCGGAAACTGTCATGGCAAATCTCTCTTTCAGTTTCTGGTTATGGGTAAACAAGTATGCAGCCAGTGGTTTAGGTCGAGAACGAATCACGTCAAAACTCTCTTCCAAGTTGTTGAGCTGTAAAGAACAAAAGAGATCGTTAAAGTTGCCTCCAAGGAGATGAAGCAGAGCCTATATAGAATGTAAAAATGGTTCCTACCGTGATGATTGGGAGGAGAGGGCCAAATATTTCTTCACTCATGATCAAAGAATCTAACGGTACGTCGAGCAAGATTGTTGGAGCAATTTTCCTGAAGGATGTTAGACTTAAAGATTAGCATAAGGGAACTAAGGGATAATGAGAATATAAAAAGAGAGGAACTCACAGGTTCTCTCTGTCTTTGTCACCACCGTAGACGATTTTGTCAGAAACTTCCTTCTCTTCTAATAGCTTGGATAGGCGATCAAAGTGGTTTGAGTTTACAATACGTGACATATCTTTCGAGTCCATAGGCTTCTTCCCATAAAATGTCTCCAATTCATGCTTCATGGCATGAATCTTGGGAAGAGAGAAGAAAGAGTCAAATACAAAAGTGTATCAAGAAGCCATCTTAAGGTTTTTAACCTTACCAATTTTGGAGCAAATTCTTTTGTTGTCAAGATGTAGTCTGGAGAAACACACGCCTGACCATTATTGCAACCCCATTTGCCTGCGATTATCCGCCTGACAGTAACCTTCAGTATACGTAAAGAAGATACTACATTAGCCTCAGTACAAACAAAACATTATGCAGGACTCTTGATATAAAGAAGTATTTCAGTACTTTCAAATCAGTGTTTGAGTCAACTACAACAGGAGATTTTCCTCCAAGCTCCAGGACAACCGGTGTGAGATGCTTTGCAGCTGCAGTCATTATGACACGCCCGATTTTCGAACTACCTAACCAAGCAAAAGTGGGAATTTTTTAGTCTCCTGAAACAAAATTCACTAGAATAGTGCGTTTCATGTTGCTCCTCATGTATGAAACCTTTGAGGAATCAACTATTAGAAGAAACACATTGAGTCAAGTTTTTATACGAACCTGTGTAGAATATTTTGTCCCACTTTTGATCTAGGAGCAGAGTTGTCTCATTAACATTTCCTTCGACAACCCTCACCGCAGAAGGGTCTAGATACTGTTCCAATAACTTTGCGAGCAGAGCAGACGATGCTGGAGCCAGTTCTGATGGCTTTAAGACAACAGCATTTCCAGCAGAAATTGCACCAATTACAGGATCAATAGACAGCACTTGCAGAAAACAAGAAACTGTCAGAATTCATACACAATGTATAGAGTGAAAAGTTCAATCAATTACGGGACATACAGAAGGGATAGTTCCAAGCCGAGATTACTAGGACAACTCCAAAAGGCTCAGACACAATCTCGGCCGATGCAGGAAACGTCGTTAGAGAAGTCTTTGCCTAAAAGCAAAACAGAACATTGATAAGAAGGTTAATAACATAGTTTGACAACAACACTCTGCATAAACCTTTATCCAAAACAGACCTTCTCCGGCGCCATCCAGTTCTTTAGCTGCTTAAGAGCTAACTTGCACGAGTTCCTCAGTAGAGCTACCTGCATAATTAGTCAAACATCATAATCAGATAACAGCTAATGTAATCAAGATCTGTCTTGTCAAAATCGACAGCTTAGGGCCAAAACTGATAAATGAGCATGGACCACAAAGAAGAATTGGCAGGAACCACCACAAACAAATCAACTCAAGGGTAACTTCTGTTGGTAACATTAAATGATCAGGAAAAGACAGTTTTTGAAAGCTCTGTGTGGGTGTAAAACATTGTTACAGAGTTAAGGAAAACGTGGGAATCCATACAGGTTGGTATCAGTTGCATAAAGATATTAAATGCGTATTGCTTTCAAGAGGACCCCAATATTTTTATAGACATTCAACAAACATAAAGTTACCAGCAGTTTTGATTTGAGTACTATTAAAGTTACGAAATAAAAGTTGCATTGAAGTTGGTATTGTACAAATGTTGACACACAACATCATCGAGGTAGCCAACAAAGGTGAAAAGATATTTAATGACTCCGACCAAGTTGGAGAAATATACTAATCCAATTTAAAGAAAGGTTTGGCTAACGTATGAAAGAGACACTACTAATTCAAGAAATATCTCACTACACAAGTCACAAATTATGTCAGCCGCAAAGATGGGTTTAACCGACGCTTACAACTAAATCATAGAGGTGTGAGGATGTTTCTTATTTTACGCAAAAACCACCAAATATAAAACAAGAACACCAGTTTAAACCCAAGTCGACAACAAATAAAACACTAAGACTAGTACTTTTTTTTTTTTGGTAGGCAACACTAAGACTAGTACTAGGTTATATGCTTTTCTACTAATAAATCAACAGAGTTAGGAACTAAGTCTACCTCGAATAAAACAATAAAGACTCTCACAAACTTAATTCAGGGGGTAACCAAATAGTTAATCTACACTGTAATTACAAATTAGCTTATAGTTTCCGTGAATCCTATATTACCAAAATGCCACCATACGTTGATCAAACCATACAATAAACGGATCTTCAATTTATAAAATTTCAAAAAAAAGACTCAGAAACTAGATTCGAATTAGAATTGATCACCAATCTCAATTCTAACAAGCTGGAGAAAACGAAAGCATAAAAGAGAAAGAAGAAGAAGAAGAAAAAAAAAACAGAGTTTGTAAGAGACCTCAAAGACAGAAGATTCAAGCTCAGGCTTGCCGAGATCGTCGCGAAGAGCCTCGACGATGTCATGCTCATGGTTATCACAAATAGCCAAGAGTTTCTTAAGCTGGGTAATTCTCCAGTCATAACCACGAGTCACTCCATCATCAAAGCTCCGACGAAGCTCGTTCACCAAATCACTCGCTTCCGTCGCTCCAAACACCTTCTTCGCCGCCGCCATTCCACAAAACGTGTGCTAATCAAAGACGTTACGCAAAAGATGTCACGGGAAAGAGAGAGAGAGAGAGAAGAGAACAAATATTGAGTTCGGATCCCGAGAAAAAAAAAACTGATATTGATTTTTTTTTTTTGTTAAATGAATGATAAAAATAAATATTCTTCTCGTATAAAGATATCGACGTTGCTCGTGTCACCAAAAAAAAAAAAGGTGACAATTTCTTTTTCTTTTTCTCGATATTGATTAATAACAAAAAGGCGTGCGTTTCAATATATTCATCACTCATATTTATAGACATGTCAAGAAAAAATAAGAAGTAAACATTAATCTATAAATAGAAATATATAAAATGAAGACATCAAAATATTTTAAAAAAAAATATATTTATGTATATAGAGTGAAGACCAAAATAAGAATAAAATAAAATAAAAATAAAAAAATAAGGTAAGGATGATAATAATGTAATGGTGCGTGTAACGTATGAGTGATGATGTAAAGAGAAGAGGCGTGTGGATATAACTCGCGTAGCATAAGCGAACTCACAACTCACGTGTCATGTCATGAGCGTGAGATACACGTCCGATATGTGCGAAGTGTGATGGACACTGATTTGGGTGGGTTGGTGGGAGAAGTTGAGATTAGGCAAGACGACAGACCCATAATGTATAATTAAAATGGTGATATTTTGGGTAGAAAGAGAGTTGGGCAAATTAGCTGTGTTTTACCGGGTCAAGGTTTTCTATTTAAATTCAACTCTTCTTCTCTTTTTATATCTTATCTACTTTTATTTTGGGTGTGACTTTAAGACATTAATAGAATAAAATATAAAAAGTTGGAAATTCTTTTTTGTTTTCACATGTGTACTAAGTCCAAAAAAAAATGCTATCAGGAATATAATTTTTTTTTTTTTTTGACATCAAAGTACAAGAGCAGCTCAAACGATCTAATTAATAAAAAAAACGTTTACAAAGGTAACTTAATGTGATTCGATTCTAGCACGCCGTGCCAGCTTGTCAGCATTACCATTCTGCGTTCGGGAGACTTGGACTAGTATAAAAGATAGGAACTCCTCCTTGTCCGCCTCAATCTCGTCCAAATATGTCTTGAAAGCAGGCCACTCAGCCGGCGAAAACACCATCTTCACCAAATTATCACCTTTCAGTCACAAGAAGGCTGTTCTCTACAGAAGCCTATCTAAAAAGACAAAAAAAAAAAAATAATGGTTTTGTTTAGAAACTGAGCAACTAGGCAGACTTTTCTTTTTTGTGTAATATAGGATGATAATAGGCATGGACATCAAAACCAAAATCCAAAATCTGATTCAAAATTTTTTATTACGAATACGAATTTGAAACGAATAGTTATAAAATCTAAACGGATTCCAAACGTTTAAATCCAAATTATCTGAACTGAATTATACCAAAAACCAAACTGTATATCCAAAAATCCAAAATAAAATTATATATATCCTAAAATATTAGTTATATTTATAATTTTATAATAGAAAATACCTGAAATAACCTAAATATACAAAAAGCATTGTCATTTTTTGTCAAAATTATACATTTTTTTGCAAAATCTAACCAAATTTATTAAAATTGAACAATTTTTTAGTTTTTTTTTCAAGAACCAATCCAAACCCAACACCTATTAAAACTGTAACTGAACTTATTAATTATAAAAATCAAACGAATAATAATTTATCTTAATCAGAAAAAATTTGAACCAAATTATATCTGAAATCCAAACGTACACAGCTATATGATTACCTGGAAAGCCCCTTTACAAAAGGGAAAACAACCAAAATCAACCCAGACTATTTGCAGAACACTTTTTCATATCCAAATTATGATGTTCTGCATATATTAACCTGAACAGAATAAAAATTTAAATTTCTTACCTAAACTTTATAAAATTTAGCGGATTTCAACCTCTCTTTAAATGGTGTTAGTTGACCATTTGACGGTGGTGAGTCATACGCCAACAAGATGACACGTGGCATATCAAAATGACCAAAAAAAAGACAAAAAAATGCTCAATCCAGGATTCGAACCTGAGTGGGATAATATGTCAAAACAAGGTCCTTAACCACTCAACCACATTAATGTTTTTGGGGATCATGAACAAAGACCTAATATATGAGGTCCCTCTCCCTTCTTCCTCCTCTACTTTCGATGAACATGACATGAGAGAGAAAAGTCGAGACAAAAAACAAATAAATTTGGATTTCAAAATCCAAAATCCAAAAATATAGATAGAAGAGATCAATATTGTTTCAGAACAATAAATCAATTCGTTTATAAAAGATTATCCTATAATTTGTTCATACATTAGCAAACGCTCTATAATCAACAAAAAAAAAATAGAGCAAAAATTACAAAATCTAGATCTGGGTTTTACAAAATTCATAGAACTTCATGAAGAAACACAAAATAAAAACTCGAACCCAGGTGATATGAGAGATGAATCAACCGTATAAATAACCCTAGACTCTTTCAAGTAACAGGAAGAAGAAGAGGAGGGTTTTTATTAGTCTACAATTATCAGTTTTGCTTAATCCTAATATTCATTTTGCTCTGTCTTTTGATTTTGGATTTTGTAATCAAGATTCAATTAGAAGAAGAAAGACAGAAACCAATATATTGTATCTTTGTTCTTGTTAATCTAAAATACCGATGTGTCCGAGTGGTTAAGGAGGCAGTTTGGATTATTCTACTCAGATTCGAGTCCTGGTTGAGCATTTTTTTTTGTTTTTCTTTTCTTGTCGTTTTTGCCACGTGTCATGTTGGTGGCGTACGACTCAGCACCGTCAAATGGTCAACTAACACCGTTTAAAGAGAGGTTTAAATTTTTATTCTGTTCAGGTTGATATATGCAGAGTATTATAGTTTGGGTATGAAAAAGCGTTCTACAAATAGTCTGGGTTGATTTTGGCCGTTTTCCCCTTTACAAACTGTAACTAAAAAATAGAAAAGAAAAATAGGAAAAACCCTCGAGGAGAAGGATGTGTCTTCCTATATTTCAAACTTGGTATAGACTTTTATGCAATTACTTATTTTATGTATTTGGTTGTGATACATAGGAACACAAATTCAAGCAACAATGTTAATAATGCTGCAAGGAAGTTCTATGACAGATTCCAAATTTCCAATTAGACAGTTAAACTTGCTAACAAGCAGTTCAAGACGGTTCATAATGATTATGAGATGACACTGAACGAAAATTCAGAGGTTGAGATCACATCTGAGTGATGGTATATATAAAATTAGTTACAGAATGCCTATTGAAGTTGTGCTAGTTTTGAATTCAATGAGTTAACCTGGGATAACAATATCTCCCATCAATGAATACATAACTCTTTCTTTGTTTTGGTCACTGAGCAAAGAAACTGAAAATGAACACATCCATCACTTAAGAAAGCAGTGGACAAAACTCTGTTACCTACCTTTCTTGAGTCTATTAATTGATTCTCCTAGAGTTTTTGAATCTTGATTGAATTGATTTCACATTTCCCCTTTTTGCAGGCCAACTTTTTTTTTTTTTTAACAGGAATGGTGGACCTCTCTATAGATACCATATTTGCTTCTCCACTCTTTTCTCTTCTGTTTTTAAAGTTGTGGTAAAGCAAGCAAGTCATGTCATCAAATTGTCTTGTATTAGTAAATTTTCGGCTTTCTATTTTGATTAATTTTCTTCAAATTGGTTGGTAGGGTGTATATAATTATGAATGTTGAGTTGTCAAGTTCGAATCACCTTGTGATCTCTTTTTAAAAAAATTCATTAATTTGTAGGCCCAATTTTTTTTGAACTTGCGGTATTGATGCTCTGGACCGGCTCTGGTCACAACATATTGTAAACTCTTTTGTGGGTCACAACAAATTTCAAACACTAAATTTTGGAACCACGGGGGTCTTTGTAAACTTTTTGATGGGTCTTTATTGGAATTAAATTGATTCAGATCGTAGTGTGAAACATCTTTAGAGGAGATGGGTTCTATTCCTACGTACAGAAAGTGGTAAGACTATTTGTGTGGGCAAGAATATAATTGTCATGAGAATATTACTTTGTTGTTCTCTTTTCCCGGCTTTGTGAGGTTAAAAAAAGCAAAGAAAGTTTTATTTACTTCTCTGCTACAACGCTGGACTGAAACTGACTTATTGAATGTCAGCTTTGATCTTTTATATGCATGCCATATAGTTCCTCGGTTCCTCCATTAAGTGACGCACATCGTTTCGAAGTTCATATAATTGTTTTTCTGAGCTCCCCATACTTGGCACTCTTAGACCTTATTATATAGCACGTGTGATCTGTTGATATCAATATCAGAACGATTGTTAAATAAATAACCTGAGAGAGATACTCTAGTGTGGTGTAATCACCGACCCATCTCTTACGGGTGGCAAGAGGGATTGCATCATCACTTCATCAGTATCAGGTCCATGATGTAGTTTATGTAGTAAGTCTGTCAAGTCCCTAGGGATGGCATAAGCATCATGAGGATTGGTTGTTTTTTTGGTGAAAGCACTGCCCATTGGAAAGAAAACAAATATATACGCATTATACATTATGACAAACAAAGAAAGATTCATAATATCATCCATATGCCAACAAAGGATGTAGTTTCTTCTTACTCTCGAAGATCACCACAGATAACGTAATTATATACAGTAGAACCTCCATAAATTAATATTCAGTTAATTAATAATCTCTATAAATTAATAATTTTCTTCGGTTCCAATTCGAGACTAGTGTTATTTTGAACACAATTCGATAATATAATAAGATAATAATTTTTTTTTGAAAATCTTTTGTAAATATATAGTCCCATCAATAATATAAATTAATAATTATATAAATTTATCTAAATATGTATATATACACATATTAATTTTATTAGAGTTTATTTTTAATATGTTTACTATATAAAATTCTTTGAGTGCTATCTTTAAAATATGATAATTGTTATTTTCTTTGTAATTATTTTTTAGTAAAATATTAGTTATAACAATTAAATCTTATTTTCAATTTTTTTTTTTTACTAAATTAGGAAAATCTCTCTATCGATAAATTAAAACCTCTATAAATTAGTAGGTTTTCATGGTCCTAACCTTATTAATTTATAGAAGTTTTACTGTATTTTCAAGTGTCAACGATATTATGGGTTTTCAATGTATTTAACATTTTCACCAGCCGTTTTTTTTTTGTCAACCTATATTCTGGAGAATTATTATAGAAATAGATATTATTTTTCAGAATCTTATTGATTTAAGACTTATTGTCCGTGCTTACAAAAACAAGTATTTTATTTCGATTGAAAAGACGAAATTGTCTCTACTTCCCCATCAACGCTTAAGTCTGTCTTCTCTCTTTCTCTCCGCCGTGAGCCAATCTTTTTCTCAGACTCTCAAATCTCTCCATTGTAAATTAAGGAGAGACTTATTGGCTGCTTAGATTTTTTCAGATCTAGATTTTTAAAGTCAAATCTTTTTTTTTTATTTTATTTTATTTGAATAAAATATAAAATTATTGGAAAAATACGATTTACAATAACATTTTTGAAACTCTTTATATCAATTCTTTATGTTTAAAAGTATACAAAGAGATTAAGACACAAAAGAGTTATCTTGAAGCAAGCCAAGTCAACAGACAACAATCAAACTTGCCATCATGTTGAAGCTGAATCGAGTAAAATCTGTTTCGGACATCTTGATCAAGTCGTCGAACAAGCTGTTGTGATGGAAGAGAAGTTTCCCATGACGTCTTCCATTTCTCTCCCCTCCACAATGAATGAATGGAAAGCTGAAGGATGTCTTAATAAGAATAGCCAATCATGTCCTAGCGACAATACGATGCCATACTATTGTGAAACGTGTTGAAAGAAGCTTGCATGTGAGATCAGACCAGAGTTCTCTGGAGTAGTGACACATGAAGAATAGATGATTATGGGTTTCAACAGACAGCAGACAAAAAACATACAATGTATTGGCTCCCACATTCCAACTCAACATTCTATCTCCCATGGATAGACGATTTTGCACTGCAAGAAAAGTGACAAAAGCATATTTGGGCATCGCTTGGGAGAACCATATACCTTTATACCAGTTCCTCTTCGGCTTTAGAAGCGGATTGCGTCCCAAGAATCTTTAGTGCTGAATGCCGCCTTATAACGATCACCCTTTTCTTTCGAAAGAATTATATCTGCAATATGTCCCAGCCCTTGTGTACGAATACCATCAAGGAGCATTTCCAGCTGATTTAAAGATGGTGTTTTGTGTCTACATCTTCTATGAGTCGTGACAGCTTCAGCGACTGTGACTTGGAGGCTTAGTCCAATGTCAATACAGCCACGAGTACCGCTGATATCAATCAAAACCCCTAAAGGTGACAAGTTGTCAAACCAAAAAGAAGTAGTCATGCCGTCATGCACGTTGTACCTTAGAAAACCCAAAGCTAAACCTCTTTGTTTTTAGAAGCTTCTTCCACATTCAAGAGCCTAAAGTGGTTGTCTCTTTTATTTACCAGAAGGAACCCTTTTGAAGCAAGTACAGCCGCAACCACTGCACCCACAAAGAATCAGATGACAACATTCGCCAAATAAGCTTCAATAAACTGGCTTTATTTACTTCTCTTAGAGGTCGCAGGCCTAGTGTACCCTCATCTTTGAGAAGATATACATCATACGATATTGCTTTTGCCTTCTTTGAATTTAAACTAAGACTCAACCAAATAAAAGTTGGACACAAACAATCTATGTCTTTGATGCATGAGCTTGGTAAACAGAAAGCCGACATCCAAAAATTGATAAGGCTATGAATAACCGAGGAAATAAGTTGTAACCGACCAGAAAATGAAAGATTTCTAGCAGTCGAACCACTTATGCGTTCCTGAATCTGTTCCAACAGCGATGCGTAGTTGCTTGTTGTCATCTTCTTAGTTAGCAGGGGCAAACCAAGATATCAAACAAGAAGGCACCCGATATAAAGGGAAACGATTGTAGAATATCTGCCCTATCAATATCACTTACTCTCGTTATATAAACTGTGGACTTTTCCAAACTTATTTGCAACCCTGAAGCTGCTGCAAACTTATCAAATACCGCGAGTACACCTTCCATTGAACTTTTTCCCCATCGGTAAACACCAACAGATCAGCTGAAAAACACAAAATGGGTAAGCTTCAGCCTCTCACACCGCGGATGATAGCCTATTGTTGTTTCCAGAGCAGCTTGATCAGTCATTTTGGAGAGAACATGCATATAGATAACAAATAGGTATGGGGAAAGTGAGCAGCCTCGGAAAAGACCCCTCTCACTATGAAACAAACCTGCTAGTTCTCCATTCAAAAGACTCTCGGAAGAACCTTTTAGCCTCATTCTTCATCTCTTCCTGCGAATCAACTAGTTTACCATCAGAGCATTGAATTTCTGTAATTGCAATTCTCACTTCTTGAAGCTTAGAAGCTTTATGGAAGACTTTCTTATTCTCATCCCCCACCTTCAACCAATGGAGCTTAGACCGTTGTTTCAAGAATTTCTTCCAAACCCGAGAGACATAGCCATCTTTGATACACTTCAGACTCGATTCGCATTGTGATCCCGTTGGATTTGTAAGAACTTCAAGCTGCAGTTTGTAAAGCGTTTCAAAAGACTCTCGCATCCTTTTAACAAGATTCCCAAATCGATCTTTACTCAGTCGTTTGATCTCTGGCTTTAATGCCTTAAGCTTCTTTGGGAATCTGTACATGGCTGAAGTCGATTGATATAGATTTTCAGTAGTTTTCCAATATGTCTGAACCATGGGCAAGAAAATTTTGTCAATGGCCAAAACATTGGTAAACTTGAAGGGTTTTCTAGTGTTGGGCTTATCTGCGCCTATTTTGATCCGACATTGGAGATGGTCCGAACAACCACCTGCCTCAAACACACCATTAGACGAAGGATACTCTGTAAACGATGAATCATTAACAAGCACACATTAAATTTTTTTACATATAAGCTCCTCATCATCTCGCTTATTACACCACGTAAACAGCGGCCCTTGGTATTGCTGATATGCTTAAATTTACCCTAGAGTTGCTCTCCCAAATTAAGAGATCATTGTAGTATTTAAGGATCAAATCCACAAGGACTCTATACTCACACAATAGATTTAATAATCATTTAATTATGCTTGACAGAATAAATTGTATTAAAATAAACGGTAATGAAAGCAAAGAAAAGTGTTGTAAATTCAAAGCTTCAAAAATGCTAGGCCTAGGGAATAATCTCAGGAAATTATGGAATATCAAATCAATTAATAAATTGAAACTAGATATTTATGGTGGACAGGTTAAGATGGAATTGATGATGATGAAAGTATGCAATGATTGGTAAGGTGTTTCAATTCCCCTTATGCAGTTGCAGTATAAGGGGTATCAATCCAATTTGAGTGGTTGTAAACAGTTAAAATATGCATAAAGATCTAATTTAAGCCAGATGAAAAGGATGTTGCCACTAAACAATCCTATGATGAAAATGTAAAGTGCAGAAGGTAAACTAAATGAACTAAGAACTAAATGCAATTGAAACAGGATGATTAAGACAGTAATGATGCAACCAACAGAAACAGAAACTAAGCTAAATAACAAATGCAAGACAATAATGAACAGGACACTAAATGGATGCAGCAGAAATGGAACAGGAATGAAACAAGACAATCACAAATCATAAATAGCAGAGTTCTGGGGATGAACTCGAGCCAGCACTCGACCGAGTGTAGGTCGAGTGAGTGGTCGAGCTAGACTAAACGCAGAAACAGAGCAATGCAATAAAAACAGAGTAATGCAAAGACAGATCAAACTACAATCAAGCAACAGGATTAAGACTGTAAAATCAATAAACAAAGAAGGACTTGAGGAGGGATTCATGGGCTGGACTAATGATTGAGGCTATCTAACTTGATCAACAAATCTCAAACAACATGAGCTAATCTCTAGACATATGAATCCAAAACAAGTTTCTCCCACTCTCATGGTCAAGAAACAATCAAACCTATGCATTTCTAGACTTGCTCTCACATAGTAAAGAATCTACACAAGCAGGCAGTAAGAAATATGTCTCATACCAAACAAAACCTCTAATCTCTTAGCAAGCAAGATGGTAAGCTCTAGATCTAGCCTTATCTATGCCTCTTAAACATTGGTGTGATGCTAAGATGCTTGAAATCAGATCCTACCCTCTCAGATATAGGATCAGCATTAAGAACATCTACCCTAGAAGAGATCTACAACAATCAAGCTTGATCAAGCCAAACAAACCTCATTCACAGCCCAGCCTAACCCATCCTCAAGATCCTAAACTACTACTCACAAGAACACATGATAAACATCAAAATCATAAACCCAGAAAAGATTGAAACTTGCATCATTAGATAGATAAAACAAAGATCTACAATGTTGAAAAAGAAATGAAACTTAAATTCTCAATATTAAGAAAATTATTAAACTAACAATAATGAGGAATTTAGTCTTTTTCAAGTACAAGATCTAGGAAAATAAAAAGCAAAAGGAATAAATCCCAAAAAGGTAAATACTAGGTTTTTGAGAATATCTAAAAAGCTGACTACTTTTGTGGCTGCAGGTCCAAGGTTTTATATAGGAAGGGAGTGGAAGCCCTAAAAATGCTAAAAGACAAAATAGTCAACGGCTCGGTCAACTCGACCTGTGCTCGGTCGAGTGGCAGGTCGAACTGGCTTCTCTCGTGCATTGTCCACTCGGTCGAGTCTTCCTCAGCACACGGTCGAGTGTCTGGTCGAGTGTGGGGTCGAGTTGGACTCCGGACCTTGTTATTTCAGCCTTAACTCTCTTGCTTTCCCTTCATGATTGCTTCACTCCTTCCTCAGCATTGCTTCCATGCTCCTTAAGCTTCAAAATCACCTGTTTATGCATGAAAAGATGCAAATGCAATGCAACTAAACTCTAATGCATGATTAGTCCTAAAGCTATGCAATAATGGTGAAAATGGATAGCAAAAGATGCAAAAGATGTGAATATACTAAGGGAAAACAGGGTAAAATATATGAACATCAACACCCCCAAACTTAGTCTTTGCTTGCCCTCAAGCAAATAAGCAAGACATAAGAATGTAGGTGAGGTTTGAAAGTGGGATCTCAGCTCCTAAAGCTTGCAAACAGACCATCTAGAATCAATGTCCAAGTTACTAGTACTATGATGCAAGTTGAATGAGCTGTACTTAAAGACTTTAGACAAGCATGTCACAACCTTTACTGATTTGAGCCTTAGATATCCACATGCATTCAAATCAACCAT
This sequence comes from Camelina laxa, assembly GCA_024034495.1. NCBI lineage: Eukaryota > Viridiplantae > Streptophyta > Magnoliopsida > Brassicales > Brassicaceae > Camelina > Camelina laxa. The sequence continues at coordinate 10,020,260 of CM043884.1, forward strand.
TTCCTTTAACATTCATTAATCAAGAACATGAATCAATTCTATGCAATGCTTAAACTCATTTGGCTTGGAGGTAAAGGTTTTGAGACAATGATGGTCTCTTTTTAGAGTGGGGCTTATCAATATCAAGGTTCTCTCATAAAAAATGGATTGAGCTTTAGAAGAATGCTAAAGGTAAGAACACCTAGACACATACAAGAATAAAACCTTGTCTACCCAAAGGTACCCAAAGTGTTTATCCTAGCAATCTAAACCCAAATGATCCTAGTGCTACCCTTTAACTTCTTCTTTTCTCTTTCACCCTTTTCTCTTTTGATTTTCAAGTCTTAGGAGAGGTTTCTTATTTGATCTTTCTAGTGGGATGGGGGATTCTTACTTATTTGCTATGGTTCTCTTTTCTTCTTATTCTTAAGACATACAAGCTTTTTGCTAGACTTTTCTTTTCTTTCTCTTCTTTTCTTTAACTAGAACCATCTTCAACAATTTTTGCTTCCCATCCTTTCACTAGACCTTGCTTAAACACAATCTCCTCTTAAAGACTCTACCCTTTTTCTCTCTTTTTTTTTTTTTTTTTTTTTTTCTTTCTTTAACTTCCAAGTCCCAAACCCAACAAATGAACCACCTAGTCCTATCTAGTTTGAAAAATGCAAACTAGAACTACACAAGGCTTTACTCTTGTCAGTTTAAACCTAACACTTTCTACCAAGCTCAATCCTAAAAATAGGCCTCACACACTCAAGAATAAACATGGCTTGAAAGAAGGGTTGGTTAAGGGTAGGGGAAACTGATTCTTAATGAGGAAATCAGCTACTTGGATCAACAAGAGTGGTAAAAAGGAGAAAGATGATCCAAATATGTATATGGTATCCATGAGTTTAAAGCAATGCACACATTGATAATTGAAAGTCAATATTAGGTTCTTATAGATAGGAAATGGCATCAAATCACAACATGCTTCAATTTAGACCAAATGCAATGCAGGAATTCAATGCTTGGTTCAATCTTATGCTTCTAACCACTCAACTAGCATCAAAGTACTATTAACTTGGGCATTGATCCTAGTCTAGTGAATGAGCAAGCTAACAAGGAAATACTCATCATAGATCCCTAATGCAAGCAGTCCTATATGATAAACAAAATACTTGAATATGCAAAGCAAACTACATGAACACTCTTTTTTTTTATAAAGATTTTTGCAAAAATTTTCAAATTTTTAGGGTTTTCTATGCCTTAGATGCTATGCAAATATTAACATGATGATGCTAAAAATTTGAAATAAGAAAACAAAACACAATGTCAAATGCTATCTCAAACCCTCCCCAAACTTAAATCACACAGTCCCTTGTGTGAAAGAAATTTGTTTGAGGATTCAAGACTTAAAACAAAACACACAATATGAAATGCAAATGGTATTTACAATGGAAAGGTGATAGTGTTACCTCAAGGATTGTAGAAGAAACTATCCACATCCTCCTGCATGCTATCAAAGGTGTAGCTGGGGTCTTGTTGGTGACTTGGAGAGGGGGATTGGGGCAGCTCGACGATGGCGATCGACCGTGACTCGGTCGAGTGCATGTCCGAGTGGGGGGGGTCGAGCTGGACTGCGGATGTCATAACTCTGTCCTTGCTGCTGGGAGAACTGTTGGTAGAACTGGTGGTAGAGGGCTGGATCCGTGAAGTAGTGGGGTGGGATGGGAGGGTAACCTGGATAAGCAGCTGGAGGTGGGAAGCCATATGGTTGTCTGGGCTGGAACTCGGTCGAGTGCATTGGTGGTGCTCGGTCGAGTGGGTGCTCGAGTGACCCGGTCGAGTGCCTCGAAAACTGCTGTTCTCGGGTACTTGAGCTCCTCTTCCTCTGAATTGGCTCATACATTGAAGCCCTAGCTGGTTCCACAGGATTCGCAACCCTTGAAAGTGCTCTAGTTGAGCTACTTCTCCTCAAAGGGCTTGAATGGCTAGGAGATGAGTTTCCACTCTTCAGCTCAGCAATCTCCTTCTTTAAGCCTTTGATAGACTTAGCCATGTTGGTCACCTTCTTCTTCAGCTTATCAAACCTCTTTCCTTGCCACTTGCCCCACTTTTGCAAAAGAGTTAACCTCTTGGCATTCTCCCTCACTCCTCTACTATCTCTTGGGTTGGGCTCATAGTCTTCAAAGTAGAACTGCTCCTCTCCATCAGCTACTTGTGCATTTCCAGCTTCTTCAACTCTAGGTTGAACCACTCCATCAAACCAATGCTCCTCAGCTGGCCAAAAGTCAATGTTGGCTCCCTCTTGAATGGTGGTGAGTTCTTGGTTAGGCAATATGAGTTGCTTTTTCCCAAGTGTTGGAAGCTCATAGTTGAAAATGTGGTTCCCTTGATGCATTTCCTTGGCTAGGATGAGAGTAGAAGTGAGGTAGCTTGAGTCAATCCATCTTGGTGAGACACTCTCTCCTCTAAGTGGAACTTTAGCAGCTTGAAGGATTGGAGTGATGATGCCCCCAATGGTAAGTGCTCCTCTTGACCCCTTGTTTTCCAACTTTCCTACCCAGCTTCTCAAGTAAATCATGTGGTCAATGAGCACCATTGCAAGATCAGTCTCTACAGTGCTCCCAAGGATGATGGTTCCATCTCTTGCCTTGAGGATGATCCCATTGAGAGCCAAGTCAATCATCTTCAGCTCTCCCTCATTGATGTTCCCAGTTTCCTTCCTTGCAAAGAAGGTGTTTGCAAGGGCTTTATGGAAGTACCTTAAGACTGGGCTCCTTATCTTTGAGCTCTTGGAGTTGGAGGAGGAGTAGAGCTTGTTGTCCCCAATGGTTTCCCAAACTGAGTAGAGCTCCTCTCTTGGTATCCTCAAGCTCCTATGGCTGCCAGTTTCAAATCCAAACACATTGGCTATCTTTTTTATTGAAAGCTCATGCTTCCTCCCCTTGATTGTGAAGGTGATGTGACCAGCCCCAGCCTCAGGATCTTTCCTTGCATATGTGTGCAGCTTGACAGTGGCAAGGAACTCACAACTCTCCTCTTTGTAGCCCTCCATGCAAAGCCCCATAAACTTGGTGAGATTGCTCTTCTCAAAGAGATATTCTACATCCTCATCAATAGCAAGCTTCTGCATGGTCTCCTTGTGTGGATACCTAGTTCCCAAGAACTCCATCCTCATGAAAGCATCATAAAGTTGCCTCTTTGTCAGCCCACAAGACTCAGCTTCTCCATCATCCATCAATTCTTCTTCTTCACTTTCTTCCTCACTCTCACTTTCACTTTCTTCTTGCTCAACTTCAACAGCTGGCCTCTTCCCCTTGGCCTTGTGCTTCCTCATAAACTCATTAAGAGTAGGCTCTCTTTCCTCCTCACTTTCGGTCCTCTCAGGATCTTCCTCAACTCGCTCTCTCCTTGGACGCGGCACCTGGCTCGACCTACTGCTCGAACGGCCACCCGGTCGAGTGGTTGATCGAGTGGTCCGTCGAGTGACTCTCTCAGCTTCACCTCTTGATTCAAGGTCAGCATCACGACGTTCCATGGAGCTTGCAGCGGTTTGGTGCGACTTCTTGGTAATTTTGGAAGACATTTTCAAAAGAAACTGAAGGGAATAGACTCAAAGCACAAAGTTAATAGGTTAGTGACCCAAAAACTTGAAAGAACAAAACTTGAGCAAGAGATGAACTTTGAAAGAGATTTTAAAGCTTGAATTTAAATGTTTTGAGCAAATGAGAGAATGTGAGAAGTGTAGGATCGAGCAAGGACTATATAAAGAAGCTAAGGGGACAAGGAGACAAGGGTGGAGCGTCCATACCATTCAAATTCGAAATGGGAATCTTTGACTTACTTTTTGGCTGCCACTCGACCCCACACTCGACCAGCACGTGGTCGAGCTCCTTGAAAAATTTTGAAATTTCAAAATTTTTCTCCTTGTTCTTCCCTCCACTTGATCATTCTAGAAGAATGGGAATCAAATGGGCTTCTATTAGTATCCAGCTCGGCCGAGTACCTCTTGTGGTCTTGGTCGAGTGGGCTTGCGAGTCTCCTTCTCCAAGTCCAAATCTTTCTTTATCCAACTACATTCTTCCTCAAAAGCCTGTCCAACACAAACATAAAATAAAACATATCAAAACTACTAGGAAAATAAACTATATTTACAAAGGATACTTAGGGACTTCCTCCCTAGTGAGCTTGTTTAGAGTCACTAAGCTTGACTTCTTATAGATCTTTAAGCTTGATTAGGAGACCAAGGAGGTGATGAAATCCCTCCTGGTTCTGCTTGGTAACCTTGGTGCTCCTTCTTGATCACTACTTCCTTGACACTTGAACCATGTTTCTTCTTAAACTTGAGTTTTGGTCTTGCTTTCTTCAAAGACTTTTTGTTGAGCTGAACTTGAAGTTCCTTCACTAAACCAGCTAGCACTTGAACTGAACCCTTTAGCTTCTCCACTGAATCTTCTTGAAAGGTTAGCTTACCCCTTGAAGCATTTTCCTCACTTGAGACCTCATGATCCTCCTTTCTTTTTATAGTGTAAGGTGGATCATATTTGGAAGGCAGATTAGTGGGATTGTTGATGTCAAACTTCATAGTGAAGTCTTCAGTCAAGTGGAGCTTGACAGTCCCCATCTTCACATCAATAACAGCCCCAGCTGTAGCTAAGAATGGTCTTCCCAAGATAAGAGGGTCTTTAGGCTCTTGTTCCATGCTTATGATTGCAAAATCAGTTGGGATCCTTGCTCCTCCTATTTTGATAGGGAGGTTTTCAATCATTCCAACCACATCCCTCTTGGATCCATCTACTAGACTAACATAGAAGTTGCTATCCTTGAAGTCTTTATACCCTAACTTCTCAGCTACTGAGCATCAAGCTCACTGAAGCTCCTAAATCACAAAGGCACTTATTGAAGTGCATGTAGCTGATGGAACAGGGTAAGTCGAATGAGCCTGGATCTTCAAGCTTTGTTGAGACAATAGCTTTTCCAATCTCTTTCAAGTCCTTCATATCTTGGTCATGAGCCCTTTTCTTTGACATCTCAAGTAAAAAATTCTGATAAAGAGGGTATGGAGCATACTGTTCCAAAGCGGGTCCTCTCTCTTCTTTTTGGTAAGTAATGATGGCTTCTTGTATGGCCATCACTTCCTTCTTCTCTATAACAACCTCTTCCTTCATGGCTTTCTCCTTCTCTTGGTGCAAAGCTATCTTCTCCTTGTTCTCAATGATCTCCCTCAATTCCCTTATCCTTTGAGCCTTGAAACGTCCTGGGAATGGTAGAGGCGGTTTGTAAGCAGGAGGAATGTATCTAGCAGGCTTAACAGCTTCTGTATCTGCAACTCGATCAACCACTCGAGCATGCACTCGGTCGAGTGGCTGTTCGACTACCTGATCGAGTGCAATGTCGCACTCCAGTTGCTTTGCAAAAACATCACTTGGGGCTTCAGTAACTGATAAATTCCCCCAAACTTGGACTGCACTGTCCTCAGTGACTTCTTCCTCATGAACTTGAATGGCCTTGGCTGTGAACTCTCTTGGATTTTGGACAGCTTTTCCAGGGAGTTTGCTAGGTTTAGGGGCTGAAGTAGAGGCAATGTTACTCTCCATATACTTCACTCTTGAGTTAAGACCCTCAAACTTCATGTTTAGATCATTGTACTGTGATGTGAGTCTTTGATTCAACTCAGCAAACTGTTTGGCCTCCTCAATCTTTCCTTGTGTTTGCCCAATCAACAACTGTTGCATCATTGCCCTTAAGTCTTGTTCCTGGCCTTGGTTAGTCTGAAACCCTGGTGGGGGACACAATGGAGGCTGGAACACTTGATGTTGTTGTTTAGGGATGTAGCTTTGTTGCTGTGGAGGCTGTTGAGGTGGATAAACTTGGTCTTGAGTGTTGGCCACATTGGTACTCCTATATGAGAGATTGTTGTTTTTGAAACCTCCTTGGTTGTAGCCTTTGAATCCTCCTTGGTTTTGCATGTAGCACAACTCAGCAAACTCAGTCTCCCTTCTTGAACTGGAGCCTCTTCCTCTCCAATGAAGTGAATGGACTTTTGTTGGCTAAGAAGGATCTTGTCAAGCTTCTCATTGACCATCTTCAAATCCCTCTTGTACTTGTCCTCCTGATCAGTTGATGATGACCTTATGGTTCTGTCATAGTCCTCATTATAATTGCCATCTGATTGAGCAAGATTTTCAACCAACTCCCAGCCTTCTTCAACATTTTTGTTGAGGAAGTTTCCATTTGAGGCTGTGTCAAGAAGCATTCTGATCTTGGGAAGCACCCCTCTATACAAAGTGCTTAAAAGGGACTCATTGCTGAAGCCATGGTGAGGACACTGAGTCTGGAATCCTTTAAACCTTTCCCAAGCTTCACAAAAACTCTCATTATTCCTTTGAGCAAACCCAGAGATTTCATTTCTCAATCTAGCAGTTCTAGCATTGGAAAAGAATTTGGCCAAGAAAGCCTTCTTGCAAGCATCCCATGTGGTTATTGCTCCAGTAGGAAGAGTCTTCTCCCAAAGGTGAGCCTTATCTCCAAGTGAGAATGGAAATAGCCTTAACTTGAAGCCATCCTCACTGACCCCATTGATCTTAGTAAGACCACATATCCTATCAAATTCATCAAGGTGGTCTAGGGGATCTTCCATTGGCAACCCATGGAACTTGTTGGCTTGAATCATTGAGATCAATCCACTTTTGATCTCAAAGTTGTTGTTGGCAACAGTAGGAGGCACAATACCAGCTCTCTGGTTATGTGTGTTTGGTGCATCTCCAGCACCAATGTTTCTTGCTCTTGGAGCTTGTTGAGCTTGATTCTCCATTAGCACTTGTTGTTCTTGTTCCTGATAGATCCTTGTTTTCTGCTGTCTCAGGTCCCTTGGTGGTTTGTTGATGTGATCAAGGAGTCTCTGAAGATTGTGAGGACCCTTGGACCTTGTTTGCATCAACAGAGTCGAGTACAGACTCGGACAGGCACTCGGTCGAGCGCAGGCTCGAGTGGGTGGTCGAGTCGACTGGGAACTGATGTCTATTTGTATCCGGCTTCTGACTCGATCAGGTGCTCGAGCACACACTCGGTCGAGTGGTGGTCGAGTTGATGGTCGAGCTGGTACCTGAAACTCAAGCACAAACAAGCAGAAGAAGAAACAAGATCAGTAATGAACAAGTGGATAAACGAACTTAATCTTAGACTTTTATGGATCCTAATTGTCACAAAAACACACTCAAATAGGCAACGGCGCCAAATTGAAACTAGATATTTATGGTGGACAGGTTAAGATGGAATGGATGATGATGAATGTATGCAATGATTGGTAAGGTGTTTCAATTCCCCTTATGCAGTTGCAGTATAAGGGGTATCAATCCAATTTGAGTGGTTGTAAACAGTTAAGATATGCATAAAGATCTAATTTAAGCCAGATGAAAAGGATGTTGCCACTAAACAATCCTATGATGAAAATGTAAAGTGGCAGAAGGTAAACTAAATGAACTAAGAACTAAATGCAATTGAAACAGGATGATTAAGACAGTAATGATGCAACCAACAGAAACAGAAACTAAGCTAAATAACAAATGCAAGACAATAATGAACAGAACACTAAATGGATGCAGCAGAAATGGAACAGGAATGAAACAAGACAATCACAAATCATAAATAGCGGAGTTCTGGGGATGAACTCGAGCCAGCACTCGACCGAGTGTAGGTCGAGTGAGTGGTTGAAACAAGATATTTATGGTGGACAGGTTAAGATGGAATGGATGATGATGAATGTATGCAATGATTGGTAAGGTGTTTCAATTCCCCTTATGCAGTTGCAGTATAAGGGGTATCAATCCAATTTGAGTGGTTGTAAACAGTTAAGATATGCATAAAGATCTAATTTAAGCCAGATGAAAAGGATGTTGCCACTAAACAATCCTATGATGAAAGTGTAAAGTGCAGAAGGTAAACTAAATGAACTAAGAACTAAATGCAAGTGAAATAGAATGATTAAGACAGTAATGATGCAACCAAGAAATTAAACTAAGATAAAGAACAAATGCAAGACAATAATGAATACTACACACTAAATGAATGCAGCAGAAATGGAACAGAATGAAACAAGACAATCACAAATCATAAATAGCAGAGTTCTGGGGATGAACTGAGCCAGCACTCGACCGAGTGTAGGTCGAGTGAGTGGTCGAGCTAGACTAAACGCGAAACAGAGCAATGCAATAAAAACAGAGTAATGCAAAGACAGATCAAACTACAATCAAGCAACAGGATTAAGACTGTAAAATCAATAAACAAAGAAGGACTTGAGGAGGGATTCATGGGCTGGACTAATGATTGAGGCTATCTAACTTGATCAACAAATCTCAAACAACATGAGCTAATCTCTAGACATATGAATCCAAGACAAGTTTCTCCCACTCTCATGGTCAAGAAACAATCAAACCTATGCATTTCTAGACTTGCTCTCACATAGTAAAGAATCTACACAAGCAGGCAGTAAGAAATATGTCTCATACCAAACAAAACTCTAATCTCTTAGCAAGCAAGATGGTAAGCTCTAGATCTAGCCTTATCTATGCCTCTTAAACATTGGTGTGATGCTAAGATGCTTGAAATCAGATCCTACCCTCTCAGATATAGGATCAGCATTAAGAACATCTACCCTAGAAGAGATCTACAACAATCAAGCTTGATCAAGCCAAACAAACCTCATTCACAGCCCAGCCTAACCCATCCTCAAGATCCTAAACTACTACTCACAAGAACACATGATAAACATCAAAATCATAAACCCAGAAAAGATTGAAACTTGCATCATTAGATAGATAAAACAAAGATCTACAATATTGAAAAAGAAATGAAACTTAAATTCTCAATATTAAGAAAGTTATTAAACTAACAATAATGAGGAATTTAGTCTTTTCAAGTACAAGATCTAGGAAAATAAAAAGCAAAAGGAATAAATCCCAAAAAGGTAAATACTAGGTTTTTAAGAATATCTAAAAAGCTGACTACTTTTGTGGCTGCAGTACAAGGCTTTATATAGGAGGGGAGTGGAAGCCCTAAAAATGCTAAAAGACAAAATAGTCAACGGCTCGGTCAACTCGACCTGTGCTCGGTCGAGTGGCAGGTCGAGCTGGCTTCTCTCGTGCATTGTCCACTCGGTCGAGTCCTCCTCAGCACACGGTCGAGTGTCTGGTCGAGTGTGCGGTCGAGTTGGACTCCGGACCTTGTTATTTCAGCCTTAACTCTCTTGCTTTCCCTTCATGATTGCTTCACTCCTTCCTCAGCATTGCTTCCATGCTCCTTAAGCTCCAAAATCACCTGTTTATGCATGAAAAGATGCAAATGCAATGCAACTAAACTCTAATGCATGATTAGTCCTAAAGCTATGCAATAATGGTGAAAATGGATAGCAAAAGATGCAAAAGATGTGAATATACTAAGGGAAAACAGGGTAAAATATATGAACATCAACACCCCCAAACTTAGTCTTTGCTTGCCCTCAAGCAAATAAGCAAGACATAAGAATGTAGGTGAGGTTTGAAAGTGGGATCTCAGCTCCTAAAGCTTGCAAACAGACCATCTAGAATCAATGTCCAAGTTACTAGTACTATGATGCAAGTTGAATGAGCTGTACTTAAAGACTTTAGACAAGCATGTCACAACCTTTACTGATTTGAGCCTTAGATATCCACATGCATTCAAATCAACCATTTCCTTTAACATTCATTAATCAAGAACATGAATCAATTCTATGCAATGCTTAAACTCATTTGGCTTGGAGGTAAAGGCTTTGAGACAATGATGGTCTCTTTTAGAGTGGGGCTTATCAATATCAAGGTTCTCTCATAAAAATGGATTGAGCTTTAGAAGAATGCTAAAGGTAAGAACACCTAGACACATACAAGAATAAAACCTTGTCTACCCAAAGGTACCCAAAGTGTTTATCCTAGCAATCTAAACCCAAATGATCCTAGTGCTACCCTTTAACTTCTTCTTTTCTCTTTCACCCTTTTCTCTTTTGATTTTCAAGTCTTAGGAGAGGTTTCTTATTTGATCTTTCTAGTGGGATGGGGGATTCTTACTTATTTGCTATGGTTCTCTTTTCTTCTTATTCTTAAGACATACAAGCTTTTTGCTAGACTTTTCTTTTCTTTCTCTTCTTTTCTTTAACTAGAACCATCTTCAACAATTTTTGCTTCCCATCCTTTCACTAGACCTTGCTTAAACACAATCTCCTCTTAAAGACTCTACCCTTTTTCTTTCTTTTTCTCTTTTTTTTTTTTTTTTTTTTTTTTTCTTTCTTTAACTTCCAAGTCCCAAACCCAACAAATGAACCACCTAGTCCTATCTAGTTTGAAAAATGCAAACTAGAACTACACAAGGCTTTACTCTTGTCAGTTCAAACCTAACACTTTCTACCAAGCTCAATCCTAAAAATAGGCCTCACACACTCAAGAATAAACATGGCTTGAAAGAAGGGTTGGTTAAGGGTAGGGGAAACTGATTCTTAATGAGGAAATCAGCTACTTGGATCAACAAGAGTGGTAAAAAGGAGAAAGATGATCCAAATATGTATATGGTATCCATGAGTTTAAAGCAATGCACACATTGATAATTGAAAGTCAATATTAGGTTCTTATAGATAGGAAATGGCATCAAATCACAACATGCTTCAATTTAGACCAAATGCAATGCAGGAATTCAATGCTTGGTTCAATCTTATGCTTCTAACCACTCAACTAGCATCAAAGTACTATTAACTTGGGCATTGATCCTAGTCTAGTGAATGAGCAAGCTAACAAGGAAATACTCATCATAGATCCCTAATGCAAGCAGTCCTATATGATAAACAAAATACTTGAATATGCAAAGCAAACTACATGAACACTCTTTTTTTTTATAAAGATTTTTGCAAAAATTTTCAAATTTTTAGGTTTTCTATGCCTTAGATGCTATGCAAATATTAACATGATGATGCTAAAAATTTGAAATAAGAAAACAAAACACAATGTCAAATGCTATCTCAAACCCTCCCCCAAACTTAAATCACACAGTCCCTTGTGTGAAAGAAATTTGTTTGAGGATTCAAGACTTAAAACAAAACACACAATATGAAATGCAAATGGTATTTACAATGGAAAGGTGATAGTGTTACCTCAAGGATTGTAGAAGAAACTATCCACATCCTCCTGCATGCTATCAAAGGTGTAGCTGGGGTCTTGTTGGTGACTTGGAGAGGGGGATTGGGGCAGCTCGACGATGGCGATCGACCGTGACTCGGTCGAGTGCATGTCCGAGTGGGGGTCGAGCTGGACTGCGAGTCTATTTTTCCAAGTCCAATTCTCTCCAAACCCATCTACACTCTCATTGAACAGCCTGCCCAACACAAACATAAAACAAAAATATCAAAACTACAAGGAAAATAAAGCATATGTACAATGATACCTTAGGGACTCCTCCCTAGTGAGCTTGTTTAAAGTCACTAAGCTTGACTTCTTCTAGCTCTTCAAGCTTGATTTAGAGACCCAAGAGGTGATGAAATCCCCCCTGGTTCTACTTGATAACCTTGGTGTTCCTTCTTGATCACTACTTCCTTGACACTTGAACCATGTTTCTTCTTAAACTTGAGTCTTGGTCTTGCCTTCTTCCAAGACTTCTTGTTGAGCTGAACTTGAAGTTCCTTCACTAAACCAGCTAGCACTTGAACTGACCCCTTTAGTTCTTGGACAGTCTTAGCTTGGGCTGAACCTTTAATCCTAGGGTTCCCTCCTTCCTCAAAAACTTCACAACTAGCCTTTTTCCCTATCATAAAGTGCTGACCTTCAATAGTAGGCTGATGAGTAGTATTATTGATGTCAAACTTCATAGTGAAGTCTTTAGCAAGGTGGAGCTTGATGGTTCCCATCTTAACATCAATTACAGCTCCAGCTGTGGCTAAGAATGGTCTTCCCAAGATGAGAGGATCTTCTGGCTCTTGGTCCATGTTCATGATCACAAAGTCAGTTGGGATTCTTGCCTTTCCTATCTTGACTGGAAGGTTTTCAATTATCCCAAGCACATCCCTCTTGGATCCATCTGCCATGCCAATATAGAGGTTGCAAGGCTTAAAATATTCATATCCCAACTTCTCAGCCACTGAGTATGGCATTAAGCTCACTGAAGCTCCCAGATCACACATTTGTTGAAGTGCATGTAACTAATGGAGCAAGGTAGATCAAATGATCCAGGGTCTTCAAGTTTTGTTGGTATAACAGCTTCCCCAATCTCTCTTAAGTCCTTCATGTCTTGTTCCTGAGCTTTCATCTTGGATAATTCAAGCAGCATGTCCTTGTAGGAAGGATTCTGAACAAATTTGCTCAAGTCAGGCCCTCTCTCCTCTTCCTTGTAAGCAATGGTAATCTCTTGTATAGCCATTACTTCCTCCTTCTTCTCAATGACAACCTCCTGTTGTATGGCCATTACTTCCTTTCTTTCAATCACAACTTCTTCCTTCAAAGCCATCACTTCTTCCTTATCGATGACTTCTTGTTGTTGTAAAGCTAACTCCTTCTCTTCCAACTTTTCCCTTTTCTCAATAATTTCCCTGAGTTCTTTCAGCTTCTGTGCCTTGAAACGTCCTGGGAATGGTAGAGGTGGTTTGTAAGCAGGAGGAATGTACTTAGCAGGCTTAAAAACTTCTGTGTCCTCAGCTCGATCGACCACTCGATCAAGCACTCGGTCAAGTGCTGGTTCGAGCACTTGGTCGGGTGCTTTGCCGGATTTAGTCTGTTGTGCACAAGCTTCACCCTGGGCATCAATAAATGACCAATCCTCCCCACCTTGAATCTCACTGTCCTCAGTGACAGCATCTTCATAGAGATGAAGAGCTTTAGCTGTAAACTCCCTTGGGTTTGGAATAGGTTCTTCAAGAAGTTGGTTTGGCTTAGGAGCTGAAGTGGAAGCAATGGAGCTTTCCATGTACTGGACTGTAGAAGTCAGACTGTCAAGCTTGTTACTCAGGTCATTAGAATAAAAATTCAACTTTTGGGTCAGCTCAGCAAACTGCCTTGCTTCCTCAATCTGCTTATTGGCTTGCCCAAGTAAAAGTTGTTGCATCATATCTTTTAAGTCAGGTTCTTGGCTTTGGTAGGTCTGAAACCCTGGGGTGTGACACCATTGAGCCTGAAATCCTGGTTGATGTTGCCATGGTAGAGAATGGAGCATACTGTTGTGAAACATGATGACTGACTCGAACAGGCACTCGGTCGAGCACAGGCTCGAGTGGGTGGTCGAGTCGACTGGGAACTGTTGTCTGTTTGTATCCGGCTTCTGACTCGATCAGGTGCTCGAGCACACACACGGTCGAGTGGTGGTCGAGCTGATGGTCGAGCTGGTACCTGAAACTCAATCACAAACAAGCAGAAGAAGAAACAAGATCAGTAGTGAACAAGTTGATAAACGAACTTAATCTTAGACTTTTATGGATCCTAATTGTCACAAAAACACACTCAAATAGGCAACGGCGCCAAATTGAAACAAGATATTTATGGTGGACAGGTTAAGATGGAATGGATGATGATGAATGTATGCAATGATTGGTAAGGTGTTTCAATTCCCCTTATGCAGTTGCAGTATAAGGGGTATCAATCCAATTTGAGTGGTTGTAAACAGTTAAGATATGCATAAAGATCTAATTTAAGCCAGATGAAAAGGATGTTGCCACTAAACAATCCTATGATGAAAGTGTAAAGTGCAGAAGGTAAACTAAATGAACTAAGAACTAAATGCAAATGAAATAGAATGATTAAGACAGTAATGATGCAACCAACAGAAACAGAAACTAAGATAAAGAACAAATGCAAGACAATAATGAACAGGACACTAAATGAATGCAGCAGAAATGGAACAGGAATGAAACAAGACAATCACAAATCATAAATAGCAGAGTTCTGGGATGAACTCGAGCCAGCACTCGACCGAGTGTAGGTCGAGTGAGTGGTCGAGCTAGACTAAACGCAGAAACAGAGCAATGCAATAAAAACAGAGTAATGCAAAGACAGATCAAACTACAATCAAGCAACAGGATTAAGACTGTAAAATCAATAAACAAAGAAGGACTTGAGGAGGGATTCATGGGCTGGACTAATGATTGAGGCTATCTAACTTGATCAACAAATCTCAAACAACATGAGCTAATCTCTAGACATATGAATCCAAGACAAGTTTCTCCCACTCTCATGGTCAAGAAACAATCAAACCTATGCATTTCTAGACTTGCTCTCACATAGTAAAGAATCTACACAAGCAGGCAGTAAGAAATATGTCTCATACCAAACAAAACTTCTAATCTCTTAGCAAGCAAGATGGTAAGCTCTAGATCTAGCCTTATCTATGCCTCTTAAACATTGGTGTGATGCTAAGATGCTTGAAATCAGATCCTACCCTCTCAGATATAGGATCAGCATTAAGAACATCTACCCTAGAAGAGATCTACAACAATCAAGCTTGATCAAGCCAAACAAACCTCATTCACAGCCCAGCCTAACCCATCCTCAAGATCCTAAACTACTACTCACAAGAACACATGATAAACATCAAAATCATAAACCCAGAAAAGATTGAAACTTGCATCATTAGATAGATAAAACAAAGATCTACAATATTGAAAAAGAAATGAAACTTAAATTCTCAATATTAAGAAAGTTATTAAACTAACAATAATGAGGAATTTAGTCTTTTTCAAGTACAAGATCTAGGAAAATAAAAAGCAAAAGGAATAAATCCCAAAAAGGTAAATACTAGGTTTTAAGAATATCTAAAAGCTGACTCTTTTGTGGCTGCAGGTACAAGGCTTTATATAGGAGGGGAGTGGAAGCCCTAAAAATGCTAAAAGACAAAATAGTCAACGGCTCGGTCAACTCGACCTGTGCTCGGTCGAGTGGCAGGTCGAGCTGGCTTCTCTCGTGCATTGTCCACTCGGTCGAGTCCTCCTCAGCACACGGTCGAGTGTCTGGTCGAGTGTGCGGTCGAGTTGGACTCCGGACCTTGTTATTTCAGCCTTAACTCTCTTGCTTTCCCTTCATGATTGCTTCACTCCTTCCTCAGCATTGCTTCCATGCTCCTTAAGCTCCAAAATCACCTGTTTATGCATGAAAAGATGCAAATGCAATGCAACTAAACTCTAATGCATGATTAGTCCTAAAGCTATGCAATAATGGTGAAAATGGATAGCAAAAGATGCAAAAGATGTGAATATACTAAGGGAAAACAGGGTAAAATATATGAACATCAACACCCCCAAACTTAGTCTTTGCTTGCCCTCAAGCAAATAAGCAAGACATAAGAATGTAGGTGAGGTTTGAAAGTGGGATCTCAGCTCCTAAAGCTTGCAAACAGACCATCTAGAATCAATGTCCAAGTTACTAGTACTATGATGCAAGTTGAATGAGCTGTACTTAAAGACTTTAGACAAGCATGTCACAACCTTTACTGATTTGAGCCTTAGATATCCACATGCATTCAAATCAACCATTTCCTTTAACATTCATTAATCAAGAACATGAATCAATTCTATGCAATGCTTAAACTCATTTGGCTTGGAGGTAAAGGCTTTGAGACAATGATGGTCTCTTTTAGAGTGGGGCTTATCAATATCAAGGTTCTCTCATAAAAATGGATTGAGCTTTAGAAGAATGCTAAAGGTAAGAACACCTAGACACATACAAGAATAAAACCTTGTCTACCCAAAGGTACCCAAAGTGTTTATCCTAGCAATCTAAACCCAAATGATCCTAGTGCTACCCTTTAACTTCTTCTTTTCTCTTTCACCCTTTTCTCTTTTGATTTTCAAGTCTTAGGAGAGGTTTCTTATTTGATCTTTCTAGTGGGATGGGGGATTCTTACTTATTTGCTATGGTTCTCTTTTCTTCTTATTCTTAAGACATACAAGCTTTTTGCTAGACTTTTCTTTTCTTTCTTTTCTTTTCTTTAACTAGAACCATCTTCAACAATTTTTGCTTCCCATCCTTTCACTAGACCTTGCTTAAACACAATCTCCTCTTAAAGACTCTACCCTTTTTTTCTTTTCTCTTTTTTTTTTTTTTTTTCTTTTCTTTTCTTTCTTTAACTTCCAAGTCCCAAACCCAACAAATGAACCACCTAGTCCTATCTAGTTTGAAAAATGCAAACTAGAACTACACAAGGCTTTACTCTTGTCAGTTCAAACCTAACACTTTCTACCAAGCTCAATCCTAAAAATAGGCCTCACACACTCAAGAATAAACATGGCTTGAAAGAAGGGTTGGTTAAGGGTAGGGGAAACTGATTCTTAATGAGGAAATCAGCTACTTGGATCAACAAGAGTGGTAAAAAGGAGAAAGATGATCCAAATATGTATATGGTATCCATGAGTTTAAAGCAATGCACACATTGATAATTGAAAGTCAATATTAGGTTCTTATAGATAGGAAATGGCATCAAATCACAACATGCTTCAATTTAGACCAAATGCAATGCAGGAATTCAATGCTTGGTTCAATCTTATGCTTCTAACCACTCAACTAGCATCAAAGTACTATTAACTTGGGCATTGATCCTAGTCTAGTGAATGAGCAAGCTAACAAGGAAATACTCATCATAGATCCCTAATGCAAGCAGTCCTATATGATAAACAAAATACTTGAATATGCAAAGCAAACTACATGAACACTCTTTTTTTATAAAGATTTTTGCAAAAATTTTCAAATTTTTAGGGTTTTTCTATGCCTTAGATGCTATGCAAATATTAACATGATGATGCTAAAAATTTGAAATAAGAAAACAAAACACAATGTCAAATGCTATCTCAAACCCTCCCCCAAACTTAAATCACACAGTCCCTTGTGTGAAAGAAATTTGTTTGAGGATTCAAGACTTAAAACAAAACACACAATATGAAATGCAAATGGTATTTACAATGGAAAGGTGATAGTGTTACCTCAAGGATTGTAGAAGAAACTATCCACATCCTCCTGCATGCTATCAAAGGTGTAGCTGAGGTCTTGTTGGTGACTTGGAGAGGGGGATTGGGGCAGCTCGACGATGGCGATCGACCGTGACTCGGTCGAGTGCATGTCCGAGTGGGGGGGGGGGTCGAGCTGGACTGCGAGTCTATTTTTCCAAGTCCAATTCTCTCCAAACCCATCTACACTCTCATTGAACAGCCTGCCCAACTCAAACATAAAACAAAAATATCAAAACTACAAGGAAAATAAAGCATATGTACAATGATACCTTAGGGACTTCCTCCCTAGTGAGCTTGTTTAAAGTCACTAAGCTTGACTTCTTCTAGCTCTTCAAGCTTGATTTAGAGACCCAAGAGGTGATGAAATCCCCCCTGGTTCTACTTGATAACCTTGGTGTTCCTTCTTGATCACTACTTCCTTGACACTTGAACCATGTTTCTTCTTAAACTTGAGTCTTGGTCTTGCCTTCTTCCAAGACTTCTTGTTGAGCTGAACTTGAAGTTCCTTCACTAAACCAGCTAGCACTTGAACTGACCCCTTTAGTTCTTGGACAGTCTTTGCTTGGGCTGAACCTTTAATCCTAGGGTTCCCTCCTTCCTCAAAAACTTCACAACTAGCCTTTTTCCCTATCATAAAGTGTTGACCTTCAATAGTAGGCTGATGAGTAGTATTATTGATGTCAAACTTCATAGTGAAGTCTTTAGCAAGGTGGAGCTTGATGGTTCCCATCTTAACATCAATTACAGCTCCAGCTGTGGCTAAGAATGGTCTTCCCAAGACGAGAGGATCTTCTGGCTCTTGGTCCATGTTCATGATCACAAAGTCAGTTGGGATTCTTGCCTTTCCTATCTTGACTGGAAGGTTTTCAATTATCCCAAGCACATCCCTCTTGGATCCATCTGCCATGCCAATATAGAGGTTGCAAGGCTTAAAATATTCATATCCCAACTTCTCAGCCACTGAGTATGGCATTAAGCTCACTGAAGCTCCCAGATCACACAAGCATTTGTTGAAGTGCATGTAACTAATGGAGCAAGGTAGATCAAATGATCCAGGGTCTTCAAGTTTTGTTGGTATAACAGCTTCCCCAATCTCTCTTAAGTCCTTCATGTCTTGTTCCTGAGCTTTCATCTTGGATAATTCAAGCAGCATGTCCTTGTAGGAAGGATTCTGAACAAATTTGCTCAAGTCAGGCCCTCTCTCCTCTTCCTTGTAAGCAATGGTAATCTCTTGTATAGCCATTACTTCCTCCTTCTTCTCAATGACAACCTCCTGTTGTATGGCCATTACTTCCTTTCTTTCAATCACAACTTCTTCCTTCAAAGCCATCACTTCTTCCTTATCGATGACTTCTTGTTGTTGTAAAGCTAACTCCTTCTCTTCCAACTTTTCCCTTTTCTCAATAATTTCCCTGAGTTCTTTCAGCTTCTGTGCCTTGAAACGTCCTGGGAATGGTAGAGGTGGTTTGTAAGCAGGAGGAATGTACTTAGCAGGCTTAAAAACTTCTGTGTCCTCAGCTCGATCGACCACTCGATCAAGCACTCGGTCAAGTGCTGGTTCGAGCACTTGGTCGGGTGCTTTGCCGGATTTAGTCAGTTGTTCACAAGCTTCACCCTGGGCTTCAATAAATGACCAATCCTCCCCACCTTGAATCTCACTGTCCTCAGTGACAGCATCTTCATAGAGATGAAGAGCTTTAGCTGTAAACTCCCTTGGGTTTGGAATAGGTTCTTCAAGAAGTTGGTTTGGCTTAGGAGCTGAAGTGGAAGCAATGGAGCTTTCCATGTACTCGACTGTATAGGTCAGACTTTCAAGCTTGTTACTCAGGTCATGAGAATAAAAATTCAACTTTTGGGTCAGCTCAGCAAACTGCCTTGCTTCCTCAATCTGCTTATTGGCTTGCCCAAGTAAAAGTTGTTGCATCATATCTTTTAAGTCAGGTTCTTGGCTTTGGTAGGTCTGAAACCCTGGGGTGTGACACCATTGAGCCTGGAATCCTGGTTGATGTTGCCATGGTTGATAATGGAACATACTGTTGTGAAACATGATGACTGACTCGAACAGGCACTCGGTCGAGCACAGGCTCGAGTGGGTGGTCGAGTCGACTGGGAACTGTTATCTATTTGTATCCGGCTTCTGACTCGATCAGGTGCTCGAGCACACACTCGGTCGAGTGGTGGTCGAGTCGATGGTCGAGCTGGTACCTGAAACTCAATCACAAACAAGCAGAAGAAGAAACAAGATCAGTAGTGAACAAGTGGATAAACGAACTTAATCTTAGACTTTTATGGATCCTAATTGTCACAAAAACACACTCAAATAGGCAACGGCGCCAAATTGAAACTAGATATTTATGGTGGACAGGTTAAGATGGAATGGATGATGATGAATGTATGCAATGATTGGTAAGGTGTTTCAATTCCCCTTATGCAGTTGCAGTATAAGGGGTATCAATCCAATTTGAGTGGTTGTAAACAGTTAAGATATGCATAAAGATCTAATTTAAGCCAGATGAAAAGGATGTTGCCACTAAACAATCCTATGATAAAAGTGTAAAGTGCAGAAGGTAAACTAAATGAACTAAGAACTAAATGCAAATGAAATAGAATGATTAAGACAGTAATGATGCAACCAACAAAGAAACTAAGATAAAGAACAAATGCAAGACAATAATGAACAGGACACTAAATGAATGCAGCAGAAATGGAACAGGAATGAAACAAGACAATCACAAATCATAAATAGCAGAGTTCTGGGGATGAACTCGAGCCAGCACTCGACCGAGTGTAGGTCGAGTGAGTGGTCGAGCTAGACTAAACGCAGAAACAGAGCAATGCAATAAAAACAGAGTAATGCAAAGACAGATCAAACTACAATCAAGCAACAGGATTAAGACTGTAAAATCAATAAACAAAGAAGGACTTGAGGAGGGATTCATGGGCTGGACTAATGATTGAGGCTATCTAACTTGATCAACAAATCTCAAACAACATGAGCTAATCTCTAGACATATGAATCCAAGACAAGTTTCTCCCACTCTCATGGTCAAGAAACAATCAAACCTATGCATTTCTAGACTTGCTCTCACATAGTAAAGAATCTACACAAGCAGTAAGAAATATGTCTCATACCAAACAAAACTTCTAATCTCTTAGCAAGCAAGATGGTAAGCTCTAGATCTAGCCTTATCTATGCCTCTTAAACATTGGTGTGATGCTAAGATGCTTGAAATCAGATCCTACCCTCTCAGATATAGGATCAGCATTAAGAACATCTACCCTAGAAGAGATCTACAACAATCAAGCTTGATCAAGCCAAACAAACCTCATTCACAGCCCAGCCTAACCCATCCTCAAGATCCTAAACTACTACTCACAAGAACACATGATAAACATCAAAATCATAAACCCAGAAAAGATTGAAACTTGCATCATTAGATAGATAAAACAAAGATCTACAATATTGAAAAAGAAATGAAACTTAAATTCTCAATATTAAGAAAGTTATTAAACTAACAATAATGAGGAATTTAGTCTTTTTCAAGTACAAGATCTAGGAAATAAAAAGCAAAAGGAATAAATCCCAAAAAGGTAAATACTAGGTTTTTAAGAATATCTAAAAGCTGACTCTTGTGGCTGCACAAGGCTTTATCGCTAAAAGGTCAAAATCCACAGTGGCAAGATTGTTAAGCACAAAACTTTGTGCCTGCTGAAAAGGGCCCCCGCCATGCACACCCCAGGAAACGAACTTAATCTTAGACTTTTATGGATCCTAATTGTCACAAAAACACAAAATAGGCAACGGAACTTGACGAATTGGAGTCCTCCTCAGCACAAAATAGTTGGAAATTTAAGCCTGATGAACTATTGCTTCCATGCTCCTTAAGCTCCAAAAGGATGATTATGCATGAAAAGATGCAAATGCAATGCAACTAAACTCTAATGCATGATTAGTCACTAAAGCTATGCAATAAATGGTGAAAATGGAACAGCAAAAAATCATATGTGAATATACTAAGGAAACTCGAGCCAGCACTCGATAGTGTAGGTCGAGTGTGGTCGAGCTAGACTAAACGCAGAAACAGAGCAATGCAATAAAAACAGAGTAATGCAAAGACAGATCAAACTACAATCAAGCAACAGGATTAAGACTGTAAAATCAATAAACAAAGAAGGACTTGAGGAGGGATTCATGGGCTGGACTAATGATTGAGGCTATCTAACTTGATCAACAAATCTCAAACAACATGAGCTAATCTCTAGACATATGAATCCAAAACAAGTTTCTCCCACTCTCATGGTCAAGAAACAATCAAACCTATGCATTTCTAGACTTGCTCTCACATAGTAAAGAATCTACACAAGCAGGCAGTAAGAAATATGTCTCATACCAAACAAAACCTCTAATCTCTTAGCAAGCAAGATGGTAAGCTCTAGATCTAGCCTTATCTATGCCTCTTAAACATTGGTGTGATGCTAAGATGCTTGAAATCAGATCCTACCCTCTCAGATATAGGATCAGCATTAAGAACATCTACCCTAGAAGAGATCTACAACAATCAAGCTTGATCAAGCCAAACAAACCTCATTCACAGCCCAGCCTAACCCATCCTCAAGATCCTAAACTACTACTCACAAGAACACATGATAAACATCAAAATCATAAACCCAGAAAAGATTGAAACTTGCATCATTAGATAGATAAAACAAAGATCTACAATATTGAAAAAGAAATGAAACTTAAATTCTCAATATTAAGAAAGTTATTAAACTAACAATATTGAGGAATTTAGTCTTTTTCAAGTACAAGATCTAGGAAAATAAAAAGCAAAAGGAATAAATCCCAAAAAGGTAAATACTAGGTTTTTGAGAATATCTAAAAAGCTGACTACTTTTGTGGCTGCAGGTACAAGGCTTTATATAGGAGGGGAGTGGAAGCCCTAAAAATGCTAAAAGACAAAATAGTCAACGGCTCGGTCAACTCGACCTGTGCTCGGTCGAGTGGCAGGTCGAGCTGGCTTCTCTCGTGCATTGTCCACTCGGTCAAGTCTTCCTCAGCACACGGTCGAGTGTCTGGTCGAGTGTGGGGTCGAGTTGGACTCCGGACCTTGTTATTTCAGCCTTAACTCTCTTGCTTCCCCTTCATGATTGCTTCACTCCTTCCTCAGCATTGCTTCCATGCTCCTTAAGCTTCAAAATCACCTGTTTATGCATGAAAAGATGCAAATGCAATGCAACTAAACTCTAATGCATGATTAGTCCTAAAGCTATGCAATAATGGTGAAAATGGATAGCAAAAGATGCAAAAGATGTGAATATACTAAGGGAAAACAGGGTAAAATATATGAACATCATAAATCATGATTCATTCAATTAAAATCAGATCTAGAACTCTAAACTCAATTGTAAATTAAATCAGTTCTCAATGGAAATATTATCTATGTTTTAAACCCGAAAATCCAAATCTCTTTCAAAAATTTAAGTTACAAAACAGGTTTGAAAACAAGTTTAGATTTGTTCACAAAATCACTAATTCAAATTTCTTTGCAGAAAGTTATTAATCCCATCAATAATTTTATCAGGAAAATCAATTATATTCTCATAACAATTTTTTTTCCTAGTTTAATAATTATAGGTGATCAGTCAAGAATTAATATGAAAAACAATCAAAGATGAAGATCACATAAGAACAAGAATCCCAAGAAATCAACAGATCTAATAAACCATAAAACCCCGATGACAATCCCTAAACCTAACAAGCAAACTACTCAGACATCATTGTAAAAACACAAATCAAATCTGAATAAATCAAAACCCGAAATTATTTTTATTTGGACGTTTAGTACCCAATTGTTTTCACTTGGAATAAAAATACCTGACATATTAAATGAGTGTCAAATAAAACCTTGTCTTTTAAAGATTGGTTGAATCGAACATGACTTAACAGACGTTAACTTGGGTATCGCTAAACCGGTTAAGTTTCATTCACACGTCTTTAAACAGATATATACAATATGTTTACATTCCAAAACGTATATGTCGAAGTAGCCCAATGGTTAAGGGTTTGAATTATGATCAATCGGCTGTGGGTTCGAACCGTATCTCCAAATCCTTTTTGATTATTTTTTCTTTTTTTGGAAACTCGAGAATTTTTTTTCCTTGTCGGATGTCGGATCTGAATCGACGAGATTCACAGGTTAATATGGCAGCTGCCAAATCGATGGATCAGAAACATCCTTCTTAGATTGATGATAACGATGGATGCTGTTAAGGTCCAAAGCTTCATACAGAGGCTTTCGTGGCGAATTCATATAATTCCGCAGCAGATTGTTAATTTGTGGCTGCGACTTCGACAGAGTAGAAGAGTCAGTAACCGTTGGTTGTGAATTCAACGGAGCAGAAGACTTAGTAACCGTTGGTTGTGAATTCAACGGAGCAGCTGAGTTCTTCCTTGTTTCCGGCAGGTGAGGCGAAGATACCAGCGTTGAAAAAAAAAAGTGTTGATGGTCGGGTTCGAAACTGGCACTCTAATGTTGTAAAAGTTACCCTATACCATTAGACTACTTGAACATTTTCGTTTTGTTAAGTAAATATATCGTATATATCTGTTTACCAAATATGTGAGTAAAATTTAATCCGGTTTAGCGATTTCGTTACGCAAGTTAACGTTTGTTAAGTTGTATATTCAATTCAACCAATATTTAAAAGACAAGGTTTTATTTGACATTAATTTAATATGTCAGGTATTTTTATTCCAAGCGAAAACAATTGGGTATTAAACGTCAAAATAAAAATAACATCGGGTCTTTTTTAGCATTTTTCCCTTAGGAAATTAGAAGAAAAAGTAAAAGAGTTTTTTTTTTTTTTTTTTTTTTGACAACAAGATAACAAGATTGGCTCAAACAAGCCAATACGAATGAACATTGTTTACATAGGTAACTAAGTGCGGAACTGTGCGAATTCGTAGCGCTAAATTATCCGCTTTACCATTTTGAGAGCGAGGAATGTAGACTAAGGAAAAAGAAGCAAACTCCTCTTTATCCGCCTGTATGTCCTCCAAATAAGGCGTAAAAGCTGGCCACTCGGAAGGCGAAGACACCATCTTCACTAAGTCGGAGCAGTCGGTGATAAAGACTACAGATTGGTTATCCGCCCCAATCATGCAGCGCATAGCGCAGATAAGGGCTTCAATCTCGGCATGGAGAGGGGAGAGACTACGGCGAATATTGGCAGCTCCCATAGTAGGGGCGTCATTCCAAGGCGACGTGCAAAACCATCCTCTACCCGCATATCGATTAGTAGCTTTCCAAGAACCATCTACAAAAAAAATGTAACTTGACAAAGACCGCGAAACCCCTAATCCCCCACTCCCATAGGGAGTAACCGTGGTGATAATATCCGGTGCTAAAACCATATCCTCTGTCTGAGCCAGAGCCCATGCTTTTGCCTCGTCCTCCGCTAACCGCAGAATAGCAAGGGGATTGGAATCCAAATTACTGCAAAGTTTATCATTGCGCGCTTTCCAGATATACCACATAATCCAGGGGAAGAATTCCCATGTTGGAACATCTGGAAATCGCCAAAATAGAAAATTCATATTTGTGAAAACTGACTCCGAAGGAAATACACCCATGGCCGTCAGGAATTGCGACAAAGCCCAAACATGCCTAGCTGGCGGACATTCGAAAAGGGTATGATTAATCGTCTCCTCCTGAAAACCACAAAGGCCACAAGTGGCATCACAACCTATTCCGCGTTTCCGTAGATTAGCTGTAACCGCCACACAACCCGAAAGTACTTGCCACATGAAATGACGAAGCTTCGGTGGACACCTAATTTTCCACACAAAGGCCTGGAGAGGTAAAATGTCCGGCCCAAATACTTTCGACTCAGCAGGAGCCGTCACATTTGAACGAAGCACATGGTACCCTGATTTAACCGAATATTTATCAGACTTAGTAAAATGCCATCCCAGCAGATCCGGTTTATCCGGTTGTCACAATGGCAAGGCAGAAATCATAGCTACATCTTCCGGTACAAAAGTAGCGGTAAGCTGAGCCATATCCTAGGAATTAGAACTCTTGTCAATAAGATTTGAAACTCGGAGCAGAGGATCAGAAGGCAATCCTGTGCTCATTGCTGGTCTCGGGGATTGAGCAGGGATCCATGGGTCATTCCATACAGAAATGGAAGCACCAGATCCTACCCGTTTAATGAGTTCTTTATTAACCAGAGAGCGAGCAGAAACTATACTCCGCCACCCATAAGACGGTGAGTAAGATTTAATTGGATCCAAAGGATCAGAATGCCGATAGTAGCGACCTTTAAACACCCGTGAAAAAAGTGAATCGGGTACGGTGATCAAACGCCAAAGCTGCTTGGCCAGCAGAGCGGTGTTAAAATCATCCAAGGACCGGAAACCCAAACCTCCCACATCTTTACCACTACATAGTTTATCCCACGCCATCCAATGTAACCCTCTTGATTGACCCGACGAGCTCCACCAAAAATTAGAAATTGCACTAGTTAACTTCCTTGTAACCGTCTTAGGTAACCGAAAACATGACATCACAAAAGTAGGAACAGCCGTAGCAACGGACTTTATCATTACCTCCTTGCCACCTTTTGATAAAAGCCTTGCTGGCCACCCACTTGCCCGTGATTGCAGCCTGTCTTGAATGAACGAAAAAATTTTCGTCTTAGCCCCACCTAGACTTTCCGGAATACCTAAGTAAGATCCCATACCACCCAAATTTGTGATCCCCAGGACTCCTTTTAACTCCTCCCGAAGACCATTATCCACCGTATGTCCAAACTGGACCAAAGATTTCTGAAAATTGATTTGTTGGCCAGAGGCCCGTTCATACTTCCTGAGGATCCCTAATACCACCTCACATTGCTCTTTCGTAGCCCGACAGAAAAAAAGACTGTCGTCCGCAAATAAGAGATGAGACCCTAATACCGGTAAGCAGCTTCATCTGCTCAGCCTTCCGAAAATGTGCAATAAGTACCTCCGTGCATAAAATAAGAAGATAGGGTGACAAAGGATCTCCCTGTCGCAATCCCCGACAAGGGATAATAGAGCCATATGCTTGGCCATTAATAAGAACCTTATATTGAACCGACTTCACACAATACATAATCCAAGAAATCCATTTCTGGGAAAAACCAAACTGCCTGAGCAAAAGTTCGACGAACGGCCATTCCACCCGGTCATAGGCCTTGCTCATATCCGTCTTGATAGCCATAAACTTTCCTTTACAAGAAGGGTTGGTGCGTAGTCCATGAAACATCTCCTGAGCTATCAAGATGTTATCTGAAATTAAACAACCCTCCACAAACGCCGATTGTGTTTCTGAGACAAGAGATGGTAAGATAGTACGCAATCTCTGACACAAAACCTTAGAGATAATTTTATACCCAACATTACAGAGACTTATAGGGCGTAACTCCGTCATCCTGGTCGGCTTATCCACCTTCGGGATAATACAAATATTTGTCACATTTAGCCTTCTGTCAAAATCTCCATCCTGCAAGAAGGAATTGACCAAAAGTACCAGATCCTCTTTAACCGTATTCCATGCTTTTTGGTAAAACAGAGCTTTCATCCCATCCGGACCCGGGGCCTTATCCGGATGCATCATAAACAAAGCACTTTTAATTTCCTGTTCAGTAACCTCGCGCGTTAAAAATTCATTTGTTTCCTGAGTAATAGTGGGCTGAAACTCGTCTAACATCTCTTCAAAATCCGAAGGGTCCGAAGAGGTAAATAAATCCTGGAAATAAGACACCGTTATATTCTGAATATCACTTTCCTCCGTCTTCCAAATACCCTGTTGGTCATGCAGACCAACAATGCGGTTCCGAGCTCGTCGCTGCTTTGTCTGTGCATGGAAGTAGCTGGTATTATGATCACCAAACTTCATCCCCCGACTCCTGCTTTTTTGATACCAATAAACCTCCTCATCCCGATAGGCCTCCCGGAGCCGCCAAGTAAGCTCCGTGAGTTCCTCAACCGAAGTAGCATCATTCTCCTGAGCCGCAGCTAATTTGGATTTTAAATCCTCAATTGTCTCCCGCCCATAAGGGGATTGCGCCTTCCTCCAGCGAGAGATAGCACGCCTACATGTGGTTATTTTATCCACCAGAGAAGTAGTGACTGTTGGGCCCGCCATAGAACCCCAACCCTCAGCCACCGCACCATAGAAACCCTCCTTATCAAGCCACCGTCTATCAAATCGGAAGCCACTCTTTCCCCGTCGGGCCTTATCCTCAATAACCGCTATAAGGGGTTTATGATCCGACGCGATCATTGTTAAATATTCTGTAAAAGAATCTTTAAACAAATCATGCCACGCCTCATTCGCTAGAGCCCGGTCTAATCGGCAGCGTATTGGCTTCTTATCTCGCCATCCTCTCCAGGAAAGACTATCCCCGAGGAACGGAAATTCAAGTAAGCCACAATGTCGAATCATTGAATTAAAAGGTACAAAGGAGGAAGCATGGCATAATTTACCACCCCTCTTCTCATGATTTCCTTTCAGTTCATTAAAATCCCCAATTAAAAATCAGGGAGAATCCCTGCTTAAACCAATTCTTGATAACCGCTCCCACACCAAATCCCGGTTCTTTCGAACCAGATCACCATAGACAAAAGAAAGGTAAATCATTTTTCCTTTGTAAACAAATTCCACATCAATAAGTCTGTTGGATGCAAATAAAATGGTAACATTATTATTATTATTATTATTATTATTATTGTAAAAAAGTGCAAGACCACCACTACAACCAACAGGTTCAACCGTTTTTAAATCCGAATAACCAAAATGACCAACAAAAGGTTCTAAAATAGAAAAAGATTGCTTTGTTTCAGTAAGAAATAAGAAATATGGTCTATGTTTCCCCCATAAGTCCCTAAGATACCCAATAGTCGCTTTATTCCCAAGCCCCTGACAATTCCAACTTAAAATCCTCATTTATTAAAATGTGGTTTAGGTGGCTTTGTCCCACTAGCTGCTCCCTTCTCCGGTTCTTGGTTCTTCGGGATAGGCCCCTCACCAACCAAGTCATTAGACTTAGGTGCAGGACGTTTCCTTGGCGTGTTGCGCAGATACACATTTATCTTCTTGGACGTTATCCCTTTAAGGGGCAAAGAAGGCTTAGACTTACAAGCCTTATCCACAACCGGATCAGCAAGGGATGGGTTATCAACGTGTACAGATGTGTCCATAGGATCCTCCTCTGTCTCAACTGATTTCCCATCAGAAACCGCAGTAGCCAAAGCAAGACCATCAATAGGTACTTCCGATTCTTCATTGCCCAGGATCTCTGCATCTAGTACCGGTACATCCGAATCATCTTGCTTCACCGTATTCACCACTTGCTCTGCGACCTCACCAGCAGCTGCCTTGGTTAAGGAAGTATCCTCTTGAGACAACTTCATCCCGTCCGCAGCCTCGGTCTCTAAACCACTAACGCTCACCCCATTCTCCTCCTGAGCAACAATAGGTAGAGTAGGATCAACCGGCAAATGATGATCAACCTGCATAGCTACTGAAGCACCAGTCTCTACAGTAGTCTCTTCCCTCTGTTTAGACCGCAAAATCACTGTCTGGTCCCCCTCAACACCCAAAATGGACTCCTGGAATAGTGGTCTCTGAGCTCGCTTTGGAGGTTGGGTGCTAACATGAACACCTTGTACAATCGACCCCTGCTCACCGGCAACCAAAGGCTTTCGTTGTTCTTGTTTCCCAACGGGTATCTCCACTGAAGCAAGAGCTTCAGCAGCAACTCTAGCCAGATGTCCATAATCATTAAATTGAACATAACTCTCAAACCTTCTTGGCTTGGAAGATGGTTCACCAAGTTCACCATCAGCCCGGATCTTAACCCTAGAAGTTTGTTTCCCTTTATGCGACCGTTGGTTTGCAGCAGTGTGAACCGACCCCTTCCCATCATTCACCTTCTCATAACCCCAAAAGAAATCCCTAGAAAGAACAAACAGTGATGAAGCAAACAAGTTGTGATGGGAAGTAAACATTCGGACAATCTCCTCTTTATACTTTCGGACTTCCCCAAAGCCATGATCCTTGAAAATCCCATGAAAGCAGTGAAGGAAATCTCCCCGATATGGCCAAATGATAAGAAGAACCGCAGTTGCCACCAAATCTCCCAAAAGAGGATACCAAATTCGAAACCTCCAGCAATTAGAATCAATCGAAGGTGATCTAATTAGCATAACCAATGAAAACCCTTCCGTAAATAAACCTATGGTATCACCTGTTATATCCAAAACGCACAACCAAATAAATCCGTGAGGAAGATATATCCTGAAATCTGAGAATCGAGCCACCACCATATCAGAGAAAATCTTCCATTGATGATGCCACAATCCCAAACAAACCCAATCTACCAAATCAAAACCAGAACCCCATGGCAATCGCAAGATGTCTCTGCAATAAACACCCGATCCCTTTCTTTCCTTTGCATCGTAGCGGAAATCAAGAGAACAATCCGTGAAACCAAAAACCTCAATAAACCAGTACCAACCAGAAGCAAAACCAGTCAAACCCATTTAGAACCCTAGATCCGCCGCCCCTATCATTGTCTTTTTGTCGAACATGCCAAATCAGTTCAAAAACTCTTTTTTATTAGTATAAGTAAAAGAGTTCTGAATCTTCTCTAAAAGAGTCTTGATTCTTCTTTCCAAAAGCTCTTTAAAAAAACTCTCATGATTTTGCAAAAATAAAGCTTAGGTCTAAAAAATAACCTAAAAATATATATATATATATATATATATATATATATATATTGTAAAACATGTTATCGGCCTTAATTGCAAATAAAAAAACTTTTGAGCCAAATTTGGAAATCTTCTGAACTTCAAAAGATGGGATCTTCAATTGCCTTCATAATAACGTGTTGCTTGATGCAGCGGCTGGATCCATTGATGCACCATACCAATTCTGCTCTCCCAGTTTGTTTCCTCAAACACCAAAAACGTACCTAAACCTGCAAAACTCAAATAAACTCTTAAAACACCAAAGATACTCTATAAATAAGACTTATATCATGGCTAAAAACACTTAAAAACTATGATATATCACAAATCAGTTAAAGAACAATACGCTACCATTTCTTGGAGATCACGCACCCCCAATGGCATAGAGGAATTTGTGTCATAGCAAGAGTACTCCTCTCCCTTTAAAATATCATTAAAATTATCGTACACCATCCATGGTTTATCTCTAAACATAGGTGAGTCTTGATGATTTTTTAAATCCTCCCACAATGTTTTCCTGCCCTCTACCAAAGTTAGAGGCATAGACAAAAGAGACAAAAAAAACTCAGTAGCCAACCATTTCATCAACACAGAGCATATAATCATCTGTCTACTAATAAAACACGACGTTAAATGAACCCTTGGACTCCAAACCACCCAGATCCTCCCTAAACGATGTGAATCATAATTAGAGAGAAAAGACCAGCCAGGAAACACTGAACCAGCTATATTCTCTGCCTTCCTCTCCTAAAACCTTATCTCAATGAGATAACCAAACTAAAAACTATGCTTCAACATCCAATTTCGAACCACGAAATGTTTAGAATCTTTGTTAAAACCACAAACATTCCAAAAGAAAATCGACATAAAAAACTATTGGGGGAGATTCGACTCGGATCCCTTACAGGATGAGCAGAAAAATTAGCAATTGTTTTTGTGTCTGTTTTAAACCATGAGTCACCACTGTACATGCCGGTATTGAAGACTTTACATGAGTTGACTGAACCGTTGTTCCCTTCAACATCTCATTCTTCTCTGCCGGGAGCACCGTGGAGTTATTTTTTACTACCATATCTTGCTCTTCAACAATAGCTGCCCCATCCTCAATTCTATCTGCCTCACCTTCACCTTCACCATCTCCACTTAGAGCAGAATAAGAATTAGAGAGAAGTGAAACTCTATCAAACCTTAACTTTGTTTTCTTCTTTCCCGGGCTACGACCAGTTTTATGTGGTGTAATCCATTGTTCATGATCATTATCGACCTTGTGTTGCCTCACCTGATTTTCCACACAAGTCTCAGCTTTCATAGACACTATAGCACTTTGTCCCCTGTTACAGCCAACACTAGATCCGATTTTTCTACCATTTTATTGTGCACTATCGCAACATCTTCAGCGTCTTTGGTACCTAAACATATTGGCGGATCACTCTCAACAATAAGGGAAACTGCACGAATATTAACAAGACAAGCATCCCTCATGTGTCCCCATTTTTTGCATAAACTACAGTGTGGGGCAGCCACAGATATAAGTATGTAACGACTACATCCAACTTTCCCTCCTCTTCACCCGAAAGATAATATTATTCAGGTAAAGCCTTTGCCTCCACCAAGATTTGAGCTTCTTCAAAAACTAACAGAGGCTTTGTTGTAAACTAGAGAGTTTAGGGTGTAAATCTCTTAGTCTTATTTCTCATTAGGAATAGAGGTTACATATTTATAGGGCAAAGGAGTAGCCCTAAGACCAAAACAGAATAGGAGATACAAAGTATGAATGGGCCATAGGCTATGGGCCTAATGGGCTGAACCCATGAACTAATGGGCTGGACCTAAGTACCAAATGGGCTGGACAGTAAATGGGCCGGTCTGATAGAGTCCACTTAAGTATTTTACAACACTCCCCCTTGGACGATATGACCGTGCCTATGTTGGATGGGATCGCTGCAATGTGCTTAGGGGATGCTGCCTCATTAAAACCTTACCATGAAAACCCAGTGGGACAAAACCTTGGTGAAGGAAAAAGAGTACAGCACACATTGCTCCCCCTATTCCAAACATCACTCCAAGTCCTTAAGCCTCCGCATTCCAATCTGGTGTGCGAGCTTCTTGAATGTTGTGGTCGGTAGTGCTTTGGTGAAGAGATCAGCTGAGTTGTCGCATGACTGAACTTGCACCACTTGAACTTCTCCGGCCTTTTGTAGTTCATGTGTGAAGAAGAACTTGGGCAGTATGTGCTTCGTCCGATCTCCCTTAATGTAACCTTCCTTGAGCTGTGCAATGCAGGCGGTATTGTCTTCATGTATGACCGTAGCTTCCTTGTTTTTGACCATACACACTTAAACTTTCTTTGTTATAACCTGCATTAGCAAAACCAACTAAAACCTTCTTTGTTATAGTTAGTATAATATAAACCCAAATTTAAAGTACCTTGTAACAAATACTAAATTTCACTCTAGTGCCTTTGGGTTTGTCAAGAACGAATTCTTGCTAGGAGGTTCACGGCAAAACTTATGTTTGGTCTAGTGTGGCTAGCCAAGACATTAACTCTCCTATAGCACTGAGCTATGGCATTTTAGGACCGAGAACTTCCTCATTGTCCTTCTTTGGACCAATGGATCTTTATCCAAATTAATGCTCCTTACAACCATTGGGCTAGTCAATGGGTGAGCTTAGTCCTTATTAAACCTCTTGAGTACTTTTCTATATATGCCATTTGATGCACAAGGATTCTATCATTTATGTACTCAAGTTATAACCCCAAACAGAATTTTTCTTTCTCTCTTGCCTAGGCCTTTTCATTTCAAATTCTTTCTACTGTTTGGGCGATTAACCAGGGGTTCCAAGGATGTTTAAATCATCCATATACACTGCTATGATTACAAACCCTTTGTTTGCAAACTTCTCTAGAAGTACATGGACTGATGGGATCATTTTATAGCCCTCTCTGGCTTGGTACTTACTCAATCTATTGTACCATATACATCCATTTTGTTTCAGTCCAGTAAGGGATTTGTCTAGCCTTATGCAGTATTCTCTCGAGAACCACTCTTATCTTTGAGCTCTATAACCTCTGGTAATCTCATAAATTTCATTTTCCAGTGGACCATATAAGTATGCGGTTTTAACATCCATTAACCGTAAATCCAGTTTTTCTCTTATAGCCAGACTTATTAAAGTCGTTGCATTCATCACAAGGAGTAAGTCTCCTCATAATCTATTCCTGGTCTTTGAGAGAATCCTTGTGCTACAAGCCGTGTCTTAACTCACGCTTTCGTTACTCTCATTTCTCTTTCTTACAAAGACCAACTTATGTCCAACTGGTTTTATATCAAGTGTTGTCCTTAAGGTCGGACCAAACACATTCCTCTTCTTCTAAGAGTTTAACTCCACGTCAATGGCTTCTTTCTATTTTAGCCAATCTCTACTTTGAGTGCACTTTAACATAGACGTGAGTTTCTGATCCTCATTTAGTTCAAGTGCTACCTTGCATGCAAATATTTCATTTATGTCGACATCTTTGCAGTTCCATTTTATTCTAGACATGATATGATTTATGGAGCTCTCATTATTATCAATACCATCAGGACCTTGAGGTTTAGCGTCCCAAACCTCAATGTTGGTGCCTTAGGATTTGCCGCGGCCATGTCTATATTTTTCTCTTAACCTCGGTTTCTTTTGCACCTTTCTTAAATTTCCGAAGGTTCTTTTCTATGGAACATATTGGTCTATTTAGACTCTGTAGCAACTTGATTATTGTGTCCCTTTTGAACATCAATACGTACTGGTGCATTACAAGCTGGTATGTACGATTTTCTTATTCTCTTTGGGTCAAAAGGAATCTGGCAATTTATTAGCTAGCTTTTGCATATAAATAATCTTTTGGACCTCTGCATCATATGCTACAGTCCGAGGATCTTGCCAATTTAAGGATGTTTGATTCCATAATATTTCTTTGACCAGCTTGTTTATCTCTCCACCCAACATAGAAAACTCAGATTCAACTAAGTGACAATCCGTGTATCTGGCCACATAAATAAATCACCCTTGGCTCAAGATACTTAGCAATGGTGGGAGAATCATATTCATCATATATTCCCATCCTCTCTTAGGATCCCATTTTTGTTCTCTGTGATGATGCAATATAAACGGCACACCCGAATAATATTTGAGATGGGATATGTCTGGCTCATGACCCGTTAGTACTTGGGATGGTGAATATTCTATTCTCACTAGATGGCCTGATGCGTATAAGCTTTACTGCATGTAATATTGTGTGTCCCCAAGCCGACACAGGAAGCTTCGACCTCATGAGTGATGGCCGAGCAATGGTTAATGAAGGATTCATCTAATCCATTCTCTGTATGTTCATGTGCCACAGGGTGGTCCACACTTCCCCCCATGGACATACCATTATTATTAAACACTTGGGATATAAATTCACCAGCACTGTCTAGACTTATAGTCTTAAGTGGATAATTTATTTATTTACTGGTGATGGCCTTATAATGAGTTTTCCTTGTGTACATGCTACACACGTGAGATTCTTAGGAATAACTCTTCTCTCTTTTAGGAGTGTGCCCATTTTAATATCTGCTTACGCATCATGTTAGGACTCGGATGGCCAATCCGGTCATGCCATAAAGTGAATTATTGAACATTTTGTTCATTGCCATATTAGCCTCTATCATTTTAATCCTAGCATGGTAAAACCAGTGGCTAGTACAGGTATAGGTTCTAGGACTTTCTCATGTCCTTGGGTGATTTCAATATATAGGAACTCTCTGTTTCCTTCACCCTTTATTTTAACATAGGAACCATTCAAATGAATGTCCCTAAAGCTCAATAAGCTTTTCTTAGAGCTGGGTGAATATAAAGCATCACTTAGTTCAAATGTGTGCCATAAAATATATGCCTGGCCGTAGCCTTCACTTAGGCTTGCTATACCCGCTTATCTTTGCTAATATTGGCATTTTTCAAAATTTGTGTGGCTTAATCCACTATCCACCACACTTATGTTCTTATCCTTAGCCATTTCCAATAATGGACAAGATTTTATATTTTAATATATATTGAAGGAAATAAAATTGAATTTAAACCAAAATAATAATTCAATCAAATGCAAAGCATAGAAATTAAATTAATACACCACATGAGTTTAATTATTTTTCTTTAGGCAATTACAAATATCATAACCCAATTTAGTCATCTTTCTCATGGTTGAAATTTCCTTTACCATCGAGATGAACCAGGTTAGTTTCTGGATTTATTTTCTTTATTTTCAAACTCTCTTAATAGAGATCAACAAGGTGCTTAGGAGTTTTGTATGTCTTTATTTAATGGTTTTCTATACCATAATTATTACAAGTGGACTTTGGTCTTATGTTGCGGTTTAAGTAACCCGCGGCCTATTCCCCGACCATGGCCGAAGCCTAATCGGTTTATATGGCCTTGACCATCATAATTATATCATTGGTAAGTCCCACGACCAGGACCACCACGTCCACTTCTTCCTTGGCCACGGCCACACTTGTCCTTATGGACATAGTTAGAGACCTTAGTCTCTTTTGGCTCTTTTAGGCTCTTGAGGATTTTTCTTTGTAATGTTAACCTTGTGAGCTTCATTGCACTTTTCATTAATAATTGCTCATTGTTTTGCTCAGCAAGTAGCAAACAAGAGATGAGGTCTGCATAGGTCTTAAACCTTTTAGTGTGAAAAGCAGAGAATATATTCTCTAGCAGTTCTTTCTTAGTAGCCTTAGTACCACACAACCTTAGGATAGAGACAATCTTAAAAGCTCTGAGTTATACTCATTCCAAGGGTTTGAATTCCTGGATCCTTAGGTTTTTCCAATCAAATTGAGCCTTTGGTAGGAGCACCATCTGTTGGTGTCCATATTTGTTTTTCAACTCTGTCCAAAGGTCAATAGGATTTTCTATGGTGAGGTACTGATTCTTGAGACTCTCAGTAAGGTGATGGTGCATATGCATAATCACCTTGTATATATATTCTTAGTGCAATCATTATCATCTTTAATATACTCACAAAGGTCCTTTGATTTTACAAAACATGCACCCGATTATATCATGCGGTTTTTAAGACCGAACCATGTAATTAATTTTGGATCATGCCATGCGGTGTTTAAGACCGAACCATGGAATCATTTTAGTCTTAGGTCATGCGGTATTTGAGACCGAAACATGTCTTGCCTTTATTCATAATTTTGAACTTAGGTCATGCGGTGTTTTAAGACCGAAACATGCCATCATATTTTATCTTTAGGTCATGCGGTGTTTAAGACCGAACCATGCCTTTATTATACTCAATTTCGTGGCTTTATTATGCATGAGGAACAACAAACCTAGATAGGAACTAGCATGCATGCAACAATTTCCTTTTAACATGATTTCCTTTTAGCAAATTTCCTTTTTCTTAAGTTTCCTTTTATCTTAGTAAAATTTCCTTTTACTAATGGGAACTAGGTTTGATTTTATCAGCCCTAAAACAAACTATCAAATTCGATTTTTAGGGTTCATGCAGCTTGATCATTATTCAATAAACGAATCTATAACACCCTATACATGATTCGATTTTATACTTATGATGCATGAATGATCCAAGTTTTAATATCCTAGAACAGTTTGATTTATTTCTTTCTTATGAATCTAACAATTTAATTCTAGGTTCTTATGCAACAATCAATCAAGCCATATTAATCAATCAACCAAATTCAAGCTTGATATCTTTTGGTGCAATTTCACAAACAATCTAACAATCCGATTTTAAGTTTTAGGATTTTAGGAAAATAAGAACTTGTTTGTTGATTGTCTACTTGTAGATTTTAGGGTTCCATTAAATTTAAAATCAGATTCAATTTCATAGGTTCCAAGGGGATTTAATTTTTGTTTACCATCCACCGTTTGGGGTTGACTGGAATTGATCTGGGAGCTAAAGACCTCAGATTTTCCCTTGATCGCGAACCACGAACCTCGAACAGGAACTGCTACTGCCGCCAACGAACGGATCCCGAACCGCTGACGTACCGCTCTCGTAGCGTCCACGAACCGCCAACGTACCGGACCGCGAACCTCGATCCACGTATCGCTATCGACCTGATTTCTCGTCCCGCTCACGTACTGCTCTCGTCCGGATCCCGTACTGCTCTCGTCCGGAATGTCGTACTGTTCTCGTCCGGATCTCGTACTGCTCTCGTCCGGAATGTCGTACTGTTCTCGAATTGCTTCCGGACTGCTCTCGGATAGATTCTCGTATCGCTCTCGTACCGCTCTCGGATGCTACTTCGAGTAAACACCGATCGCGAGTTTGAACTGATCGCGAATAGGAGTCGATCACGAACTGCAAACGATCGCGAATAGGAGTCGATCACGAACTCGGACCGATCGCGATTAGGAGTCGATCACGAACTCGGACCGATCGCGGATAGGAGTCGATCACGAACTCGGACCGATCGCGGATAGGAGTCGATCACGAACTGCAAACGATCGCGAATAGGAAAGATGCGCGGCGGTTTTAGGGTTTTGTGCGCGGCGGTTTTAGGGTTTTAGGGTAAGGGTTTTCTCAGCTGGCCTTAGAGGCTATCGTGCTGATAACGTGTTGTAAACTAGAGAGTTTAGGGTGTAAATCTCTTAGTCTTATTTCTCATTAGGAATAGAGGTTACATATTTATAGGGCAAAGGAGTAGCCCTAAGACCAAAACAGAATAGGAAATACAAAGTATGAATGGGCCATAGGCTATGGGCCTAATGGGCTGAACCCATGAACTAATGGGCTGGACCTAAGTACCCAATGGGCTGGACAGTAAATGGGCCGGTCTGATAGAGTCCACTTAAGTGTTTTACAACAGGCTTCAGTTTTTGGGTGAAGCTTTATCGGTTGCCCAACTGCACTTTGATAAAAACTTCAAACCTTTTTCTATGTAAATAGTAGGCGGAACATTCTTCAAGACTACCCATATAGGGATAGACTTCATTGCTGGTTGTGCCTCTTCAGCAAAAGGAGTCCATTTGGAGAGGATCATTGAAAGACCCAGTATATTCCTCATGCCTCTATTCAAAACCCGAAGCCTCATCCCTTCATTCCGAATTCTAAACTTAATTGTTGAGTCATTAACCGCATAGACATCTATCATTGATGACTTGTCACCCAAACACCAAATTTTGTTCACGATCATGTGAATTTTGCTCACATATGGTGCTGCAACATTGAGAAATTTTCCTACAAGAAAATCTTCCCAAAGTGGTCTTGCATCTTGAAAAACCTAGCTCCTTTGGTACCACCACTCTCTGCCTCCCATCAACTTCAGAAACCACAAATTCTTGCTTTGTGAGCATATGTTTTTTAGCAACTTTTACCCACGACTTTTGTCCAAACGAACCAGAGGTCGCAACCTTCGACGTTGTTGACGTTAGATCAGCAGGGGAAGATCTCGATGTGGTTTGTGAAGCCACTACGATCACCTCCGCCTCTTGAGATTGATTCAATCTTTCTGACTCCCTCGATTGTGGTAAAGGAGACTCTTGTCTTGTGGTAAAGGAGAATCTTGTATTTGTTTGGTTTTTCTTGTCTCATATCTGTTTTTAATTTTTGAAAGAGTTAAGTTTTAATTGTCTTTTTTTTTTTTTGGGTTTCTAGATCCTGATCCTTGTTGTAATGGAATGGATATAATGTTTTAGGTTGTTTGGGTTTTTTTTTCTCTATGTTTATGTTTCTGGAACTGGAAGAATTGATATTTTATTTTATTTTCTTTTTTGTCAACAGGAAGAATTGATATTCTTTCCCGTATTTTAATTCCATCTTGTGTTCTATCAATGAAATCGTATGAACGAAAAAAAAGACATGAAATAATGTGAAAGTGACGCTGGTGATGAAAGTGACGCTGTATATGGTCGGAGATGTAGATGGCGCCGATGATGAAGACGACGTCGATGATAAGAAAGCCAACGTCGTGATGGTGCGATTATCTGATGATGTTTTGTGTTTACAAAAAAAAATTATTATCAACGGGTGGTATAGCAACACGAAAGGTGTCTCAAGAAAATGTTTAAGTATATGTACAACATATTTTTGTTTATTTTTTAAAAAAATCAGTTTTTATTTAAAGACACTCTAATTTAATGACTAATGGAGATGGTTTAAAGATCAGTTGACCGTACTTAACGTATGCACATTTTATTTTCCCTTTAACTTTTAGATTTCGGTTGATATGATGAAATCCACAACATATCTTAAAGAAAACCATATGTTTGACAATTTCAA
This sequence comes from Camelina laxa, assembly GCA_024034495.1. NCBI lineage: Eukaryota > Viridiplantae > Streptophyta > Magnoliopsida > Brassicales > Brassicaceae > Camelina > Camelina laxa. The sequence continues at coordinate 10,059,257 of CM043884.1, forward strand.
TCCGAAAAAATATAAGAGGATGAGTTCAGTTAAGTATCTGATAAGATCCTCCTAAAATATATAATAAAATTCTGTATGTCCGTGTTTTTATCCATAAATAAAGGTCATGCAAGTTTAATCTTCTTCCTTAATTATACATTAAATCAAAACAAATAATTAAACAAAAGAGAAAGAAAGAAAAAGGTTAAAACGAAAGCTCATCTATATAACTATTGTTCCATTTCCATAAAATTGCATTCAACAATGAAGAGCCTCATCGTTCTCGTACCTCTCATATGTTTCATCTTTTCACCAACAACAACTATCGCAACTTGGCCAAAACCTTTGGAAGTCTCCAATGAGGACACGCTGACAAATACCGACCAGAACCATTACTTTGGTGTGGATTTGAGTTTCCAAGATTCCAAAATTTGGAAATGTACTTATAACAACGGATCTGGAGCCGCCGTCTCAATCTCCTACCCTGCACCTCCACCTCCTCAGTCTCGTAAGCCATCTCCACCATCGCCTAAACCATCACCGCCGTCACGACCTCCCAATATATCTCCACCGCCTCCTAAACTATCACCTCCGTCACGACCTCCTAAAAAGTCTCCGCCTCCTCCTAAACCATCTCCTTCTCCTCCCAAACCATCAACGCCTCCACCAACTCCTAAAAAGTCTCCGCCGCCTCCTAAACCATCACCGTCTCCCCCTAAACCATTATCACCACCACCAACTCCCAAAAAGTCTCCGCCGTCTCCTAAACCATCACCATCTCCTCCTAAACCATCAACACCTCCCATAACTCCAAAACCATCTCCTCCACCTCCCAAACCATCTCCTCCACGTCGTAAACCATCTCCTCCGACTCCAAAACCATCAACGCCACCACCAACTCCCAAGCTTTCACCACCGCCTCCTAAACCATCTCCTCCGACTCCAAAACCATCAACGCCTCCACCAACTCCCAAAGTTTCACCACCATCTCCTCCACGTCCAACTCCCAAGAAGTCTCCACCACCGCCACAACCTGTGTCCACTCCCACGCCAACAACGCCAACAACTCCAGCACATCCTTATCAGAATCCATGGGTTCATTTCATCAGCTGCATAAGCGATTTTGGGCCCTCGGCAATATGTAAACAACAGATGGAAGTGAGTTACTTCACTGGGAGGTTTCGTGTTAGTGACTATTGCTGCAACCTTATTGTCAACATGAGACATGAATGCACCAATGTGATTCTTGGCTACTTCACCGATCCTTTCTTCGTACCTCTTATTCGTTGTACTTGCCACGTTAAGATTTAGCTTTTATTTGGGGTTTTTTTTTTTTTTTCATCTTGGGTACCTTAGTCATGCAATTGTTTGTTGTTGTCCATGTCTTGTGGACCACTCTTTTGCTACATTTCACGAATAATAAGGTTTTTTTTCCTTCGTTAGATTATATTATTTTTGCCAATACGGAAAAAAAAAAGATGTATAAAAGTCTCTCATTGATATGCAATCTCATTTAATTACTTGAATAAAATTAGATTAAGAGGGTTGAATTAGTTTAACTTATTAATGTTGTTTTTTCTCGAAAGAATGTAAATTTTAAATCTAGTCATGGCCGAACTAGCTGATCAAGTGGCAGTTATAGTGCCAAATGTCAACTTTATCAGAATGATCTCTTACATGACAAATTAAAAACTTATTGACGTGCTCTATATATATTTTTCAAAATTAAACCCTGAAACAAATGATTTTTGAACCACAGTAACTAAACTATATACAGTATAAACCTAAAACTATTTTACATTAAACGAGAAGTGAAGATTTTGAAATCACAAGTGCTTTACATCATACTACTAAATGATAAAACCAATAGCAAAATCTACCTTCGTATACTTAAGTTTTTTAATAAACATATTCTATGCTTTTTTAGAAAAGATTGTGAAGTCGAAATCAGTTTACATTAAGAGATGTAAGATAATATCTACTAATCTTAAACGGATACATTTTTAAAAGACTAGATATTGAAAAATATCCCCCGTATGGCATAGCATGGTGGCACGATACAAATGATTTGAAAATATGACATGGTCTCTTGTTTAATAATTTTTTTAAAGACCATTGCCACCCACAGTTCGTCGGTCAAGCTCAAGTCATAATAAAATTAGCAAAAGCTCTTCGTCTTCTTCTTCTTCATCCTCAGATCGGTGATCACTACTCCAACTACAAATCCATGGCGAAAGATTCTGTGGCGGTGTCTTCTCTTCCCTGGACTCTCTTCCTCATCTCCGTCATCTTCTCACTTCAATCAAACAGCCAAGAAGAGGATACACCAATCACACGATTCCAGCAATACTTAAGAATCATCACCGCTCATCCTAACCCTAACTACACCGCAGCAGTCTCGTTTCTTCTTGATCAAGCTAGAACAATAGGTCTAACTTCTCGAACAATCGAGTTTGTTCCTGGTAAGCCAGTTCTTCTCCTCACATGGCTAGGCTCAAACTCTAACCTTCCTTCGATTCTCTTTAACTCTCACCTCGATTCTGTTCCCGCTGAATCCGAGAAATGGATTCATCCACCGTTCTCAGCTCACAGAACCGTGGATGGTCATATCTACGCTCGTGGCGCGCAAGATGACAAGTGTATCGGTGTTCAGTATCTTGAAGCAATCAAGAACTTGAAATCAAGAGGCTTCTCTCCTCCTCGTACTGTTCATATCTCATACGTTCCTGAAGAAGAGATCGGTGGATTCGACGGGATGATGAAGTTCGCGGCATCTTCGGAATTTACAGAGTTGAATTTAGGATTTGTCATGGATGAAGGGCAAGCGAGTCCTGGAGATGAGTTCAGAGTGTTTTACGCGGAACGTACTCCATGGCATCTTGTTATACGAGCTGAAGGCATCCCAGGGCATGGTGCTAAGCTTTATGACAATTCAGCTATGGAGAATTTGATGAAGAGTGTTGAGTTGATATCTAAGTTTAGAGAGACGCAGTTTGATTTGGTCAAAGCTGGTAAAGCTGCAACTTCCGAAGTTATCTCTGTGAATCCAGTTTATCTTAAAGCTGGAACTCCTTCTACTACCGTGAGTTGATGATTTAAGTTTTATAATTTTGTTTTTTCTTTATGTGTAGCAGATTTTGTTTTAAGTGTGTGTGTTTTGTTTCTAGGGGTTTGTGATGAACATGCAGCCTTCTGAAGCAGAAGCTGGGTATGATCTAAGGTTGCCTCCTACGGCAGATCCAGATGTTATGGAAAAAAGAATTGCTGAAGAATGGGCTCCTTCTATTAGGAACATGACCTACATAGTAAGTGAACATGCACCTAAACTAGATGTTGTTTGTGTTGGTTATAGAATATTCTTTAGCTTTTGGTATTTTCTTATTTCTTAATCTATACGAGGAGTGGTCCTTATAGTTGGTCTTCCTTGGTTAATTCTTTAGCAAAAAAAAAAAAAGTCTTTAGTAACAAATGAAGCAAAGGAGAAAAATAACAATTTTTGTCTATGTATATCTCAACTGTTCTGGCCTTTTAATTAGGGAGAATAATCATTCTGCTGTATTTTTCTTGCAACCAGATAAAACTGAAAGGAAATTTAAGAGACCATTTAGGACGAGCTATAATGACTCCAATAGATGATACCAATCCTTGGTGGTCTATCTTCAAGCAAGCTGTTGAAGCAACGGGAGGAAAACTCGCAAAGCCTGAAGTTTTGCTTTCAACTACGGATTCACGCTTTATTCGCACTTTGGGAATTCCAGTTTTGGGTTTCTCTCCAATGAGTAATACTCCTGTTTTAGTGCATGACCATAACGAGGTATTTGGCATGATGATTTTATGTATTTATATCTTTGAGTTATATATATAATCACAATACTGATATAAATATTTTCTCTTGGCCTCAGTTCCTTAAAGATACTGTGTTCATGAAAGGTATAGAGGTATACGAATCGGTTATCAGCGCACTAAGTTCCTTTGAGGGAGTATATGCTGGTCAAGTGATCTGAAACATGTACGGATGCAAGCAATACATTCACTCTAGCCTTGTGATATCCTAAGTGGCTGCTAATAGTTAAGTAATAACCCTTTGTAAATATCAGAGGTTCGTGCTTGGAGCAGGATTTTAGAATATGTTGATCTTTGAGCTCTCAAAAGAGTTGTTGAAATATTGCAGAATAGAATGTAAAGTTGTTTATGCCATATGGTAAAGTGTGATATTTATACATGTACGAGTTGCCTAATACGATATAGTAGTATCTTTAGAGAATATATTGATACATATCCTAATACCCCCTTCACATTGATATGTCGTATTTATGAATACCCAACGTGGACAAAAGATAATCAAACACCGGTCGAGGTAAAGACTTGGTAAGAAGATTAGCAACTTGATCGTTTGTAGTAATATGTTCAGTAGAAATTAACTTGTCTTGGACTGCATCGCGAACCTGGTGACAATCACGTTCAATGTGTTTGGTCTTCTCATGGAAAACAGGATTGGCAGCAATGTGAATTGCAGCTTGACTGTCGCAGAACAAAGGAATAGGATGCTTGTGATCCACACCAAGAGTTGTCATCAAAGCCTTCAACCATTTGATCTCTTTGAGAGCGAAAGCCATGGAGCGATATTCCGCTTCGGCTGAGGAAGAAGACACAGTATCTTGTTTCTTGGTCCTCCACGAGATAGGCGAATCACCAAGATACATAATGTAGGCCGAGAGAGACCGTCGTGTGCGTGGACAAGCACCATGATCAGCGTCACAATAGGCAGTAAGAGACAAAAGACTGTCAGACCGAAGAAAGATACCTTGTTCAAAGGAACCTTTGAGAAAGCTGACGAGTCGTATAGCAGCCTCTCAATGAGCAACAAGAGGCGTTTTCATGAACTGTGAGAGAATATGAACAGCATAGCAGAGATCAGGACACGTAATAGTGAGATAGATAAAACGGCCAACAAGTCTGCGATACCGTTTGGGATTGTCAAAGACAGGACTAATGATGGAACCGAGTTTGTGATTCAACTCCATGGGGACTGCCGAAGGTTTACAGGCGAGCATACCTGCTTCTTTAATAATATCTAGCGCATACTAGCGTTGAGAAAGACAGAAGCCATTTGGTCCACTCGCCACCTCTATACCAAGAAAATATTTTAACTTGCCAAGATCTTTCATATGAAAACACTTGTGAAGCTGATCCTTAAAACGATTGATAGCAGCGAGATCATTGCCAGCAACGATGAAGTCATCAACATATACTAGGACGTGGATATAGGTAGAACCATTCTTATAAGAGAACAAGGAGTAATCCTCATAGCTTTGAGTAAAACCAATGTTGCGAAGAGCGGAAGACAGTTTGGCGAACCAACAGCGAGGAGCCTGTTTAAGACCGTATAAGGACTTACGCAAAGGACACACCTTGGTCATGTCAGAGCATTTAAAACCAGGAGGCAGCTTCATGTACACTTACTCTTCAAGATCACCATCAAGGAAGGCGTTATGGACATCCATCTGGTGAACTTCCCAGTCCTTTGCAGCAGCAACGGCCAAGAGAGAACGAACCGTTGTCATCTTGGCGACTGGAGCGAAAGTCTCCTTAAAATATGTTCCCTCCTTTTGATGATTACTTTTAACAACAAGGCGAGTTTTATGGCGTTCAAGCGAACCGTCAGAGTTGAACTTGAGCTTGTAAACCCATTTGCAGTTAATAGCTCGCTTCCCTACCGGTAAATCGGTTAAATCCCATGTATGGTTGGCCTAAAGAGCATCGATTTCTTTCTGCATAGCTTCACACCATTCCTTGATCAGTACGGCATCCTTGAAGTGTTTAGGTTCCGTACTGTCGAGTATGGCCGCGAGAAATGCAACGTGATTTGCTGAAAAACCAGCGTCAGAGAGATAATCAGATAATGGATATAGGACCTTACCAGAAACCGAGTTCGAGGAGTGTGATGTAGGGAGACCAGGGAAGAGAACGTGAGAAGTAGAGTGTATTGGGGGTACGACGTAATCCTTGAGTAAGATGGAAGGTTTCTTAACACGATGACTTTTACCAAGCAGTTCAGGAAGACCAGGTGAAGAGGATCCAGAGTCATCCGGAGTAGAGGTAGTGGGGATCGGTTGAGTCGCCGGACTCATCGGTCGAGAATCAGTGTCAACAGCTGCTCGGGAGGTAGAATTAGGTTCAGGAACCTGAGGTATAGAGGAAGGTACCATCTGGGAAGCGGATTGTTCAGGAGTAGAAGTAATGATAACCGGAGACTGAGAAGAATCCAAGATAGTAGGAGAGTACACCGGAGCCACTGGAGCAAACCAATCATCCTCGTCGACAATCAAAGGTGGTGACGGTAACGGAGGAGAAGGTGGAGCTGGTGTCGCAAAAGGAAAAGTGTCTCCTTGAAACCGGACATCGCGGCTCACAAAGATCTGACCAGTATCAAGATCATAAAGACGCCAAGCCTTCTTACCATGAGGATAGCCAAGAAAGACGCATTTGCGGCTGCGAGACTTGAATTTATCTTTATCCCGATGACGAATGTGCGCATAACACAAATAGCCAAATGTGTGGAGCATGTCATACGAAGGACGTGAACCAGACAAAACTTCATATGGGGTTTTGCCTTTCAAAACGGAGGATGGTGTCCGATTAATGAGGTGAGTAGCGGTAAGGATGCTTTCCCCCCAAAACTTAATAGGGAGATTACCCTGAAAGAGACAAGCGCGAGCCACATTTAAAATGTGACGATGTTTACGCTCAGCCCAACCGTTTTGTTGTGGAGTATCCACACAGGACGTTTGGTAAAGAATACCGTGTTCTTGGAAGTAAAAAGTGAGACACATAAACTCGGTATCATTGTCGCTACGGATTATGCGTATAGGTTTGGAGAATTGTCGTTCTATCATGGCACAGAAGTTGCGTACGAGTTGAGAAACCTCAGACTTCGCAGACATAAGATATGTCCAAACGGAGAGTGAGTAATCGTCAACAAGAGTGAGAAAATAAACAGCACCGGTGGTAGAGGGTGTTCGATATGGACCCCAGACATCGCAATGAACCAAAGAAAAAGATTCCATTGTTTTATTGATACTAATAGGAAAAGAATCACGTGTTTGTTTAGCACGAAAACAAATTGCACAACTTGCAATCTTGCCAACATCATGCGGAGATTGACTAGATTCTGGCAAGGAAAGTAAAACACTAGCAGAGGGATGTCCTAGTCGTTGATGCCACAAAGCTCCGGACGACGCTTGAACCGACGAAGCTGTGTGGACTCTAGCAGCGAGAACACCCGTAAAGTAATACACTCCCTCATGTTCTTCCCCCGCCCCAATCAAAGTCCTCAAAAAACGGTCCTGTAAGAAACACAAAGTGTCAGTGAATATCGCAATAGAACCTGTTTGTTTAAGCAGCTTAGAGACAGAAATCAATGTGCAATCAAAGTCAGGGACATAGAGGACGTCACGAAGCTTACAGGTGGAGTTTAGAGGAAGAACGCCTCGTTTAGTAGCGCGGGACGCGGTACCATCAGGTTTTGTGACAGAAGAGGGTATAATATCAACAACATCATGTAAGATAGAACAATCGCCTATCATATGATGCGAAGCACCTGTATCAAGAATCACATCAGTAAGACAAGCTTTACCTGATAACCGTTCAGAAGACACGTTAGGACGCTGAGCTTGGAGAAGCGAGATCAGTTGAGAGATCTGATCGGTACTGGTTGTAGAGGAAGATGCAGCTTGCGCACTGTGAACGCGTCCACGACCACGCCCAGTGCCTCTGCTCGAACGTCCGCCACGTTGAACTGACTTGTTGTCGAACCGAGAGGAAGAGTCTCGTGTGTCAGCGGTGGAGTGAGTAGTACCCTTCTGTTCATAGTACCAGTCGGGGAAACCATGAAGTAAAAAGCATTCACTAACATCATGACCCTGGCGACGGCAATGAGTGCATTGACGATCACGAGGTTTAGGAACCGAGACAGCAACAACCGTGGATGGTTGCGCAGTGTGAACAGAAAAACCAATTGCTTCCGGTTTTGTTGTTTCTTTGAGGCGTGCGACATCGAGGTTTTGTTCTTCACATATCACCCTCGAGTAGACTTGGTTGAGAGACGGTAATGGATCCTCATCAGTAATTTTAGAGTGTATGTGAGAGAAACGAGGAAGATCAAGGCCAAAGAGGAATTGATGAATTTGGTCATCTTCACGTTCTTTAGCTACATCAGGTGCAGCCTCACAACGACAAACCCTGCTGGATTTGTAATTTTGGAGTTCCTCCCAGAGTTTGGAGAGACGTCCATAACATTCAAGGACTGGCTGACCATCTTGTTTGCACAAAGCGATCTCATCCTTGAGAACTTGCTTGCGGACTCCGTTTCCAACAGAGAAACGAACACGGAGGCTCTCCCACAAGGTGGAAGCCTCGGAGATAAAGGAGACTGTAGATCGGATGCGAGGGTCAATAGATGTACGAATCCAACCAACAATCATGGAGTTCGCCGCGAGCCACTGAGCAAGTTCTGGGTTTGCAGCTGGCTTAGGCGTCGAACCATCAATAAACCCAAGTTTCTGCTTCGCCTGCAGAGAGTTGCGAAGTTTGGTGGCCCATTCAGGATAGTTATCTTCCTTCAATACCACAGAGGAGATGAGAGAATCAGGGTTGTCGGAGCTGCTGAGCGAGTAGGGGTTAGTTACCGTGGTTGTCACGGCAAGTTGACTTGTAGTAGAGGAATCCACGGTTCCTAACATCGGAAAAGTGGTTAAAGAAGGTAGAATATAGAAGATGATAGAAGAAAGCGGCGGTCACAAACAAAGTGACGGCGGCGTGAGAAAGAAAAAAAACTAGGTCAAAATCTTCTGCTCTGATACCATGAAATATTGCAGAATAGAATGTAAAGTTGTTTATTCCATATGGTAAAGTGTGGTATTTATACATGTACAAGTTGCCTAATACGATATAGTCATATCTTTAGAGAATATATTGATACATATCCTAATATGTTGCATATCTATTTCATTGAATAAAAGCTTGATTCTAAACTATGAGTTTGTTTGGCCTAAAGTATAATCTTTTTGTCTCACGATATACACCTCAAAAATCCTTTTTCTGACACATCAGTTTTTTTTTTTCCCAACCACATGCAATATGACTCTGTCAGTGGTTGTTCAAAAAGAAGGAAAACTGTTAAAAGAAAAATTCTAAAATTTGGATAAGAATCAATTTTATGGTTTAAAGAGCCAAGAAATGGACAAACGCGGAAATTCACGAATATTAGCTTTTTTTTTTTTTTGGGCAAACGTTTGTTTTCATTTCATTAAAGTTGAAAACAAATACAACAAGAGGATGATTCTTAAAATCCAATGTTTAAAACACAAACGAGAAGAACATTCCCCAATGCCAAAACAACAAAGATACAATGATAGAAAAGGTTAATCGACAATAGATTATTAAGAGCTCTAGAAACTGAGTTTCTCACAATGAAATTGTTTGAATGGGGAAACAAATTCACTTAAGAACTCTCTCTACAAACTGAATCAAAGCTAGCTAGAAAATAATAAGAAATTGAAATCTATTGGAAAACAAGATAGGGTTTTCCTCAATAACAGAATTAGGGTTATTGTATTAATTGTTGGATGCTTTACAAGGAGGGGATACCCCTCTCTTAATATGAAAGCTTAGATTACAAAATAAATCTACTTTATTAATACTTTGGATCGAAATTAGGAAAGATTTTTTTCTGATGGTCAGGTCGGTCCCAAGAGGCACTCTTCAGAGGTCGGCTGATCGACTTCGTCGGGCCTTCATTTTGGTGTATCTTTGGTTTAGGTCGGTATGCTGGGGATGCTAAATCCCGCACCAACAAGAGTTTTGAGCCAAAAGGTAGAAAGCATTTTGGTACATGTTGAGATCAAGGATCATTAAAGAATGCTACATTATTTTTTTGTAGGTCAACAAGTTTCGACTCATTGGCGATGATTTTAGGTGGCAACAACCGTGCTCACGTGTTCTTCAAGCAACATGGATGGACGGACGGTGGCAAATCGAGGCTTAGTACATTCCAAGAGCTATTGTTCTGTATAGGCAGAATGAATCTGATGGTTTCATGAAATCAGAAAATTCTCTCCCGGTAAGTAGATTTTACCACCAATATCATGTCAAATACTCAAACACTTGGCCATGTTCGTTTGCCTATGGCTGGCGATATAATTCTTTACTTGAAATATTTTTTCCCGTACATTCACAGTCGAAGCACTAAACATAGTGGGCAAAACGAAGGAAGTTGTAAAATATTTTCTTATATAGTTTATTTCTGCTATTGGATTCTTTTGTTTAATAGCCACCTTTTACGCAACGTAGAGTAGAACTAGACAGGAAACTATGGAAATAATACTTGAAAGGCGAAAGTATAAAACTAAATATCCATAGGAGGCATTCGCTTAGTATTTGGTGTGCTTGATGTGGCAGGAGTATCGAAGAAGAGGAACGAAGAATGGGGTCTTGAACAACATGTGAATGTGTCTTTTGCACTTCCTGTCCAATTTCACAACGATGTCACAGCACTCATTGTCCAATAGTTCAAAATCTTTGCTTGACCAGCTCGACGATATCTGTGAAAAGCATTTCTCTGATGTCTTTGATCGATCTGTCTTCAAGCACTTCTCCACTTCAGCCGATTGCAACACAACTTGTGACCGGACTGGCGGTAGAGGAGGCAGTTCCGGGAGTCTAGGAAGGCCCGGGAGGTTAGGGAGGCTCGGAATGTTAGGAAGCCTAGGGATGTTTGGTAGTTGTGGGACACTAGGAATCCTCGGAATGTTTGGTATTTGCGGGATGTTGGGAAGTCCTGGAATCATGGGAATTCCCGGAATGTTAGGAATTCCTGGGATATTGGGAAACCCCGGTAGCAATCCTGGAGGGGACAGGGGTGCGTTAGACTCTGATAATGAAGAGCTAACCTTCGAGTCTCCAAGGTGGCCAGAGCCTTTGTGATAGTGGCGGCCGGCCACTAGTTTCAACGGCTTACGCCACGGTTCCTTTGGTAAACCAACGGTTGAAATCGGGAGAGAGAAGAAGCATAGCAGTGCTACAAGGAGTGCTGTGGTTACAATGACGCTCCTCATGATAAGAGAAAAAAAGAACAGATTAGTGAGAGTAAATGAATTACTTTGTGCACTGATACAATTTTGTGAGACAGTACTACTTTATATAGAGGTGTTTTCACCTATTCTTCTTTAAATTTTTAGACAAAGTTATATAGATATACGAGCATACCATTATCTATATAAAAACATCTTTTTGCAATTTTTTTTCCCAATCACGTCGTTTACATTTCACTAAATATCAGGTCATGGAGTTAATGTGATATATGTTAAGATGCCAATATGCAAGAAAATTCTTTTTGATATCGACCGATGTTAAGATATGCAAACATTATTTTAGTCAGGGAAAATTAGGACTTCTCTGCTACTTACCTTTTTTTTTTTTTTTTTGGACAAATCGATTACATACCCTAAGAGCGAAAATTGGATGAAAATAACAAACAAAATATCTATTTATTCATGAGTGATTAAAACATTAATCAAATGATGTAAAACGTATGTCATGTGATAAACACATGCAATAAACAACTAACTTATAAATAAATGATAAATATATGCTTTTACTCTTTAGAGAGCAACTTTTCTAGTTAATTGATCTGGTATATGCGCTTGATCTAATGACCTTTGGACACTTAAGTCTGAAAAGCCGCGCTCCAAAAGAAGTTGGATGGGGTACCGAAAGGATGAGATGGTCTTGCATTATGCAGGTACTCTTAGAATTAGGATACTTTATGTTTTTATTTTATATGATGCACGTTCTCTCTCAAGAATATTAGAAAGAAACTACATTGTTGTTTTTTATATTGGTGCTTAGTGATGTATATAAAAGACAAGCTACCTTTACTAGGTTTGATTATCAGTACCAACATTATATGTTGGTAGGTTAGATTGATAATTGCTATGTGATTTTTAAATATAGAATCTTGATAGATCTACTAACTGCACCCAATACTAAATCAGGATTCAGGAGTATTTATCACAATATTAATACTATGTGTTTTTATGCATGTAAGCGTGTTTGATGAAAATACTGAATGAACTATGAGATTTCTTCGTTAGTGCCACGAAAGAGGTTATAGCGGATTGCGAAGCTACTGAACTTAATCTTGATACTTACTGTTTATTTGATTTGTCAAACGGTACTTTCAAACTATTTACTGCTCAGCAAAGTTGATTAATTAGCACAACGAAAGTGGGGTAACTTTTGTTTTTTCGACAAATCATATACAGTGGCGGACCTACGTTGAGGTTGGTGGTGGCAGTTGCCCCCAGTAAGTATAAAAATACGTAAATTTTTTACACTATGCAAAGTAAGAGAAGTGGCAAAATGGTTAGAGTTTGCCCCATAATTGGTAACAGGAGATGTGTTCGACTCCACCTAAGAGCAATCTGCACCCACTATTATTTTTTTCTAGTTCCGCCCCTGATTATATATATATATATCTTAAAGAGTTTACACGATACATAAACATTTCAAAACAACTGTTTAGGTAAAGATAAGAAATTATTATAATTTTGATGAAAAATAGAGAATAATCATGCTATCTTTATACTTTTAAGCTCCATACACATTTTATTGGCTATTAGCTTCTAGCTGAGACTCCAAAATGCTTTTGAGAAGTGATTTTAAGTGATTCATGTTTTAGTTAAGCTCTTTATCATTGTCCTTGCATCATTTGCCGTAGTCGTCCACGAACCATTGATCCAGTGTTTTTATCTATATATATATGAGTTTTAACTAGTTAAAACTAACAATTTTTGTTTTTTTTTTCCTTTTTAACGTTATAATTTTGTGAAGTACTTTATTAGGACATGTGCATCGGCGTATATTTCCAGCGTCTTCCAGTAAAAAAAATTAAAATTTAAATAGAAATTAGATAATTATCGAAGATACGTGCCTTAAAAGGGGACGTATTTTTCTCGGTCCTTCGTTACACGTGGCAGCCTCTGCTTTGTCCCTTTGTGACTTGTGTCTCTCTCTCTCTTCTGAGATTTTAAAGCTTCGAACTTTCAACAAAATTATTTTACTTTTTTGCAGAGAGACGATCATCGATCTAATCTTCGAAAACCTTAAATTCAACCCGTTACGAGTTTGATTCTTCGGTATTATTCTTTCTCTCTCGATTTGAAAAAAAAAAGAAATGGCGAATGAAATTGAATCAGCGACAGATCCAGGTGAGTTTAGGTTTCTGTTCTTGTTCTTTTTACAGAGATTTTTCCCCAATATGGTGAGTTTAGGTTTCTGTTATCAATCTCTCATCCTTCGTAGTTGATTGCATGAATGAATTGATTTGTTTCTCGTTGATTCGTTTGTTCATGTCATAAGAGCTTTTGGCCCGAAAAAAATCCCTCTTACGTTGTAGAAAGCAATCAAAGTTTAGTCTTTTAAAAAAAAAATATTTTTGGGGTTTTTGTGTGTTTGTAGGATTCGATAGTTAATCAGAAGGCTGTTTTGGCTGTGACGGATGATGTTGTGTTGCTTGTTAGCTCTGTTCTAACTATTATGAAACAGCTTGGAAAGGAGCGTTTTGATCCTCTGATTATTACTCAAGCATCCACAATAAGTAAATCTCTTTATTCTCCTACTTATTTGTTTTCACTGGCTCAGATTATGAAGACTGCTTAGTTAAGCTTCTAATAGTTAGGTCTGCCAGTTTGTTCCCAATGTTTGCTTGTCGCAGCCGCTATGCTTCCTGTCTGGAATATCTACCAAGTCTGAAAGATGCACCATTGGAATGATTGCTGGTGGTCTCTGGTGGTCTCTGGAAGATGCACCATTGGAATGAGCAGAGGAAAACCAGATCTTTCTATGATTTGCTTGAGAGAGGTGAGATCAGTGTTGTCGCCGCTGAAGAGTGAATGGGACTGCCTCTACTCGCTCCCACTCTTATTGTTGTTGGCTCGATTTTTCTTGACTTTTCCTTCATTAGGATGAGTATTGAGATGGCTGCAAAGTTTTTCTTGACTTTTCCTTCATTAGGATGGCTGCAAAGTTTCAACGTTCAAATACTAATGAGAATACTAAGATGTTTATAATTACATTCAAATATTTTCTCATCATTCCTAATATGTATAATAAAAATACTAAAGATAATTAAAAGAAAATATGGAAAGATGTTTTGAGATTTTCACATATCTTTATCAATTTTGAGTTACATAATTAGCATAACTTATGCAAAATTTGTAACTTTGTAATTTTCTAATGTATTTAATGTCAATGTTTTATGTTTTATTTAAATTAAAATTTTAATATGTTTTTATTTATTTATTTAAATAATTTATTTTTGTAAATAAAAGATATTTTTTCTTCAGGAGACCAACTCTGAAGGACACCAATGCTCATACCAAACTTAAGAAACTCTCAAAATAAAATTAAAATAATTGAAGGACCAAATATGAGTGCTAACGGATGCACATGGCCTTAGTTATACACTTAAAAGTGTCCCTTAGAGGGATATAGGAGTATGTAATGGACTCAGAGTGTCCGTTAAAAACTGCGCTATGCCGCTATATATACCTACGATGTCATTGTGTTTTGATGTGAAAAGTAATGGATGTGAAAGTGCGTGTGTACACTCACATAGTCACATGCAGTCCCCGTAACAAAATTGTAAAACACGATCACTTTACTCTCTCTATATAAAATAAGATATTCTAATTATTTACAGTTAAACTAGAAGATCTGAGTTCATGTAGGAATTTTTTTTTTTTTTTTTTTTGAATTTCTCGCTATTTAAAACGTCTAAAATAAAGTTCCGTTTTGTAAACTACAGATTTGGCGGACGTGATCGGTATTTATTCTACTTACGATATCATATATGATTCATATCACATTTTGTCAACTACAAGATTTGTTGACACTTGACACCTGTTGATACCAGGTATCGTAGATCACTTTTACACCAAAAGAAAAATATATGAATCGGATCATGCACCTAAGATATGCTTATACGATTTTTTCACAATGAAATTTGAATATGATAACACAATGAAATTTGAATATGATAATTTATACATGTATGGTTCTGCACGTTAATTTAATCGAGATTTGCGAACCTATATATTTTAACATTTTTAATTTCCTCTCTCTCACTGGGATAAAAAAAAGGACTATAAAATTAGAGGTCTCATCACTCTCTGAGTTTTACATATTGGTTTCATTTACAAGTTTTTCCATTATTCCCCGACTTCAGCATATTTGCATGGCGTCATCCATGTTTAGATCTCCTTGGAAGATTCCGGGGATGAAAGGGTTTGAACAGAAGAGCTACGTTGGACGTAAAGCAACGTCGTGTAACATCAGAACTAATCCTTTTCGAAGCACAGAAGTTGCTTGTCAACTGCAAAAGATTGAGTCCACTTTTATTTGGCCGGTACATGCTCCCGAGGCGCCTCCAGTTCCGAGTAAACCAGCCGCACCTGTGATTGAACAGCCGCTTGTAAGTAAACTTACTCTTAGAAAACATTTTTTTTTTTTTTTTTTGGGTTTAAACTTCATTTTTAGATATCCAATCTAATGTGAATTAAGTGTCTCAGCTGCTAAGCCGACGTGCACGTCGTAACCGCAAGTGCCCTACCCAGAGAGCTGCGTTTCAAGAGACTAATATCTCTCCTGCCAATTTCATTTACCCTCTCTTCATTCACGAAGGTACGTTATTGACATAGGATTAACCCCGTTATGAAAAATGACAAATAGGTTTTTTCTTATTTTTTGTTTTATTTTGCATTCATCCAGTGTGCTTCTTTTCTTTTCTTACATGACTGACACATATGGGACCGCTAACGTTGTAGGTGAGGTAGACATTCCGATAAGAACGATGCCTGGACGTTACATGCTTGGGAGACATGGCCTCATCGAAGAGGTGAGTGTTGTATCCTTATGAAAACTTAGGGACGAGAAATTTGTTGTCTCTTCTTCTTGTTGTAGTTGTAAGTAATTAATCTTGTTTAGTTTACGGTTTTGTTCTAACATGCACCTAAAATGAAAACTTATAGTTATATAGTATTGATTTCAAAAAAGCCTCCACTGTAAAAGA
Source organism: Camelina laxa (assembly GCA_024034495.1). NCBI lineage: Eukaryota > Viridiplantae > Streptophyta > Magnoliopsida > Brassicales > Brassicaceae > Camelina > Camelina laxa. The sequence goes on from CM043884.1 coordinate 10,075,365, forward strand.
ATGAAATAATTTTCCTGGCTAAATCACTCTTGTGTGTGTTTTGAGCGGAGAACAGGTAGCAAGTGCCCGAGATGTTGGTGTGAATAGTATAATGTTGTATCCTAAAGTTCCTGAGGCGTTAAAGGTTTTCATCATTTCCTACTTAAAAGTATTTATGAACTCATATATAATGAAGTTTCCAGACACCAATGATGAACTTTTTTGTTTAGTCTCCAACAGGGGAAGAGGCGTTCAACGGCAATGGTCTAATTCCTAGAACAATTCGTCTTCTCAAGGAAAAATACCCTGATCTCGTAAGATTCAATATATGTCCTCTTTGCTCACTAGCTGGAAGTGATCTCAACTATGATAACGACACTTTTCTTTATAATTAATTTCACAAGGTTATCTACACTGATGTCAATTTTGATGAGTACTCATCAAGTGGGCATGGTGGGATCGTAAGTGAAGATGGTAAGAAATGTAATTTGAATATCTTTGTAAAGAAAACAAGTCACTATCAATTTTCAAACTAATTAACCATCTATGTTGTATAGGCGTGATACTGAATGATGAAACAATTCACCAATTGCGCAAGCAAGCAGTTTCTCAGGTTAATATAAACCATTCATGATTCAAAGTAAAAAAATAAACGTTTAAAATTTTAATAAAAACTTATGAGCGCAGGCACAAGCTGGAGCAGACGTTGTTTGTACGAGTGAGATGTTGGATGGTCGGGTAGGCGCGGTTCGTGCAGCTCTAGATGCTGAGGGCTTTCAGCATGTTTCTATCATGTCTTACTCTGTCAAGTAAAATACTACTTACTATCTCATCATCTTGCTTTATTTTTTATCATGTCCAACCTAATTAATTGTAACTAACTCCATGGACAGGTATACAAGTTCATTATATGGCCGTTTCCGCAAAGTGGAACTAGACAAGAAAACGTAAGACAACCTCAGCGATCTTGATTGTTTTTTTCTTTACATTTGTGCTTACTTTTGCATTTACGTATTTTTGCATGAAACCAAAATAATTACAGAATGTGTAATTATTAATTATGTGTACATATGCATTTATAAGATTTCTTAGCTTACACCTTCTAATTAACTTGGTGTTGTTAAATGCATGGTTTGTAAATAAGAAGTTATCAGATAAACCCCGCAAATTCAAGAGAGGCATTGCTCGAAGCCCGAGAAGACGAAGCTGAAGGAGCTGATATCCTTATGGTGAAGCCAGCACTCTCATCTCTTGATATCATACGTTTATTGAAGGACCAAACTCTGTTGCCCATTGGAGCTTGCCAAGTTTCTGGTGAGTACTCCATGATCAAAGCTGCTGGACATCTCAAGATGATCGATGAGGAAAAAGTTATGATGGAGTCATTGATTTGTATGCGGAGAGCTGGTGCAGATCTCATTCTTACATACTTTGCTCTTCAAGCTGCTACAATATTATGCGGCGAGAATAGAAATTTTGTATTCAAATAGTCATTGGTTTTTATTTTTCTTGCGTTTGGGTTCATTTCATGTTTAAAATTCATAAAACTTTATTTCAAATAAATTCATAACATTTATATTTTTGTATGAATGTGCAAAATTGATTCAACAAAAAAAGAAGGTTTTACATCATGTGCAACTTAATTTGGTAAAAAAGAAAATCCAAAAAGCAAAGATAATCTGGAACAAATAAGTTACACCAAAAAAATAATAATAATAATCCGTAGTGGGTTATATGACACACATATTGTGCATTCACTACCGCAGTCCACATGCACTCATTCAGTCTCATGTAGTTAACCGATTATGAGATGCTAGTCAGGCAAGAAATGACTATTTCGGAGTGACATGAGAGAACCAAACCCTCTATAACAAGTATTTATGTCCCAAACTTGTCGAACTTGGTGCCATGTCTCTTTAGTCGATAATTTTTTTTTTTAAAAAAAAATTTTTAAATTTTTTTTTTTACCTTCCTTACACCCATAACATTCATAATTTGAACCAAAACTAACCTTTATATTTGCTCTCGTAGAAGAAATGATAACAACGAAAAAAGTTTAACTTACATACGAAAATGTTTTACACATACAAGTAAATGTCGAAATTGGTTCGTGCGAAAATCTAAGATTTCTTTCACAATTCTATTTTGTCAATTCATCTATATTTCTCTTGATAATTGATATATTAATGGTAACAAATAAAATCATGGATATTCCAAACTGTATTTTTGGAAGATTTTAGCCCTATATCACATTGTTTCCAAAGATCTTTAAACATAATATTACAAACTTACTTTCCACAGATTTTATCGATAGACCACAACGTGAACCAAAGATAAATTACGAAATTGATAGAGTGATTGGTTATAAGTTAAATAGTGGGTTACAAGATAGATTACGAAATAAAATTTAACCAGTGTTATAGCACGGATACATCTAGAATCATTAACAATATAAAACTTACAAAGAATGTGTTTTTTCAAAGCTTCATATTTAGCATATGATTTTATTGCATAATGTTTTATCCAAAAAAACACTTTTAAAAATAATAACGTAAATTATATTTTATAGAAAAATACAAAATAAATAAAATGAATTTCAACTAGTGCAATAGCACGGGTCTTAAAATAATCTAGTTTCTCTTTTATTTGATTCCACGAGAACCCATATACATCCCAATGCCAACCATTTAAAATAATAAAATCAATTCCTCGTCTTTTCGTAAAGCTGGCAACATTTGTATCTTAGTGAAATTCTATTTTTTTTTTCTTGTATTTTTTTATGGGAAAAATATCATAAAAATCCTCAACTTTCAAATTTGTTTTAATCACTAATTTTCTGTTGACTTAACAATAAAATAACAAAGTTTTTTTGACCATGCCGTTTTAGACACGACGTTTATTAAATCCCTAACCCTAGAAAGAAAACCCCAAATTTTATCCGTAATACCCAAATCTCTTATGCAATCTCTCTGTTCCGATGAGTTCAAGTTCAAATTTTGACACTTTTGGTTGCATCGGTGAGTGTGGTATATCATCGATGGTGTAGAGAGAATTTGGGGGTTTCTTTCTAGGGTTATGGATTTGTGAAGATTGGGATCGATTTGGGGATTTAGTTTCTTCAATTTGGTAATATATGTCGTTTTTGACGTTAAAAACGTGGTCATTTATGCAAAACGATAGCAGATAATATATAATTTACTCTGTTTTTGAGATCTATAACAGAGAATAAACGTCGTGCCTAAAACGGCGAGGTCAACAAAACTTTGCTATTTTATGGTGGCCAAGTTAACTGAAAGTTTGTGATTAAAATAACATCTTAAAAATTGGTGATTAAAACATCCCAAATTTGAAAATTGGATATTTTTATGACATTTTTTCCATTTTTTATAGTTTTTTGTAAATTTATTTTCTTCTCTAAAATATTAATTTATCAACTATTTCAACCCTTAAACGAATCTTCACTTGACGCTACTTACTATGGATTGTCTCACTTGCAAGCTAAGTGTTAAAATATGGAAATTGAATAGCAAAGATCAATATCAGATCAATCCTTAAAGCTACTAAAAGTGATACTGTATTATAGTTAACTAATCCTTGCAAAGTACCCAAAAATTTTGGAAATCTTCCTCGTCTGTATGTTTTCGAATTCCGTGATTTTCTTCTTGAACTTTGGGTATTGTCAACCTTGCAGTTAACTTTAGTTGACGTTACTGTTCTTTGTTTCACTTGCAAGCAAAGAATCAAATATGAATCCTCGGTTGTGAATAAATATTAAACAATCACAGTGAGTTTAAGTTACAAATTTCGTAGCAAAATACTCTTTAAATTCCCATGGTAATAAAATAAAGGCGAAATTACATTATAAAGATTACAATATTTTGTACCGTTATCTCTTACTCTAACAGCTCCTGCTACAAAAAAACCATATAGTACTATATAGATCATATGCGGTTTACACAATTAAAAGACAAAAATAAAACTACTCTTCACAAACATTTCCAAGCAAAGAGAGACTAATATAATTTTCGTAACACCTAAAATATAACCACCCTAAAAGAAAAAATGCCCGGGAGATTGTTTTTGTTCTTATAAATGTTTATCATTTAAGTATCTCTCCGCCACAGCGGCATGAACCGCGGCCCCAACCGGTAAACTATCTTCATCGATCATGAAATGTGGTGAATGGCCAATGTGGACTGATCCAAGTTCTTCATTTCTTATGCCAATGAAGTAGAATGCGGCCGGGATGATCTCGGAGTAGAAGGCGAAATCTTCAGCTCCCATCATCTGTGGAGCCAGCGTGAAGTGACTATCTCCGAGCAAATCGACAGTGACTTTCTTTAAGTGATTGTATGTTGCGTCGTTGTTCGTGGTTGGTGGGTAGATCGCATTCTGCTTCTCAAAGAAGTTCACTGTCGCTGTGCAACCGAAAACCCCGACTTGATCCACGAGTACCTGCCGTTACAAATGAAACATGCTTTTAGTTTGGTTATGTACTTATGCTATACCGGGAGAGCTAGACAAAATGCTTGTAATACTAATACATATCTATTTTTGTGATTGTCATGTGGACTAGAACTGACCTATACTCGCTAATTTATGCTTTAGTATATAGCTAAAAAAAACAATTATATCAACTTCAGCTTAATGAGTTTAGTTTAGTTCAGTTAGTAAATTCAGTTTTGCTGTGGTTTTTCTGTCTCTTATAGTTCTTTAGAGTAAAAATAAGAAAACCAATGGAGTAAACACATTTTTAATCAATTGAATTCATTTCTCTTTGGGTGGCCTAATTGGTTTTTGTATGCCAATTTGAATATTACTTATTGGGTCTAAATTTTGATGGGCCCTGTTTCTGGACTTTTTGAATCATTAAGTTTACGTAGTACGAACATATATATAGCAAGAAACCTCCAAGTGGTTATTATGGTACGTACCTCTTGAATACGCTTCATAAGGTAGTAAAAGCTTGAGTTAGAAAAAGCTCTGTAAGTACCACCGAGGACCACCATGTCTGGCAGCACATCTAGACTATGACCGCCATCAAATGAAGTTACCGACACAACCTACATTTCAAGAAAATGGGAATCAGAAATCAGCTTTTAATTTATGAATATATATATATATATATATATATATATATATATATCTCTTTTCTTTTCTTTGGATTTTAAGAAAGAACCTGAGAGTCAAGAGGACTAGCTTCACGGGATACAATGCCTTGAAGGCTAATGACGGCAGAAGAAGCTGCAAGAATAAGATTAGCGGCGCCACCACTATCTTCCGCAGTGATAACCGCCCGGAAAATTCCACATCCAGCGAGCAAAGGACCACTTCTAGATCCAATCACACCCGTTGGATGGATGTGAGACACATGAACCGCGAAGATAGCCTCTACGTCCTCCAAGGCTCCGTCTTCTATCATATTCTTTGCACCATTTCCAGCTTCTTCGGCCGGCTGGAATAACAAAACCACTGTTCCCTGTAAAAAGTACACAAATGTATTAATGTATGTTCTAACCGGAAACGGGAAAGGGACTAATCTATCTGGCTTTGATCTCTGGTCCAATGCTATGGACCTAATGACTACAACTCATCTGTTGCCAATAAAATATTTTAAAATATGGATGTTATCCCTTATCTTTAAATGCATATCATTAGTTCACATCAGTTGTCACTATAGCACAGCAAACAGTGACAAGAAATAAAGTTTAGAAATCTTCAACAGTATTCGAAAAGACACATTCACTTTTTATAAGCAATCAATAAGACAAAAAATAAAAAAGCAAAGAGTTTGATGAAGTACCTTGAGAAGATGTTCACGAGACTTAAGAATATGGGCAGCACCAAGAAGCATAGTCACATGTGCGTCATGACCACATGCATGCATTTTGCCTGCAACTTTGCTTTTGTGTTCCCATTCCACTGCTTCCTATTTTGCATGACCACAACTAAATATTATGAAAATATAAAAATAAAATCTTATGAAATCTCTATACGTTAGCTATAACCATATCACCTCAACCACACAATCTATCATTATCACCATATCTGGTACATCATCATGTGTGACACAGCCTCTGTGTCAGCGAGTAACTACTACCAATATAAGTACAATAATATTTCCTAAAATGGAATATTTCACATGGTCATATGGACCAAATAATATAATGCACTAGTTTAAACGTACTGTAATGCCAAGATAATTGATAACACGAAAAATAGTACACTGATCAACCCACACAATTTGCATAATTTCTGAATCTTTTGACTTTCGTTTCGAAAAATATATTTTAAATCTGATGTCTTAACAAAGATTAAACATATCCAAAAGTCTTCCTGTTTCATAAAACACAAATAGGGCACGTGAAAATCATGTAGTGCTTTGCTATAAAATTTAATGTTCACATGGACCTTAGTCCCACATTTTATACTGTACAATTTTGGCGGCCCAAATAATATGAGCCACACATGTCTATAATAGGTTGTTTGTATCAATTAAGCTATGTGTATACGTAGTTAACTAAGATATGTATGTACTTATATCTAAATACATCCTAACAAGAAAAAGTAAATACTTCAAATTAAGAAACACTTTTTTGTTCCGGTTTGGTTTACCTGAATTGGTAGTGCGTCCATATCAGCCCGAACCGCCACAAAAGGCGGTCCACCGGATCCGATCCAAGCCCGAATACCCGTTTTTGCTAACGGATATCTATACATGATACCCATACGATCCAGCTCGGACCTCACAAGCCTACTCGTCTCGACCTCCTCAAACGCTAGCTCCGGGTTCTCATGGATCGTCCTCCTAACGCGTTTGAGCCACGCCACGTTATCAGGCTCATAGGTCAGCCTAAGAATCTCATCTGAACAGGCTTTGCTCCAAACCAAACACTCATCTGACCCGACTGGAGCCGGTTGACCCGATGATTGGTTCTTGGTCGGTGTCGGCCGTAGCAACATACCAAAAGGGTTGTTGTGGTTATTGGGATATTTCACTTCAAGAAAGGGTAAGTTGGTCGCTATGGTAAGGGAGACAAAGATTATGGTTAAAGAGACAGAGAGGAGATTAAGTTTCCGGAGGTTGTCCATAACTTTCTGAGATTCTTGTTCTTGTTTGAGACAGAGAGAGAGAGATAAAGTTTTGTTTCGGTTTTAAAAGGAACTTGAGTGAAGAGAGAGAAGAGAGAAAGAATTGGGCATGTGGGCATAAAAGGGGTAAAGAGAGAGAGAGTGAATTAGTCACGTGGGTTAATTGAGCATCGAATCGTAACGGCTGGAGTGGACAACACCACTTTCCACGGAGACTTGTTCACTCTTGACACGTCTCTTTAGTTTTAATTTCATCCATTCTTTTTTTTTTCTCCACGGCCGGTGATTTTGTTTTTTTCGACGTCTCTTTTTATTTTCTCTGCCGGTGAAAAGTTTTTTTTAAAAACGTTTTTGTATAGAAGTGAATAAAAGACCGAAGTAGCTCAAATCCAACTGTAATTTTACTATGTATTGAAAGATAAAAACATATCTGTTTGTGTTGTGAATTATAAACTTCGAGGTAACAAGAGAGAGAAAACTAGAGAGAAGTTTGAGTATTATTCATTACTAGTGATGAGTTACACACCGCTTCATAAAAAAATTTATTATAGAAAAATCCAGTGGGATAAAAACCATGACAAGGGAAAAAAGAGTATAATAGTATAAACTTCCCCCTCGAAAAAACTTCACAGATCTCGTAGATACCGCATTCCGATATTATGAATACGCTTTTTGAATGTTGAAGTATGAAGTGTCTTTATAAATAGATCTGCTGCATTGTCACTTGAGCGGATATGTTGGATATCAACTTCCTTCTTTTGCTCGAGTTCTTTGAGTGTAGGAGAAAAATTTTAGAGGCATATGCTTTATTCTGTCGCTCTTGATGTAAACCTTCTTTGATTTGGGCGACAAAAGCAGCATTGTCTTCAAATAATGTTGTTGGCTCTTTACTGGTGACTATTCCACTCGATTCTTGTAGGTGGTTAGTCATTGATCTGAACCATACACATTCCCTCAATGCTTCATGAAGAGCAATTATTTCTGCATGATTTGAGGAAGTGGCGACCAAAGTCTATTTCTGTGAGCGCCATGAGATTGCAGTTCCTCCAATTGTGAAAATATATCCAGTTTGGGATAGAGATTTATGTGGATCTGATAAATATCCTGCATCTGTAAAACCAACAAGACCAACCGAAGAGTTTCTAGGATAGAATAATCCCAAGTCAATCGTACCTTGAAGATAACGGAGAATATGTTTTATCTCATTCCAATGCCTGCGGGTAGGGGATGAATTGTATCTTGCAAGTAGATTAGTAGCAAATGCAATATCTGGTCTAGTGCAATTTGCAAAGTACATGAGTCCATCGGTAGCACTCATATAAGGTACTTCGGGACCAAGTATTTTCTCGTTATTTTCACAAGGTCTGAATGGATCACTATCGACATTTAGAGATCTATTGACCATTGGAGTACTCAAAGGAGTCGCTTTGTCCATATTAAAGCGCTTTAAAAACTTTTTTGTATAACTGATTGATGCACAAATATTCCATCTTGGAAATGCTCTATTTGAAGCCCGAGACAGAATTTAATCTTTCCAAGATCTTTTATTTCAAACTCTTCCTTCATATGAGTTCTTGCATCAACAATCTCCTTTTGAGTTCCGATTATATTTAGATCATTAACATATACAACAATAATCACAAATCACGATGGAAATTTTTTTATGAAGACGCACGGGCATATTTCATTATTAACATACCCTTTCTTCAAAAGGTTCTCGCTTAAGCGATTTTACCACATGAGCCCGGATTGTTTTAATCCGTAAAGTGATCGCTGTAATTTGATCGCACAAATTTCATTAGAGTTAGAGTCTAATGCCTCAGGAATCTTAAATCCTTCTGGGATTTTCATGTATATATCATTATCCAGTGATCCATATAAATATGTTGTCACTACATCCATAAGGTACATTTCTAAATTCTTAGAAGCCGTTAGGCTCATTAAGTACCTGAATGTAATCGCATCCATGACTGGAGAATATGTTTCTTCATAATCAACTCCAGGTCTTTGAGAAAAACCTTGTGCAACAAGTCGGGCTTTATATCATGTGATTTCATATTTCTCATTTCTTTTTCGCACAAATACCCACTTGCAACCAACATGTTTTACATTTTTAGATGCAGTGACAAGAGGTCCAAAGACATTTCTTTTATTGAGGGAGCGCAACTCAAGTTGCATAGCATTTTTCCATTTCTCCCAATCAGGCCTATGTTGGCATTCTGATACGGACCTTAGATCTAGATCATCTTTTTCATGATCGATCTCTTTAGATACAGAAAAATATAATATTCCATTATCATCATCGATTTCATCTCTATGCCATAACATTCCATTTTGGGCATAGTTAATAGAAACCTCATATTTTTCTGTATCATCTTGAGGACTTTTCTTTTTTATTTGGTTCTTCTTGAACCTTTTCATCTCCCATTTTCTTTTTCTTTCGGGGATTTTTATCTTTAGAACCCATTGGCCTCCCCCGTTTCAATTGAACCTTAGGTTCATTAGCTTTGCTTCCATCTAACTCTTCTCTAGGAATTTCAACTCTTGATGGTGCATTTGCAGCGGGGATATATGACTTTGTCACCCTTTTTGTATCTATGAACGCATCTGGTAATTGATTTGCCAAACTTAATAAATGTACAATTTTCTGAACTTCCAGCTCACGTTGATTTGTATGGGGATCAAGATGTATCAAAGATGGTGTATACCATGTAATATATTTTGGTACTTGTTTAATTCCTCCCCCTAACGCTGGAAATTCATCTTCATTAAAATGGCAATCGGCAAAACATGCCGTAAACATATCACCAGTTTGTGGTTCAAGATATTGAATTATACTCGGTGATGCATAACCGACATATATGTCCAATCTCCTTTGTGGCCCCATTTTTGTTTTTTGCTGTGGGGCTTTAGGAACATAAATCGCACATCCAAAAATACGGAGATAGGATATGTTTGGCTCTTGGCCAGATGCTAATTGTAAAGGGGAATAGTTATTATATGTGCTTGGTCGTATTTGGACCAATGTCGCAGCATGTAATATAGCATGACCCCATATAGAAATTGGGAGCTTTGTTCTCAATATTAACGGTCTAGCAATGAGTTGTAGCAATTTAATTAAAGATTCAGTCATGCCATTTTGTGTATGAACATGAGGACCCGGATGCTCAACATCGATTCCTATTGACATACAATAGTCATTGAAAGCTTGTGAACTGAATTCACCAGTGTTATCAAGTCTGACTTTCTTTATGGCATAATCAGGGAATTGAGCTTTCAACCTGATTATTTGGGCAATAAATTTTGCGAAGGCCGTGTTTCGTGTTGTCAATAGACACACATTTGACACATCTACTAGATGCGTCAATCATTACCATAAAATAACGAAACGGCCTGCATGAAGGGTGGATAGGTCCACATATATCACCATGTATTCTCTCTAAGAACAATGGTGATTCATTCCCAATTTTGGCTGGTGATGGCCGAATTATGAGTTTTCCTTGAGAACATGCATCACATGAAAACTCATTAGATCTAAAAATCTTTTGGTTCTTTAATGGATGGCCATTAGAATTTTGCATAATTTTTCGCATCATGACTGAACCAGGATGTCCAAGTCTTTCATGTCATATCTTAGATGTACTAGTAAACTCTACGTTTACTGTAACATAAGATGCAAAATTATTTATTTTTGTTCAATACAATCCAGAGGATAACATTGGCAATTCTTCCAATATATGTTTCTCTTCAGTTGTTATGCAAAGATATTCAATGCCATTCTTATTCAGAGTCTCTATATGATATCCATTTCTTCGGATATTTCTGAAACTAATCAAGTTTCTATGAGACTTAGGACAATATATTGCATCAATTTCAAATTTGGCTCTCCTTGTCATTGAAAAACTGGCTTTTCCAAAGCCTATAATAATCTTTGCATTACCACATATAGTGCTCACATTTTGAGAGAGTAGAAATATTTTTTTTCTTTAAGTATTGAGTGCGTTGTAGCACTGTCTGCTAGACACATATCTCCATCCTCAATATCAAAATTTTACATTTTCTGAGATAAAATATTTATAAAATAAACATTAATGAAATAACAAAAAGTCTTACAAAAAGGCTTATTATATATTACAATAAAACTACTATTCAAAAAAACATTTTATAAAACATAAAGTACATATCAAACTATGACAAAGCATATCATGGCATCTCGGTCTTATTCGCATGATTTTCCGTTTTCATTATCAACGAGAAAATCTGCTATATCAAGATGGGGTTCATCGTTTAGGCCATGGAAAGAAGGTCCAGCTTTATCATAGATGAGGTTGGTCTCAACATCCTTTTCTTTTGCCTTTTGGGATGCTTGGTACAGATCGGCCAAATGTTTTGGAATACAATAGGTCTGATACCAATGTCCTTTCATGCCGCATCTGTAACAAGTACTTTCACCTTGTTTCTTTATAACGCGACCAACATTATTGATTTGAAGATGCTTGTTGGTTTTTCTTGCATTGAAGTCATTAGGAGAGAAACCTCTTTCTTTTCCTCGTCCACGACCTTCTCCACAACCTCCTCCACGACCATGAACACGGCCTCGACCGTGTCCGCGTCCACGTCCTCTTCCTTGCCAATTATTATTGCTGGATGTAGCAACATTCACTTCTGAAGGAGCTGATCCAGTTGGACGGGTTTGATGATTTATCATCATGAGCTCATTATTTTGTTCAACAACATGCAAAACTTGCATCAATTCAGAATATCGAGTATACCCTCTTTCTCGATATTGTTGCTGCAGGAGTACATTTTAAGGATGGAAAGTTTGGAATGTTTTCTCGATCATATCATAATCGGAAACTTCTTCTCCGCAGAGAACCATCCTTGAAGTGATTCCGAACAAAGCGGAATTGTACTCACTTACACTTTTGTAATCCTGAAACCTCAGGGTTTAGCCATTCATGTTTGGCTTTTGGTAAGATCATATACTTTTGGTGATCAAACCTATCCTTGAACGCGATCCAGAGATCTGCAGGATTTTCTCTCGTGATGTATTCATTTTTAAAACCATCGTGGAGATGGTTACGTAAGAACATCATGGTTCTTGCTTTTTCCTCTTCTAACCCCGTTTCTGACGGATCAAGGGTATTGAGAAGCCCATTCCCTTTTAGATAGAATTTTACATCTAATGCCAATATCATATAGTTTTTCCCAGAGACATCAAGGGCAGCGAATTCAAGCTTTGCCAAGTTTGACATGATTACTATAAATAATTTATTAAATATAAAAATTTATGAAATAATTTTGTAAAATCTTGTTTTAGCAATAACTATAAACTAGAAAACTAAATTATAAGCTATATAATATATTCACTAGAATATGAACTCATGCTAGAGCACGGGTTGAAATTCCATCTTCATGTTTATTTGATAATTTTTATTTAAAACATTCATATATGTGATTATTTTATTTGATTTAAAAGTTTTTTTTTTGATGGAACACTATGTCATGAAATCATATACTGAATATGACTTATGAAAATAACATCTATTTTGTAAAATATATTCGAGTATATCTAGATTTTGGTCCGCGGTATAACGCTGATTAAGTTGTGTGATAAAAAATTATTTTTTTTTGTTAATTTTATTTGATTTGTTTAGTGTAAACTTAAATGGTTTTTAAAGATTCCAAATTAAATTATTTAAAAGTTTATTATAGTATATAAAACTATACAATTCAACAAAATAAATATTCAAATTTTGACCGTTACTCGGTCAAAATTTTCTGATAAAGTTAGATTAGATTTTATTTTTTAGTATAATCGGAAATCACTTGTAATCTGCGGAAGAGTGATTAATTTCAAAGATTTTTTTGCTTATATGTGATTAGTTAAGTATTATTTTGAGATTTTATTTTATTCTTTGGAATATCCTTTTTAAGAGGATCCTAATCCTAAATCTATATAACCTATCAAATAATTAATCCATTACCTATCAAATAATTAATCTTAGTTATAACTTATATTAATATTATCTGGTCTACCAATTTGAAGTTGTGTACTTCCGTTTAATTAACGAGGGGACAATTCAACAAAAGAAATATTCAAATTTTGACCTGTTACTCGGTCAAAATTTTCTGATAAAGTTAGAGATTTTATTTTTTAGTATAATCGGAAATCACTTGTAATCTGCGGAAGAGTGATTAATTTCAAAGATTTTTTTGCTTATATGTGATTAGTTAAATATTATTTGGAGATTTTAGTTTATTCTTTGGAATATCCTTTTTAAGAGGATCTAAGTTGGAACGGTAAACCGTTATAAAATTTGTTCAAACCTGATTTATGTGGTTTTCTATCAAATTTGTTTCGTAAACCGTTTAAATCCAAGTATATAAAGAAATATATGAGAACTTTTGATTCAGGTAGAATAAGTTGAAAACTTACGATTCGAGAATAATTAAGATAAGGTCATAGTTCTAAGTAATTTTGGTACAATGTGATACTTCTGAGGAGTAATTAAGGCATCGATCTTTAATGTGATTATAACATATATCATGTTTTGGATTGTTTATAAAGTTTATTTTTGTATATCTGAATTATCTAAGGCTTTATATATACCATCATGATTATAATATTCAAATTTTTATTTTTATGCTATATAAACTTTATTTTAATTTCTCAACTTTGAATAGTTTGGTCATAAAATCATTCTAATATAGTAGATAATTTTCACCAGTTGTTCATCCAAAATATCTTTGGAGTAAAATAAAATTCATGGTTAAAGAAATTATGTCACAAAACAATTTTAGTAATTATAACAATTATAATATTGCCAAGCAACATAAAATTTGTTTAAAAAACATTAAAGAGCATACTTTAACAATATAATAATTTAGAGTTTACGAGCATATTTTAATGGTGAAACATACAGTAAAATTGTATGTGGTTACTATATTATATGTTGTTTTGATGAATTATTTGCATGTAAAATATTTTGTAATAAATTGTGAAATATTTTTAAAATTTGACAATAATAATATTTGTCATGATGAGTATTTGGCAAAAGTTTTAGTGGGATATAATTTAGTTTTAGATTATTGTAATAATTGCTATAATATAATAAAAATATAAATAAGTGTATAAAGATAAATACAAATATGATTTTGGTAGAGTATAATTTAGTTTTAGATTATTGTAATAATTATTATAATATATTAAAATAGAAAAATATAAAGGAGTGTATAAAGGTAAATATAAATATGATTTTTTTCTAACTAAAATAATTTATATATTTACTTCAAAAATAAATTTCTTTTATATCTTTTAAAAATTGTTTAGGATTTAAGATTTATTCTTTTCAACGATTTTGTGTTATCTAGTTAATAAATAAAAAGGGTAAAACCATTTTTATATTCATCGTGCCTCGACTAGAAACCACTAGAACACAACAACAAAGGCAAAATAAAAACTCGTGTTATCCAGCTTGATTCGAAATCATAAACCGACAATTTTGGTGAGAACCCAAATAAAAGTAAAATGTTCTTCTTCTTCGTTGGTGGATTAGGGCAACAAGTGAGGCAGGTGCTCAAATCCAGCGCTGGAACATGCATAAGATGCGGCTCCGAAGCCGATTTGGTCGATTACGACAAAGTCTTGAAACTCTTCTTCGTTCCTGTCTGGAGATGGCCTGGCAAAGATCCTTTACTTCATTGTAAAGACTGCGATATGTTGTTCCCTCGGTCTCTGTCTTCACCACCACCAGTTTTAGCTACGTGCCGCTTTTGTGATCGTGTCGTGGAGCCTGAGTTCCGTTTCTGCGCCTTTTGTGGCTCTGCTCTGTAACTCTGTTCTGTTCCAAAAACTTGTACTTACCTTTATCTCTCAAGATGTCTTCGTAACTTTACATGCAAAAGCTTAATTTGCTCATTCTATGAGTTGTGTTCTGTTCTTTAAAATCATAGCCACTATATACATGTAACTTTTTTTGTCTTTCGTATATATAGATGGTTACGAGTTAAGCAAATGGTTCTTGGAAGTTGGAAGGCATGAGAGTGTTAGTGAGGAAAACTTGATATTCAATTTCTGATAGAGAGTGAACTGTACACAGGGAAAAATGAATAACAATATATCTCCTTTTGGATTTACAGCGGAAGTTTTTCACTTTTTCTTATCTACGCAAAAGTTGTTTGTTTCATCAACTTCTTCTAGAGATGAATCCACAAACGCCGGGTAGTAGTTACTTGGTCAAGCTTTCTCTGCGGCGAGAACGAACCAGATAACAACCTAAACTTTTCTTGAGAGGTTTGCTGGTGAATGTCTAAAACTTCCAACGTTTGCTGAAACGTTAGATTTTGTTTCTTCAGTAACAGTTAGTCAGAGAACGGTAGTTTTACGTCGCCACGATCTACCGCGTTCCTCCATAATCTATACCGAACTCCGAGCTTGTCATAAGCAACAGGTAAGTTCCATATGTTTGCACCATTCAACATACGTTCTTGCTGTCCTAGAACCAGCCGCAGATCTTCGTTTAAGACCTGGAAACAT
Source organism: Camelina laxa (assembly GCA_024034495.1). NCBI lineage: Eukaryota > Viridiplantae > Streptophyta > Magnoliopsida > Brassicales > Brassicaceae > Camelina > Camelina laxa. The sequence continues at coordinate 10,090,975 of CM043884.1, forward strand.
AGAGATGGTAACTTAAGAAACAGGACTGCGATGATGGTATCTAGATAATCAAATTCACTTGTGATGGTACTTTACCTGTTCAGCGAAATGTCTCCATAGATGTTCCATGAATGGAAGATTCTTCAATATAGGAGCAAAGTCTAGTGACATTCGGTATAGAAGTCTTGTCTTGTTTTTCGAAGAAGGTAAACAGACATGGAGTTGATGAAGATGTGTTGCACACTGCTTTGTACTTTTTCCTTCTAGTTTCCCTGGTTTGGAGATCCCTATTGTCGATAGCACAATACAAGGCGGTTTAAATTCCATATCGATTGGATACGGATCCCAGTACCCTTGGAGACCCGAGGAAGGCGTTAAGAACTTCACTAAACTGCAGGAGCAGAAAGAGAAAGCTTTAAACAAGTAGTACACAGTTAAAAGTTAAAACAGATTCATCTTAATGCTGAACAGAGCTATTAGAGTTAAAACAAACCTTGGGACACTCCAGCCTTTGGCAAAAGTAGATGTGTGAGTGAATGGGGCATGTGCAAGATCCAATAGATTATCTAGAAGCAACCCGTGTTCCACCGGAAGTTCCATTACAAGCTGAGAGTTTATCAGATTACAAATGAGAAAATGACGCATAGATATGAGTTGATAGGATTAGAGATATGCTTGAAATGTAAGAATTACCTCAGCATGGATTACAAACCCTGATGGAGGTTGTAAAGAAGGAAGTGTAGGTGATGGTGGATCACTGCCAGGCCAGATCCATATCATACCTTCTTGTTCAAGACAAGGCAACGACTTGATCTTCACCTTCAGTAGCTTTGTAGATGGCATCTTCTTACATTCTCCATCGGTTGAGTATTCCCATCCTACAAGGTCACATCTAGTAAGATACTAGATGTAGTTTTTCACTTTGTTGTCAACATGTGTAGAGAATGAGTTACTAACCATGGTAAGGACATTGAATACGCCCTTCGTTCACTGTGCCAAGATCCAGAGGACACGCTCTATGCGCACACGTATTCCGTACACATCCTGGTTTCCCATCTTCACCTCTAAAGATAACCCATGGTTGCTCAAAGCATTCAATTGGCACCTTGAGACATAAACCATAGCATTTCTCAGAAACTTATAAATAAAGGGAGATGGAGAAATCAGGCTAGAACTGGTCTTATACCATTGTGTCATGCTTGAGATCTGCAGTGAAAGCAACGGGATACCAAAAATTCTTCAAGTTTGGACTATAAGGCGGAACCGGACCAGAAACATTCAAGCTCTTCGCACCAGTGTTTGTCTTTTCCCTGTCTAACTCGATAGTAGAAGTAGATGTTGAAGAGGAGGGTCTATCTAAATCCGTTACAACTCTGCCAGGTAACAACCGATCATTTACCAGTTCTTCCATGTGAGCTAACTTGTCTAAAGCAGTTGAAACCCTTGCTTCAGATATATGAACCTGTGTCGTTATGACTAAAGAGTTAGAAATACGTCTGAAGATGAGCCCTCACTAAAAAGCTAATAATTTTCAGAGAATAGCATTCTTAAGAACCTGTTGGTGTGCTTTTGATAATTCTTCCTGCAATCCAGCTAATTCTTTCTTCACAGTACCGATTGACTTGTACTCACGAGCTAGGGGATTAAGTGCATCTACCACCTGACACAAACATAGCATCAAAACCCAACCAACACTAAACATAAACCAGTAATGAGCTACTCTTAGCTATACGCCAATATCTAGCCTAGGACTAAATGTAGCATAACTACAGCTATTTCATAGCTCTATTCTTATCATAAGCTCAAGAACGGAACTTTACTAAACTAGATAGACATAAGTAAGCTCAAAAGAGGTCAATGCAGTTATGCAGAAGAAGTTTTAAGGAAGAAGCAAACCTTGTCATGAAGAATCATAATGGTAAGAAGATCTTGACGAGCACGCCAATCCAAGTATTGAATATCAAATCTAGCAACTTCAATCGCTTGGTTTACATCCAAGAACTTGCCTTTATAAGGAGGAGCTTTTGATCTAGGATCCTCCACATCAAACAAAGGTCTCCACTGACTCTTCTTCTCAACTAATCCACTCTCATCACCAAACACAGCATAAACCCTGAATTCTCCTTTCACTCCCTGTAACCAAACAAACAATCACTTAAAGATCAAACCTTTTCTATCAAACCATCACTCTACTGTCAAATATAACTAAACCCAATTCCCAAAAATTCAAAATTTGACACTGATTTCAAAATTTGAACCCTAAGTGGAGATGATGAGTAAAGTTACCTTCTTTCTAGAGAGATATGATGATCTAGTTTTAGAGAAGGAGATAGGAAGAGATAAAGCAGAAGCACTAAACACGGCGGCGTTCATGGCGTCACCGGAGAGAGAAGGAAGAAGACAATAGATTAGAGAGAAACGTTCTGAGATTTTATCTTTTATTTAATTGAGATTTTTTTGATGATAAGAGTTTGGATTTTGCCCGCGATCTGAGAATGCCTTCGGACAGGTGACACGTGGATAAATAATTGCATACGTGGCAGTACTATCATCCACATGATGCTGAAGAGGGATTTGCCAGCTCGGATTCTCTAAGATAGCTTTGCCTTTTGTGCTTTGGTTTTGTCATTTTCCTGCTTTGGTTTCTCCATCACAAGTTTTTTCTTTTTTTTTTTTTTGGAATGGTCAAAATATTAACTATTTTTTTTTGTTGTTGGCTTCCCAAATAATGTTTTGTTCAGACAAAAATGTTGCACAGCAGATAGATTCGGAAAAGTTCAGTGACTTCTTTTTTCCCGATTGGTAGAAAAGTGTTTTTTCTTTTTTTTTGGCAAACGGTAGAAAAGTGTTTTTTTTTTTTTTTTTGTGCAAAGCGGTAGAAAAGTGTATAAGGTTTTGTTTAATATGACAAAACTTGGTATACAACTGTTACTACGGTATTGTAGAAGGAAAATATAGATTTGAAAGAGTGATTAAAGAAAAAAGTGTAGAAAGATGAGAATTAAAGCATATATTTCAGACAAATAAACCATTTTTCATAACAAATATGCATTTTTTTTTATCTCTGGTGGTAAAGGACCCTCAGCTGAGGTACCCGCCATCATGAGTTCGAGCCCCGGCCACTGCGGAATTCACATACGGGCTGCAGCGTTCCAGGAGCCAACATGTGGAGTGCCATTTGGCCGCCCACGTGGCTAGTCCAAGCTAACCGATTTATTTCGGAGAGTGTTGGGATACTTGGGTTAACAAAAAAAAAAAAAAAAAAAAATTGATCATATTAAACAAAACCTTATACACTTTTCACAGTCTTATTTAGAAATATTGATCTTTGTTATTTTTAATAAATGATTATAAAATTATAATTTGAAATTATATATAAAATAATAATGATAATTCTGATTAATTTTTATTTCATTTTATTCTTTATAATATTTTTTTCTAAACTCTAATTTTGGTATAAAAATTGTCTTCACCTTGAGAAAATAACCAGATTATTTAGTTTTTTGGTCAATTTGGTCAAAAATAAAATTTCTAAATCACTAAAACAAAAACAATTCGGCAAGAAAAAAAAGAAACTAAAACCATCAACAATATTCAATAAGCAATCCATAAGTTAGGTTTAAAAGCTTTTTGCCATAATTTTTTATAAAATGAAACATTTTGATGGGTCTTTTTGTAGTCTACTCGCATTAATTTTTTTTAAAGAAATTTAAGCTTACAACTTAAATTATTTCGATTTTTTTTTTAATTCCTATGTTTATATAATCTTCAAAATTGATAAACAATGTCATTCACCTATCATTACTCACTAAATTCAATTGCCTCCAAAATATATACAGTAAAACCTCTATAAATTAGTCAACACTATAAGCCTATAATTAATTAATTTTATTGGTCCTGAGTCGGGACAGTGAAAAAAATAACAAAATTCGATAAGATAATAAAATATATATTTTGAGATCCCTATGTAAAATACGGTTTCAATAAGATTATACATTAATAATCATTTAAATTTACATATATATATATATATATGTGTGTGTGTATAAATAATAATGTATGCTTTAATATTTTAAATATTCTCTTGTAGCTCATATTTATAAAATGATTGTTATGTTATTTTTTCAAACTATAATGATAGAAAATATTATATTCGATGTCATAAAAATAGCTAAATGTTTTTCAAGTTTTCAATTTCTAGATACACATCATTTTTTTTTGATAGTTTTGTTTATTAAAATACAACAATTGATATTATTATTCATAAATTTAAATTTATGTATGTCATGTGTATAAGTGATCTATAAATTAATAATTATTACTTTACACTATAAAGTAAGATATATTAACTTATAGATAAATTAATATCTGTATAAATTAATAAAATGTTATGGTCTCAACCAAACATTAAATTGAAAATAGAACACCAAGATTGGTTGCCCAAACTGGTGGAAATAAGTTTACAAAAAAAGTTGCTGAAGATAAAGTACGCGAAGAACGGGCAAGACAGTCGGCCCTCAAGTTTGACTCATGCGGGATCCTGGTTAGGGAGAATGATGGGTACAAAGATCTGAGCAAGCTGAAGTCTTCTAGTAGATTGGAGAAGGTTGGCCACTCATCAGGATTCTGTACCATCGTAACTAACTCTTCGTAATCCGTCTCAAAACATTGAAAAACAATTCCTCCAGCAAGAATCGACTCCATGACCCAAATCAAGGCTTGAAGCTTGTAATGAAGGGGGTGAAGGACTATGTCGAAGGCTTCTTGCTCCTAGTAACACCGTCTTGTCTTCAGTATTACAACACCAACAACCCACACCCACAAATACATCCGTAGCTTTCCAAGAGTCATCTAATTAACAATGCGGAAAAGTATCACATGCTTCCAAGGGGGCAAGAGGACCCATAGGCTCATCAGATAAGGACTGCACCTCCTCCCATAAAATCTTATCACTATGCGCTTGATTAATAACTTCTATTGGTTATGCTTCTGTACCCTTGAAGATTTTTTAATTCATATCCTTCCAAATCAACTATACTGTAACGCTTCGACCGCCACCTCTTAATGGACCCATGTCCAATCCCAATCCATCGGCCCACCTTCTTTAATGGGCCTCACGTCCTCTCACTAGGCCTGTGAGCCCATTAATATCTGACGGTCGGTTTGTTACGTCTGAGAGGCTTTAAAGACTTGTTTACCGTCCCTAAAAATCACCACATGATCTTTCCCTGTGTTTTGTCCTCACTCGCACAATTCCGACAGTCACTTCCCAGAAGGTTACCAGTCCTGAGACTACTCCAACATAAGTACACTTAACTGTGGAGTTCTCTCCCTTGACCAAAAATATATTTGCACTTTGGTGACATAGGTGGTCAAATCAATTCTTATAAACCTCTCCGCAAGTCTCAGAAACCGGGGTGTCACAATTCACCCCCACTAACAGATCGCAATGTCATCGTTGCACACCAAGGCAGTCACCCCCGACGGTGTGAGCCCACTCGACTCCACACTCGTTTGGGTTCGGCTCTGATACCACTTGTAACGTCCCGACCACCAATCTCTTAGTGGGCCCCATGTATGATCTCGGGCCCACCTTCCTTAATGGGCCTCACGTCTTCTCACTAGGCCTGTGAGCCCATCAATATCCGACGGTCGGTTTGTTACATCCGGGAGGTTTTAAAGACTTGTTTACCGTCCCTACATATTACCACATGATCTTTCCCTGTGTTTTGTCCTCACTCGCACAGTTCCGACAGTCACTTCCCGGAAGGTCACCCATCCTGAGACTACTCCAACATAAGCACACTTAACTGTGTAGTTCTCTCAGGACCCTTGACCGAAAAGATAAGTGCACTTTGGTGACATAGGTGGCCAAATCAATTCTTTTAAACCTTTCCGCAAGTCTTAGAAACCGGGGTGTCACTTTGGTGATAAGTGCACTTTGGTGTCATACAATCCATGGTAACTGGGAATGAATATCCTATCCAGCCGATTGAGACGATCCAACCAAAAAGTAAAATCTAAGATTGAATACACTGAAGCATAAGGGAAACCAACTAAAACCATTGAGACCGAAGCCAAATCCCAGATCTTACGCGAACGAGGACACTCAAAAAGTGCATGATTAATTGTCTCAAGCCCATCATCACATCTTTTACACTGAGTGTCACACCGTAGATCACATTGAGCTAACCAGTCCATCACAGGGAGAGAACCAGAAGCATTTTTCCAAAAGAAATGTTGAAATTTTGATGGGACATTTAGCTTCCAAACTTGAGCTCTAAGAGCCACACAGGACGGTCCAATCTCAACATCATTAAGTAATTCGCATGCTAGTGGATAGCCCGACTTGACATAATATTTCCATAACTTAGTGTAATGCCAGACCAGTTGATCTGGTTTAAACGATTTACTTATCGGGAAACTTAGAATGATCTGAATATCCTCTAGATTCATAAACTCTTCTTTAATTGGCAAATGCCACTTCCTTGTTACTGGGTTAATCAAGTAATTTACCATTAAATTTGGATGTAAGAGTCTACCCCTATCGTTGGCTGGTCTGGTATCCACGGATCTCTCCATACCAAAATATTATAGCCCGAGCCTAACGCCCATCTGGCACCTCTTTCCACTAATCCCGTAGAGGTTTTATTTTACAAAAAAAAAAATCAAATGTTTGTCCACCTTCTAAAACTGTTCAAATCTTCTCCCAAGTGAATATAATTTTATCAATGATTATGTGCCTCTTAAGAGGAACATTCAATTGGTGAATATAGAAATTTGAAGAAAGGTCCATGATGATTTGTTGGTATTGTTTTGTTCTCTTATTAAGTAACGGCTAATCTACTCTCCACGCTCAAACAGAAAAAGCTTTCATTCAACAGAAAATATAGAATCTTATTCTTTATCATGAAAACAAATTACGTGAGTGAGTTTCCTGTGAAATGATGTAGTATCAAACCAGAAGGTGTAGAGGGATATGGCCACATTGGTGAAGAACCCATTTCGTTCACAAATGCAGAACATCATTGTCTTGGGACAGGTGAACAAGTTACGTGAACAACATGACATCATGGCACAAGATAATGGGGTTTATGAAGGAATTGGAAACTTCGTTGTCTCACTACATGAAAACAAGTTGTTCAAACAGAACATCGTCGTTGCAAAATAAAATGGTGTCTTTGATGGAACTAGAAATGTCGTCGTCATCGCATAGGAGAGCCATACCTTTTACAAGACCACATCTCTCGCCGCAATTTACGAAACAGAGCTGTTACGAATCGAGCACTGATTAACCCAAAACTCTTGATCAATCTCTCTGAAACTCACACGGAATCACTCGATAAGTTTGAAAGAAATGTAACAAATTAAAGAATCACAAACACAAGACACGAGAATTGTTAACCCGGTTCGACAAGATCGATATGATCAAGCTACGTCCGGGGGCGAATCCCAAAACATCTTCTGTATCGTGCTTTCCAACATTAAATCTCAGCTCCTACGACTTTCCCATTACGCAATGCTCGCAAAACGCCAAATCTCTGATTTCACTCTTTGACAAAAGCCCTTTACCAGTCAGTATCTTCATATTATTGAGACTCATGTGACCGAGCCTACTATGCCACAACCCTGTGCTATCCTTGTTAGTTTCCGCAAGACAGCTTGAATCAACTGTTGTTTCACCATCAAGTTTATACAGACCATTATTCAACTTCCCTGTTAAAGCAGTTCTTCCACTCTTGAAGTATCTTACTGTCCCGTCTCCACCTTCATGTGTATACCCAAGCTTGTCAAGTGTACATGTGGAAATGAGAATCCTTCTCAAATGTGGAATGTACTTAACATTGTTCAACACTTTGATTGAACCACCATGAGTATTAATTCGAGTTGATCCTTTTCCCGTAGTCTCCACTGAACGATTGTCACCAAGTAGAATAGTTGTGACTTCTTTCTCCTCAAACCTACTAAACCAGTCCCTTCTTGCCGTCATGTGAGATGTACACCTAGAATCCAATATCCACAGATCCTTTACTAACTGATTGCTTACTGTCAATGCTTCTGAGAAGACCAATTTCTCTGTGGTCACTCCGACTTCGTTTTGACCCTCGCTCTCAAGCTTCCTTTTCCTGGCGTAGCAGTCCTTCTTTAGATGACCTTCTTTCTTACAAAACCAGCAAGTTAATCTTGATTTCGAATTTGACATGCTCCTGCTTCTTCCTCTAGACCCCTTTGGTGGAGCTCTTTCTTGTGGTTGTCCCCTCTCATTAGTATACAAAACAATAGCAGATCCTCTTTCTTGTTCTCGAGAGTCATCCAATTCTCTCTCTAGTGACTTCGCAGAAGAGACAACGTCTTGAACTGATAGTGTTTTATTTCCATACTTGAGCGTATGCTTCAGCTGGCTGTAACTAAAAAGTAACGAGTTAAGAATCAAGATTGCTTGAACCTCTTCAGAAACCTCAATCTCAAGACTGCTAAGCTCATCAACTATCTTCAAGAAATCGTCAACATTCTGATCAATAGTCTGAGAATCCGTCTTAATATAGCTTAAGCTGGACATATATCGTATTAGGCAGAGAGGTTTCCATATACAGCTTGTTCAACAAGGACCACATCTCAGCAGCTGTGACACAGTGATTTACCTTTCTGAGAACCTTATCACCAATGTGATTAATGATGATGTTCTTCGCTTGCTCCGATTGCTCAACCTTCACTGGATCTAGAACCTCGCTAGTTTGTGGTTGATCTGCATCTGAATCTCCATCCGATGGTTTCTTTGATTCGCTTTTCGTTAGAGTAACGATCTTCGTAAGCGACAGATCTAGGATGTTGTTCTTTAACCCTAACACACCAAGCTGCGCCATAATCCTGATCTTCCAAAGCGAGAAGTCACTTTCGCCATTAAACGCCTTTATCTCAACTCTAGTTGTCATCGCCATCGCTCTGATGTAACATCTGAAGCTCTGATACCAATTTGTTACGAATCGAGCACTGATTAACCCAAAACTCTTGATCAGTCTCTCTCAAACTCACACGAAATCACTCGATAAGTTTGAAAGAAATGAAACAAAGTAAAGAATCACGAACACGAGACACGAGAATTGTTAACCCGGTTCGACGAGATCGATGTGATCAAGTCTACGTCCGGGCCGAATCAATCCGGGAAATCCACTAGAAAGGAGAAGTATCTATCTCTCACAATATGAAACAAAGAGCAAAAACAAGAATGAAGAAGATAAGAATGAGAAACGAATCGTTTCTGTTATAACAGCAAAGTCTCCAATGCAGTTAGAGTCTTTGACTTTCTCTTCTTCTTTTCGGTTTATTCAGCAATCCCAAACCGGAGATAACCGCCTACTTCAATTATCCATAACCCAGCCAAACCAACTGAACCAATGAAATTGAATCAGAACCAATAACCACAACAAGAACGAGCAGTTAAATATAGACTTCTACCTGAACGAGCAGTTAAATAAATTTTGTGAACAAGGTTTTTGACATTGTGAACAGAATTCATATGCACATAAAAGACATTTTGATGTATGCTTTTATCTAAAATGTTTCTTTCTCTATTGATTTTGTATCAGTTACACATGCTCGAATGTTATAGATTGGTAAAGTGAGCTTCTCGCCTGTTATTAGATGATTTCAAAAAATGGTATGAGCTCAGCTTGAATTACCTGATCCTCTTCCACAGTGTAATATCCATGTTCCGAGATTATATTTTGGGTTGTGTTGATTAAACTAAAGAAGTGGTTTTTAATTAATTTCGGTTTAATTAAATCCTGGTTTAATCTAATTAAACCAAAAACCCTAGTAGTCTTTCTAAAAGTGCTCCTTCTCCTTTTTGTATATTGTCCACACTGGAGTCTCATAAAGAGAGAGAGAGAGCCTTGGTCAATTTGGTGCGAAGAAGAAAGAGAAAGAGATCAACAAAACTTATCTTAGAGAGAAGGAGAAAGAGCAGAATAGTTAGGGTTTGGGAGGAAACAATTTTGACATATCAAATCGTTTTCATAGGTAACAAAATTTGGTAGTCTTATTCCGAAGTCTTTCATCGTCATTTTCCTTTTTACAGAAGTGGATTTGGATTTAAACTCGATGAGTTATTTGCCGTTTTGTGAGATACGTTTTCTCAAACGCAAGTTGGGACCATCGAGGATTGTAACGGAGATCGTGGTCTCGTCTTGTTTCCGATCAGCACGAGATTTTGTGGGAAGCTTCGTGACATCTCTTGTTAGATTTTCAGCGAAGGGATTTGATAGTTAATGGTTGGTTTTTATTTTAGGGTTTCGTCTTTCAGACTGTTATTTTCTTTTTCAGATGTTTCTGTCTAGTTTGTTTCAAGGTTGCTTTTGGTTGTTTGACTTGTTGTAGGACGTTTATGCGAGAAGAGTCTCTCCTGGTTATATTTATTGTTAGAATCAGCTTGAAAAGGTGAGTACGTGAGCATGAGCTTATCTGAGCGATTGAGTTGTAGGACGTTTTTTTTTTTTTTTTGTCAATCAAACCCCATATATTAAGTTATCGGAGATGATTCTCTTCGAGTGAGAGCCAGTTAGGTACCGACGAGCTTACATGGGAAAAACAGAAACCACGTTCTCTTGCACATTTTGCAAGTTTATCGACACAGATATTATCCTCTCAAGGAATGTTTATAATACTAAAATTAGGAAATCTATCTCTGAAATGAGTAAAATCCTTCAATTCTGATGAAAAGGTCGGCCAATTCTCGATATTAGACGTCATTCTTAGGAGATCTGAACAATCCGTAGTAAAAAGAGCTTTATTTAAGTGCAACGCCAACAAGCACTCCATAGCCCAAATAAGGGTATCTAACTCTGCATGTAAAGGGGATAGGCTTCTACGCGATCCTTTTAGCCCCATGTGCAGGATTCTATCACCGATAGACGCAATCCAACCATGCCCACTCCTATCTACCTCTGTATGCCAAGATCCATCTATAAAACATACAAGAGATTCTTGTGGAATTGGGTCGAAGGTATGCCTGCTTCTACTACCGCTGGTGCTAAGTCTCTATTATTTGCTCTTCTCCAAACTTCTTTTTCTTGGGTAGCTTTCTCCACTGTATCTTGTGGAGACTCAGAGATATTTTCAAATACTTTCTTGTTTCTTGCCTTCCAAATGTACCACATCACCCAAGGTAATGTCTGCAGGTTTTGATCAAGTGCACCATAGTCTCTACCGCACCCATATAGAAAATCAAGGTTGCTATATAGGGAAGATGAGGGAAATATCATAGGATGGGTAGGGATTGTCGATAAAGTCCACACTTGACGTGCTGGGGGGCATTCAAATAACATATGATTTATAGTTTCCTCCTCCGCTCCACATCTAGGGCAATCCTTATCTCTACCAATATGGCGATAATGCAAGCGTTGGCATGTTTCCAAACACCCAGTCACACATTGCCACACGAAATGCTTTAGCTTTCGTGATGTTTTTAACTTCCATGCTTGCGTCTTGAGTGTCGTAACACTAGGTCCCTGAGGAGGGAGGTCGCAAACAGGGCGAGAGATAGCTCTCGCGACTTCGTATCCAGACTTGACAGTATAATTCCTAGACTTTGTCAGAGTCCATGAATACCCATCCCTCGAGGCGTTTAAGCTCGGTTTAATTCCCAAAATAAGGGTAATTTCTTTCGGGGGAAAGAGTTCCCGAAGACGCTCCATTTTCCACTTTTTTGTGTTGAAATCTATCAAGGTGTTAACACAAATCAAGGGATTCCTCTCATTAGTTAATCCTTGTTGCCGCCGTGCTCGCGTATCTGGGATCCATGGTTCAGTCCAGATGCACGTGTTAAATCCCAAGCTTATTGTCTTATGAATTCCGTACGAGAGAACATGTTTTGCCGCCAACATGCTCCTCCAGCCATATGAAGGTAGATTTGATACTTGTATCTCTAATGGACTACAGTATCGAAAGTACCTCCCTTAAGAACTCGGCTAAGGAGAGAATCGGGGTATCTAAGCAATCTCCATAGCTGCTTTGCCAAGAGGGCAAGATTAAATTCTTCTAGTGTTCGGAAGCCTATCCACCTTCCAAGAGTTGGGTACACATTTGTTCCCATGAGATCCAATGTAGTCCTTTACTATCTGCTTTATTGCTCCACTAGAAATCGGCAATGGCGCTACTTAATTTTGAGCATATAGCTTATGGTAAGAGAAAACACGACATTACATATGGAGGTCCATAAGTTTACCCTTTTATGGTGTTTATCCCTCACGAATGCAAAGACTTGTGCCTTTGACCCATGAATCTTCTCTGGAGACCCAAGTATGTACCCATGCATCCTTCTTGTGAAATCCCAACAATAGATTTGATCTCTTGTCCTATATGGGATGGGACCTCGGTTCCAAACATGATGGAAGATTTGGAAAAATTAATTTCTTGTCCCGATGCTTCGCCATAAAAGCGGATTATATCGATAATTTCCTTGCATTGATGAGGATCGGCTCTAGAGAAGAATAAACTGTCATCTGCAAAAAGTAAGTGGAAAACCCGTGGGCTTGCGTTCAAATTACGTAATCCCTGGATCTTCCCCTCTTTTCAGCATTCTTAGTCAAGTTGTAGGACTTGTTTTGTGTGATGATATGTAGGTGTTGTGAATGTCTTATTGGGTGATCTGTTCAATGACTGGTTTATTATGTTTTATCTGCGGTTGTACTCTTGATTTGCTTGTGTGTATAGCTCGTAGATGGAAGAATCGACTCACTAGATATTTCTGGTAATACTCACGCATCTCATTATGTTTGTGGTGCAGGTAATGTGTAGTGTGGAATCAAGGCGATGAGGAGTAAAATGATCTAAGGTCTCGATTGTTGTGTTGTGTTTATGTTATTTTGTTGTTGGAACCTTGTTAGAAAGTATGCTAGGTTGCTGGTTTTTAATTGGTTACAATTGATATGGTATTTATATTAAGTTAGTTTGATTTGTCTTCCGCTGTGTATGTTGATTTATTGTTGGTTTATTGTTTGAGTTGTAATTAAATATTATGGGGGTATTTATATGATTATTATTAATTCTTTAAAAAAAAATAGGCGTGGTTGTTTCACACAGCCTTAAGCAGTTGATCACGATACAAATAAATCGGCTGACTTCTTCTGACTTCCTAATTCACAAATAAACAAATGCAAGACCATGTCAGGATAAGTTTTAGTTTTTGCAATGGATATTAACTCAAAGAAACAAAGAATCTGAACTTATTACGTTCACACGCTAAAATGAAGATATGGTGGTTGAGTTTTGACTTTTTTTTTTTTTGTCAACCACACATTAAGTTTGAAAATAACTCCTAAGTTGGTTGGCCAAATCGGAGGGAAAGAGTTTACAAAAGTTCTATCTAACACTAGAGAATGCGAAGAACGGGCAAGCCAATCTGCCCTCGCATTTACCATACGTGGAATCCTTCTAAGGATGAAGCCGGAGATGGAAGATCTGAGTAAACTGAAGTCGTCCAGTAGGTTGGAAAAAGCAGGCCACTAATCTGGAGATTGCACCATCGCCACTAGCTCTGCACAGTTAGTCTCGAAAACGGAACAATCAACTCCAACTGCCAGGAAAGACTCCATCGCCTAGATCAAGGCTTGTAACTCAGAATGTAGGGGTGAGGGGGATCGTCTATAACATCTTGCTCCCAAAAGTAATGCAATGTCCTCCCTATTACAAAAACACCAACCCAAACCCGCAAAAGGATCAGACCTCTTCCAGGATCCATGAACTTGGCATTGGGGGTAAGGTTCCTGGGTTTCCAGAGTTGACGAAGTATCTATGAATTGCGCTGTAAATGATTTTGTCTCTTCCAACAATATTTTATCATGGGCCGCCTGATTGATAATATCAATCGGCACCGCCTCTGTACCCTAAAAAACTTTTTTATTCCTGTCCTTCCAAATTGACCATAAAATCCAAGGTAGTCGGAGATTAATATCCGAGACACTCGATTGAGATGTTGCCCGCCAGAAAAGAAAGTCTAAACTCGAGTAAACTGAGCCAAAGAGGAAACCATCGGGTAATAAAGAGACCGGAGACAAATCCCAGATCCTACGAGACCAAGGACACTCAAACAGAGCATGATTTATCGTCTCAACCGCCGAGCAAACATAGTGTATCACACTGAACACCCCGATGGGCAAGCCGTTACAACATCGAGAGAACCGGAAGCTATCTGCCAGAAAAAGTGTTGGACCTTTGAAGGAACGTTAAGTTTCCAAGGTTGAGCCCGAAGAGCCGTACACGTAGGCCCGACCTCAACTTCCTAAACTAAATCTCGTGCAAGCCGATAACCCGATTTGACCGAATACTTCCCTGATTTAGTATAATGCCAAATCAATTGATTAGGTTTAAATGATTTACTAATCGCCATACTCAGAATAATCTGAATATCCTCCGGGTCCATGTTCTCCTCAAGGATAGGCAAGTGCCATTCCATAGTGTGTGGATTGATCAAGTGGTTTATTATTAAGTTTGGGTGAAGAAATCTCCCTCGACGATTAGCTGGTCTTGGTTGACTATCCATAATCCAAGGATCTCTCCATACCGAAATGTTGCAACCAGATCCTATCGCCCATCTTGGACCTTGTTCCACTAAACCCTTTGTCGAAAAAATACTCCTCCAAGCAAACGAGGGAGAATATGATTTTTTGGCCATTAAAGGATGTTTATTCATAAAACATCTTCCTCGCATTACACGAGCCATTAAGGATGTCAGATAGTGAATTAAACGCCAATACTGCTTAGCCAGCATCGCGCCAATGAATTGCTCCAAAGCACGGAAACCCAAACCACCATAACATTTATCTTTACACAATTTATCCCAAGCTATCCAATGTTCACTCCATAACATTATCTTACAAAGTTCTTGTTTCCTCCTTTGCACCATCTAAAAAACTATTACATCAAATAAGATTTAAATGTATATACGCATCAAATCTTATGAAAGTAATGGTTTGTGTGTTAACATATTCATACTCAATCTTCTTATTGTTACTCATAAACCCTAACACTAAATTCAAAAATACAACCCTTAATCCTAAACTCTATATTCTAAACCACAAACCATAAACTTTAAACTCTTAAAATTTAACAATAAACCTTCAACCATAAATCCTAAACCTAAACTTAATTTGCCATAGATTAACAAAACGTAGCTAAATATTTTTTAGTAGAAACCACATTATAACTTGAACAAACAAAATACATTTTATTATTGTTTACATCAAAATATTTTTGTTTCAGTTTTTTTTTCAAAGATTTTAATGAACATCCGAGCATATCCCAGAAATTTTGACCACATAGATTATATATATATGATCAAAATGTCCAAATTCCAATATCGTTTCTTTTGTGACTTCTCTCATAACCTCTAATTTTTATTCTTTTTTCCGATTAATCCTCAATCTGGATAATTTTTTTGGATTCTTCCCAAATTTCAACTTTGATTTGATTCCTTATACGATTTGACCAAAGCAAATATCTTTTGTTTTGTTTTGTAGATCTTCGTATTGGTAATTATGATTTTTAACTAGAACCCTAATTAAGATTCCAATAATCAAAAGGGGGAAAAGGGTTTCAAATTTAGAAACCTCAGATCATAAGAAACACAAAACACACCATTGAATTCGCCTTTGAAATGAGAGGAAGAGGAAATAGAAACATATCCAAATCTCACAGATAAGTAAAAAATAAAATTAAACTTTCAATAAAATAAAAAAACCCAGAAGAGAGATATCCAAAAAAAAGTCAAAACCTTTGTCCCATATTGAACAGACAAACGATGAAGCCAAAATTACCCAAATCGCAAAAGGAAAAAAAAAGATAATAGTAAAAAAATATGAGATATAACAAGAAGAGGTATGTTCTTCTTCTTGTCTCCACAATATCAAACCCTCTAAATTACCAAAAAGTTTTTTTTTTTTTCAAATTTTAAAATAAAAGAAATAAAATCAATAGAGTTATAGAGAGAGTTTTCTAGTTTGATGGCATTGTTATTAATAAAGTTATAGTTAGAGGATAGAATAGTTAATAGATATAGAAAAAGTGTCTACATAGTATAAAGTGTATTAAATGGTAATCTATACTATGAAACATGGTCAACTCTCTCTCTTTGAATGATACATCAACAGTGGAGAGAGTGACACCTGTTTGTCCTCATTAAAGTAAACAAACCTAAACTAAAAGAAATATGAAACATCTTCCATGTCTTATATTCTTTTTTTTTATATCACAAACAATTTCAATATTTACCTAAGAAATTTAGAGAGGTTTAGAACACATCCCAAGAAAATAGATGCATCACCAAAAGATAAAACGGAAACAGGAGTGAGTCAAAGAACCACTTCTTCCTCTTGGCGTAAACCATGAATGTAATGACATATGGTTTACGCGTTACAATTTTGTCAATAGTTTGAAGAATTACAACAATGATCGAGATATTGGTTAATATTGTAGAGAAATTGATGAAAGTTTGTCTCTAAAAAATTAAATTTTAATATATGAAGAAGATTAGAGTTTTAATCACTATCAAATGGAAGATAGTTGAATAAAAATGTAGAATGTTAGTTTAGAAAAATACAGAGACAAAGAGGAAGATAATTGAATAAATTAATGAATGTTGGTATCCATATTCTAATATTTAGAAGTTGTCGAAAAGAAATTTAAATGAAATTTTTATTAAAAAACAAATTCTAGAGTTATATTCAAAAAATTGAAGAGCTAAAATGAAAGGAAGATATATATCTTAATTATATCTATTACAGAGTTAGCTAAGCTGCAATTCTTGATAAAAGAAAAATATTAGTGGGGCTTATTGGTTTGAGATTTGATTAGAGTTTTAAAGACTTTAAATGTCATGTAGTATCTGTTGTTATTATATCAAGATTTTGTTAAATTCTGCCGAAGTTTAGTGTTATTAGTGTTTAATTTGTAAAAGGTCATTTAAAATCTTAACGAATTTAGATTATTGGATTCATACTTTAATAAAGTTATTAAAAGTTTTGTGTTATTCAATTAAAACAAAAAAATATAGGATTGTTAATGAATTCAAATATTAGATTATTGGTTCATAATTTTCTACACATTCTTCACAAAATAAAGTCATGGAAAGTATTGGTTAAAGCATTTTACAAGATTTTAGAAAACTAATCAACGAAATTATAGAATACTCTCTAGCAATCCTTAAAAATCTTTCACTTATTCACTTTTGATGATTTTGTTGAAATCTTCAAAATTCTTTATAAATCAGAATCTAATAACACCTCCTTAGTGTTTCATAGTATTTACAAATTATGCATCCTTAGATCAAGCTTTCCTCCATGATTTGGTATATTCAGAAGTTGTTTTAAAAGATGTTGAGTGTGGCAATATACTCGGGATCCAAATGATATCATAGACTTGGATGTATTTATTTTTTGGCCTGAGTAATATTCATAAACATCAAAAGCGGCTTTTAGGGCTTGACAATTCCTTTTGTTTGCTCGACAGAAGAAAAGAGAGTCATCTGCAAATTGCAAATGTGTTATCCTTGGGACTCCATTTCCTATTATAATCCCCCTTATATCTCCATCTGTAGCTCTGGATGTAATGAGATGGCTGAGGACATCTAAGCAAAGGATGAAAAGATATGGTGATAAAGAATCGCCTTGTCAAATGTCATGTTCTGGTGCAATGTTGCCATAAGGAACTCCATTTATCAAAATAGAATATTTGACCGATTGAACCAATGCCATTATCCAGCTTATCCCTTTCTCGCAAAAACCAAAAAGCTTTATTGTTGTTTCCAAGAAACTCCATTTTATGTGATCGTAAACCTTGCTTACATCTGTCTTCACAGCCATGAGACCTATCTCACTCTCGCCTGTATATGTTCGACCCTGCTCATCCTGGATTTTAGAGATTCTGTAATGAGAAAATCGGGTCTTTGTACATGCATGAAAGAAGCTTGTGTTGTGGTCCCCTTCCTTCATCCATTGGTTGCAGCTTTAATATTGCCAATATTTTTCCTCATCATTATACGCTTTTGTTAAAGCTTATCTGATTTATGGTATTTATGCACGATCCAATCGACAAACACTTGACATTTTGAGGTTCAGTTGCGCCTCGAGTGTTTTAATCCTCAAGTTCAGAATTCATATTGGAACGCTGCTTGACCTTTGGCATATCTCGTCTGCAGTGACATATGAGGTCCATAATAGAGTGGTTATCTATGCCGGAACACCAACCTTGTGTAACAACATGTTTGAAATATGGCAATTAAAGTAACAGTTTGTCAAACGTAAAAACTTTCCTTCGTAGGGGTTCAATAGTATCAATGTTTGTCAGAATTGGCTTATGAACTGATCCAGTGAAGTCCAAGAATTCTGCTTCTGAATCCAGGAAGGAAGCTATCCACTCTGTGTTAACCAAGACACGCTCCAAACAACACTTTATTGTGTGTGTGTATACCTTTCTCTTGTCCAGCTGAATATATCCCCTCTCGAACGTATGTCAACCAAATTACAAGTTAAAACCATGTTTCTAAAATTTTGGAAAGTCCAATCATCTCTTAAAGATCCTCCGATTTTCTCTGTGTTAGATAAAATCTCATTGAAATCTCCCGCGAGTAGCCAAGGTACACTGCAAGTAAGAGGTAGATTGTTTTAAAAATCCCATAAATGATGGTGTTCATTTGGATTTGGGTGACCATACACACAAGACAAGTAGAAACTTATATCATAATATGTTACATGGACATCAATGAGCCTCTCATCCTAAGAAATCAAGGATAGGGCTACATTGTTTTTCCACATCAAAGTAAGGCCACCACTCCTACCATGAGGGGGCTGAGTTATTACATTATCGAATCCTAATTCACACAATAAGTTACGAATAAAGTCACATTTATGTAGAGTTTCAATAAGAAATAAAACATCACACTTAGATATACGACATAAACGTTTTAAGTCAAGATTTAGTCAGCGGCGAAAGGCCCTGACAACCATGAGATTATTTTCATGTTGGTTCTAGGGATATCGGTCCCCACGTGCCTATATCAAATCTGGTATGCAGCGGACATGGATCAGCAGGGTCTGGTTTCATCTCCCTCTGACGCTTGCAGAGTCGGCTCAAGACTGCCAACTCATCCGCAGTTTCTTCCTTCTGATATAGTGCTTCAAACTGAACCTGATTCCTCTTCTGGAAGACAAAGTGGTTTTGAGCATTGTTAGCAGTAACCTTCAAAATGTCAGCTTTTGAAATATCATCCTCCATGTAAAGAGTAAATTTGATGTGCAGATAACGAAGGCGTTCAGCGGTAAGTTCAGTGTCCTCAAAAACACTTGGAAGTGAGGTTACTTCCGTCTTTTTGCAGATACATCATCCCTTGTTGCAGTATCAAGAGGTTGTAGTCCCAAAATCAGAGTAGCCGGATCAATGGTACTGAGGGTATCTGCTTCAGACATGTCATCTTTATCCTTTGGTGCATCATGGTCATCATCTGATATCTCATCAGGAAAGACCATTTCGCACTCTTTGGCATCATGTTTCAGAGAGCCACATTTGGTACATAATTTTCGAAGTCTTTCAAAATGAAACTTTACCAAAGTGTTCTCATCTGCCCCAAACTTAAAAATTCTTTGAAAGCGAAGGGGTTCATCTATATATTTAGGCTTACCATAACATTTTGGAAGAAAGAAAAAATAAATGTTTGACTATATCATTGACCAAGTTAAGGGCCATACTTCTTCATGGAGCGCAAGATCTTTATCTTTTGTAGGAAAAGAGATTATGTTAAAATCGGTAGCACTTGCCATGCCAGTCTATGCCATGTCGTGCTTTAAGTTACCAAAAAGAGTGATCTCGAACATTGAGTCTTTACTCATGAGGTTCTGGTGGAAAAAAAGCTCTAGTGAAAGAGGCATTCCCTGGGTGGCTTGGAAGAGACTTGAGTACTCAAAAAAATAAGGTGGACTTGGTTTTAAAGATTTAGAAAAGTTTAATGATGCCTTACTGGCGTAACAAACTTGGAGATTAATATAGAACCCTCACTCTTTATTTGCCCGCATTATGAAAGCACACTACTACCATGATGTCTCTGTTCTGGATGCAAAAGAGAGAAAAAACCAGTCTTACGGCTGGACGTCATTGCTTTCAGGAATAAACCTCGTAAAGAAGAGAACATGATACGTAGTCGGTGATGGCAAAACTATCCGATTAGGAATTGATAATGTAATAAGTTCTCATCCACCTCGGCCTGTAAGTACTGTCCATATTGATAACAACGTTCCACTAGAAATTATCATTTTAAAGAATGGTCCGTCAAGAACTTGGGACAAAACAAAAACTGACGTCCTCATTCACCCTTCTGATCGGGATTACCTTCACTCTATTCACCTTGCCTGTGTTGAAAGACCAGACCGATTGATATGGGACTACAATGCGTCAGGGATCTACTCTGTTCGATCTGGCTATTGGCTACTGATGCATGATCCGCATGATACAAGTGTTCAGCCTACCATTCCACATGGCTCAATTGAACTAAAAAACTAGGTATGGAAACTGCCTATAGTTCCAAAGATTAAACATTTTCTATGGAGAGTTCTATCATGGGCCATCGCTACCTTGTCAAGATTTATCACTCTTGGTAAACGTCTGGATACTACATGCCCATGGTGTCGTCAAGAAGAAGAAACAGTCAACCATGTCCTCTTCACATGTCTTTTTGCAACCATGATTTGGCAAATGGCAAATGGCAAATACCAAGTTTCTACAACTCCACCCTATAACCAATGATTCTGAAGAAAATATTTCCAACATCCTCAACTTCTATCAAAACCAATCCTTGATAGACATTCAAATATTTCTCCCTCTGTGGCTAGTCTAGCACATTTGGAAAACAAGAAATGATCTCATTTTGAGGCAGCCCATCAAGAACTGTTCAAAAAGCACATGCAGAAACAAGTAATTGGATCAAGATCACCACAAAGACGTCTACAAGACAACTAACACGATCGCAGCCTAAGAAAGATTCCTGGTCAACTCCAAACCCTCCCTTTGTTTTATGTAACTTCGATGCAGACATACATCCTCCAACTCTACAATCAACAAGCGGATGGGTAATAAGGGACAATCACGGCCAAGCACTCACTTGGGGCTCAGCTCGTTTAGGTTTTGTGTTAACTCCCCTAGAAGCTGAAACAAGAGCTCTTTTGGCAGCTATTCAATAATGCTGGATCCGGGGCAATACAAATGTTTGTTGTAAAGGGGATTGTCAAACTCTCATCAACATTACCAACGGATGGACTTTTAATGCAGCCATATCAAACCTATTACAAGACTTCCATTTTTTGTTTTCAAAATTTAAGTCTGTGATGTACTCCTTTACAAAACGTACTTATAATCAAGCTGCTCATTGCTTAGCAAAATATGGCTGCATTTTTTCTAATGTTTATTCTGATTCTGTATCTCAGCCTCTGTGGCTAAAAAACCGACTTTGTAATGATTTAAGAAGTTAATATGATTTTATTTCGAGAAAAAAAAAAGGATCAAGCTTTCATTTGATATATATTTGTTGACGTTTTAAACAAGAATTGTAGAATGTTTAAATCTCTCAAAACAAAGTTGTTCATACATGTATCTAATAATTCAATTACAAAATGAGAAAATCGATTTGAAGTATTAAAAAATCAACGTCAAATTATATATTTCAAGATATCTACAATTAAAAAAAAATCTACATATATAAAAAACAAATTAATAGCAAAATTGTTCAAAAAACAGAAAGTCATAAGGCTGTGTGTAGCACGGATATTCGTCTAGTATTTTTTAAAAAAAAAGTGTACTAGAGTGAAGATATTCCTATCGGAAATATGTCACATGTCACCAGAATAATATGTAAACATCTTATATATGTTTAACTGAAGTAGGTTTAACTCAAAAAATCATTGTAGATTTTAGTGGATATAGGTCAAAATGAAAACTCTTTTGAGATTTGGCCTTTTAATTATTTTTGGGCTTCGATCTTTTCTAATATATAGGTGTCAGCTCCACATATAACACATGTCAAATCTTGGAATCTTGGATTGGAACTATACTTTATCATATAAGATTTTGTTAGGTGTTAGTGTGTTTGTGATTTAGATTTTTTTTTTTTTGATTTAAAATCCTTAGTTTATCCCCAAATCTATATGAATCCAATAGCAGACAACATGAGATGATAAACAAAACCCTTCTACTTCACTAACCAAATGATTTAAAATCAGACAGGAGGTACAACCAACAATTATAACATTTATATTCATCTCATGTTTCTGACTGGAGAAGATTTTGACTCAATACCGATTTATATCATGGAAGAAAGAAGCCTATTATTTGTTTTTATTTTTTTCGTATACACAACATCTTGTAGACAAGGATATGAACTGAATCACTTGATGAGAATGCATCTCGTTGGTGCTCCTTCCGCCCCAACCAACCTCAACGGTAAGCAATGAAGCGAGTACATGCCTACCTCAACATTATCCAGCTTTAGCGATTCCACAGGGATTATATCCTGAAATCATGTGTTTCATTCATATTCATCCCTCGTCTCACTTTCTTGTTATGTGAAAATCTTGGGATCGACACATCAACAAGAGGAAAAAAAAAAACCCAAAGCTGGGGGCTTGATATATTTCCACAAATCCAAAGATGGTTTTCTTCAGAATTGGCAATGCAAAGACAATTTCAAAATATAAAAGCAATGTTTACGTACTTGATATTCTTATAGTGCAAAAAATATACCCACCCGTTGTTCAAGTATAACCTTGTGCGCCGCAGGTGCTTCATCATACGCGGCAAATGAAAGATAGTCAAGCCCTGGATATCACAACGAATAATAACCCTTTTCAGAAAAAAGTTAAACAAGAAGAGATACCTTAACGGCGTAAAAAGCTAACAAAACGAAAAAAATCCATCGCTTACCAACAAGTTTGATATCTGTATTCTCAATCAACCATTTCACCCCGTCGGTCAAGAACCCAACAAAGCTTGAATCAAATTCTTTCTTAAACAAAAGCCGCCTGATATAGAGTAAGCCTTTGTTCTCTTATGAAAGTCTTTTGCAATAAGTTCAAGATTTTTGGTAACATGTACACACTAACACTATGTTCGTATCTTGAGACTTACCTATCAGTATTCAATGTTTTGAATAGCACACGACGAACTCCCTTTGGAATATTAAGTGATTCCATTACTTCAGCTATGATGAAAGTAAACTACCAAAAACATTAGACAAATATTTCATACAAATTCTCTATATTTCTTTTTAAGAAAAAAAGACCTGATCTCAACTCACCACTAATGTTTTTATCCCTTGGAACATCAACCAACAAAGCAGGACCTGTAGAATAAGTTCAAAGAACAAAAAAAAATTAAAAAATTATCGTTATAAAAAAAAGTAAAAATTAAAAAATTAAAAAACTTTACCGTTAAGGATTTGAAGATCAAGTGAATCAGAATCAAAACCAGAATCATAATAATGATCATGGAAATGGCCTGGAGCGTCAACATGAGTTCCTGAGTGAACAGATAGTTTCATCTCCGAGATGTTAGCTTCTGATCCATTCTTCATACTCACGGCAAGTCTCATAAACTTTCCTAATCCTTTTGAAGACTCCCAAACCGGCATTTCCGGGGTGTACGGGTGGCTGATGTCGAATATTTTCCTTTCTCCGCCATAAACTTCACTACGGATTGGTTTAAGATCGTCCGATTGTTTCGTTGCGACGCCAAAGGTAGTGGGAAGTAAAGGAAAAGCTTCATCAACGGCGAAGGTAGTTAAAATTGAAGAGATGGAGAGTGTAGTGACGGTGATCAGGAGATGGAAATTTACGTGTTCGGTCATTGTTCGGGTCGTGGATTAACTATTCTGGTTGATAATATTATATAGTCTATATAATAGTAGCAAATAACAAATTGAGTTTTGAGTTTGGGGGAAACTGTTTGTCTCATAGTGGAATTATCTGAATTCAATATGTTTTATTTGGATCTCCGAAATCTTGGACCAGCCTAATCACATGATTTTTGCGAAGAGATCTTTAACGATCCAAAGAACAACACTATGACATATACCCACTTTTTACCTAACGAAAGAACAACACTTTATACACTACGTTGCAATTCTTAGGCAAATGGTTTAATCTGGGAAAGAAGCTACGAATTTGTGGAAATTGGCTTTATGCTAATCTCTATTGCTGTTTCTTTTCGTAGACAATTTTTTTGGTTCCCATATTGTTTATTTCGCAGAACATGTATGAAAGATATGTTTGAAAAGCCTTTATGAGACATCATCAAGTTATTCGGATAATTGAAGCGATGTGGTTTGTGCGTTGCAACCATCCTTAAATTTTATTTGACTTTGCAAGGGTCACACTTTATGTGAAATTGTAAAACTAATATCTTGAAAAAAATATAAATCATAATAATCAATGTTATAAATAATAGTAATGATCATATTTTTTTATGATTCAATGCCAAATTCTACAAAAAGTGTTATGTAAGCAGTATATATTTTATTAGAAAAACATATTCTTAAGTGGAACTACAACTCTACAACATGACAAATAAAAAAATTATATATTTAAATGGAACTACAACTCTACAACATGATAAAAATAAAATAAAATTTTTTGAGTTTTTATTAATTAAATTAATTTTTTTAATAAAAATAGGCAGAAATAACATATTTAAAGAATATTAATTTTTTTTGAGAATATATTTCAGGTTGCATCATAAAAATAAAATTTCAAAAATAACAAAAAAATGTTACACTAATTAAGGAGTGAACCCCGTCCGTATATTCATACCTCAGCTAAGGGGGTATGTTGAATTCCTACCCCAGCTATGACACTGAGCAAATCCATACATTAACTTGAATAAAATTCAAATTCGCTGCATCAACTCGAGAAACTGTGTAAAAACATACGAAAGCCATAACGGTGTTAAGAGACCGTTAGCGGCTGCTTACGTGGAAGCCACGTAAGAAACAACGTCTTTTTGAGAAACGAAAGAAAGAACTTCTTCTGGTCAAAACGACGTCGTTTCATATGTCTTCTTCCTCTTTTCTTATTTCTCGGTTCGGGTTTCTACACTTGATGACTGAGCTAAATACCAAACACCAGTGTCACCGTGCTTTCCTCCTTGACTAAAACGGAAAACCCATAGGAGGTGAGGGAGAAAACTCAAACGCAAGTGCGGAGGCTCAAACGCACCCGAAAGCATCTGAACTATCTCTCTCATCATTGGCCTCTTCACCAAAAATCTTTGCAGACACAATAGTGCAATAGTAATACATAGAACCGCTTTCTCATTCTCCAAAGAATGTATAGATTTATCAACTAAATCCAACAATTTACCATTGCAAGCCAATTGATTAGCCCATGATATCAAATTAGCCCTCTCAAACTCTGACATAGGCGATGCAGTCACTTGCAATGGCCGTCTTCCTGAAACAAGAACCAAAAGCAGAACCCCAAAGCTATAAACATCACATTTTTCAGACAACACACCTCCACCGCCACATTCTGGTGCAATGTACTTGGTGTGCTGCTTACTCCACCGCTCTTCTGAACATTCACATCACACCACAAACCAGAATCCTGACTATTCTTTTTACCCATGGCTGATTTTATCTCCCCACCAATCTATACTATTTCTCGTCTTCCTCTTGGTAGGGTTAAGATTCTGGTCACGAACATATGAAGCATCGTCGTCTCCTTCTTCTTCTTCTTCTTTTTTCTATTTAGCTCTTCACAAAACTCTTCCTTCCACCATTCTCTAGGCTTTCTCTTCTTATCTTTCTTCTTCTTCTTAGAGACTGATGATGACCCACCATCACCACCACTGTTGATCCATTCCTTATTGTCGTTAGGTCTCTCTTTCTTAATCTCACTCCCTGATTCAATCCCTCCTCCTCTGCTTCCACCATTGTTGTCCTGTTTCCACCACCAATCTCTCTTTGAACCCACTTTAAGCTTACTACTACTCCCCGGCGATACCTCTGATGCCTCTCCCGGTGACAATCCCATATCTGTCAAGACACTAATTGCACAAGTTTCCAGCGACAATATTTAATGTCATCTCCGGAGATGCTACTCCCACCTCCACCGTCAAAACACTAACCGCAGAATTCTCAGGCGAAAGTCCCGATTTTTTCCCTGGAGACACCGCCATCTCTGTCAAGACGCTAATCCCAGAATTCTCCGTCAATATGCTAATCCCTGAATCTTGCTCTTCCTCAATCAGATTCCGAGTCGGGAAATAATAAAAGAGGAAGTAACTTATGTAACGACGTCGTTTTCATCAAAAGAAGCTTTTTCGTTTCTCAAAACAACGTCGTTTCTTACGTGGCTTCCACGTAAGCATCCGCTAACGATCTCTTAACACCGTTACGACTTGTGTATGTTTTTACACAATTTCTCGAATTGATGCAGCGAATTTGAATTTTATCCAAGTTAATGTATGTATTTGCTCAGTGTCATAGTTGGGGTAGGAATTCAACATACCCCCTTAGCTGGGATATGAGTATACCGATTTTCCGGTGGATGGGTAAATATGGTGAAAAAACAAAAGACTATGCATTCTTGAGAAGATTTTTCTTCTCAAAAAAGATATCAAAATGCATATTTGGAGATGATGTACAACATAGATGTTAGTAAAATCTTTAACATTAATATTTATTTTCAACTGTTGTAATTGTAATTATAAGAGTTTGAACTTGATAATTTTTATAGGATGCGTTTTTATAATTATTACAATACGGTAAGAGATTTATCGTCTAATTACGCATATGTATAATTAGTCAAAAGACATTAAGTGTAAGAAAACAGTGGTAAACAGAGATACTGCACATAAGAAAGCGACAAATATAACTTTTTATTTATTTATACTAGAGACCAATCCGGGCTATGCCCGAGTATTTTAATAATTGATTAACTTAGTGTTTTTAAAATAAATTCTTACATACTTTACATGCTACAAGATCATGTGATGTTGTATTTAACAGTTTTACGTTAAAAGTGTGTATGGTATTGTACTAATTTTTTAAAAAAATGTTGAATGTTAGTTTGTATAAAATTTTCGCATCTTAATTATTCCTATTATCTTTTATTTCTTATTATGGTTTTCTGAAAAGAGGGTTTTTATCATCTTTTATTTTTGTGGCTTTGATTTGTTTCTCTCTTTTTTCAACTTAGCTTGGGTATATCCTGCAGTTTTTTTTATGTTAAGAAATATTTTAGTTGTTTGATTGTTATATAGATATTAGTTATTTTATACACTTCTAAGATGATTAAGTGGCTCTTATATTAGCTTATTACAAAAGAAATTTAGTGTTTTAGAATATGTTAGTTATTTTCTGTTTTCCGTAGATTATTTGACTATCATATTAGTTGATAAACCATGTTATATTCTTTTGGAATACTTATATATATAAATAATAATATGAATATGATCATGGATCCATGGTAAGTTGGTAACTATAGTTTAAGATTTAAAGGTAACTTCAATTTGTTAAGTATTGTTGATACGATGGTTCAACATGAATCTTTCTTCGTTGTTCTTCTCCCTTCTCATGTCAACGTTTTCGTTTCCTTTGATACCGCCCTTAACTCTTTGTCATCACTGAAACAAAATTCATATACATGCATGTGTTCTTTGATTATTTACCTTGAATTGGACATCTCTAAATTTTGTTTCTTGTTTTTTCAATTGTTTGTCACCTATCCATTCAATTTAACTGGTAACGATTTCATTTATTTTCCTAATTTTCTTCATGCCAAGAGGGGAGTTTGTCTTGTTTTCTCCAGTGGGCTCGTCTGAATACGTGCACTCTATTTCTGCTCATGCTTTTCCTACTGTGGCAATGGCAACAATCTCAGACTCAACATAGGTAATCTTCGTGTTTTCTTGAGCTGATTTGTTATGTAGAGAGAGCAATATTGTACGTTTTAAGTGAGGCGGGAGATTGTAAATGTTTGGCTAGAAGCTTGGAAATTGTATGATGTCAGCTTGCTGATGATTCACCTGCCTATCAGCATGCACATATTGTAAGTGTAAAATAGCGAGAAGACAATGGTGTATGTTAAGAAAATATCTTGACCTTATAAACATATGTAGATTTATCTCTAGGAAACTATCTAATCATTAGAAGTAATACTTACATTGTCCAAGTTGCATCTTTTTTTCTTGGCCAGAGACCAATAATCATTTTTCTTGGCATCTTTTTTTTGTGTGTCTGTTGTGTTGGTAAAGAGAAAACCTATGCCTGATTGGGTAACGAAGAATTTCTACAAAACACGCCTTTAGATGGAAGATCCTCTCTGAGTTTCTACAATAAAGCTTTCTCATATTCATCATTATCTTCTTAGTCTAAGACATACAAACTTGATGAAACTAATAACTATATGTCAAGGAAGCCATGGTTACTCACAATTCATATATCAAGTAATTTGACACCAACAAATGTTCTTCTCTTGCTCCATCACAATAGCATGTGACCCTCCGTTTTCTTTAATTTGCAGTTCCCTAATTCTATTTTGATTGTTTTTTTTTTTTCTTTCCAGTTTTCTTGGCTTTTACTTGTTCCTCTAGAGTTTCCTTATGGTTTATTGGTATCCAGCCACAAACTCACAAACTGGTGAGTGTTCGGTCAATAGAAACTCACGATATAATAACTGGATTTGACGGTAATAATATAAGCCACCATTAAAGACACTGGAAGCCTTTTAACAGAGAGAGAGAGTTTGAAATTTTCATTATCACGTAAAGAAGACATACCGGAAATTGCTGTTTGAACTGGAAAAACATTACGGCTTGATATTAGGCGCGTCTTTGATGATTTGGTCGTTGTAGAGTGAGAAAGGCATCGTGAGATGAAAACAGCCCTAATTCCCTTCCCGTCTCTCCGGTCTCTGTCTCTGTCTCTTCTCTTTTGAATTGTCATTGTTCAATACGGATAACAACGAAAGATGTTTTCTACGTATACTGGAGAACAACGACGTTAGTTGGAGGAAAGCCATCAATTTTTGGTAAAAAGGAAATAAAATTGGAAGTGGAAATTCTAGAAAACCAAGTTAAAGAAGAGTTTCTAACGTTGTTGAAAATCAGTGTTGAAGAATTTTGACAGTCAGATGGAAAGATAACGCTTTGACTTTAGATCAAACGTTTTGACGTTTTAGCTTGCAGCTATGATGGAGGTATATGTGGCATTCCATGACGCAAATTAGAGAATTAGATTTGAGAATTTAATTGCTTATGTGGCTTTTTCATAATGTGCTTTTCATTTTGCTGATGTGAACACAAAGAAAAGGCTCAAATTATCCATTTTATTAATAGTAGTATTTGTATTTCATTTCTAACTGTAAGTTGTTTCTTTATAACTATTTTACTGTAAAGTATTTTCGGTAATTTAATACTTCACAGCGTCACCAAATGAATTATGGTTATTTAAATCTTTTGTCACTTATGTTAGGGCCATCTTTAGTTATCTTTAACTTTCTCAGTTTTAAACTTTTATTTACCGGGGATTGTGAATTTGTGATCCATATTTTTTTTTTAAAAGTAAATTAAATAGAAGGCTTTAAGAAAAAGAAAAAAGACAAGTTCCTTACTGCTTAATAAAAGGTAAAATCATCCAAAATACTTATGCCATTACCATATTATTGTATAATCACTAGTAGAAAACGTTCATATAGCTACCAGATTTTGTTACGGGAATAGTTGTAGGAAACTATTACTACATATTGTAACTTCACTAATTAGTTGGGAAAAAAATTTGTAGCTAAGATGTCACTAAATATGGGTATTTAGTTACTGAAAGTGTTAATTTAAATCTGTAGGAAATTTGTGACATAATTTGTGACATAACATGTTGTAGGCATATTTCATCCACCATTGATTGAGTTTAATCTAACGGACAGAAATCATCTCTTGTTTTCTTTTCCTTCTTGTGGTCATTGTGTCTTTCCTTCACACTTGAGAAAATTAATTTTTCTTTTCCTCGTCTTCTCTCTTTCCATTGTCGATTCAACAGATTCTTCTAAGTGATCTCGGCCGCCGCCACTGTTTTGTTTTCCATTACTCCGTCGCCGCAATAATACATCTCCGTCGCTCTGCCATCTATATATACAGTTGTATAGATATATATTTATTATACATATAATGAACTTAAAAAACAAATAAAAACTATTATTAAATTCATTTTCTAATTAATTTTTATTTTTTTTAGTATTTTCCCACAAATTCTGTAGTCACTAATTGGTAGCACTTTGCGACACTTAGTGACGATGGAAAAATTTGCTACGACCAAATAATTATTAACTTTTTTGGTCGCAAATTTGTAACTAATTTTTCTTGCTACACAAATCATGAGATAACTACAGAATTATTAGTAACTATATGACAAGTTTTTACTAGTGAATACAATTTGTATTACTTAGTTTTTGTTTCTAAAGTTTTGGTATATATCTCACCTATAATATACTCTTTAATAAATTTACGTCCCACAGAAAAAATTATGCCTAAACCTGCTTGTCGTGTGTTATGGACGTGAGATGGGCTGTTTGTGTTCGAACACGTCTTACATCGAGACAATTAATTAAACACCACTTACGACAGTCTTATTTTCCGGAGTGTTGTGCGGACACAAAATGCTTTTGACCCGAATGAAGTGTTGCCATTTCAATCAAGTTTTCTCAAAAGTATCTAGAGATTATGTGTAATATTTTTATTCAACGTGTGATTGATGTGAACTTTTTTTCAGTATACGGGTTCTAAATTCTAATTTATTTACAGACATGTAGTAGACAAATGAATTCATATGGAATGTAGAACTTGCATATATATGTATATAAAAAGATCATACTAAATCTTAAGTATTGACTAGACATGCTGACATTTGAATCGATAACTAGAACATTCAAATCTTCTTTTATCTCAGAAATAGGACAAACTGGTCAACATAAGTCAAATTATGAAAAAGCAATGAAAGTAATTTACAAAATTTGTTTAATAAAATTCAATTCCATTTCCTTCACATTTCATTATGAACATCAATTGAAATTTATACCTGAAAACATAAATACTATGTCATGCATGTAGAAAAAAATATTTTTTGGGAGGTTATCAGTTAATTGGGTCCTCGGCACGATATGTTGTTTCAACAAAACCGGTCCAAAATCATATGTCATAAAAAGAAGAATATAAGAACCTGGAAAATTCTAGACATAAACCTGATCGATATAGTTCGGAAATATGTTTTTTCATGAAAAAATAAGTGACTTTTTGTGAGAAAAAAAAACATATTGGACTTTTTTTTTTTTTTTTGACAACAAAACATTGAACATTGGAGTATTGGACATATTTTAGTTCGTAATAAATGGTTCTTTGAATGGTATATAACTATATATGATATGACCTTGTATTTATTTATCTTTTTTTGACAAGTTATTGTCTATTGACACAAAAATTACAAATAAATATAACGTTTAAAGAAATATAAAATTAAAAAGGAAAAATTTAATAATTTTTCTCCACAAAAACATTATCTCCACAGAGAGAGTATAGAAAGGACAATTGGGAGACGTGGACGCACTATAAGCCCGTCAAGAGATTTCCTTGATATCTCTTAATCTCCTTTACTTCCACACCACAACACATCACTGATCCTTCTCTCATCCTCAGATACAGCAGCACAAAAATATCTCTTCGATGGCTCAAACCATGCTGCTTACTTCCGGTGTCTCCGCCGGTCAGTTCTTGAGGAACAAGAACCCTTTGGCTCAGCCCAAAGTTCACCATCTCTTCCTCTCTGGAACCTCCCCCGTTGCTCTACCATCTCGGAGACAATCATTTGTTCCTCTTGCTCTCTTCAAACCCAAAACCAAAGCTGCTCCCAAAAAGGTTTTTGCAAACCCTTTACTTGTCCCACAAGGTACATATGTTGTGTCTTGATGATAATGTTAAGATTTTTACATGAATTTTAGGCTGTGAAGCCGAAGGAGAAGGTTGAGGACGGTATCTTCGGAACGTCAGGTGGGATTGGTTTTACTAAGGCGAATGAGCTCTTCGTGGGTCGTGTGGCTATGATCGGTTTCGCCGTAAGTCCCTTCTCTTTCACTTATAGACACAAAAAAAATAAAATTGTTTGAAGAAAGAAGCATTGATATGAATTTTGAGTTTATTATATGCATATATAGGCATCGTTGCTGGGTGAGGCTCTAACCGGGAAAGGGATATTAGCTCAGCTGAATCTGGAGACAGGGATACCGATTTACGAAGCAGAGCCATTGCTTCTCTTCTTCATCTTGTTCACTTTGTTGGGAGCCATTGGAGCTCTCGGAGACAGAGGAAAATTCGTCGACGATCCTCCCACCGGACTCGAGAAAGCCGTCATTCCTCCAGGCAAAGGCGTTCGATCTGCCCTCGGTCTCAAAGAACAAGGTCACTCTCAAGATTTCTATTTCATTCTTTGTTACAATGCATAGGATACGTAGTAGGAGATACGACTTGGGGGAAATGTTGAAAATTCAATTAATTAGTCCTAAGTAGAATATAATCCTCCATACCTACAAACATTTTTCTCTAGATTAAATCGTATGATTGCAATTGAATTAAGTATTGTGTCTTAATCTGCTCTATGTTGATTTATCACTTATCCTAAGATACAAATATGATACTATTGAGAGTTATATGGTCTAATTTAGTGCAATGGTTTCAAATAGATTGATTATGTGGTTGTTGTTTGGTTGTGTGAAGGTCCATTGTTTGGATTCACCAAGGCGAACGAGCTATTCGTAGGAAGATTGGCACAGTTGGGAATAGCATTTTCACTGATTGGAGAGATTATAACCGGGAAAGGAGCATTAGCTCAACTTAACATTGAGACCGGTATACCGATTCAAGATATCGAACCACTTGTCCTCTTAAACGTTGCTTTCTTCTTCTTTGCTGCCATTAATCCTGGTAATGGAAAATTCATCACTGATGATGGTGAAGAAAGCTAAATTCTCATGTATTTAAATTTAGTAGAGTGTGTGACCATCTCTTCATGTTGAGACAAAAGGAAATGGACAGCTTAAATTGTTGTAATACTTAAATCCTTTTGTTTTAACTTGGAATTTTCTGATTACCAACAGAAATAATTGCTCTTTATATACATCTAAGTGACTAGGTGATATCATTCCGCATCTCTCAACAGACATAACATTGTAATTTTAAACATTCATCATTGAACACATTTTGGTAGATAAAATAGAATTGAAAAATTGATGTTAAATACATGCTGCTATGAATTCATTTGATTACAAAGCAGAGTTTACATGCAATCTTAACACTACAAGAAAGTAGGCCAATTTCTGAAGAATTTGCTGATAGAAAAAATCTGTGGGAAATTTCTGACTGTTTTCCAAGAAGCTTCCGACAGATTTCCGAGAAATTCCAAGGAAAACACGTCTCTCATAAAACCTTCAGAAATTTGTTAATCCATCGGTAATTTCTTGGAATTTTTTGACGAAATCCCGGTTGTCGGAATACCCTCCGAAAATTTTCAAAACTTCTGACGGCTTTCAGGGGAGCAGAAGACAGTTGGTTTATTCTAAGAGATTTCTTACGGATTACTGAAAACTTTGCAATTATATCCGTTACGATTATATCCGTTGCGATTATATCTATTGCGATTATATTCGTTGAATGTGACTGTTGCAATCTAAAATCCCTCAGAAATCCGTTGGAAATCTCTTGCAAATCTCTTGGAAATTTTGTGTATATATGTTCAAGTTATGATTCACTTGTTTGGTAAACAAAAAATATACACAATACCAACAATAATGTATTCTTCAGATCCTTATGGTTATTTTCGTTCATGGATGGGTGAACCTAGATACAGAGGAGAGACGGGCAAACTTACAGAAGAGTTCAAGGAATGTCTTAGACAATTCATATTATTCGCATCAAACCAGAGCATAACACGAGAAACAAGTACTATGTCTTGTCCTTGTCCAAAATGTCAGAATTGTAAAAATCTGGATATCATTAGTAAAGAAGCACTTGTTTAGGGATGAATTTATGCCAGGTTATAAGATATGGTTTTTCGCATGGAGAAAGTGAATCAATGGTAGATTATGATAGTACTAGTCAACATTATATTCCGGATAGCGTATAAGAACCATCGATAGATGTAGACGTAGGTACATTTCAGATGGTGAACGATGCGTTTAGGAAAAATGCCCCCTTATTAATTCAGGATTGAGATAGAGTAGAACAGCCGCATTTAGAATCCCAGAGATTCTTTGATATGTAAGATGCGGCAAATATGTCATTGTATGATGGTTGTAAGAATGGTCATTCATCATTATCAGCTGCAACTAGGTTGATGGGCATAATGAAGGATTGGAATTTATCAGAGGATGCGATTACTAATTTTGTGAAAGAAATTTTGCCACAGAATAATCTTTCACCAGCTTTGTACTATGAGGTGCAGAAACTCATATCTGGACTTGGTTTGCCATAGATGTGTGCAGTGATAATTGTATGATTTATTGGAGAGAAGACAAAGATCGAACTTCATGTCGTTTTTGTCGTAAACCTCTTTTTTTTTTTGCAGCCATTGATATATGAGTTACAAATGTTATGGGAACATGGTGTAGAAGCGTTTGATGTGTCAATGAACCAAAATTTTAACATCCGGACTATAAGCTATTTTCCAGTCTATGGTATGTTATCTGGATTGACAACGCATGGATGGTTGGCTTGTCCGTATTGTCAAGATAACACCGATGCATTTCAGCTGAAAAAAGGACGTAAAACGAGTTGGTTTGATTGTCACAGAAGATGGATCCCTGAAGACCATCCTTATCGTTGGAGCACCACATTATTTAAAAAGAATAAACAAGTCTTTGATAGTTCACCTCCTTAGTATTTTGGCGAAGAAATTTAGAATCAGTTAAGAGATTTTGGTGCTGAGAGGACAGCGGTTTGCGGTGGTATTGGAAATGATACCGTTGATAGATATGGAAATCATCACAACTAGCAAAAGTTTAGTATCTTCTTCGAATTACCATATTGGAAGGATCTTTTGTTGAAGCACAATCTTGATGTCATGCAGACAAAAAAGAACGTTTTCGATGATTGTAGCATCCACAAACCGGAATTCCGGTTTGGGATGTGCATCGATCGATGCTGGTGTTGCATCGGTCGATGCAAAGCCGGTTTGGTCGGGTTTGATTTAAGTTAAACGCTGCGTTTTGGGATTAGGGAAAATGAGAAAAACCCTTAAGTCGAGTTTTTGTTCCCATTCGACGTTTTTGGCCTATTTTGAGAGAAAACAAAAGAAAGAAAGAGTTCTAAGTGTTCTTGGTGAATTTTGGGAGATTTGAGGCTGTTCCTATAGAGAACTGTAGCTGGGATCGTTGTAGGAGCTTCCTAGGAGGGTGGTTTTGCTTGTTTGAGGTTCAGAAACTTCTTTAGCAAAGGTGAGTACATGACCATGGCTTATCTGAGCTGAGATTTCTCTGATCTGCTTTTTTTTTTTTTTTGTGTTGTTTAGCTTGTTAGAACGTTGTTTGAGGCTTTGGGAAGCTTTCTTGTGGCTTGGGTTCGAGTTTGTTGGTTGTAGGAACAAAGATCCGGCGAGAAGCTTCGAAGTTTATCGATGCTCGGCATGTGCATCGATCGATGCACTTGGTGCGTCGGTCGATGCAAGTGTGAGGACAGTGCGGTTTGACCAAGGAGCATCGGTCGATGCCATGTGGAGGCGTTGGCCGATGCAACTAGGGTTTTCCGTGAAATGTCGAGCATGCGTTGGTCGATGCAATCTTGCGTTGGTCGATGCATTCCCTGTTGGTGTCAGTCGATTCAATGTTGGCGTCGGTCGATGCAGTCCTGGTTTGTTTGTTTATTATTGTTTGATGGTTAGAGTATCTTATTGCTTGTGTGTATAGCCCAGTAGATGGATTGCCTCAGTGAGTGTTTATAAAATACTCATGCATCTCAATTTGTGTTTGTAATGCAGGTAAAGGCAAAGTTGATCGTGAATCAAGGCGATGAGGAGGAGGATGTTCTAGAGGCTTGATTGATTGTGTTCTAGCTATTGTTAGGTTGCTAGAATTGAGCTGATAGAAACATTGTAGGATGTTGGAATTTGATTATTTCGTTGTTGGTTTTGGATTATTGATTTAATTGTTTTATTGGATTTATTGGTTAATGGAATTAATTGTTATCCGCTGTTGTTGATTGTTGTTAAGGAGTTAGTGGGTATTGGACCACTAGATTATTATTATTATTATTATTATTAAAATAAAACGAGAAGGGTTGTTTCATTTTGGTAGAAGATCTTCTTCAAGCCTGATTTGTGATTCCACGATAAGTTGTGTTCTTGTGTAGTTAGAATTGTTTTGTTGCTTAGCCTTCTGTTCTTGGTGGTACAGATGGTTAGAGGTGAGGATGTTGTTGGTCGCGGGCGTAGTCATGGTCGTGGTCGTGGATGTGGTCGTTGTCGTGGCTGTGGACGGGGAAGGGGTTAGGTTCCCGAAGCCAGTGAGAGTGTGACCCAGACCATGGCTTGTGAGGAGATGGTGGAGTCACAGGTTCATCCTCAGGTGACTGGAGACCAGGCTGGTTTGGGTGTCGGTAGGGCAGATGGGACCGGTGTCAGTCACGGTGATGTCCCGAGTGTGGGGATTGCAGTGGAGGGTGCTCCAGGTCAGGAGGATGTTGTGATGGGCTTGCTAGCTTAGGTTTTGGCACGACTTCCAGCAGCAGTGCCGCCAGTGTTTGGTGCGTAGGTTCCAGTGGTGCAGCCTGTGGTGGGTTTGTAGGCAGGTGTGCAGCCAGGGCCGAAGTAGTGGACGCTCAGTATGTGCAGGTGATTGTGCAGCTGTACCGTGTGGGAGCGGGATATTTCCTAGGAGGCATGGATCCGAATATAGCGGATGAGTGGAGAGAGTGGAGGGAAGAAATTTTCTGGTCGCTTCGGTGTCCCGACCAGTATAGGGCAGATTTGGCAGTGCACTACCTGTCAGGAGATGCACGTGTGTGGTGGAGGAAGAGCTGGACGCAGAGTTCAGTCGGCTTGTGGTGTATGCAGGCTGGGCTTTGGAGCCAGAGTCGGCTCAAGTGCGGAGGTTCTTGTTGGCTCTGCGTGATGATCTGAGGACTCGGTGCAGGGTGAGGAGCTATGTTGAGAGAGCAGAGCTGGTAGAGGTTGCAGCCGGGATAGAGGATGACTTGAGGTCACAGGTGGTGGTGGTCAGTCCAACAGTGCAGCCAAAGTAGACCCAGCCGCATTCTGTTCCTAGCAAGGGCGGCAAGCCTGCGCAACGACAGAAGCGGAAGTTTGAGACGATGCAGAGATCAGGGTCCGGTGGTGCGGGATGTTTCGGGTGTGGTAACTTGGACCACAAGGTGGCTAACTGTCCGCAGAGGGTTGAGCAGCAGGCAGTCACGGAGCAGCGAGCCGATACTCGAGTGTGTTATACGGCAGGGAGACGGGGCATAACAAGCCTTGTTGTCTCAAGTTGCAGAAGATGGCGGTAGCAGCAACGCAGGCTGGAGGGCAGCCAGGAGTGCAGCTGGGTGTGCAGCCGGTGGGATGAATTGAGCCAGCACCGCGAGTGTACTCGACTCTAGAGATCGGTGGTACCAGTGCGGGAACGATCACAGGTATAACTTCTGAGACTCGAACTTGGTCAATTAAGTAGTCCGAATTCTATGTTTGTTCTGTTTGTGTTAAATGTAGAGACCTTGTTGGTGGGAGGGTTTACGTCCCACGTTTTCTTTGATTATGGAGCTACCCATAGCTTCATTACTCCGGAGTGCGCAGAGGATGCTGATATCAAGGGAGATCCCAGGGTACATCTGGATTGTTTCAGGGGTAGAGTGGTATTTGAGGATCCAAAAGGTAATTTTATTTTCGAGGGGGTGAGACCGACTTCGGGGAGTCTCGTGATCTCGGCCGTGCAGGCTCGGAAGATGATCGAGAAGGGGCGTGTAGCCTACTTGGTTACAATTTCGATGCCAGAGTTAGTAGGGTAGTCTTCTGTTGGAGGTATTCAGGTTGTGGAGGAGTTTGAAGATGTGTTCCTGTTGTCGCAGGGGTTACCATTTTCTTGGTCTGATCCCTTCACGATAGAGTTGGAACTGGGAACAACGCCGTTGTCTAAGATGCCCTACAGGATGGGTCCATCAGAGATGACAGAGCTGAAGAAGCAGCTGGAGGATCTGTTGAGCAAGGGTTTCATCCGTCCTAGTTGTTCACCGTGGGGAGCACCGATGTTGTTTGTTAAGAAGAAGGACGAGAGTTTTCGGTTGTGTATCGACTATCGATATTTGAACTGGGTCACTGTGTAGAACAAGTACCCTCTCCCGAGGATTGATGAGTTGCTGAATCAGTTGAGGGGTGCTACTTGGTTCTCCAAGATTGACTTACCGTTGGATTACCATCAGATTTTGATACATGAGGCAGATGTGAAGAAGACTGCCTTCAGAACGAGGTACGGACACTATGAGTTTGTGGTGATGCCGTTTGGGTTGACGAACGCGCCAGCTGTGTTAATGAGATTGATGAACAGCGTGTTTCAGGAGTTTCTGGACGTGTCTATCATCATTTTCATCGTCGATACCCTGGTATATTCCAAGAGTCCTAAGGCGCATGCAGTACATCTGAGAGCACTTGAGAGCAGTTTTAGAGAAGCTGCAGGAGCATAAGTTGTTTGCTAAGTTGAGTAAGTGTAGTTTCTGGAAGCGTGAGATGGGGTTCTTGGGTCACATTGTTTCTGCAGAGGAAGTTTCAGTGGTTCCCGAGAAGATTCAGGCTATTAGAGAGTTGCTGAGGCTAGGGTTGGCGGTTATTGCAGGAGATTTGTTCTGGGTTTTGCGAGTATGGCATAGCCAATGACTAAGCTTACAGGAAAGGATGTTCCATTTGTGTGGTCACCGGAGTGTGAGGCAAGTTTTGCAAGCCTCAAGCAGATGCTGACTACCACGCTGGCGTTGGCACTGCCTGAGAAAAACGAGCCTTATGTTGTGTATACAGATGCTTCTGGAGTTGGGTTGGGTTGTGTGCTTATGCAGCAGGGGAAGGTTATAGCCTACGCTTCGCGACAGTTGCGGAAGCACGAGGTAAATTACCCTACCCATGATTTGGAGATCGCAGCAGTAGTTTTTGCTCTGAAGATTTGGAGGTCTTATGTGTATGGCGGGATGGTACAAGTATTTACAGATCATAAGAGCTTAAAGTACATTTTTACTCAGCTTGAGCTGAATTTGAGGCAGAGGCGTTGGATGGAGTTGGTGGCGGATTATGATCTGGACATAGCTTACCATCCTAGTAAAGCTAACCTAGTTGCATATGCTTTGAGTCGGAAGCGGGCGGCTTCGGCTCAGGAGCATGATATGGAGTCGTTGGTAGGTGAGATTAGTGCATTGAGGTTGTGTGCTATCTCAGAGGAGCCTTTGGGTTTGGAGGCAGCTGATCGAGCGGACTTGTTGAGCAGAGTGCGGTTAGCTCAGGAGAGTGATGAGGGGCTGATGAATGCCTCTAAGGCTGCAGGTTTGAAGTATCAGGTCTCTGCTAATGGGACTATCCTTGTGCATGGTCGAGTCTGTGTGCCCAAGGGTGAGGATCTGAGACAGGAGATACTGAGGGAGGCTCTTTTGAGCAACTTCTCTATTCATCCAGGAGCGACTAAGATGTACCGTGATCTCAAGCGGTATTATCACTGGGTCGGGATGAAGAAGGACGTAGCAGACTAGGTTGCGAAGTGTGACACTTGCCAGCTAGTGAAGGCTGAGCATCAGGTTCCCGGTGGATTATTGCAGACTTTGCCCATTCCAGAGTGGAAGTGGGATATGATCACGATAAACTTCGTGGTGGGATTGCCTGTATCGAGGACGTTTGATGCGATTTGGGTCATTGTGGACCGTTTGACTAAGTCTGCACACTTTCGGCCATCAAGAAAACTGATGGAGCAGCGGTTTTGGCTAGGAAGTATGTGAGGGAGATAGTCAGATTGCATAGTGTGCCTGCTAGTATTGTGTCTAATAGAGATTCTAAGTTCATTTCGGTGTTCTGGAGGGCATTTCAGGCAGAGATGGGCACGAAGGTGCATATGATTACAACCTATCATCCTCAGACGGACGGTTAGTTAGAGGATGATCCAAACTTTAGAGTATTTATTGAGGATGTGCATACTTGATTGGGGTGGTCATTGGGCAGATCATTTGAGCTTGGTGGAGTTTACTTACAACAACAGCTACCATGCGAGTATAAGGATGGCTCCTTATGAGGCATTGTATGGGAGACCGTGTCGTACACCATTATGCTGGACTCAGGTGGGGGAGAGGAGTATTTACGGTGCAGATTATGTTCATGAGACCTCGGAGAAGATCCGGGTTCTGAGGTTGAACATGAAGGAGGCTCAAGATCGGCAGAAGAGCTATGCTGATAAAAGGAGGAAGGATCTTGAGCTTCAGGTGGGTGACAAAGTGTACCTCAAGATGGCTATGTTGCGGGGTCCTAACAGGTCATTGTCAGAGACTAAGTTGAGTCTGAGGTACATGGGTTTGTTCAGCTTAGTTGAGCGGATGGGACCAGTGGCATATATGCTGGAGTTGCCTGATGTTATGCGTGCGTTCCACAAGGTTTTTCACGTGTCGATGCTGAGGAAGTGTTTTCACGAGGGTGATCAGTTGTTGGCTAAGATTCCTGAGGATCCTCAGCCTAATTTGACTTTGGAGGCTAGGCCGTTGAGGGTGCTCGAGAGGAGAGTCAAGGAACTTTGGAGGAAGAAGGTTCCTTTGATGAGAGTTATGTGGGACTAAGATGGTGTAGAGGAGCAGACTTGGGAACCAGAGGCGAGGATGCAGGTAAGGTTCAAGAAGTGGCTTGAGAAGCAGGCCACGACTTGAGCTTGTCTAGCCGGGTCCCAGTGGTAATCCGTGGCTGGAGCAGGAATGGAGTATTCCAGCCCATCTCTCTTGATACTTGGTCTCTTAGGGGTGGTTGGTTGTGAGACTAAGTACCAAGATGAGGTGGTGTTCAGGATATGAGTTTCCGTGAAGGCGCACTGCTAAAAGAGGAAAGTTCCTAAAAATAGTAGTTTCCAGAAATGGAAAGTGTAGAGGTAGATCTAGTCGGGACATATTTGATGGCATTAGACTTGTTTGCTCAAGGCCGAGTGGGTCCAACTCATGTGATACCGATAGCTCGATGGACTTTGTGGCCAGAGAGTGGAAGTGGTATGGTTACTTCGGATGACGATTCGAGAGCGCGCTTTAGGATGACCACCCTAGGGTGGGATTTTGAGACTCCATGGATACCATAGTTGTGAGCCGCGGCTTGGCAGTGAGCCGGTATGTCTCGAGGGTTTCGACCTGAGAGCGGGGGGAGTGACTTCCGGGATGCCGTAGCTTAAGGTGGTTAGCCTGATAGCGAGCCAGCATGATTCGTTGGTTGCGACCACAGACGGGGGAAGCACTGAGTTGTGAGAAAATGGCGTCCTTGATGTAAGTATAGTGACTAGAGGGAGACCTTGAGGGTTCAGTCGGAGGTGTGCGGACAGTTGCGACAGTTGCACGGGAAACCTTGACTGATGGGTTCCGTCTGGCCGGAGGACGTGCGAGCCATGGTTATGGTGGCACGGAGGTCCTTCGCGGATGGACGGTGCTGTGGGATTCGAGGACTAATCCTTGTTGGTGGGGGAGAATTATAACATCCGCAAATCGGAATTTCGGTTTGGGATGTGCATCGATCGATGTTGGTGTTGCATCGGTCGATGCAAGGCCGGTTTGGTCGGGTTTAAATTAAGTTAAACGCTGCGTTTTGGGATTAGGGAAAAGGAGAAAAAACTTTCGTTGAGTTTTTGTTCCCATTCGACGTTTTTGGCTGCTTTTGAGAGAAAACAAAAGCGGTGAATTTTGGGAGATTTGAGGCTGTTCCTGTAGAGATCTTTAGCTGGGATCGTTGTAGGAGCTTCCTAGGAGGGTAGTTTTGCTTGTTTGAGGTTCAGAAACTTCTTTGGCAAAGGTGAGTGCATGACCATGGCTTATCTGAGCTAAGATTTCTCTGATCTGCTTGTTTCTGTGTTTTATTGGCTTGTTAGAACGTTGTTTGAGGCTTTGGGAAGCGTTCTTGAGGCTTGGGATCGAGTTTGTTGGTTGTAGGAACGAAGATTCGACGAGAAGCTTTGGGGAAAATTGATGCTTGGCATGTGCATCGGTCGATGCACTTGACGCGTCGGTCGATGCACTTGATGCGTCGGTCGATGCAAGTGCGAGGATGGCGCGGTTTGACCTAGGAACATCGGTCGATGCCATGTGGAGGCGTCGACCGATGCATTTAGGGTTTTTCGTGAAATGTCGAGCATGCGTCGGTCGATGCAATCTTGCGTCAGTTGATACATTCCCTGTTGGTGTCGGTTGATGCAATGTTGGCGTTGGTCGATGCAGTCCTGGTTTGTTTGTTGATTGTTGTTTGATGGTTAAAGTATCTTATTGCTTGTGTGTATAGCCCAGTAGATGGGAGGATTGCCTCAGTGAGTGTTTATAAAACTAGTGGATTATACCGGGCTACGCCCGGGATGGCGAGTATATTAGATTTATTTACCATTTTGATATGAAGAAGGTATATACTATCACAAAATTGTTTGTTATTTTGTAGATCCAAAAGCACACACACATTCATGAATTAAATTGATAAATGATAAACTGATGTTTTTAACTCAATATTTGACTTTAGAAAAGAAGATCTTTTTAACTTAATATTCTAGTTTGTTTTAGTTTTAGAAACAATTTATTCACGTGACTATATATTTAACATAAATATACATTATAATTTTTAACGGCATTTTTTTGTGGTTATCATTTAGCTAATGTATCATCATGTATTTTTCATATTCTGAATATACTTTTTTGCATGTTATATATTTTTCCTTAAAAACTTTTTACTCATCAAAATATAATAGTTTGTAAAATATTTTCTTTATTTCAATGTTTACGTACTGAGTTGTATCTTAGTGATTTCTTGAAAGAAAACACCTTGTTTTATTGCTTCTTTCCGGCAAATCGGAAGTTATGTGGTAGAAATGGTAAAAGTGAAAAATACAATGAAATGAAGTCATAATCCGGCTTTTGATATATATGAAGTCCTGATATATATACCTCCGATTTAATATTACTGCTGAAGTATATAATTCCATAATGTAAAATTTGAATGTTTAGGACTTGGGATGTTTTGGTAACAATGAGTGATAAGATTTTCATAAACATTTTTATTTATTAACAAATTGTTAGATATCAAATGTTTTTTAGAATGTTATGTACCTTGCTTACTTCATTCATTAGTGGGTCATTCAAAATTAAAGACGAAGACAAAGTACTGTAAAACATCCTCATCACTTAGCTTATTTGTTTGTTTACCATCTTAGTTATGTCTCTACTACCATTCTATGTGAACCAAAACACTGGTATTGCTTATTGACCAAATTCACTGCTCTCTTTTGTATAGTTCTCTTACTTCATTTATTTATCAACCTTTCTCCTGAGATACTTCATACCAATCTTTGTTATCCGACATCCCATAGTTTTCCGTGAACGACATTTATGGAACTAAACCAAAAGTAAGAAACGATCAGTAACTCTCTTTGTATGGCCATATATTTTCTTTACTCATCTACTTGTATATTATTGATCGGCTAACACATGAATCAAACAAAATGACAGATCATTCAAAAAGGTTATGAAGCATAGTTGACATGATAATTTTTTACTAAAGTTTAAACTGTGAAAGTTACTGAAATGTCAAGCAGTGCAGTCTTTCGTGGCCAAATAAAGTATTTTGGGGTAGATGTACAGATGCAGAGAGCAAGGAGTAAACCCCCGAGTGGGTAGCAGCCTTTGGTAGCTTAGTTGTGACTGGCGCCGAGGATCTGAGCCTGCCGTACGTACATGACAGTCTCTTTCTAAAGTGATTTTTCTTTCTATCTTGGTAAAACATATTTACTGGAAGAATGTTACCTATTGACATTACACAAAACTTTGATAAAATGTTCACTTCTTCTTGGCGTTTGTATATGAACCTAAAACCCTGTTCAATTAAACTTGCAAAGTTGTAGGCTTGTGATTCCAAATTAAATTACAAACTAATAACGAACTTAATCACCATATGGTCTCTTGAAGTGTAAGACTAAAGAAGAGAAGACATGTACCTAAGTGAAAAGAATAAGGGAGCTGGATCATCTCCTGAAAATTCCAGCACTCATGGTTGCACGAATTTGGATTTATGAGAGACCAAAACATTAAGGAGTATTTTTTCACGCCTTTGCTATTGTATGTGGTTAGAAGTGGCGGTTAGAAATATTTTAGGCACTTGTTCGTGAGTATGTAAACTGACCGATTCCCTTGCGCGTGTTGAAG
The DNA here is from genome assembly GCA_024034495.1 of Camelina laxa. Taxonomy (NCBI): domain Eukaryota; kingdom Viridiplantae; phylum Streptophyta; class Magnoliopsida; order Brassicales; family Brassicaceae; genus Camelina; species Camelina laxa. The sequence continues at coordinate 10,135,393 of CM043884.1, forward strand.
CTTCCACATAAATTTGATGCTGAAAACATTGGCTTTACAATGAGTTACTATATGGCTTGAAACATATACAAAAAATCATATTAACATAAATGATATTTGAAATGATACAGTATATGCAAATGCTAAAGAAAACAATTGGAGCGCTGCTAAGTTGATTAACCATGTCTCTCTCTTCTTCTTTCTTTTGTATTAACCACAGGTTTGAATAATTAAAGAACGTTATTAAGAAGTTCAAGGGCCTGAGTATAATAGAAATCAGGAGTCAGATTTATAATGGTTTGGATGTTTACGTTATCCCAGTTTGGACTGACTCTACCTTTGTGATCTTGGAGGACATTTGTACCCATCGCCGTTGGGGCCTTTCGTGGTAAAAGGGAAAATCAAGGATGAATATAGACTAAATACTCGTTTCTAAACATATGACCAGTTACCTCATTCATGTTTCTCGCTTGGCTCGAGATGCACTTACGCTTACATGCTTGTTGATGGTCTCATGTGTTTACTTTTTCCGTCTGACTTGATTATCCATAGATCAAGACTAAAGATGGAGGTATGCATCTACATGAGCAAAACCACATGAATCGATATGTGGATCAGAACCCAACTTTGAAAATTCACTATCCCTACATAAGCGAAACCAATTGATATCAATATATTGATCAGACGCCAATTTTGAAACCCATCTATAATGAAAAAAGAAAAAAAGGGTGAAATCTTACCTAGAGTCGTCGGTTTTTTTGTGAAGTAGGAATCATGGATTTTAAAATTGTATACTTCATAAAGCCGAACTTCTCATGGATTTGTGAAACAATAAGATGAGAACAGCTTGAAATCATAGGTGATGAAACTGAATTGTAAGTGAATTTATAAGTTATGTGATGAAGCTTTAAAACGGAGAGATCATGGCATTGTGGGAGTAGATGGGTGTTTAAGGTTGAAACTTAAGTTTGTCGGTTCATATTTTTTTTGAAGATTTGAAACTTTGTTGATTCGGTAAATTTTTTTTTAAAAGATTTGTGATAATATTATTATTATTGTTTAAAAAATTGTAGTAATGACAAATATTTTCCTATTAAATTTTTGTTTAGCTGATGTGACTTCTCCTAAGAGTTTTTTATTTTGATGAGGTGGACACTCTAAAAGAGCTCAAATTGTCCCTTTTATTAGTAGTAATACTCATGCATCTCAATTTGTGCAAAGCCAAAGTGTAATCGTGGAATCAAAGCGATGAGGAGGAGGATGTTCTAGAGGCTTGATTGATTGTGGTATAGCTATTGTTAGGTTGTTAGAATTGAGATGATAGAAACATTGTAAGACGTTGGAATTTGATTATTTCATTGTTGGTTTTGGATTATTGATTTAATTGTTTTATTGGATTTATTTGTTAATGGAATTAATTGTTATCCGCTGTTGTTGATTGTTGTTAGGGTTTTAGTGGGTATGAGACCACTAGATTATTATTATTATTATTATTATTATTATTATTATTATTATTATTATTATTATTATTATTATTATTATTATTATTATTTAAAAAAAACGGGAAGGGTTGTTTCAATAATCTCATGAACACCGTACTAAATGTTTCAGGAAAGACAAAAGACAATTTGAATTCTAGATTTGAATTGCCTGATATATGTTCTCGAAGAAAACTCTATGTTATGCCAAATGGGAAAGCACCAACCCCTCGATTCCGATTAGATGCATCTTCCAAGGAAGCGTTTTTAGAGTGGTTATGATGCATGTCAAATTTTCTGATGGATATGCATCTAACCTTCGTAACTGCATGAATATGGGAGAAGGAAAGTTTCAAGGAATGAAAAGCCATGATTTTCATGTCACTATGCAGCGCTTCCTTCCATTTTCCTTTCAACATCTTCTACCAAATGATGTACACAAAGCAATTGCAGGTATTTTATCAAACAAATTATTTAACTTTTATGCCTAATTATCAATGTTTTTTAATTTCTTATATTTTATGTTATAATATATGCAGCTATAAGTGTGTTCTTTCGAGATTTATGCACAAGGACAGTTACAGTAGAATTGATACATAGCTTGGAGCAAAATATACCAATGATCCTATGTAACCTTGAGAAGATTTTTCTATCGTCTTTTTTTGATGTTATGGAACATCTTCCAATTCATCTCCCACGAGAGTTAGCACTTGGAGGTCTTGTTCGGTATCGATGGATGTATCCTTTTGAGCGCTACATGGGGACTCTTTAGAAGAAAGTTAAAAAAATTTCCAATAATAAATTAATTATAATTTTATTTTACTTAGGAAATTCCTTTAACCAAGGGTCGGAGATCCGGTTTAGGAAATCTTGTGTCACGAGATGGGAATGTCTCTTCGGTTTTTCCTAGGGACAATGAACTTATTTAACAAGTTCAAGATCTTAACCGGATAGTAAAAGAAAAAGAACGCGATGGTCGTGGAACTAAAGCAAGAAAACCTAAAGAATAAGGAACAATTTATCAAGACCCAAACAACACTCTCCCAACTTCAAAGTTTCATTTCGACCCAATTTCCTGGACAATTCTCTCCTCCTAATCCTAACTAATTGTTTTTTTTCTAAACTATTTTAATTTTATGAAAATTGTTGTTCAGTTGGATAATTATGTATTGAGATATATATATATATATATATATATATTATTTTCAGCTTTTTGATATATTAATATTTTAAAGTATATATTTTATTTATATTTTTATTTATAATTTCGTATTTCTATATATAAAAACTCCTTTGTCGTCATAAATTCCTCGGAAACAATATCTCTTGGAAATCCCTCAAAAATATATATCCCTTGGAAATCTCTCTAAAGGCTTTAGTCCTTGGAATTCCATCGAAAAACTGGTCTCTTGGAAAACCGTCAAAAGTTAACTCTTGGAAGTACTGCGAAACAATTCGTCCTAGGAGTTCCGTCAGAAGACAAGTCCCCCTTGCAAATCCCTCGGTAATTTGGCGTCTTTGGAAATAATTCATTTTTGGAAATCCGTCGAAAATTTCCTACGGATTTCAGACAATTTCTAATTTTTGACAAACGGTTTTGAGGACTTTTTATTCTTGGTAAATCGTCAGAAAATGATGTTTTGAGGATTTACTGACGATTTTTTCCCTCAAAAACTGGCTGTTTTCTTGTAGTGTAACATGGTCACCATATGTCTAAGCATATTGTTGAGGTAACTGCATGGACGGAGTTGGGCCTTCAGCTTTTATAGCCAAGAACGGAGCAATAATTTTGCTTCTTTTTTTTTTTGTTAACCATTGGGCCACAACTGGCCGGTCCATTATTCAAATTCCTACATTTGTAGAAAGCGGGACACGATCCCTGATGTGATGGTGCCTTCTACAAATGGACTTACCTCCTGCCGCTGCACTAAGGTCACTTCACAATTTTGCTTGGGTTATCTACTTTTATTCACCCTTTTTGATGTTGCTAAAAAAAAAAAAAATTCACCATTTTTGATTAGCTAATCAAAATACAACAATATGCCATGTAATACTATATCAAAAGTAAATTATAATTATAAAAACAAAAAAATTAAGGAAACAAAATATGCAGACTTTTTATTAAATAAATTTAAATAATCGGTTTTAACTTATATAAAATGATTATGATTCAAATTTTCAATTAAACAAAATTGTACGTCGGTTTGGATTTATAAATGAGTAAATTAAGATTTAAATTTTACAAAACAAGAATATGTCAGTTTAGATTTATAAATAAGGATTAGGGTTTACAATTAAAAGAGAATTTGTGTCAGTTTGGGTTTATATTTTACAATTAAATGAGATTATATGTTGGTTTAGATTTATAAATGAGAATTAATGTTTAGATTTTATAATATTAAACAAGTTTATAATTCAGTTTGAGTTTAAAAAAGAGAATTAAGATTAAAATTTTATAAAACAAAATTATCTTTGATGGAGTTCCTTTTGGCGGCTGGTGTTGATTGTCAAGCCTTTGAGATGATGGTGCAGGCTCCTGATGATTGGCCCGCTTTTTTACATCTGCTGGATGATTTCACTTTGCTCCGATCATCCTTCTTCTCCTTCACTCTGACCAGGATTCCTCATTTGTCCAACGTACGGGCAGATTGTCTTGCTCGTTCTTCAAAATCTTTAAGTTCTGCAATTTCTTTTGTAAACTTTTATCCTCCTGTTTGGCCAACCAATCTAGGAGTAATCTTTTAATTTAATTTAATGTTTGGTTGAAAAAAAAAATTATTTATTGGTTTTAGTTTATTTAAATTAATTTTTTTGTTAACGATTTTTTTTAATGTATGTTTTAATTATTTAATTTAATATAACATGACATTATTAGATTGGTCAAAATAAGAGAGGTGAATGAAAGGGGTGAACCCAAGTATGTCCGGTTATAAAATCAATAACAACTTAATTAATTGTATATGCACAACATTTTCTAAAGAATTGCTTAAATTAAAACATCTAATTATATCAGTCATTCTATATATTTAAAATAATTTTGAGAAAAAATCTTTAAAAATGACAAAAATTCCATGGTTATGGAATAGAGTATAGAAAATTGGTAAAAATATGTTATGAAAAAAATAGTTATAATACATGAAAAATTATCGTTGTAATATCAAAGTGTAGGTATTTTACTATTCATATTTCTTTATTACTTTTTTTTTTGGAAAATTAATTACTATTCATATTTCATTCGAATCTTTATGAATAATATAATTTATCTCATTTTCTGTATTTTTCTCTCGTTTGTTTATGACCTATATATGAGATTGTGAAATACATTCATTTGTTTCTCAATGTCTATTAGATTCTGTGTTTGTATAAGCAAATAAACAGTAGATATTTCAAAAAGGATTCTCGGTTTCTCATATCTATGGATATATATAGAGAGAGAGGGAGTATATAAAGTGAATATATTCTGTAAATTATATATAGTATATGTATTATAATATGTATATTATATATATATATATATATTGATTAAAGTATAATATTATAGTTTCTTTTTTCTTTGTGTTATTCCTAGTGTTACACGGTACACCTTAAAGAAACCTAAAACCACTTCCAGCAGGTTAGTTAGTAATCATTTTAACAAAATGATAAGTGTGCATCTAACTTTTATTGTTGTTTTTGATTAACAGAAATTTTATGTCATATTAATTACAAAATGTTTTTGTCCCTAAATTATTTTTCAAAATGTATTTGGACTTATTTTTAGTTATTTTTTGTAAACAAAAAAAACAAACAAAAATACAAATTTAAATGAACTACTAGATTAAGACCCGTGCTAAAGCACGGGTTGAAATTCATTTTATTTATATTGTATTTTTTATATAAAATATAATTTATGTTATTGTTCTTAAAAGTTTTTTGGATAAAACATTATGCAATAAAATCATATGTTAAATATGAATGCTTTAAAAACACATATTTTGTAAGTTTTATATTATTAATGATTGTAGATAAGTATCATGCTATAATACTGTTTAAATTTTATTTCGTAATCTATATTATAACCCACTATTAACTTGTAACCAATCAATCTATCAATTTCGTATTCTATCTTTGATTAACGTTGTGGTCTATCTATAAAATCTGTGAAAAATAAATTTGTAATATTGTGTTTAAAGATCTTTGGAAAAAACGTAGGACTAAAATCTTCCAAAAATACAGTTTGGAATATCCATGATTTTATTTGTTACAATTAATATATCAATTATCAATCTGGAATATCCCTAATATTTAGGTGTAACCATTAATATTAATATATGGATTAATCTATAACCTATTTGTAACCCAACCATTTATTAAAAATATAAAGTCTACAAAAACTATGTTGTGTACTTCCCTTTTATCGAAAAGAGGATGAAACCGTCTATATATAACTAACACATATACTTTAGACCCTTAGATAAAATATCTTTTAATAAAGTAAATCTTTCAAAGCATATTTTGATATGACAAATCTAATTTTTTATGCTTAGAAGTCTGGTTGGTTCGATTAAATTTCAAACATAGCATTTACATATGATTACAATAATATTTTCAATTTTGTAGCAAAAAAAATACCATTGACTAAATGAGAAGATGTACAGGGCGCTTATAATTCTATCTAAAATATACATAGCTAGCTAGGCTGCAAAAAGTTCTTAAATATCAAATAGCTTACACCAGGATTGCCTTGGTCTTTTGATTTTAGGAGCAAAATCTTTCTTCCGGAATAGGTTAAAAAATCATCAGCTAGTAATCAATTAGTTACGAAAATGGAAACTGGAAAATATGTAACGTAGTCAGGAATAACTATAGAAGTTGATTGATTAGTAAGCTGATGAAAATTTTTCGTTAAAGCTGCTTATATGCTGAACTGTATTTTTCCACATACTATAAAGTAAAAGATTTACAATAGACACAAGAAAAAATTCTCATAAGAAGGTAATTGACGAATAAAATGGCTGACTACACCAACTCTTTACTCCTAAAAAGTGAGAGACTTTCAAATTAAGTTTCATCTCGACGGCCTTGGACAGTTGAACTTGGCTTGTTGCAGAGAACGGTCTGGCTCCTCTACGCCTACCTCCTCTTTAGACATGTTATAAGTCATGTTGGTTAAACAGAAACAAGAGATCAACAACAGAAGCTCCATAAGTAATTGTTTCCGTTAACTCATTACAGAATAACCAAGCCATATTGAAATGAAATGATCATACACAAGATATATATTGAAATGATAGAAGAAAAAACTTGTATCCAAAGTACGAACCAGGATGCTCAGTTTCTTAATTTCAATTGGATTTCATAAGAAGGGAGAATTTCAACAGGTTGAGAATTCACCTTAAGGAATTTCAGATTACCAGGGTCTTCCCTAATATACCCTTCATGAGGATCTGGCATCCAAAATCTGGAGATTAATGTTCTTTCCAACAGATGAGGGAAGTTTCATTAGGCTTGAACATCCACGAATATACAATTCCTAGAGATGAATGAGATTTCCAATAGATGAGGGGAGCTCTATTAGCTTTGAGCACCAACCGAGATTCAATTGTTTGAGATTAATGTTATTTCCAATTAATAAAGGTATCTCCACTAGACTGGAGCACCAACGGAGAACCAATACTTGGAGATTAATGAGATTTCCAATAGATGAAGGGAGCTCCACTAGACTTGAACATCCACGAAGATCCAATTCTTGAAGATTAATCATATTTCCAACATATGAGGGAAGCTCCACTAGACTCGAGCATCCAAAAAAGTCTAATTTCTGGAGACTAATGATATTTCCAATAGTTCAAGGAAGCTCCACTAGGCTTGAACATTTACCTGAGTTCCCATTTTTGGAGATTAATGAGATTTCCAATAGATAAGGGAAGTTCCACTAGGTTTGAGCATCCAAAAAGATACAATTCTCGGAGATTAATGAGATTCTCAATAGATGAGAGAAGCTCCACTAGACTTGAACATCTACTAAGACCAACGTTTTTAAACCCGACCCGGATGATGAACCGAAGTACCTTCTGGGTCACCAGGTAACTGGTTCAACCGGAGTCAACCGTGAGTAAATAAATTAATAACTATTTTAATTATAAAAATTTAATATTAATATTTAATTAATAAATAAACAAATTAACAAAAATTTCCTAACTAAAATAATAGAAAACTATGTCATAACAAAATTAATCTTCAACAATAAGAGTTTCATATTCGTTTTGACAAAAAGAATTAGATTCGTGACTGAACAAGGCTATTTTGTAATAAAACATAAATTATTTTGTACCAAACAACATAACAAACATTTTCCAATCTAAAACAAAAAACAAGATATCATTACCACGTCGGATTTTAGAATAAACAAATACATGTTTTGTTCAATTTATATCAAATGTGAGTAGGTGTTGCCGTCTCGGGCTTGAAAGCCCATAGATATTAGTTAAAAACTGTAGATTCGGTTCGACCCATTTCGCCGGTTCGATCTCGATTTCCGGGTTTTAGCCGATTTTCCGGTTTTAGCCGGGTTTATAATGTGTGGGTTTTCAATAGTTACCCAGACCGAAAAATTTGCCGGTTCACGATTAAACTGTTCAACCGGCCGGTCGAATCCGAGTTCAAAAACATTGATTAAGATTCATTTTCTGAAACTAATAATATTTCCAATACATGAGGAAATCTCCACCAGACTTGAGCAATTGCTTAGATCTAAGCACTGGATATTAGTAGCATTCCCAATAGAGGAAGGAAGCTCTATCAAACTTGAGCAATCATTAAGTTTCATTTCTAGGAGATTAGTTGCCTTTCATAAATTAGGAAGAACTTTCAAATTTCTTTGAGTAAACTAAGAGGGGGTTATTGGTTCTATGATTTTAATGGATTTAGAAATCCAAAAAAAAAGCATGTGTTATTCAATCATTGATTTTAAAATACTTATCAAAATGATGTGTTATTGGTTCTATGATTTACAAATATTTGTTAAAATACCCTGTTATTGATTTAATGATTTGTTTTTGGATTTCAAAATCCACATTATGTTTTAAATGGATTTGAATGGATTTGAAAGTGTAAATAGAATGATTCAAATCCAAAGATAAAACATGTTATTTCAAAATCCAAATACATGGATTTTTAGAATTTACAATTCCATATACATTTAGAAATCATCTCTCCAATAGCACCCTAAATCCATTACTTTGAGATTGATAAGCGGCTATAGAGACAAAAAAAAAAAAAAAAAAAAAAGAGACAGCATACGAGAACAAGATTAGTGGTGAAGATATTTAAAGGCTAAATTAGCTCTTTTACTTTTTCTGTTTTAAGCTAACAATTTTGTACAACAATAATTACATAGAGAAAAAAAAATCAAATACTCATAAAATAATGTTAAACACTTACTTGAATTCCTTCCCACAATTTTTCGAGCATGCTGTATCTCAATAATATCTTGACAAGAAACTTCGGATTAAATTGAGATGGAAAACATGTCATCGAAAAATAATCTCAATCTAGAATTCTTGGAGGTAGATAGCTTAGACCTTGTGGAAAGTGCAATCTATTGGGAGCAAATCTTAAAAATTGAAGGTAGATAGCTTAGACCTTGTGGAAAAGTTTTGGAGGTAGATAGCTTAGACCTTGTGGAAAGTGCAATCTATTGGGAGCGAATCTTAGAAATTGAAGATTGTACATTCCTTCAAAAGCTCTCTCATTTAGTATTAATTCGTCTATGATTGAAGAAAAGTTCAAATTTATGCCTATAACATTTTTACTACCCTGAAATAAACACACACACACATATATAAAGTACAGATGATCAGTTATCAAATGTATTGAATTTGTATTGAGTGTAAAGCAATTAAAGAATAAATGACAATACTTACTGTTTGATCAGTGAGTACTTCATAGATCTCCATAGGATCAACCAAAAATTGACGTTTCCCAGGCTCATAGATGGATTGGTTACGAACAATTTCTCTTCCTAGTTGAACTAGTAGATTATGCATCGGTGAAATAGTGTCCTTGGATATGAGAGATTTCTGAACTAAGACCCGAAGTCCTTGTTGCACATTCGAGAATTTGTAACGAAGAGTATCTTCAAAGGTACGATTGATGCCTTCGTCGATGAAAAAGCAGGCTATATGGAGAAATAAATCTTTGTCTTCGGCATTCAAGGAATCATAACTAAACTTTAATGTTCTCCCAGTTTCTCCGTCAAGGCAAACCCTTAACCTTGGTAGTTCGGCTTTCCACTCTTGCTTGGACATTCCTAGTAAATGAGATCCCATAACCCTAAGTCCCAAAGGAAGCCTACCAGCAAGCCTTGTCACTTCCCATGCAAGCTTCTCGAAACCATCATTAGAAGAATCCTGACCAAAAGCATGAATGCAGAAGATTTGAACAGCCTCGTCATCTGGTGAAAATTCTACGTTATAAATATATATGTTTGATCTGAATTACTTTCAAAAGTTTTTGGGCTTGTGTGGGGATGATAATACGAGATCCAAGACCGAGGCAAGCCGCTTTGAGCATGGCATGTACTTGTACTAACTGATCTACCCCATCAAGAACAATAAGCACTTTCCTCCCGATCACAAAATCTTGTGCAGTTCCTAAATGATGAATCTTGATATCCTCTTGGTTAATTAATTGAGATAGAAACTATTGCCCTAATTGCAATTTCACATCGTATTCATCAGAACAAATTGGTCTTTCATAACTTGGTTTGAATTTCATGAAAACACTCAGCTCAAAACCATCGGAGATTTGACTATGTAGAACTCTAGCAATGATGCTCTTACCAATTCCACAAGGACCCGAGATCCCAACCTTCCTCGTTTCATCTACAGAGTCTAGGCAAAGCAATTTTTTCATCTTTTCCATATGAGTTCCCATCCCAATTAAATCTTTAAAAACACTTGATGGTGCGTAACTAATTAACCGTTTTGAAATTTCAGTGATAATTTCTTCAATCATGGCAGCTTCATTATCCCTAAAATAACAAAGAAACAATAAATCCTCTAAATTAAAAGTGAAGTTTTACGTATGGATTCAAAAGTTGTAAATTAAATGTACTTTGATGAGTTGAAAGAATAAGAACACAATTAATGAAATTTAAAAGGACGAACCAGTTGTTTGAATCATAACCAGCAACTGTAGCCACTTCCTCAAAAGTTTGTCTCCATCTTCCAATGTTCTCCTTTGTCATACCCTCACAAGTTTTCTCAAAGATAGCTCCAAATTCTCCAGTCAGCTTCTTAACATGGGATGGATCAACTTCATAGAAAATGGCAAATACTGTTAGACCAAACTTTTTCTTACACTTCACAATCTCCACCAATTCCTCAAGACACCACTTTGAAGAAGCATAGTTCCTAAAGAGCAAGACAACTGCGATCTTAGAACCTGTAAAGGCCTTAATGAGTTGAGGACCGATGGAATCCCCTCTCCTTATCTCATTATCAATGAAAGGAGTGATTCCTTTTCTTCGAAACTCCTTTTGAATGTGATTGAGAAAGTTACTGCGAACGTCTTCCCCACGGAAGCTCGGAAAAACATGGTGAATCCTTTTGCATGATAAAGAAGAATCCATGAGCATAAGTTGAGAGACGATCAACATCAAAAGAGATTTTCTACTTCTCAGCTATGAATTAACAAAGAAAGATTTGTGTACATACATTATTGAACTCATTATCTTGACACTACACTACAATAAGTCAATAGCAAGCTTCAGGGCCGAGATGTTTCCTTTGTGTGGTCCAAGAGTAATGACAATGAAAGATCATTATGGTTTGTGAAAAAATATATAATAATAATAACTCCTTGAAATTACTGAATGTCTGATGTATCAAACTTCTAAATCGTTGTTCCATTTTTATTTTTAGACTACGATTCAAAATCTGGGTTATTAATTAGAACTGTCATGATTTATTTGGTTAAGGGTCAATAACATAAGCATAGTCATAACCAAAGAGAATAGGACGACGAAATTATATAATTTTAAGGAAAGTGTGACTCCATAAGCGATTTTAGGGTTTCAAAGTATCCTTCACGCTAGGGTTTGAGTGACGGCCACCGCCGGTGTGCCATCATGTCGGAGGCGGATCCAGTGGGTTCTCCACGGGGAGATGAGTCTTCTACACAAAACAAGCAACAGTCGTATGCAGCCGTGGTGAATAAGCGACCGTCGCTTAAGAAACACGACTATGATGTCAGTTTGATTGATGGTGTTCCAACAATAGCGGTTCCTGATGCGGTGCTTCAGGACTCGGTTCCCCTCTGGGATGATTTTCTGGTTGGTCGGTTTCCATCGGAAGCTCCACACGTTGCGAAGATCCATGTGATTGTTAATAAGATCTGGCCTCTTGGGAATAAGTCTGTTCGAATAGATGTCTATGAAAACTCTGCAACCTCGGTTCGTTTTCGCATCCGTGATGAGACTACGAGGCTTCGAGTTTTGCGTAGAGGTACCTATGATGCAGACTAAGTGGTCTCCTATTCCAGAAGATGCACAGCCAGTAATCTCCTCGATGCCCTTGTGGGTAACTTTGAAAAATGTCCCCCACTCTCTTTTTTCCTGGGAGGGTCTCGGTTTTTTAACTAGTCCAATTGGTAATCCCATCAGGCTGCATCCGGAAACCAAACTTTGTAGTAAGTTTGATGTGGCAAAAGTGTTTGTGGAAGTCAATCTAACTAAAACCTTTCCAGCCACGTTTCGATTTCAAATGTCAAAAGAGGAGGATGTCACAGTGGAGTTTTCGTACCCTTGGCTCCCTCCGCGATGTTCTAGTTGCCACCGGTGGGGGCATACTAGTGACGGTTGTGTGAAGGCTCCAATCTCGCCAAAAAAAGGTTTCCGACACCGCTCTTAAAGAAGGGGAAATAGTTTCACCAAAAAAGGTTCACGAGACAGTGGTAAGCCCTCCGATTTCGGTTGAGCAGCCTACTTCTTCTGCTCCTACTCGAACAATCAAACACTTCCACCTCCCGAGGACGCTACAGCTGGTTGGTTTGTTGTATCTCCGGGAAAGGGATGCAAGAGTACTGACAAGGTTCGTAGTCAGTCAGCTGATGGTCAGAGTCCTCTACTAGGCGCTTCAAGATTCTCTGTTCTGGGGGATACTGAAGATGTTGGTGAATCTGAAACTGCAATTGCAGTCATTTCAACTGCTCAAAAGAGTTTGGCTACCAATGAGGGTCTTGTGGGAACTGCTGTTCCTGTTAAGCAGGCCTCTATAGGGGAAACTACAACTCGAGCTCCACTTCCTCGACAATCGAAACAGCAAAAGACAACTTCGGAGTCTTCTTCTCAGCAAGCTAGGGGTCTTCCTTCTAGCGTATCGAGCAAGAAGAACTCCCGTACTCGTCGTTAATGTCAGGATTCTTCTGGAACATGTGTGGTTTTAATAAATCAAAAAAGCATTCTATTGTTCGTGACTGGGTGCAAACAGAGTCTCTGCAATTTGGATGTTTACTTGAAACGCGTGTTCAGGAAGATAAGGCCGCTCGGATCATTTCTTCTGTTTTCCGAGGATGGTCATCAATGACAAACTATGAGTTTAATCCTCTAGGGAGGATTTGGGTAGTGTGGAAGGATGATGTGCGAGTAACCCCAATTTTTAAGAGTGGTCAGGTTGTCACATGTTCTGTCTTATTACCTGGGAATACTATGGAGTTTTTTTGTATGTTTTGTCTATGCTTAGAATCTCTCTGAAGCAAGAAAGGAGCTTTGGGAGGATCTTAAAGTTCATTTCGACTCTCCTCTGTTTGCTGATAAGGCTTGGCTGATTGCAGGAGATTTTAATGAAATCCTTGAGGGTGAAGAGCACTCTAATTATGAGCTTGATACTACGGTCACGTCTGGTATGAGAGATTTTCAGAATGTTGTTCGTCATTGTGCTCTAGTGGACATGCATTCACATGGTCCTCTGTTCACTTGGGAGAATAGGAGAGATAGGGTTGTAAATTGGTCTGACCATAACCAAATGGGCATGTCCATTTGGACACATACCATTTATGGTTATTTATGGGTCAAGGCCCAAATACACCCACACCCAAATCTGTCCAAACCAAATAGGACCATGACCAATTGGTCTGTCCATTGGTTGCAGATTGAAGCAAAATTCATAATCTCATCAACTCATAATTATAAAGTTAGAGGTTTATAAACTCATAATTATAAAACTAAAGGTTTATAAATTCATAATCTCATAATCTCATAAACTCATAAATTCATAAACTCACAATCATAAAGTCATAAATTCATAATACAGTAATACACGAGAAGCAGAGCCGCAGAGGAGAAATCGAAATGATTTGAAGTAGATCGAGATGATTTACGAGAAGCAGAACCGCAAACCCTAATTTTTATCGCCTGAGAGGCTGAGAGAGAAAGAGGAGAAAGAGAGAAAGAGAGAAAGAGAGAAAGAGGCGAAATGAAAAAAAAAAGTTTCCCTCAAATTGTAAAAACCCTAATTTTTTAGGGTTATTGGACGGCCCACGTCCAAACTAGTTTGGACCGTATATCAATGGACTAAATTGGTTTTAGGCCCATTTGACCGTTTTAAATTTGGTAATAACCAAAACCAGTCCAAATTAAATTTGGACAGCCCATGGTTTTAGAGCCCAGTTGACATCCTTAAGGAGAGATGAGGGTCTAGTTTGCAAGAAACTGGACCGTATCTTGGTTAGTGAAGCTTGGTGTCGACATTTTGTGGATGCTTATGGGGTTTTCGATTCCGGGGGCTGTTCTGACCATCTCATATGTCGATTCACTATGGGTAATCAGCTTGGTAAGCCAAGGGGACCTTTTAAATTTTCAAACGCTATCCTGTCGTTCCCGGAGTTTATGCCAATGATGCAGTCTTTTTGGGATAGCACTAGCAGTCTATACCATTCTACGTCTGCGATGTTTCTACTCTCGAAGAAGTTAAAGACACTAAAGCCTCTTATCCGGTCTCTAGGCCGTCAAAAGCTTAGTAACCTATCTGCGCAGGTGGAAGATGCTCATAATACCCTTTGTGAGCGTCAACTCATTACACTCGCTAACCCCACGGCTGTAACAGAGGAGGCTGAGAAGCAGGCGTTTCAGCGCTGGGATCTTGTCTCTGACCTAGAGGAGAGTTTTCTGAAACAAAGATCTAAGTTGCATTGGCTACTAATGGGTGATAAAAACAACAAGTTTTTTCACAATGCAGTCAAGTCTCGACAATGTCATAATGCAATCCGTGAAATTCTTTGTAGTGATGGTACCATTGTCAAAACACAGCCAGAGATTAAAGCTGAGGCAGTGCGTTTTTTCGAGGAGTTCCTCAGGCATACGCCATCAGATTATGTGGGTATGAGCGTTGATCAACTAGAGGATTTGATGACATTCCGCTGCTCCACTGCAGATCATGCGGGCTTACTGAAGGTTGTCTCGGCTGAGGAAATTCGTCAAACTCTTTTCAAGATGCCGGTAAGTAAAGCTCCGGGACCGGACGGGTACACGGTTGAGTTTTTCAAAAACACTTGGCCGATCTTGGGACCAGATTTTATCATCGCTGTTCAATCATTTTTCCTCAAAGGTTTCCTCCCAAAAGGAGTTAACTCGACTATTCTGGCTCTTATTCCAAAGAAGACTGATTCTAAGGAAATGAAGGACTACCGTCCTATCTCCTGCTGTAACATTCTGTACAAGGTAGTCTCTAAAATTCTTGCTAATCGGCTTAAGGTTATTTTACCTTCCTTCATTGCCCCGAATCAGTCAGCTTTCATCAAGGATCGACTAATGATGGAAAATCTGTAGTTAGCTTCGGAGTTGGTTCGGTGCATGATGAAGATTGATATCTCCAAGGCTTTTGACTCAGTTCAATGGCCTCTTTTAATAAAAATTCTCAAGGTTATCAACCTCCCTACTGAATTCATTCGCTGGATAGAGCTCTGCACTGGTACAGCCTCATTCTCTCTACAAGTGAATGGAGAGCTCGCGGGTCATTTCCAAAGTAAGAGAGGTTTGAGACAAGGTTGTTCGCTGTCTCCGTATCTATTCGTCATTTGTATGAACGTCTTGTCTCTCATGCTTGATAAGGCTGCAGTTGATCGAAACATTGACTACAATCCTCGCTACAAAACTATGAGTCTCACTCATCTCTGCTTTGCAGATGATATTCTGGTTTTTTCTGATGGAAGCTCACGATCTGTTGTAGAAACTCTAGCTGTTTATGACAGGGTTGCGGTCATTTCTGGTCTCAAAATTAGTTTGGAAAAGTCTACCCTCTTCCTTGCTGGTTCCTCATTGCAGCATCAACAAGAAATTCTCCATCAGTTCCCGTTTACGGTTGGTTCTCTCCCTGTGCGGTACATAGGCTTACCTCTCCTCACCCGCTCTATGACACGTTCGGACTACCTCCCACTACTTGAGCGCATTCGCTTGGGAATTACCTCTTGGACGGGGCGGTTCCTATCTTTCGCGGGCAGACTACAGCTAATAAAGTCTGTACTTTCGAGTCTCACCAACTTCTGGTGCTCGGCGTTCCTTTTACCAAAAAAATGTATTCAGGAGCTTGATAGCCTTTTCTCGGCTTTCTTGTGGTCTGGTCCCGACCTAAGTTCGAGAAAGGCAAAAGTCTCTTGGTTTGATGTATGTACTCCGCATTCTGAGGGTGTTTTGGGACTTCGTCGACTGCGTGACACAAATACAGTATGCATTTTGAAACTCATTTGGCAACTAGTTTCGGCTGACAACTCCCTTTGGGTAAACTGGGTTAGGCGAAACCTGATTAGAACAGGCTCTTTCTGGTCAGTTAATGAGAAGAGTGCTGGGGGTTCTTGGTTGTGGAGGAAGATTTTGAAGTATCGACCACTGGCTGCAAATCTGCATAAGAAAGAGGTGATAACAGGTCAAGGTACATCATTATGGTTTGATGATTGGAGCCCGCTGGGTCAGTTATTTGGACAACTCGGGCAACGTGGTAGTATTGATATGAGCATCTCGCAGCAGAGCACGGTGGCTGAGGCCCTCTCGCATCGGAGGCGTCGTCACCTGGTAGACATTCTGAACCAGGTTGAAGCAGTCATTGATTCCCTTTGTGTTTCAGTGCAATTAACAGGTTATGATCGACCTCTTTGGAAACAAAAGAATGGCTCTTTTAAGAGCAAATTCTCTCGTATGATACTTGGGCTCTGATCCGGGGACCATCCCTCCCTGCGACTGGTTTGCCGGTGTTTGGTTTCCCCATTCCACTCCCAAGTTCTCTTTTATATCCTGGCTTGCCCTTCAAAACAGACTGTCTACGGGTGACAAGTTGATTCAATGGAATGCTACTGCGAATGGGTCTTGCGTGCTCTGTCAGGGACAAGGGGAAACAAGGGACCATCTTTTCTTCTCTTGCACATTCTCCTCTCAAGTCTGGTCTGCGCTGGCTCAAGGGTTACTTGGTACACGGTTTACTGTGATCTGGGTAGCTTTGATCCCTCTGTTACTTGACTCATCTGCTACACGTCTCCATTTGTTTGTCCTCCGATATGTCTTTCAGGCTGCTCTGCATACTATTTGGCGGCAACGTAATGCTCGAAGACATGGCGAACCACCCACTCCACCTCTCTCTCTCATCAAGCTCATTGCAAAGACCGTCTGTAATCGCTTGCTCACCCTGGTTACCACCTCTGGCTATGAGGGGGGGGCTTCAGTATTGGTTTCAAACCCATCCAATTTAATCAAGTTCTAGGTTTCTCAAATATTTTTGGCTACTTATTTCAAATGTTTTAAGCTGTAAACAATTTTGGACTACTGTCTTTTTTTGGTGAATATAATTTTAACATTCATACAAAAAAAAAAAAAACAAAAGCACACTCGCTTTTTGTTTCTAAGCATCATCTTTTCATTTTATTAAGTATCATCCATTTAAACAGAGGTGGACTATCATATGTCCTTTAATATTTTTTCTTTTGGTAAGGATGTCCAAATTTAGAATTAATCATCCATGTCTTATTATATAAAGTTTGATGTCAAAATTACTAATTAACAAGATCGTGACACATGTCAATTGTATTATTCAGATGTTGACACATGTCAATTCTAAATTTATTTAATATTAAAAAATAAAAATTTAAAAATTTAAAACCTACCACAAAAAGTTTTATATAAAAGTAAAATAGATAAAAGAAAACCTAATTTTATTAAAACTCTTTTAAAGAAAAAGAAACCTTTATAAACTTCCAAATGTAGAACAAAAGTTTTGTTTTAAACAGTTTAAAAAATATTAATAGGTAATTGTAAGAAAATTATAAAATTTAAACAGCTTTAAAATTTAGAAAAGATCATTATAAGAAAATTATATATATATATATATATCATAAAATTCGAAATTATAATATTGTTTACTTATTTTAATTTAAAGTTGCTAATTTTACAAAAAAAAAAATATTACTTTTTTTTAAGATAAAAATGATTGTGAAAATTATACAATTAATTACTGTTTCTAAAAAATGTAAATATTCACCTTTAGATAAAGAAAAAGATTTTTGAAGTAAAAAACAAAAAAAATAGATCATCTCATATTTTTTCACCAATCAAATAATTTATTCAAAAAGACTGCTATTGTAATATACAAGATAGGAGTATGTAAGATTAACATATGCATCTTTATAACTAGAAAAATGTTAAAGAGAAGAGACATATAATAGGTTATTTAATGTGTTCATAAAGACAATTTGTTGGTAGTAGTAAAGACTAAAGAGTATATTTTAACAGTAAAATATATTTGTGTGTACAAATACACTTTTAGTGGTAATGTAGATAGTAGATTTGTAAATGGATTTACACTAGTGTATTATAGCAAAAAAAAAAAAAAAACTACTATTTTCTATAACTAAAAGTTTAATCCTTTACTTTTATATATTGTTTTTACTTACAAAAATAATTAAATATATATTCTTTGTTAAGTTCAAAGTTATTTTAATAACTTTGAACTCATTTACAACTATTTTCTTTAACTTTGTTAAATTTAATTTTATTTAATAACTTTAAATATCTTTTTTTTTTCAACCAAACAAAAAATTTTAAAGGAAATTCCTCGGTTCGTTGACCAAGCCGGAGGGAAGGGGTTTACAAAAAAAACTTAAGAGATAAGAGAACACAAAGAACATGCAAGACAATCCGTCTTCGTATTTGACGCACGCGGGATCCAAGAGATGGAGAATAATGGGAAGGACTCCAGCGAGTTAAACTCATCGAGCATGTTGGAGAAGGACGGCCAATCTGCAGGGGACTACACCGTAGTGAGTAACTAAGCACAATCAGTCTCGAAATATTGACAAGCGATCCCAGCAGCACATATCCGCTCCATGGCCCACAACAACGCTTCTAACTCCGAATGCAGGGAGAAGGGCTCCGTCTTAGACACTTGGCCCCCAACAACAATGCTCGCTCCTCACCAATGTAACATCACCAGCCAAATCCTGAATGCACATTGGTTGCTTTCCAAGAATCATCAATTTGACAACGAGGTGAAGAAACTTGAACATCTAAAGACGGAAATGGAGCTGACATGACCACCGTAAAAGAGAGCGCCTCTTCCCAGACTAACTTATCGCCCAAAGCCTGAGTAATTATATCATTCGCCTTGATCTCTAAACCTTGAAATTTTTTTTTTTTTATGGCTTTTCAAATTGTCCATCAAAATCCATGGTAATTGAAGAAGTTGATCAGGATCACCCTGTTGAGAGGCATCCCTCCAGAAAACAAAATCTAATTCGAGTATACCGACTCATATGGAAAACTCTCTGACAAGACAGGAGTCGGAGATAAATCCCAAACTTTATAGGAGCGAGGGCATTCAAAGAAAACGTGATTCAGTGTCTCAAACGCATAGTTGCATATTTTACACCAAATATTACATTGGATATTTTGGTGTATCTATTTACTTTTACAGATAGTTTTTACTTACTCAAAATATTTACTTTATATTCTTTGTTAAATTTTATTTTATTTCTAAAACTCTAAACATCGAAGGCATGTGACCTTTTTTCTTCTAGTCAGTTCGATTAGGTCGGTAATTGTTAACAAAAAAATAGAGATATGCCAAAATTACCCAAACCTAAAATTGGTTTGCTTCAATTCAGCTCTCGGTTTTGTTTGAGTTTCAAAACTGAAATTAACCGAAGTTTCTGTTTTGTTTTCAAAGTCTGGCTATTTATGGCTTTATTTAGTTATTTCAGTTAAATTTTGAGTAATTCGATTCGGTTCAATTATTAATAAAAACAAGTAAGAAAATGGTGTAATTTTGTTATTGTCCGGTTATTATTATTATTATTATTATTATTATTATTAACAATAATCTGAGAAACCTGTCAGTTTGATCCGAACAGAAGCAAAATTCTCGAGTAACCTAACCAAAATTAGAATCATGCAGATCGGTTCAGCCGAGAGAACCTAGTCTGACCCCAAAACCAAAAAAATTGTCTGAATCAGTTTGGCTTGGTCGGTTTAATTACTTATCTCAGGGCTAAAATATACCCTGTAGAAATGTAGATTATTATTTTTAATTTATTTTTTGTATGAATGTTAAATTTTATTCATTAAAGAAAATATTTACATTATATACAACCTTGTTCTTAGAATACAGCAGAAAAAAAAAACATAATCATAATTTGAATTCTGACCCAGCTAAACCGACGCTAGAACCCTCGTTTTGCAAACAACTCACACAAAGCATCCACCACCTTTCCATTGCTCTGCGTTGAAACTGTAACTTGGGTATATGACTACACGATGATTTAAGAAGCCCTAATATTTCTCTCTCTGACACTATTTTCGAGGCACCGCGCTCACCTTTCCTCTCCGACGCTGGTAGAGCTTTGGCTCGCCGGCGTCGGACCTTCTCAACCGTTTCATTGCTCTGTTGTTTCATGGTTTCCTTAGTTTCCTTTCTTATCTTTATCTTCCCCTTTTATTTTCCCCTTTTGAGTCTTTATCAGCCCGAGGCCTTTAACCCAGATCCAGACGAAGAAGGCTTGCCCTCGCTCTCATACCGAAGGATGTGGAGTCTGGCGAACCCCATCCTCTTATACCCTCGCCCAACCCTACCGTCGACGTCTTCAAATTCCCTACACCCCCAGTTATCTCGATCCGGCTTGTGCTCCGCCTCTGAAGAACCCTGTTCCGCAACATCATCTAAATCTCCCCAGGGGGTGTCGGAGTCGATGACTGGCGGGGAATCTCTCAGATCTGCGACTTGCCTCCGCTTTTGGACTATCGTTTCAGAGACATATCACCTTGAGAGCTTCGCAGACTTATGGCCACACCCACCAGAGAAGCTGAATCTCTTCTCCTCTCCGGTTAGCCGCTGCACAAACCAACTCCCCTGGCCATCCACATTATCCACCGGATTTCTGCGAATGAGCTTTGGACCCAAACTCGGCTCGTTGGCCTCCCAAATAGTCTTGCCAAACCTCCAAATGTCCAGGTTCTCTCTGTATAGCCCTCTGTTCCCCTTAGATTACTACTAGCTTGCTTGGTTATCCTCCATTTAGCTAGTCTGTCTTGGATGTACAAAGGGTATGTTAGAACTATGGCTACTACTCAGCTCATGACATTGTCTATTGGCCCCCAAATCTGGAGTTATCATACCTCTCCTAATTCCCAGCAGTCATACCCTCCTCTGAAGCTCAGGCCGTTTGTTTATGTCATTGTGTTGTGTCGAATGCTAACTTTGTGTGGAACCCTTGATCACCATTTCCATGGCAGAGAGGATCCACCTGTGCACCTGCGTTTAGCTTCATTGATGCATTCTCCTACACCCAATTCCTTGCAACCAACCTATCCCCTGAAGCTCAGGTCTGCTCCTTATTCACCATTGTCTTACCGACTACTAACTTTGTGTAGAATTCTTGATCACCATCTCCATGGCAGAGAAGACCTACTTGTTATGTTACGGTTCTAAACTTTTTTCTTGAAAATCCTGAATTTAGCTTCTATGTTGAACTCTAATGCTTCGAAGGTCGTGAAGTTTCATGGCATGCTAGTTCTGAACTCAAATTATCGAGGTTGTGGTTATGATCGAAGTCTCTCTACCATTAATCAACCCTCGATGATTCTTGCGAATTACTTCAGGTTCTACCTTGTTAAGCAAACAACCACCAGCACCTCCACCACTATACGGGCTATCGGCCCCCAAATCACTGCCATGGCTATGATCCTGCTAGTGTTCACCACTGCAGTAAGTTCCTTGGCGCTGACTTTTCTACCAATGGCACTGTGTCCTTTGACCGTGACCTTCCTGTCATCTCTTGAGACTCTCGTAGATGTCCGATCCTGCAACCATGATCCCACATGTCTCCAATTGCCCTTTAGTACTTGTTTCATAGCCCTCATGGAGTCTTGCTTGATCTCTACCTTACTCTTGTTTATCTCTATGGCTTTGGGGAAAGCTTTTATTTGTATTTGTATTTGTCTTAACTCTGGGATACTCTATCCCCTCCTTTGTAATGATTCTGTTTGAATGAATAGAGTCATTGGTTGTCCAAAAAAAAAAAAAAGTGTATCTGACTACACGATCTACCTGTTTAACTAAAGTCGCAGCAGATTGAGACTTTTCCCCATGTCGCGGGCGGTTCCGTTCTCTCCATATTGAATAGACTGTGGCTTGAAACACATATCGCAGAAGAAACTGTTGAGTTTTGCTGAAACTTGTATCAGAGATCAGAGATAGTGATACATGCCGCTATTGGCTAATCCCATGAGTGACATACCTTTTATAATCATGATTCTTTTACTTATGCCACTTGAATTTTTTATAGCGATAATGATTGGCTTGCTTATTCCGAAAAAATTATTCACAACGTAATGTAAATGTCTATCGCTCAATACTGAAACTTTGGAATGTTGTCGATAAGAGTTACCTCTTTAGACCAGGTTAAAGAAAATATTGCAAATAAATGAATACTGTAGGTGACTGAAAACTTTAAAATAAGGTTAAAATCTTAGCTCCCGGCCCTTTGCGTGACAACTCATATACATAGGTCTATATTGAATGCGTCCCCAACATCTAATCTATATGATTGATCGTAGGTACGGTTTTATAAATTGAGAGATCGTTATTATTTGGTTAGCTTTCCTGTCATGTTATTATAAATAATCTTCTTTCTGATCCAATATGTCGTCGTCGTCATCTCAACTTCCTTTCAATTTCTTCTATTTTATTGCCTTGTAATTCATTTATGCGGGACATCACTTGATTCCTTGTTACGTCCAAATCCACCATGTTGTATCTTTCCTCAGTTTTGACCAAGTTGAATCCAATGAAAACTAAACTGTATGAGTCGTTTTCAACCAATGTAAAACAGTGAGCTGAAACTCAAGCTTACCGAATGAGGAATCCTATATTAAACTATATTAAGAAAACACATTTTTGAAAATCCCCATAAAACAAATACTCATTGAAATTATTAG
Organism: Camelina laxa; assembly: GCA_024034495.1. Taxonomy (NCBI): domain Eukaryota; kingdom Viridiplantae; phylum Streptophyta; class Magnoliopsida; order Brassicales; family Brassicaceae; genus Camelina; species Camelina laxa. The sequence continues at coordinate 10,158,301 of CM043884.1, forward strand.
GATAATAGACCGGTCTATTACGATCCAATGGTTGACAGAAAAAAAAAAAAATACTCATTCAGAACAAGCGTTTATTTTAAAATCAATAATATTAATTATTTAACATTGAATTAATTAAATAAATACATTTTTTATACTGCCCCTTTTGTTTTACGGAAGAGAAAATACAGTATATATATAGATATACACTTTTAGTTTTTTTTTTATTACTTAAAATGAGTATACTGATAGAATAATTAGTTAAATTATGATCCCGATTGGTAACGGCTATTACCTATGGCTGTAAAGATTTTAACTTTACAATTTTAGCTGTAAAGAATTTGGCTGTAAATGCTTTGACTGTAGAAATTTTAACTGTTAAAATTTGATTGGTAACAAACACTTTAAAATTGAAGCTGTTATTTTTATTATTAAAATATATTAAAATGATGATGTTATTGATGATAATGAAAATAAAAAAAATTATTATTGAAATGGATCTTAAAAAAAGGAGAAAAATAAGAATAATTAATATGGAAAAAAATTTTTGTAAAATTTATATATAAACTTTTGGAAAGCTTTTAAGTATAATGGGAGAGAAAAAAAATTATATTTGTTTAATTTTAAAGTCTGGTTTTGACGCTTTAAAAAATTTGAGAAAACAAAGAAGGAAAAATAAAAGTGACTTACAAAACTTTAAAAAAAATAAAAGTCAAGAAAGTATGATTGGCAAATAAATGGCTGTCAAGACTTTAATTTTTTTTTTTAATCTCAAAATGGATTTTTCTAAAAAAAATGTTAACAAATAAAATCTTAAAAATGTGTGAGACACCACTTAGAATTAAAATATTATCAATATAGTAGTATATTAAAACTATATTTCTAATGTGATTTTTCTTTAATTTAAAACTAAAAAGGAAAAATTGCAAAAATACTATAAACTAGATTAGGACCCGCGGTAACCACGGGGTAAAATTATTTTAACTAAAATATTTAAATTATAAATTGTACTTGTTGGTAAAATATGCTATAACTATATAATAATTGTTAAATAAATCATATAATACCGCAATATAATGTATTTTTTACATAATATTTATTTAAACAATTTAATTAGATATATCTATTCTCTGATATCGACAGTGTTAACAAAGTAATGAAATGATGTTTTACCCATGTAACACCGAATTAATGATATTTTTAAATTTATATAAATATCGATAAAACCCGTCCGGCTATATAACTCCGTCCCGCTATATAACCCCGTCCCGAAATATTTTAGCTCACACTATATCATCTTAATTTTTAATATTTATTGTGTAACTACAGTATAATATTTATCATATTTAACTTTTTAAAAGTTTTAAATATTTTTCATATTAAATCTTTTAAAAATCTTTAAAATAAAGAACCAGAATAAACCAAATAAAATTTTTTAAAGTTTGAATGTCTGATAAAATCAAGCTTTCTACTCATTTGTATTCATAATCATTTTGGTCTCTTTTAAAGTATGACTCTAAACCGCTATATAACCCCGTATCAGTATTTTTTATTCATCTATTGAGTAATATATGTCTGTTTTTAAAATTTTGAATTACATCATAAACAGGAAAAAAATCACAATTTTTATTAACTAAATATATCATAAAATAATTCAAGATAATTTAAATATAAATTCAAATAAAATGAAAGGACATCATATATTTATGTCTAAATAAGGTAGAAAGATTTTCTTATTTTTTAAAATCTTATCTATAATTTATTTTGAAGTTTTGGTAACTAATCAATGCATTAAATGTAAAAACTTTCCAAAAAGTATTTTTGAGCAAAAACTGGTGCAAAAATACTAGTATAGATTTGTGTCTTTTTCGAAAATATAAAAATTTGAAAAATACCATTATTGACTATTTAAACTGAAAAAATTAGACAACTATTTAAATAAAAGCTATTCTAATTGCTTTATTGTGTTAAAATTATATATAAATCAGAGGATTTTTTGTGTCAAAAACACCAGCGACTTAAAACCCAAATTTAATCCAAAACATGTTTTTTAAAAAAGTTTCAACTTTGAGACGAAATATTTTTACTAATAAATTAACCCCAACTGAAAGCTATAGTAATTTGACCATCTCTTTTACTTATTCAAATTTTTTTTTTTTTTTTTACGAATTTATTCAAATTGTTTACATGCACAATATTGCCTTTCCACGAAGTTGATCATGTTCTGATCATTTATAAACATGACTTTCAGAGTTATATTAATGGAGATGAGATTCAACAGACCTTCCCTCCAATACTGGTTAGAACCGCGACTAAGTCACCACTGAATAAATTATACTAATAATTTTTGTAAAATTTTTAATTAAGAACAAATGTTTGATCTGCACCGCATGCAGGTTAAATTAAAGCAGAAAGATAAAATGTGAGACGATTTGGTGGTTCTGATTCATTTTCCACGTTGGGTCAGAATAAAAAAAAAAATTAGTGATACTGCAAAAATTTGTAACAAGTTAAAATGGAAAGAGGTTTCACTTCAGAGGCGCATATATAGCATCGTTCTCATAAGCCAATAGAGAATTATGCACGTATTGTTCGTTGCATGATTTCAAACGTCACACAACTTAAATAAAAAATTACTACCAGTTGGACTCGTACATCTTGTGGAGTAATATTTGCATAACATTATTTACATGGGAATCAATTCAGTACTTTTGATATCACATATATGGTTGATAGCTTAACGATAGATCGATTAGTGTTTGTATTATGTACATATCAATGTCGCAGATTGGTAAGGGACTCGAAAAAAGAGATTCAAAATCATAAAGCCATATAAATACTACAGCCATGCGAAGGACTATATCCAGCAAAACTATTTAATAAACTAGTTTTAACCCCCAGAAGAGAGAATTTTCTGTGTGAATGTATTATACCTACAAGCCTACAATGTATAGTATACACACGACAAAATACTATCTGACCGGTCACATGTGACCCATTTAGAAATTCCATGGCAGTTTTACGAATATACCAAACACTATATGAAAAAGTAGATAATGTTTGTCTAAGTTATTTGTTTGATCTTCCTTCATTGGTTTTTCTTGAGAGTTATTATAATTTATTTACAATGACCAAGATTATATATCTGTTTATATATTCAACAGTATCCGGTTAAGTGTAAACCGAGTAAAATTAGCGTTATGCCGGTACCTGAATTATACATTTCTTTTGTAACAGAAACGTTTTGTAAGAACAGCAAAAACGTTTTTGAGAATATCATAAAAGTTTACCAAATCAGTATTCTTTTACAACAAAGAAAAATAGTCGATATTTTTAATTAATTTTTCATCAAAACCTTAAAACAACATTTATAATAAGACAAAATCTAAGCCCTAAAACGACATTTAATTTCGACTGAAACGGAGGGAGTTGATAAATCAATTTATCAATAGATTGACTATGGATCTTTGGGGGATTTATATATACTTGTAGTGATCTAACGATAGTTTTACAAAACGCCAAAGAATACTGTAAGAGAGAAACAAAGAGGAAAATAGTTTGTAACAAAATGTTTATACAAAAAAAAAAAAAGGTATAGTAAATTTTAAGTAACTAATTTGGGGGTTTCTTGTTGGTGGGGGACAAAGGCCTAAGCCAACTTTTTCTCAAGTCGACTTCATCTTTAACCTTGGCAGACAAATGGCATGCTCTAGACCTGCTCTTGAAACTGATAAGGCGCAAGAGCCGGCGAATTTGTTTCCTCCACGTCAGTAGAGAACGTGTTGTAGGCTGAGGAATAATCTCCTTCTTTTTCGTGTGGAGCATGACATGTTCATATTGATGATCCCGTGAAGCCTTGCAGTGTTCAACCTGATAAGTTTCTTTTCCTTTCTCCCATGAAGTTGCTCGGTTGTTTTCGAAGTTGATCGAAATGTATGAATCTGTAGATATATATATTACAAAATTAATGGAGCCACCTTGTACTGAATGATCCATAATCTCTTATCTTATCTATATGGACATTTTAAATTTGCTTATTACGATTATATATATTTAATCTAATTTTGTATTTTTAAATGTAATGAACATATTATGTAATTAAAAATAAAAATATATTAAAAAAAAAAATTGAGCCACGGTTTTACAAAATTTCTAAAGGCATGTTAAACGATTAGAGAGGCCATGTAAATGAGTTAATTGTGGAACAAATAAAGGAGTTTATACATGGTACATTTTATTATGCATGGTTGAGAAACGTGATATTTTATAAAACACCGTATTATCATTTGTAAAATAACATTAATTTATTAAAATTCCATGCGAAAACCATGTATATATATATATATATATATATATATATATATATATTTGATATTATTTTACAGTTTGTCTATGTATACTATATATTAATAAATATGATGTAAATAACATAAAAGGGTATATCATATGGTACCTTCTGGACTGATGATAGAGGTATTTTGGTGATCATACTTCTGATCATGATGTCGGAGTTCAAAGAAGCTAAGGAACGAGGAGAGTCTGATAGGTTTCTTTGGAGAAGAAATGGTTTTGGGTTCTTGGATGGTTTGGTAGGAAACAGGAGGAGACTGAGGACGTAGTCTCTGTAGAGAAGCCAGGACCAGAAGCCTCTCGTTAAGACAGAGAGGACATACACCTTCGATAAACTCTACTGGGTGGATGTTACAAGAAGATGTTGAGCTTTTTTTGTTCTGTCCTTTCATAGCTTTTCTAAGTGAGAGACAGAGATAAAGAAAGAGGTAAAGAAGTAGAAGATTGTCTTAGTTTAGAGAATTGATTTCGCAAATCTACTTAATTGAGATGCACAATTTTATGTGGGTGCATAGATATATAGTTTTATGAGCTGTCACTATTTAGAAGACATTAGATAAATACAATCTGATTTTTTTTTTAAATGTCTTTAAGAAAATATGAAACTTATGATTGATTCTAAATATTAGTATGATTGGTAATGCAGAATATAGTAAAAACACTTGAGAAAAATCTGTAAATGGTTGGTAGTGTACGACAAAAATATGACTCATACGAATTTGAATAATTGAAAAAGTGTGAACTAAAAGTGTTAAATGGTTACGGCGAATTTGGCAGATTCTGACAAATGATTGATTGTATCTTTTATTCGATTTTAAAGTTAGATAATGTACATCCAACATAAAAACGTTGATATATTTGTATGAAGAATTTTGCTTAAATATGAAAGTACGGTCAGTTTCAGTTTTAGGTGCTAGAAAACACTTCCTCTATGTATATCAATCGAACTTGTAGTGAAGTTGCGAATACTACAACAAGAAGAGGTCTTTATAACAATATTTTCTATTCAAGGTATACTATCAGTCTATCATCCACCATGGTTATATCATGAATTTAAAAATAATAATAATAATAATAATAATAATAATAAATTTACTGTTCGAAAGAATAAAGTGTCGTATAGGAATTTTCAGTTAGATATCATTTATATCAAACTACTAAATATGCTTGATTCGTATTTGTTTGGTTACATCCGCGTGATCCAACTTATTCCACTTGATACATCTACTCCCCATTCTCTATTCACAGCTATCGAAAACATGTGAATGGTGAAATGCTAATAGTATGCATAAATAAATGGCAGAATCCTTGCACTTGATAGAACTAAATCAATTCAATTAACACGCTGTACTTGGGTCCACACTTTTACTATCCGGCCACAATCATTGTGATAAGTGTTATTATTACTATATATTTTGCATATATAAGAGTTTCAAAAGTGCATTTGAGTTTTGGAAGTTTGTGAATTTTGTTTTGTAACTTTATTTGTTAGCCAACGAAATAACTTTATTTGTTTAATCTCTTGGACAAATTGATTTATTAATATGCAATCAAGTTTTTTTTTTTTTTTCTCTTCTTCTTCTTTCCAACTCTACCAATATATTTCGTACAATGTAATATTTTCCTCCTTTTTTTTGTAAATTGACTTAATTGCCATATGCCTTTAACCTTGAACAAGAAAAGAAAATTAGAATAAGCATCCTGCACTTAACTAGGTACCACAAGTGACTACCATCATTGCTCTAGCCCACATAGACTCGAATCACACTTAAAAGCTAGACATTAGTAAAGGCTATTTATGATTGGGTCAAAGGGATACTTCTTTGGCGGGTCCTTAAGCTAGAAGACACTAAAGTTTTATTATGATTTTGATAAAAGGATGTCATTAGTGTTTTCCCCCTATGACCAATCTTAAGGGTTTTTCTTAAACAAAAATTGTCTTTCTAACCATTGTTACTTCTCCAAAAGTATGTATTCATTAACAAAGCTTTTCTATAATTATTACTAGCAACATTTAGATCATATATTGTACATTGTTGTTAATAGATCAACAAAAGTATGTAAATTCTTCTATTTATGTCTTTTCTTTGTGAGTTTCATCTCCTTACTCAACCTATCATTGCCTTCTTCAGTGTCACGTTCATCTCTGTGTCGTTTTTTGCCTTCACCATAACCACGAGGACTTCTCCTATGAATCTTCTCACTGCCATGGTGACTATGCTCTCTCTTCTCCCTCTTGGGACTTTTAAGTAGATCACCCTCAAACACCATTCCGTAGTCTTTAGCAACATGATCTGCCGACCCTGTAAAAACATTTTGTTACTTTTTCATGTTTTGACAAAGGAAGGATTTCATGATTTGTTTGGTCTAAATAGGAAAATGGGCTTTACCTTTAACATGTTGTTGGGAGTCTTTCCGCCGGAACTGCCGCCAAATTTCAAATACACTCTGACTGAAGTCTACACGTATTCTTCTATCATCGATCAAAGCACCGGTCATCTACGTAAGAACAACCACTTGTTAAAGCTCCAAATAACACATTTTATACTTCTAAATTATACACTTGTTAGCCAGTCATTTAATGTTTAACATTTAAAACCGCTTTTTTGCATGCTTCCTTAGTCTCAGACATTATAAAAGCATAGCACAAGCTATTACCCGTCTTGGAATCTCGGATGACATCAGCCCTGCCATATTCATACAATTAAGGTAAATACAAAAAAGTTGAGAGTTTCTCAAACAGATAATGAATAGTGAAGCAGGGAAAGATAAAAAAAACACTCACGATATAACCGTTCCAAAGCGTGAAAAGATCGTGTGGAGGTCCTCACCCTGCCATGAGACAACCAAAAAAAACAAAAACAAAAAAAAGAGAACAAAATGTCAACAAACATAGGATAGGAAGATTAAGCTTTAGAATTTTAAATATCAAAAAACATACCTCAGTTACAAGATTCAGATCACAGACGAACAACATATTATCAGGAGGTTTCACCTCAGCCTCAGGGATACCTCCTATCTACAACACAGCAACACAAGGTCAATAACTAAACAAGATTTGGATATTACATAAATAAAACTGAAATCAGTGATACTTACATTACATTCAAGGACAACGGCACTAGAATGTTCGGCCTTTTCGCGGATAACATCGACCAGTTCCTGTGGACAAAGTTTTTCATCCAAAGGAACCCAACCAGCTTCAAGTCTTACATGTTTCGCATCTGCTATCATCTTACTTAGCTGTGGAGGATTTTTAAATGGATCTTCAAATATATGTATGTATTTGATTACAATGTTAATAAATGGTCTGTTTTTTGCATTGACGTAAGCGTCATTTATCCAAGTCAAAGTGTCAAACCCATCAGCGATTTCCCCAAACACCTGAAAAGAATAACATATATATAGTTGGTAACTATTGGTTATGTAAATAGGTTATTGGTTAACAATTTATTCAATCAATTGTACGTATTTCTCTTGATGCTAAGAATAAAATCAAATTTATTGATGGAAGCTTGCCTAGGCCTTTAACCACACATCCTAACTTTGATTTATGGTCTAGATGCAATAGTATGGTCAAATCTTGGTTGTTGAATGCTGTTTCTCCTCAGATCTATCATACTATCTTACGGATGAATGATACTACTGATATTTGGCGTGATCTCTATGGTCGGTTTCATTTAACCAACCTTCCTCGCACATATAATCTTACTCAAGCGATTCAGGATCTTCGCCAAGGTTCCATGTTTTTATATGAGTACTATACTTGTCCGAAAACTCTCTAGGATCAGTTGGATGGTTCAGAGAAACCAGATGATCCTTGTATTTGTGGAAAAGCAGCTCGTTTGCAATTGAAGGCTGAGAGAGCCAAAACTGTGAAGTTTTTTTTTTTTTTTAAATGTGTTAAATTAGATTCAAAAAAAGAAAATCGTTTTTACATCAAGTGCAGCAGGAGAATTAAATTTTGTTTGTTAACAACAGAGAGAATTAAAAACGCGTTGCTAGCCAAATGCCCAATCCATCCATATATCTAACGTCACCACCAAGTTGTATTGCAAGCAGCTGGTTTCGAATTTGTCTATCAATCCGTTGAACAAGTTGATCTCGTGTGGTAGGGGGAGCCTCGTGAAGTCGATCATTTTGTTCCCGCCAGAGGGAATAAACAAAGATCTGCAAGACGTAACGCGCAAGGAATCCCATTGTCCTGTTAGAAAACTGTGAAGTTTTTAGCTGGTCTAAATGATTCTTATGCAATAGTCCGCAGACAGCTAATTGCTAAGAAGGCTTTACCTCCTTTGGTTGAAGTGTGCAAGATTTTGGACCAGGATGACAGTCAGAAAGGATTCTCTCCTGTTGTTCATCCTTCGGCTTTTCAAGTTTCTCAGAATGTTGTTCCTGCTTCTTCTGCGGCTTTTAAGGTTTCTCTCGTGCCTCTCCTACAGTTAGGTATGTACAAAATGGTCCAAACAAAGGTAGACCTATTTGTCATTCTGCAACAGAGTTGGTCACATCGCAGAGAGGTGTTACAGGAAACATGGATTTCCACCTGGTTTTATCCCTTAAGGCAAGCCTGGTGAGAAGTTTCATAAACAATTTGTTGTCGCAGCCCAGGTTTCTTTATCCCCTACAGCAGAAAAGTCATTAGGCACCATCGATGGTTTGATTGGAAAACTATCTCCGGATCAGTTACAGAGTCTCATAGCTCATTTCAGCTCTCAGCTACCATCCACTTCCTCTGTTTCAGCTCCAAACTAAGCAAGTGCATCTCAGATGGCTCATACTCCCCTTGATCATCCGAATATCTTATTTTCCTCCTCCACATATGCTTTTATTGGTATACTAGCAGCTTCAAAACACATATTGTCCACTGACACATGGGTGATTGACTCTGGTGCAACTCACCATGTGTCTCATGACAGAAACAATTTTGTTTCCCTGGACAATTTTGTGGATAGTTTTGTGAATCAACCAACTGGTCCTCGTGTGAAAATCAGTGGAGTTGGAATGGTCCGTATGAACAAGGATTTGCTATTACAGAATGTTCTGTTTATCCCTGAGTTCCGTTTGAGCCTTATCAGTATCAATTCTTTGACCGATGACATTGGCTCCAATGTGACCTTTGATACTTCTTGTTGCGAAATACAGGATCCTATCAAGGGGGTGATGATTGGTAAAGGTCGACGGATTGGAAAGCTCTATGTGCTTGATACTTCTCCATCTATTTCAATCAATGCAATGGTGGATGTTGGCACATGACACATGAGACTCGGTCATCCTTCTTACTCAAGACTGGATGTTCTTTCTGGAGTTTTGGGAACCTCAGGACACAAGAATAAGAAACCTGCATATTGTCATGTTTGTCACTTAGCTAAGCAGAAGAAACTTTCTTTTCTTTCGGAGAATAATATTTGTAATATGACATTTGATCTGTTACACATAGATATTTGGGGGCCTTTTTCGGTGGAAACAGTTGAAGGTTATAAATACTTTTTGACAATAGTTGATGATCACTCCAGAGCTACTTGGATTTACTTACTCAAGAACAAAAGTGATGTTCTCTCAGTATTTCCGACTTTCATCAAACAGGTCGAAACTCAATACAACACCAAAGTAAAATCGGTCCGGTCAGATAATGCTAAGGAACTACAGTTTCATGAATTCTATCAGTCACAAGGCATCGTATCTTACCACTCATGTCCTGAGACACCTGGACAGAATTCTATTGTCTAGCACAAGCATCAACATATCCTGAATGTTGTGTGTGTTCTGCGTTTTCAGTCTCAAGTACTTCTCTCCTATTGGGGAGATTGCATCCTTACTGCGGTCTTCTTGATAAACTGGACTCCTTCTCCATTTCTCTCCAACAAAACACCTTATGAACTTCTCACCAACAAGCCACCAGACTACTCTCGCATAAGGACTTTTGGCTGTCCTTGTTATGCCTCTACTTCCCCCAAACAACGTCATAAGTTCCAGCCTCGCTCCCGAGCTTGCATCTTCTTGGGTTATCCGGCTGGTTTTAAGGCTACAAGGTGATGGATTTGGAGAGTAATGTCATCTATTCATCAAGACATATTGAGTTCCATGAACACATCTTCCTATTCGCAGATCCTCCAGAGCAATTTCCTCTTAACAACAACTCCACACCGATGAATTCTTTGTCTTCAAGTACTAATGCACCCCTTCATACTTCTTCCTCCCCATTACAAATTTCTCCATCAACACAAATTTCTACTCTCAGAGTTCGTAAACCTCATGTTCACTTAAATGACTATCATTGTTACTCTTAATGATGATATGCTCATCCTATCTCTTCTTTTCTCTCTTATTCAAAACTCTCACCATCATATATATTATACATCAATAACATAACTAAGATTCCAATCCCTCAGTCTTATAATGAGGCAAAGAAATCCAAAGAATGGTGTGATGCAGTTGATAATGAGATGGGAGCGATGGAGAGGACAAACACTTGGGATGTTACCACTTTACCACCTGATAAGAAAGTAATTGGATGTAAGTGGGTATTCACCTTAAAATTCTACGCAGATGGTACCCTTGAATGCTACAAGACACGTTTAGTTGCTAAAGGATACACTCAAAACGAAGGTCTGGATTATAATGAGACGTTCACTCATGTTGCGAAGATGGTCACTGTGAAGATGTTACTTAAAATCTCTGCTTCAAAGACGTGGTTTCTCCACAACTCGACATCTCAAACACTTTCTTGAATGGCGACTTGGAGGAAGATATATATATATGAGGTTACCAGAGGGTTATGCAAAGATTAAGGGGGACATTTTTCCTAAGAATGTAGTTTGTCGCCTGAAGAAATCCATTTATGGTTTGGTGATCATACGTTGTTTACTCGAAGTCATGGGAAGGACTTCATTGCTGTTTTGGTCTATGTCGATGATATTGTCATCGCAAGTACTTCAGAGTCCAGTGTTAATGACTTGACTGCAGCTTTAAAACAGAGTTTTAAGCTTTGTGAACTTGGTCCTTTGAAGTATTTTTTTGGTTTGGAGATTGCTCGTAATTCTTCTGGGATCTCCATTTTTTAACGGAAGTATGCACTTGAGCTTCTCACATCTTCTGGCATGTTAGCTTGCAAGGATGCTAACATGCCTATGGTTCCAAATCTACAGTTATTTAAAACCTCTGGTGATCTATTGGCGGATAAGGAGATGTATCGGAGTCTTGTAGCCAGGTTAATGTATTTAACCATTACCCGTCCTGATAACTTTTGCTGTGAATAAGTTGTACCACTTCTCATCTGATCCTCGCACATCTCATCTCACCGCCGTATATTAAGTTAAAGGCACTATCAGACAAGGTCTTTTCTATTCTGCAGATCCGGATCTCACTCTAAAAGGTTTTTCTGATTCAGATTATGCATCTTGTCATGACAGTAGACGGTCTCCTACTGGTTTTACTCTGTTTTTGGGATCTTCTCTTATCTCTTGGCGGTCCAAGAAACAACAGACTATCTCTCGCTCCTCTGCTGAAGCAAAATACAAAGCTCTTGCTTCATGTGAGATGATGTGGCTAAGAACTCTGCTTTCTGACTTGAGGATTGGTTTCTCTTCTGTTCTGGTTCTCTTCTCCGATAACACCTCTGCGATTTACATTGCCACCAATCCCTTCTTTCATGAACGTACCAAACACATTGAAGTTGATTGTCACACCGTTCGGGAACAACTGGTAGAGGTCTCATGAAAATGCTTCATGTTTGAACAGAGGATCAGGTGGCGGATATATTAACTAAACCATTGTTTCTTCCCCAGTTTAAGCATCTGAAGTCCAAGATAAGTCTCCATAATACATTCGTCTCATCTTGAGGGGAACTATTGGCTATGTAAATAGGTTATTGGTTTAGTTGGTATAACTTACTTGTATATAACACATAAGGTTGTACAGATTTATTCAATCAATTGAATGAAATAAGATTTTACAACAAACTTTCTTCGATCAAACTCATTCTCTCTCACGTTTCCAACAGTAACAGGTATAGTCAACAAGAAAGAACTAAAAAGAAATGTGATATATTGTGCTTACAGTGTTTTCCATCAAGATAGTCCAGATCGTTACGAAGTGTGATATAGAACTGGGAGGCATTGAGATTTTCACCATCACTGACCATTGTAACGGTGCCAGTCTTTAAGTGTTTTAATTCGGGATGGATCTCATGGCCGAAAAAACGAACATGCTCACCGTGAAGGAATCTGGAAACGTAGTATGCACGAGATGGTTTAGAAAAATTTGCATTGAGAGAAAGGTTATAAAAAAACAACAAGCAATAACTTACTTGTATATTGAATTTCCACCAGTTCCTGTACCGGTTGGATCACCTGTCTATGCTATGAAACCCTTTTGCACATTGTGAAAGACGCACCCCTTATAGTAATTGCACCTAAGAAAAATAAATGTTAAGAAAAACCTCATGGATCGAGACATATATATGGTGAGTTAAGACAGGCACTTACTTGCAGAGCTTAAGAAAATTCTTGCAGGTCAGAGGACATTTGTCTGTGTAAAGATCAATCACTATATCCCCAAGGCTCGTCCCAATAAAAACTAACATGTTCGACTTCGACAACCTAAAACAAAAATTAATGAGCGAGTGAGGAGTAATTAAGCCTGGAGAAAGACGTGTGACGATTTTCTAATACCATGTTTGATCTTACAAAATCAGGTCATTCTTGAAGCTGAAAGTATCGATCGCACAAATCTTATAAAAGACAAATACACACAGTCACATATACATGCAGTAAAGCAAAGTTTTACCTAGGAAAAAACGTTAAAAGAAAAAAGAAATATGTCAGAGATTTCAATGAAGACCTAAAAATATATCGATATGTCATCAAAGATTTGAATTGCACCTCGAATGGAGCCGATCGAGAGAGAAGAGTCAAGTGATGGAGGGAGACAATATATCCGTAAGGAATCAGAGATTCATTATTCCCCTATTCTCTGATTTTTGCTAATAGGGTTATGTTTGTTTTGTATCATAATTCTAGAATAGGTATATATATTGACGTATCCGTTAAAATTTTTTCCTTTTTGCTTCTTCTGCCTAAAAAGTAAAAAATGATATTGGGAAAATTCCTAATATTCACATACTCTTAAATGTTGCCATGACCGATTAATGATAAACACATCAGGTGCTGCCTGTTATCCAAATGTTGAAGCTCAATTCATGGAGTTTGGTGTTTCGGACCATAAACCTGTTCTTCTTAATTTAAATGATCACAACGTTATCGGAGAAGAACTTTTTAGTTTGATAAACGATTATATGACTTACCAAACTACAATGAGGTTGTTCAACAAGGCTGGGCGGCTAATGATGCAGCCATTGATATTTCTATAAATCACAGAATCAACAGATGCAGACAAGCTTTGGCACAGCTGAAGACAAATCTCACCTTAATGTCGATTTGTGTATTAAAACAATACAAAAGAGCTAAATGATGCCATGGAAAGCTTAAGCCGTCTTGATCACCTAAAAATTCCCCACCTACAAGATGATCTGACCAAGGCCTTGAATGATGAAGAAATACACTGGAAACAAAAAATTCAGAACCAATGGATGGCTGAAGGAGATAGGAAAACTAAATATTTTCATGCTTTTGCTAAGACTCGATACTCAAAAAATACAATCAACTCAATTCTGATGCAGTTGGGAATATTTTTTGTGGGAACAAAAATATAGGAGATCATGCGCAGCAGTTTTTTCTGATATGTTTTCAACAAGTGGACACCAAGTCTCTCCTATGGACATTGCAGATTTTACACCGACAGTTACAGAGGTCACTAATAGAGAGCTAACAAAACCCTTTACAAACCAGGAGATCTATGATGCTATCTTCTTAATTGGTGATGACAAAACACTAGGACCTGACGGTCTAACTGCTAGATTCTACAAACAAAGTTGGTCTACGGTGGGACAACATGTGATTCATGAAGTGTTTGAATTTTTTGAAACCAAGCATCAACCATACTAACATTTGTATGACTCCAAAGATAGATTACCCGGTAACTCTCTCTAACTATCTCCTATTGGCCTTTGCAATGTCCTCTACAATATAATCATTAAATGTTTGGTACAACGGCTCAAAGCACACCTTGATGGCATAGTCTCCGATGCTCAAGCACCTTTTATACCAAGGAGAATAATCCAGGACAATGTGTTGATAACTCATGAAAATATGCATTCACTGAAGGTCCGTAAACGTGTATCAAAATCTTATATGGCGGTAAAAACTAATGTGAGCAAAGCTTATGACAGAGTAGAATGGAATTTTCTGGAGACTACTATGAAATTATTTGGTTTCTGTGATAAGTGGATCAACTGGATAATGTATGTTGTTAAGTCAGTCAAATACTCTGTTTTAATCAATGGTGCACCATATGGAATCATTCAACCAACAAGAGGAATCCGGAAAGGAAACCCCCTATCTCCATATTTATTCATTCTTTGTTTCGATATACTAAGTCATTTAGCCAACTCAAGAGCACGAGAGGGGGATATCAAAGGAGTCTGTATAGGTTATGGAGTACCGAGCATAACCCATTTACAATTTGCAGATGACTCCTTATTCTTTTGTCAAGCTAATAGAAATAACTATCAAGCTTTAAAGGATGTCTTCGATGTTTATGAATACTATTCAGGCCAAAAGATAAATACTTCCAAATCTTTGATAACCTTTCGTTCTCGTGTCTATGGTTCTACTCAAGAACGACTTAAAGAATCCTATATATCCTAACCATGGTGGTGGAGGCAAATACCTTGGCCTTCCTAAACAATTTAGTCGTAAGAAGAAGGAAATGTACGAGTATATCATAGAGAGAGTGAAGAAACAAACCTCTTGTTGG
This sequence comes from Camelina laxa, assembly GCA_024034495.1. NCBI lineage: Eukaryota > Viridiplantae > Streptophyta > Magnoliopsida > Brassicales > Brassicaceae > Camelina > Camelina laxa. Next base: position 10,173,505 of record CM043884.1, read on the forward strand.
AGCATGAAGTATCTTTCTCTGGCAGGTAAAGAGATCATGCTCAACTTGGTTGCTGTCTCAATGCCAGTATATGCTATGTCCTGTTTCAAGCTGCCAAAAGGTGTCATTTCAGACATAGAGTCACTTTTAATGAATTTTTGGTGGGAGAAAGGGTAAAATCATCAAAGTTTAATGATGAAATGCTTGCAAAAAAAGCATGGCGTCTTATACATTACCCAAACTCTCTATTTGCGCGTGTTATGAAAGCACGCTACTATCCAAATGAATCTATACTAAATGCAAAATCAAGGAAAAACCAGTCGTGTGGATGGGCTTCTCTCCTTGAGGGAATTTCTCTAATTCGAAAAGGTTCACCTTATCTAGTAGGAAATGGTAATTCGATCCGGGTAGGAATAGATAATGTCATTGATGCTCATCCTCCTTGTCCAATATCAACTCCCAATGCTCAAGATAACTTTCCTTTATCAAGACTCATCCTCAAACTTTCAGGCTACCGTACCTGGGATATGCAGAAACTCACAGATTTATTTCCACAAGAAGATGTTGACACTATTACAAGGATCCACCTATCCATGTCTGAAAAACAAGATAGCCTTATTTGGAACTACACTGGCTCAGGTGAGTACAATATCAAATCGGGCTACTGGCTACTAACTCATGATCCAACCAATGTTGATCTCCAACAACAATTCCCCCATGGCTCGACGGACTTAAAAACCAGAATCTAGAAACTCTGAATCCTTCCAAAGATTAAACATTTCTTATGGCGTATTGTCTCGTAAGCCTTACCAACCACAACAAGACTTTGAACCCGAGGTATGTCTATTGATTCATTACGTCAAAGATGTCACCAAGAGGATGAAACAATCCTACATGCACTGTTTGCCTGCCCTTTAGCTAAAATGGCCTAGCGTCTGTCAAACAACCCTCTGTCAAACAACCCTCTGTCTAATAGTAACCAATTTAACACTGATGTTGAGGAAAAAATTTCCAATATTATTTCATTTTCAAACAAAAAAAAATATCTCTCAGATAGACTCTCTGCTTCCCCTATGGCTACTTTGGCGTATATGGAAGGCTAGAAACAATTAGGTTTTCAATGGATTCCGTGAAAGTCCAACTACTACTATTCTCACTGCAAAAGCAGAAGAAAAAGATTGGATAAATATGCTTAATTCTCACTCAAGTTTTATACAACCGGAACCTTCTCCGAACCATCGCTCATGGACTGCTCCTACAGCTCCAATGGTCATATGCAATTTTGATGCAGGGTACAACAACCAGACACATTTGGTCACAGGGGGTTGGATTATTCGAAATCATGTGGGGATACCCTTAGGATGGGGGGCGGAGAAGCTACAAACAGCAAATTCAGCACTAGAAGCAGAAGCAAAAGCTCTTCTATTCGCTCTACAACAAAAATGGATCCGTGGGCTATACATCTATCATTTTTTAAGGAGATTGTGAAGTCCTGATCAACACACTCAACGGGAAGACCCAAACTGCTTCACTCAAAAACTTCAAAAATGGATATCAGTTACTGGACTACAATATTCCAATGTATCAGCTTTAAATTTACCAAGAGAAGTTGTAATAATGTATCACAGTTTAGCAAAGTGTGGTTGTATTGTAAACGATTACTATACTGATTTTGTTATAAAGCCAATTTGGCTAAAAAAAAACACTTTGTATTGACCAAGTTTAATATATACAAAGTGGTTTTGCGAAAGAAAAAAAAAAAAAAAAAAAAAAACATAATCTTGCAATCCTTACTAGGTAAATAGCCCGCACAAATGCACGGACTTTTGTATAATAGAATATATTAATTAATTTAAATTTGTTTGATAATCATAAAAAACTTAACAAATCAATTTAAATGTCATTAACATTTTTTACACTTTTATTTATTCAAATCATACAATATCAAAATATATAACTTATTTAAATATAATCATACATACATTATACATATCTCTTAAAGTTATTTGTTTTTTATTGTTCAACTTTGATAATAATTTTCATTAATATTTTTGAACATTTGAGATAATAAAATATTACTAATAAAAAACAAAATTTTACTATGTGATTTAAATATATAATTTAAGTTTTTCATATAAACTAATACATATTTAAAGTATTTAATAATTAAAAACTAAAATATTTTCAAAGTAAAAAAAAAAATTTCCTATAAAATCATATGAAGTGCAACCAAAGTTTTAAAATATGATTCCTAAAGATTTTTTAAAAAAAACTTTTTTATATTCCCTTTAGTTTAAGATATATTGCTAGGTTTAGTTATAATTTTTAATCCTTGTAATATAAGATAGATAGAAAAGAAAAAATCAATTTGTTTTTTTATATAGAAAAATCTTTAGAGTACATATTTGAATTAAATTAAAAATAGTAATTTTTATATTATAATATGTTAAATCCCAAACTGAATATAATTATTATTATTCTAAAATAAATGTATTACAATTTTGTTGGATGTAAGTGAGAGTTAAGAAAAATTGATTTGATAATTATATTACAATTTTTTTTTATATTCCCCTTAATTTAAGCTATATTGTGCTAGACTTAGTTTTAATTTTTCATCCTTGTAGTAAAAGCTAGAAAGAAAATAAATATCAAAATGTTTTTTATATAGGAAAATCCCAAAAGTACATATTTGAATTAAATTTAAAACTAATGATTTTTTTATAATTAGATGTTGAATCACAAACTAAATATAATGATGAGTATTCTAAAATATATTTATTATAATTTTGTTGGAGGTAAGAGAGATGTAGGGAAAATTGATTTGATAATTATATTATAAAAATTTATTACATGAGAATATTTCAGATTTTAAGAATAAAATAAATATACATGAATTTGTAAGAACTAATCAAACATCTAAAGTAAAGAATTAAGATGTTTTCTTTAGCTTGATTATCTTATTATGGGATGGTTATAACCAAAATACTATTATGGTCATCAAAATTTTATTATACATATTAGAATACATATGTATTTTAAATCAAAATAATATTAAAAAAAACAAAGAAGAAAAGAAGAATTACATAAAACAAAGAAACAATAAAATTCAAAATAATGTAAAATATATAGTAAACAAAAAATATAATCAAACTCTTAATTAGGTTTTTTCAACTTATGCAAGAACAATATAAAATATATATATATATATAGGATTTGGGATATGGTGGAGGAGGATGTGAGAATAATTATTTATAGGATAAAAAGTGATGGAAGTTAGTGAAGTGACCTTAGTGCAGTGGCAGGAGATCGAGTCCCGGTTCTTACGAATGTAGGAATTTGGCTAATGGGCCGGCTAGTTGTGGCCCAATGGTTGACAACAAAAAAAAAGTGATGGAAGTTACATTTTGGATGAATAGTTCCATTTGCCCAGTGAAGTGTTAGGATCGATGCCCTGCAGGGCCAGCTTCTGGCCTATGGGGCAAGCTAGTGGGGGCTAGTGGGGTCCACGAGACGGGTTGTCACATAAGGTCAATTGGTGACAGCTTGTCCTGTGGGAAGGTTGTTAAAGGGTGGGGACCAGGGTTCGAGGAACGCCTGGTGCACCAATAACCTACTGGTGGATTGGGATATCCACAGTGATGGGTTAGGATCGATGCCCTGCAGGGCCAGCTTGGGGTCCATTTGGGCGGCTAGCGGGCTAGCAGTGAGGCTAGCGGGGTCCACGGGACGGGTTGTTACAATAAAAAATATCTGATGTTGCATCCAGTATATCGAACTTGAGACCCCCAGACATAAATGCCTTCCATTTAACCACTTGACCATGACTTGATTTTTATTCAATCAATTGGTGTGAGTAAAGGAAAGTCCAAAAGTCGAGAGCAAATGACGCCTGGAACGCGAGTCTATCGCCTAGAGGTGACCTTCTGTAGATCGGTCGGAGGAGTGCGGGCCGTGGAGACGGTAGCACGGGAGTCCTTGGCTGATGGTTGTTCGAGATTCAAGGACGGATCTATGTTGGTGGGGGAGAATTATAACACCCGTGAACCAAAACTCTGCGTTTTGGGGGTGGGTGTCGATCGACACCAAGGGTGGTGTCGGTCGACACCATTGATTTTCGGTTTGGCCAGATTGAGTTTTTAATCGTTTTGGTTCGGTTTGGTTTTGGGAAACCATTGAACCAGGTTATTTAAGTGGAAATCGACGAAATGAAGGGTTTTGGCTTTTCTCTTGTACGCCGTTTATCGTTTTTGAGAAAAGAAAGTGAGAAAAAAGTGTTCTTGAGCTTTTGGGAAGAGATTGAGAGATTCCTTGCTTTTCTTGAGAGATTTGGAGCTAGGAAAGAGTTAGAAGCTTGCTAGGAGGGTTGGATTCGTTGCTATTGGTCTGAATCTTCCTGCAAAGAGTTGAGTGCATGACCATGGCTTATCTAAGCTAAGATCTCTAGTTTTTATGTGATTTGGTGCTTATGTGGTTGTTTCTTTGAGTTTTCTATGGTATTTCGTCGCTGTTTTGGCTTCTGGGAGTGCATGGAGCGGATTGAAGAAGATTGGAGGCGAGATTCGGAGTTTTTAATCGAAGGAAATCGCTGCTCGGCATCGGTGTCGGTCGACACCAGTTGGAGTGTCGGTCGACACCAACGCGAGGACGGCTGGTGACTTTAGCGAGTGTCGATTGACACCATGTGGAAGTGTCGGTCGACATAAACTAGGGTTTTCGGGAGTGTCGGGCAATGTGTCGGTCGACACCAGGTTGTCAGTGTCGATCGACACCAGTATGGTGTTGGTCGACACCAGGTTGTCAGTGTCGATCGACACCATCTGGTGTCGGTCGATACCCTTCTTTCAGCTACGACGGATGTTGCAGACTTTGTGTATTGCCTGGTTTGTTTTAGTGATTGTTGATTGTGGCATGTAGAGGTCTTATTTCTTGTGTGTATAGCCCAGTAGATGGGAGGATTGCCTCACTGAGTGTTTATCAAATACTCATGCATCTCAATTTGTGTTTGTGGTGCAGGTAAAAAGTGTGATCGTGGAATCAAGGCAATGAAGAGGAGGATGTTCTAAGGACTCGATTGGATGTTGTCTGGCATTGCTAGGTTGCTATAGTTGGGTCATTAGAAACATTACTAGGTTATTGGTTCATTGTTTTCTGATGATTGGTTATTTGGTTATTGACTATGTTATGGATATTAGTTATTTATATTTATTGGTTATTGGTTTTGTTATTCCGTTGTTGATCGTGATTGTGGTTAGGTGGCTAGTGGGTATGGGACCACTAGTTGTAGATTGTTTATTATATTATACTTATTATTTATTTATTAAAAAAAACGGGTGTGGTTCTTTCAGTTTGGTATCAGAGCAGGTCAATTGGTGACAGCTTGTCCAGTGGGAAGGTTGTTAAAGGGTGGGGACCAGGGTTCGAGGAACGCCTGGTGCACCAATAACCTACTATGGATTTGGATGAATAGTTTCATTTGCCCAGTGAGGGGTTAGGATCGATGCCCTGCAGGGCCAGCTTGGGGTCCGTTTGGGCGGCTAGCAATGAGGCTAGCGGGCTAGCAGTGAGGCTAGTGGGGTCCACGGAACGGGTTGTTACAGTCTGCTACTGTGGCTGGTCACGAGACGAAGGCGGTGGGCTTCTTCCTCGTTGCCGCGGTGGAGGCGATCCGTTTCTGGTGTTTGCAGGAAATTATCGTTGCTGGTGTTTGTCGCCATTGGAACTGAGATAAAATCTCGAAACGAACAAAATCTCTTTTTTCTTTGATCTCTTTAGAGATTTTGATTAAGACGAGGAGGAAGAAGAGAGAAAGAAGTTTAATCCGGTTTGATATGGTTAACAGAAAACCGAGAATTTATATATTAAAAATTAATAATTAATTAGATAACCAGGGTAAAATTGGAATTTTAATTTTGTTGAAAAATCGTGTGTATGGAAATAACAACACTTATTATTTTGGGTTTTAAATGACACGTTTTTATTATTTGGTGTATTTTTATTTCAATCTAAAACCATTGGGTATTACACGTCCAAATAAAAATAACTTCGAGTTTTTTTTGGCATTTTTCCCTTAATTGATGATAAATGCTAACATTTCTTACAAACAGGGTCTTTCGTTTTTAGGGTTCGAGCATATGAAATCGATTTGGGAGAAATAACTAAGGGCAACATGGTATTTCGTTTGCCCTCAATTACGCACGTGTTTGGTTTAATTAACCCGGTTTAGAGATTCTGTTTAGCAAATTAACATCTGTTAAGTCGGATGTTTGATTCGACAAATCAATATAACATAACGTTTTAAAAGGCATCAAAAAAATAAACGAGGTAGTTTTATTCCAATGCAAAACCATTAGGTATTAAACTTCCAAATAAAATAAATTTGGAGTATTTTTTGGTATTTTTCCCCAATAAAATCGAATTAAACTTTAAATTTTTTGTGACTAATTTACATACCGTGGAGAAAAAATTAACATAATGTGAGTTAAATACAATGGCATATTCCTTATCTTCACGTATTATTCTTTCCTATTAATTCGTAATTGTATGATTAGCAAAGATATTTTCCTTGCTCACCAATTTCTTTTGCGATTTGAATCACAACTACTATTATCATCACCATTAAACTCTATAAATACTAACGTTATATTTTAACGAAAATGCACAATCTCAAACGAGCATTTAGCTTAGAAACAAACTAACCCTTAATATTCCAATGGCTGCTTAATATTTGTTTATTGGTTGTTGATTTGTATTTTACATAAGTCCACGTCTTAATTGTTTTTGTAGATGAGTCATTGTTTCAGATTTTTTGCAACTATACTAAATAATTTTTTCTTTTCTTTCTAGATGGCCAAATCGTTAACATTGGGGAGTGGACGTGCTTAAAGAGAACAACAATCCAACTAATAAATCGATATTTATTTAAGAGTTGAAAAGTGAGTTTTCTAGAATACTTTTATTTTTATATAGCATGCCTTAATTTCTGGTTTAATTGCATAAGAAAGTCTCAGATAATGAAAAGATGAAGATGATGTTATATAGCATGCCAATGAGAAGAATCAAGGTTGATGATGGGGAATTATATTTTATTTTCCAGGTCAAGATGACAAAAATGGGTTTTTTCCCTGTTGTTTACGATTTAAGTTAAAAAAAAATTCAAATCAATATCGCAAATATAAAGCACAGTAATGCCAAATATGACTCTCTTTTTTGTTACTTTCTAACATTTTGTTTTGCACAATAAGAATAAGAAGGACGTACACAGTAATAAAAATAAAAATAAGCATTATAAGGGATTTTCTTTATTTAGCAGTACTACCAGTCTACCACAATTAACAGACTAACTAAAATAGTACGATTTTGTCTTCTGAAAAATTTATGAACATTACTTTGATGTTCAATTTGTGTCACAAATAAAGCTATGCTATTTTTAATATGGGATAGTAAATTAAAAGGGTTAATATGTATTTTATCAAAACTAATAGTGACAATTCCTTTTAAATTTTATTCTTTTTTTTTTTGTGTTCGTAAACAAGTAAAACAAAAATCACTAAAAAAATCATTAATATGGGGTACAAAATTCTAAATAAATAAACATACATATATATATATATATATGTTAGATTCATTAAAAACTAATTCTGTTATTTATTATAGTTCAATATATCTAAATATTAATAAAAACAATAAAACTATGTAGCAACACAACTTAAATTCTGAATTTTAAAAAATGAATGAAGATACACCTTAAATTATAAAGTCAGCACTATAACAAATAAGTTAGATATATATAGCACTATAAATTGTGACCTCATCTCCTATAGTAATAACTATATATGAATAGTTAGTTTTATCAAACTGAGATTGTGCAAATATATTTAGTACTGTCTTAGATTAAGAAAACCATTAAATTTTATGTTTTATTCCTTTTTAATATATTTTCTAATTTTTTAAAAACATTAATAAAGTTGGATAAAATTGAAATTTTTACAAAACATTTGTCTAAAACGACAAATTAAACAAAAATTTATCTCTAGAATGACATTTAGTATGTCTTAGCAAACTAAACAAAAACCTAAACTTTTGCAACAAACTAAATTTGATAATGTAAAAAAAAATGGCATGTGGTGTACCACGGAGTAAATCCTAGTTATAAGTAATAGTGTGTTTAAATGAAAATGAATGGAGGAGAAAAAATTAATTCACAATTTATGTAATTTCAGTCAATTCACAAAAAAGATAAGTACAGGAAACACACACAAAACTAATTCTCTTTGATGTCTACATTGTAAATGTTCTTGATGGATCTCTTCGAGTACTTTAGGTTTAGTCACTTCAACATTTGTTTCCATAATCTCACATAACTTATCTTTTTTCCTCATTCAATAACTGTAACAACATCTTTTAGCAATACTTTCCTGTACTTTATTCATCAGTTTTCTAATTTTACCGGCGACCAAATTAGGCTACACAAACATTGTTTTACTTCTATCTATTTCTTCTGACTTTTGCCGAAAATCATATGGATTATGCAATGGATTCAACTGTAAATTCTATATATAAATGGAAAACGATGGTGGTTAAAAGATAAAGATCATTCTCGGTGTTTAGCTGCATGTGTTACTAATCATATTTCTATTTCCTCTTCAACAAAGTCACTTTCACTTAGGTGTTAATACAGAGCAATTTTCTACACAAGCCTCTGCGTATATAACACATGATTTTTTTCATTAAAGTTCATAAAGAAACTATATAACACATGATTTTTTTTCAAGAAAATAGATAGAAACAACCAGAGGCAAGAAACACATAAAACAACCACAACTAAGTTCAAACCAGTAATAAATAAAATAGAAATTGAATCCATTATATTGTTTATAACATGAAAGCAGCCATAATAAGTGATGATTATAGCCTGTAAAAATAGTTTTCCAAAATTGTAATATGCTAATGTGAATAATAATTATTAAAAAGAAAGAACCCGAAAAGTCTTTACTTCATTTTTGAGAATATTTGTGTGATAATGACCTCATTTTCCTGCTAAATTCAAAGCGGTTTCCAAACCTTCAGCACCAATGTTCATAGGAATAACCATATCATAACAAAACATATTTGTGAGATATCAAGTTTTCTGGTTTCATGATGTAATATATATGTTCTTTGATATCAAGTTTCATAAGTTTTTGATAATTCAATGGTTATTTGTATTTTAGTATTATTTCTATTTTCATATGATACTTGAGTTTTTAATTTCGTAAATTTAGTTTTTACATATATTTTAAATTTATTATGTTAAAAAATAAGTTTTTGTTTTTTTGACTTAAAAATTATATTCTTCTCTTACTAAAACAATACTGAATATTTTGGATGTTAATATAGTTAATCCAAAAATGTTCAGTTTTCACTAAACCAAAAAACTAGATGTATATTTGAAAAACTAAAGTATCTTCTAATGAAATAAAAATTGCATTTTTAATTTAGATTTTTTCCGTTTGTTGGTAATATATGTTTTTCTTGTTGCTGCATTTTTTGTTATTGTTTTTATGAAATCGTATAGTAAAATAATATTTATGTTTTCTTGTTTTTAATTTACGGTGCTTTAGAACATTAGCATATTTTTATTTGTTTTATCTTAACCTAACTCTTATACTAAACAAACTCATTTTCATATATGGGCTTTTACTACAATAATGATTCAATAGTCTTTTTTTTCCTTTATTAATCATGTTTTTCTTCTTTACCAGAACTAGTTTTTTAATTGGTTCAGAAATTTTAACTGTATTAATTCAAATATTTTTATTAGCTATTGATTTTAACTGAGATGTCAACACCAATATTAAAGTTGATGTGTTATTCTCTCTGGTGAAAAACATACAAGTTTATTGTATTAATTAGCGTTAAATCACACCAGTTAAAACAGATACAATGGGTTCACACGATTATACGTATTCGTTGATGTAGCCGATTGTTACAAACCGAATTTCGGCATAACCGGCCAAACATGGTAAAATTTCAATTTCCAAAGGTCGAATCTCCGGTCCCCTCCGGTTTAAAAAATGATGGGCTTAAAGCAAGTCAAAAAAAGTTGTTCAAGTGTCTGCGTCGAATCTGTTGGCAATAATAATAGCTGCTGCTCGCTTCTTCCCAAAAGCTTCATTTGTTTGTGTACTTGACGGATCTTCTCTGAACCGATCAATCCCGAAGAGCACGAACATAGAAATATCTCAGTCGGGTTATCAAAGAAAAAGAAAAAACCCTTTTTTTTAATCTCTCTGTAATTCGTCGTTTCTTATACAAAACCAATTCTATGTCAGGTCAGTCTCGTTCTCCTTCCTTGTTTCATCTTTTGATTCTGTGTGCTGGCTTTATCAATCAAGTTTTTATTTTTCGACATACCCAGATTGTGATTTATGTGGGCGATTACGCTTAGGGTTGTTTGAAGTTATGGGTAGTTCTTGAAACTTGTTTATGTTGAAGCTTTAGTTAAGGGTGTTTTGAACCTAAATTTGGGGAACCAAGCCCTTGTTTAAAGTATGTGTTTTTACAGGTAATCAAGAACCAATCTTGGTGAAGGAAGAGAGTGTGGTAGGTTTACCAATACCACTCTTGAAGCTTAAAAGCTGGCAATGGTGGGTTCTTGTCTCTGTTAACATCTTCTTCCTTATTGGTGGTCAAGCTGCTTCAGTGCTTCTTGGTAGGTTTTATTATGATCAAGGTGGGAACAGTAAATGGATGGCTACTCTTGTTCAAACCGCTGCTTTTCCCATTCTATATATCCCGCTTTTGCTTCTTCCCTCTTCCAGTGGTGCAGAGTCTTCTTCAGAGCCTGCTTGTCCACCCAAATACATTGTCTTGATCTATGTCTTGCTCGGTGTGATCATCGCTGGTGACAACATGTTATACTCTGTTGGACTTTTGTACCTCTCTGCTTCGACTTATTCGCTCATTTGCGCTACTCAGTTAGCCTTCAACGCGGTCTTCTCTTATTTCATCAACGCTCAGAAGTTTACAGCTTTGATTCTCAACTCCGTTGTTCTCCTGTCGTTTTCTGCTGCTTTGATAGCCCTCAATGATGATGCAGACACTCCTGCTGGTGTCCCCAGGTCTAAGTACATTGTTGGGTTTGTCTGTACACTCGCTGCATCCGCTCTTTATTCTCTCTTGCTTTCTCTGATGCAGTTTTCGTTTGAGAAGATTCTCAAGAGGGAGACGTTTTCTGTGGTTCTTGAAATGCAAATTTACACTTCTTTAGTGGCGACTTGTGTCTCGGTCATTGGCCTGTTTGCTAGCGGGGAATGGAGAACGCTGCACGGGGAAATGGAAGGGTATCATAAAGGGCAAGCCTCTTATGTACTGACTTTGGTCTGGACAGCAGTCACGTGGCAAGTGTGTTCTGTAGGAGTGGTGGGTTTGATATTTCTGGTGACATCGCTCTTCTCAAACGTCATTAGTACACTCTCCCTAGCTGTGACCCCACTCGCAGCTTTGGTTGTGTTCCGTGATAAAATGAGTGGCGTTAAGGTTATGGCGATGCTAATTGCTCTTTGGGGTTTCGCTTCTTATGTTTACCAGAATCATATCGATGACTTGAAAGTAAGACGAGCGCGACAACAAGCTCAAGCCAGGAGGGTGGAACCGCCCTGCTAATTCTGCTACGATTCTAGCAGAAAATATTGGTTTAGGTTTATTATACGTTCTATAAACAACAATAATTTATTGTCAATCTACTTCTTTTGTCACATTGTTTTTGAAATCAAATCTTGTCTAATATACTGATGGGTAAACAATAATTCGTGACGAAATTTGTGAAAATGAAATGAAAACATTTTGTTGTTTACAATTGGGAACTGGAATCCCAATCAAGTATTACAATAGCTTACGCTTGAACCAGTTTAATCAAGTTTGTATCAAAGATAGAGACCTAAACAGCGACCTTGTCAAGTTTATATGTCTTGTTATTTTAAGTTCTTCCTTGTTGTCGTTGCTGCTTAATTTTCTTCGACTATTCTATATAAATTGATCCGAAATCTAGTTGAAATATTTCACTTAATTGTGAGTTAATTAGCCTTTAGCTTGGGAAATGTCTTTAAATTAAGGGTTTGATTTTGAAACTTACATCAATTAAACAAAAACAAATTTTTTGAAATAATTGTTATGCGTTACTTTGGAAACATCTAAAGAAAAACATGGCCTCATGAGACAATATAAAAACCAAAACAAATACTCTAATGTTTATTTTAACTTTTTTTGGTCAAACCAAAACAAAAATATATGCATGTAAAATGAAAGGAACAATATTTAGTGAAGTATATTCTTATAAAATCACCAAGTAAAAAAAAATTAAAAAAAATTTCAGTTTGTGATAAAAATAAAAATAAAAATCAGATAAGAATAATATTATTTTAAAGAAAAAAAGACACACCTTAAAGAACTCTCTCTTTATAATGGCTATAAGACCATGGCCAGTGGAGTAACCCATATGGGTTACTTCCAAATAAATTAATCATATAATTATTATTAATCTAATCATAACAATCCACTAAGTACTTATCACAATTTATCCTTCCACTAGAGTAACTTTCGTAGGATTCTTAATCATTAAAATATATTTTTAACTTTTGTTTATTAATTTGCAAATTTAAATAAATTTAAAATGAGAAATAAGTTATATTAATTATTAATATTACATTTTAAAGGAAAACAAACATATTTTATAGAATTGAGGAATATTAAACATATTTTACAAAATCAGAGAAAATACACAAATAAAAATTGTAATAGAAGAAACGGAGTATGGAAAAATAAATGAAGTCCGTTCTACTGTTGCATCCCACCAAATTTGTGCCAGATATGCTCAATCAAGTCTTTTGAAGACGGTCATGCATTATGGATCCCGAACTTCATTTCGAATGGCCATCATATTATTGAAAATCGTTGGCCTATCTCTAGAAAATGATAAATCCACATGAGAAGTTCCGCTTCCTTCTCCCTGAGAAAACTCGATGGATCGTAGAAATTGTATTCATGTCGTTCGTCTTCCACTATCATGTTATGCAATATGATACATGCTCTCATTATCTTGCCTATTTTTCCTTTATCCCAAAAAAGTGCGGGATTCTTAACGATTGCAAATCGAGCCTGCAATACTCCAAATGCACGCTCTACATCTTTTCGGCATGCTTCTTGATATTGAGCAAAGAGTTGGTTTTTTTGACCTTGTGGAAGTGTAATTGATTGGATGAAAGTTGCCCATTTGGGATAGATACCGTCAGTGAGGTAGTATGCCATTTTATATTGCCGTCCATTGACAACGTAGTTAACTCTCGGAGCTCGACCCTCTAGTATATCATCAAACACTGGTGAGCGGTCCAAAATATTGATATCATTTAATGTACCTGGTGCTCCCAAAAAAGCATGCCAAATCCATAAATCTTGCGATGCCACAGCCTCTAGTACGATTGTCGGTTTTCCAGATCCACGTGAATATTGTCCTTTCCATGCTGTCGGACAATTCTTCCACTCCCAATGCATACAATCTATGCTCCCTATCATTCCGGGGAAACCACGATATTCTCCAATATTCAATAATCGTTGGAGGTCTTCCGGTGTAGGCCTTCTGAGGTACTCATCTCCAAAAAGATTTACAACTCCGCTAACAAATTCTTCAAGGCATTTTTGCGCAGTGGTGTCAGCGAGTCGTAGATATTCATCCATTACATCTGCCGCACTTCCGTATGCCATCATACGAATAGCTGCCGTACATTTTTGAAGTGCAGAAAGACCGAGCCTTCCAGTTGCATCTCGTTTTTGTTTGAAGTACGGGATTCCATTTTCAATACTATTAACAATACGCAAGAATAACGGTTTGTTCATTCTGAATCGACGACGAAACATACCTTGAGTGTAAGTCGGATTCTCACTAAAATAATCATTCCATAACCGAATGTGGCCTCCTTCCCGGTCTCTATTAATGTGCCTTCTTCTTAAAACTGGAGCTGGTGGCTCTTCTGTATGGGTGTACTGGTACTGAATCTCCTCCACTATACTGTCAACTTCCTCCTCCACAATTTCATCAATTTCTTGATCAGAACTCCAATGTGACATTTTGTTGACAATATTGGGAATATATTTTTCAAAAAGTGTTTGGGTTTGGGGTTAAGTCTTTTTTAGGTCTTGGATTTTAGATTGGTTTAGTGTAACCAAATGATGTGTTTGGTTGCAACGAACGATTGTTGGTGTAGTAGGAAAAAAAAATTTGGTGATTAGACTTTGTAACATATATGAAGAACAAGAAAGAAAGAGAAACAAAGTTGCTTGCTGCTGATTACAAGAAAGAACGATTGTTGCTGATTACACTTTGTGACATATATGAAGAACAAGAAAGAAAGAGAAAACAAAGTTTTCAAGTTTGCTTGAGGGAAAGATAGAATGAGAAAGAGAAAACAAAGTTCGATATATATAGATAGAGTAAGAAAGACATCCTACAACTTGACAATGAAAACAACATTCACGGGTCACTACATTACAAAGGGCATACTACTAAATTACAAGACATACTTCACGTGTTACACCACATTCACGGGTTAGAAAACCTTCACGGGTTACACCACAAAACACAACAAGCTTGACTAACAGGTCCAGCTTCACTAGAGTACAAATAGCTTCACATCTCGCAGCTTCACATGTCGCCTGGACCCCAACAACCTGAAACATAACAAAGGCTCCAATCAGAAACTGATGATATGAAAGTCGAACCAAACATAAAAAAATCAAAACTAAAACATAACAAAAATCAGAACTAAAACATAACAAAAGTCAGAACCGAACATGTCACCTAAGTGTGTGTCAATATTTGATCAGTTAGCTTGTCTCTGAGTGTGACTTGAGCTGGTGTAAGGTCATCCTTGTTAAGGAGACTCTCAAGCAATCTCATTCTGCCTTGCCTATCTTTAGCCTCTTGTTCTTTATTCTTCATGGCTATAATCTTATCTAGCTTAGCCGCACAAACATCCTCAACATCATTACTCATTGCAGGTTTCTTACCTTTCTTCTTTGAAGCTTTAACACCCGGAGGCCTCTGTTTATCACCATCATATGTTGAACTGGGTGAGTATGCTCTGTCTGAATCAAGCTTAGTCCTCTTAGTGCTTGAGTCTTCAGTGTTCCATTTCTGATCATGCTTGAGTTCCCTCCAACAATGCCCTAGATTAAAAGGCTTATTCTGGTCATTCTTGAAAAGCTGATGAGCCATAGATATCACATCATCTTCAGATTCTCCACTCTTCTTTCTTGCACTAGCTTGTGTGTAACACCCAACAAACTTGTTCACGTCGCGGTTTATCTTGTTCCACCTAGCCTTACATTGCGACGGCCCTCTAGTATTTGTACTCGATGCAGGTGCATTTGCTTGAAAACAGTCGGCAACTCTTTTCCAGAAGCAATCAAGCTTCTACAAAGTACTAACAATTGGGTCTTTACTGGTATTTAACCAGGCACTTATGAGATTAATATCCTCCTGGACACTCCACCTTGTCCGAAGTCCTCTACCACCTTCTTTTTCATTCTCATCGACACTAAGGTCAATACATTCTTCGGTGACAGATGGGGTGCTAAAGTGGACAGGCTGAGAAGAGAATTGGGGGATATATTCGACAGGCTGAGAAGGGTGTGGTGTGGAATTAGGAAAAAGAGGATTGTCATGAGAAGTAGAGCCTTGTTGAGAATTCAAGAGATCAAGATAAGTAGGCAGAGGAAAATTGAAACGGTTACTAGAACCCATTGTTGGTGTAGTAGCGAATGGCTTATTCAAGTTGAGGATTAAGGTGAGGGTTATGGTAAGGGTTAAGGTCAGGTTTATATTGAGATAAATGTTTGTTAGACCGAGAAAGATACACTCGATATACACAGGGAAAAAGTTTTCATGTTTGTAATGAGTGTTTACCAAAGAGATATACACTTTTCAGTATATCTCTAGGAGTAGACACCTCAAAAAGTTTGATTTAATCCTATTTTACTAGAGATATACAATTTTTTTATCCAATATAGCTTAATCACAAAACAGACATGTGTATATATAACACTATATTTATACTTTTAGGTCTATCATATCTTATCATATCTAATAAGATATGATGTCAGTGTTTCAAAAGTATTTCAAAAAGGATTGCTTAAAGTCAAGACAATATTCAAATACAATCATGGAGACAAGTTCATTTTCTTTTTAATAAAAACCAAACCAAATTTCAACCAAAAATGCTTCACTCAAAACACAACTAGATTATCCTATGGGACAACAAAAAAAAAGAAGGAGAATGTACCTGACTAAGGGAAGAAGACCAATAAGGAAGGTACCTCTTAGTAAGACCAAAGCTCAGACCAAAGCTTAGAACCTACCTGCCATGTCAACCATGTCGTCCTAAACCCAAAAATTACAAAGACGTAATTAATATGTATCAGTTTACTCAAAATGCAAACTGATTAACGAGTAACTGAAAATCAAAAAAGAGAACTCACCTGCTCAACTGTTTGGCAATGCGCAAATAAGACCACCTTCTCCTGTACTGCATCAAAACAAAATGCATAAGATCCACTAAACATCCCTAGAAGATTCGCACAACTCCAAACCATGAAATCCAGAGACATTATTAAAATCCATTAGTTAGTATAAAGAAAAAGCAAACTGATTAATTAGTGGTGGAAAACGAATAAGAGTACGCACCTGGTCTAACAGTTTGGCAATGCGCAAACAAGATCACCTTCTCATGTGGTTGGCTTGATGAGATAACAAATTTTGGTTATGGAAACTTGTCCATTCTTCAAAACCATCTCGGAGGTACTCCTGCTGCACAATAAGACGCAACGTGGTTAAAGAAATAATTAAACACTAAACTGTAATTGTAAACAAAACAACAAGAAAAGTTTAAAAGCAAACCCAGGCTTTGGACGAGAAGATCCCTTCAAACCCACAGCAAAGAACACCGGAGAGATCCTAAAACACAAGAGATATAAAAGTAAGTTAGACCAGAGTCTATCGGTTAATTGCTAACAATAATAAGCAACAACTAAATCACACACAACAAGAACCAACTCGAATTCAAAACCACCACTCGCTATGTTGAAGCTCTAACCATGATTGAATCATAAAATTTCAATGGTAAAAAAATCTGATCAGATCCAGAAATTTCGAGATGTGAAAGATACCTTTAACCTTGTTACAGAAAGGGAAAGCCTCGTACTGATACAAAACAATTTCATTAGCGTGAACTTCCTGACCAAGAGACGATGCGGCGGCGGCATAAGAACACAATCCCAGCGAATCCGCCGGCAAAAGAAGGAGTTGAAATCTCCGGAAGACCGCCGAATCTTCGGAGGACGAGATCGTTGTAATCGCCAAGGATTGAGCGAGCCTTGCATGGATTGCGACGGACCAAGATCTCTTCACCGTTTTGTCGAGAGAGAGGAAAGAGAGAAAGAACGAGGAAAAGAAGAAAATGAGAGGAAAAATAAAAACTGTGTTATATATTTTAACAAAATTTATTTACAAATTGACACGTACCGTGTCTTCACTGTATCTTTCGATACTTGGTAGAGCAACGGTTCCTGTTTTTTGTGGGCCATTTCTTTTAATTTTTTTTTTCTTTTGGGCTTAGAAATGGTGTAAGTAACCCAAAAATTTACTGGCCATGCTCTAAGCATATGCAGTTTCGTGTGAAAACAATCGTCGTCACTCATGTGTTTTATGTATTCTTGCCCATTTTATGGCAGCAGAAAACAAAAACAAAGATAGTATCATCATAAGTCATAACTATGACCTTGATGATGGGTTTGATAGTGGCTTCATACACTAAAAAACCCCGTGGGATCCCAACCATGTTAGCTGGACAGGAACAAGAGCACTCAAAACGTCCATTCTGAAGGAACCCATAAATATGCTGGGAGTTCCTTCCTAAGGATGGAGCTCTTGTTCCTGTCCATTAAGTTTCTCTTCTGATTTTTTTCTGCCGCAAGTTTCTCTTCTGTTTTAAGTGCTCACAACTAGTACGGTTTCATATGTATATATATATATATATATATTACACTCACAATATATATTGCTTTTCTTATTTCTATTTTTTGGATAAATATATATATACATATTTAGAGGATGAGAAAAAGATTATGTTTGGCAGTTTGGGTCTGTACTGTTTGAGTGGTTAGGTTTCTGTTGGTGAAAAAATATAACAAACATAAGATAATAATATACTCCCTCCGTTTCAAAATATAGGATGTTTTAGTTAAGACACGCTTATTAAAAAATACTCTTTCCGTTTCATAATATAGGATGTTTAGAAGATTATTTTTGTTTCATAATAGAGGATGTTTCTTACTTTCTATGCAACTTTTAAATTAATTTTATATTATATATTATGCAGTCTTGGATATAATTGGTTAAACTTTTTAAAATTAACTTTTTCTTAATATGTGTGTTTCTACTAAAACATCCTATATTTTGAAACGGAGGGAGTAATTACTTTTAAAAAGTTTAACCAATCATAAACAAGACTGCATAATATAAAATATAAAATTAATCTAAAAGTTACATAAAAAGTTGGAAACATCTTATAATATGAAACAAAAATATTTCTCTAAACATCCTATATTATGAAACTGAGGGAGTATAATTTTTGGAATTATACTTCTAAAGTTTGTTTGCCAATCTTTATATAAAGAAGAGCAAGCAGTTGTCTTTCCATCCTCAGAAATGTACATCACCTCCTCATATGTATATAAAAGAAAATGACCAGGTCAAAACCAAATATTTTGGAAATCTTTACACACAAATAGTTGTGTTGTGCTAGTTTTCTTCTACTAATATTTTTGTCTCTTAATATTACATCATATGTCATGACCATGTCAAACTATAATTTACTTATTAAAAAAAAAACATAGGTTTATTGTCTTCCCCAAATGTTAGCAAATGTTTTGTATAAGAGGTCTGATCATATTGTAGGCCAAAAAACAAAAACAAAAATCAACTCACTGTTGTAAACTAGAGAGTTTTGGGAGCAAATCTCTTGTTCTTATTATTGATAATGAATCGAATGAGGTTACATATTTATAGGGCAAGGAGTAACCCTAAGACCAAAACAGAATAGGAATTGCAAAACATGAATGGGCCATTGGCCATGGGCCTAATGGGCTGGACCTAAGTATCAATGGGCTGGACAGTAGATGGGCCGGTCTAATGGAGTCCACACAAGTGTTTTACAACACTCCCCCTTGGACGAAATGACCGTGCCTATGTTGGATGGGATCGATGCAATGTGCTTAGGGGATGCTGCCTCATTAAAACCTTACCAGGAAAACCCAGTGGGACAAAACCTTGGTGAAGGAAAAAGAGTACAGCACACATTGCTCCCCCTGTTCCAAACATCACTCCAAGTCCCTAAGCCTCCGCATTCCAATCTGGTGCGCGAGCTTCTTGAATGTCGTGGTCGGTAGTGCTTTGGTAAAGAGGTCAGCTGAATTGTCGCATGACTGAACTTGCACCACTTGAACTTCTCCGGCCTTTTGTAGTTCATGTGTGAAGAAGAACTTGGGCAGTATGTGCTTCGTCTGATCTCCCTTAATGTAACCATCCTTGTCTTCGATCATACCACTATCTCTCCGAATGTGTTGAGTCATGGACCGCAACCATACACACTCGCGGCTGGCTTCATGGATGGCTAGGATCTCCGCGTGATTTGAAGATGTAGCAACAAGGGTTTGCTTCATAGAACGCCATGAGACCGCAGTACCACCATGTGTAAACACATAGCCAGTTTGCGACTTACCATTGTGTGGATCGGATAAGTAACCTGCATCAGCAAAACCAACTAAACCTTCCTTGTTATGGTTAGTATAATAAAGACCAAAATCCACCGTTCCTTGTAGGTAACGTAGGACATGTTTAATACCATTCCAGTGCCGTTTGGTCGGACAAGAACTATATCTTGCTAGGAGGTTCACGGCAAAGCATATGTCTGGTCTAGTGTGACTAGCCAAGAACATTAACGCTCCTATAGCACTGAGGTAAGGCACTTCTGGACCAAGGACCTCTTCATTCTCCTTCTTAGGAGCAAATGGATCCTTTTCTACATCAATACTTCTCACAACCATTGGGCTAGTCAATGAGTGAGCTTGGTCCATATTAAACCTCTTGAGTACCTTTTCTGTATATGCCTTTTGGTGCACAAGGATTCCATTATTTGTGTACTCAAGCTGCAATCCCAAACAGAATTTTGTTTTGCCTAGGTCTTTCATTTCGAATTCTCTCTTGAGATATTCTACTGTTTGGGCGATTTCTCCAGGGGTTCCAAGGATGTTTAAATCATCCACATACACTGCTATTATCACAAATCCTTTGTTTGCAAACTTCTTTATAAACACACATGGACTGATTGGGTCGTTCTTATAGCCTATCTTTGCTAAATAATCACTTAATCGATTATACCACATTCGACCGCTTTGCTTCAGCCCATAAAGCGATTTGTCTAGCCTTATGCAGTGTTGGTCTCGAGACCCTTTCTTATCTTTGAGCTCTATACCCTCTGGTAATCTCATATAAATCTCATTATCCAGTGGACCATATAAGTATGCAGTCACAACATCCATTAACCGCAAATCCAGTTTCTCTCTTACAGCCAGACTTATTAGATATCTAAAAGTCGTTGCATCCATCACAGGGGAGTAAGTCTCCTCATAATCTATGCCAGGTCTTTGAGAGAATCCTTGTGCTACAAGCCGTGCTTTGTATCTTACAATTTCATTGTTTTCATTTCTCTTTCTTACAAAGACCCACTTATGTCCAACTGGTTTAATTTCGGGTGTTGTCCTTATGATCGGACCAAACACACTTCTCTTCTTTAAAGAGTTTAACTCCACATCAATAGCTTCTTTCCATTTAAGCCAATCTTTGCTTTGAGTGCACTCTAACATGGATGTGGGTTCATGATCCTCATTTATCTCAAGTGCTACCTTGTATGCAAATATATCATCAATGTCGACATTCTTTCGGTTCCATTGAATACC
The DNA here is from genome assembly GCA_024034495.1 of Camelina laxa. Lineage (NCBI taxonomy): Eukaryota > Viridiplantae > Streptophyta > Magnoliopsida > Brassicales > Brassicaceae > Camelina > Camelina laxa. Next base: position 10,194,529 of record CM043884.1, read on the forward strand.
AGACACAATATAATTTATTGAGATCTCATTGTTGTCGGCTCCTTCAGGCTCATGAGGTTCAGCGTCCTGATCCTCACTTGGTGTCCTAGGAGTTTCTACGACATTGTCTGTATTCTCTATAGTTCCCTTAGCCTCGGTCTGTTTTGCACTTTTAGACTTCCGAGGATTTTTATCTTTGGAACCTACCGGTCTACCTCGTTTTAAACGTGGTCTAGACTCTGTAGCAACTTGGTTATTGTGTTCCTTTTGAACATCAATACGTACTGGTGCATTGCAAGCTGGTATGTACGATTTTGTTACTTTCTTTGGGTCAGCAAAGGAATCTGGCAATTGGTTAGCTAGCTTTTGCAAATGAATAATTCTTTGGACTTCCGCATCACATGCCATAGTCCGAGGATCTTGCCATTCTAAGGATGTTTGATTCCATGTTAATTCTTTACCCAGCTTGCTAGTCTCTCCACTTAACATAGGGAATTCGGACTCAACAAATTGACAGTCCGCGTATCTGGCCTTAAATAAATCTCCTGTGGTTGGCTCAAGATACTTTAAAATAGTGGGAGACTCATATCCAACATATATTCCCATCCTCCTTTGAGGTCCCATTTTACTTTTCTGTGGTGGAGCAATCGGTACATATACGGCACAACCGAATGTTTTGAGATGGGACAAGTCTGGCTCTCGACCCGATAATAGTTGGGATGGTGAATATTTGTGTTCACTAGATGGCCTGATACGTATTAGTTCGGCAGCATGTAAGACCGCGTGTCCCCAAGCCGACACGGGCAGCTTCGATCGCATTAACAATGGTCGAGCTATCAATTGTATTCGTTTAATGAAGGATTCAGCTAATCCGTTTTGTGTATGGACATGTGCTACGGGATGTTCCACACTCACCCCCATGGACATACAGTAATCATTAAATGCTTGGGATGTAAATTCACCAGCACCATCGAGACGTATGGTCTTAAGTGGAAAGTCCGGAAAGTGTGCTCTCAATCGAATGATTTGAGCTAACAGCCTAGCAAATGCTAGGTTTCTCGTGGATAACAAGCAAACGTGAGACCATCTGGTTGATGCATCGATCATAACCATAAAATATCTAAATGTCCCACATGGTGGGTGTATTGGTCCACATATATCACCTTGTATCCTTTCCAGAAAATTTAAAGTCTCTTTTGTGACTTTGACTGGTGAAGGTCTTATAATAAGTTTCCCTTGTGCACATGCTACACAAGTAAGGTTTTTAGGGAAAACTTTTCTTTCTTTAAGGTTGTGCCCATTCGAACTCTTAATCAGTTTACGCATCATGTTCGATCCCGGGTGGCCAAGCCGGTCATGCCATAGAGTGAATTGTTCATTGAACATCTTATTCTTTGCCATGTTAGCTTCTATCATATTTATCTTAGCATGGTATAAACCAGTGGCTAGGGCAGGTATAGTCTCTAAGACTTTCTTATGTCCTTTTACAATTTCTGTAATGTATAGGAATTCTTTATTTCCTTCACCCTTGGTTTCAATGTGATAACCATTTGATCTTATATCTTTAAAGCTCAATAAGCTTCTCTTAGAGCTGGGTGAGTATAAGACATCACTTAATTCGATATGTGTACCATTAGGCAATAAAATGTGAGTCTGGCCGTAGCCTTCTATTAAACTTGCTATACCCGCAATTGTGCTAACATTTGCATTTCTTTTTATAAGATTTATGAAATATCTTTTGTCTTGTAATATGGTGTGGCTGGAACCACTGTCCACTACTAGCACACTCATGTCCTCGGCCATCTCTATAAATAGGACAATAATTTTGTGTTTTAACAAGACTTTTGTAAAATCCTTTGATTTAAATTTAAATAATTATCCATTACATAGAAATAGAAATTAAATCATAGAAAGCATTGAAATTAAACCAAAATAAAAACGAAAATAGTTCATCATTCTCCTAGGCAGTCGGAAGTCTCTTGGTTTAGCAAGTCATCATTCTCATGATCGAAGTCTCCTTCATCATCGATGTAAGCATGGTTAGCTTCAGGAGTCTTTTTCAAAACTTCTTGATATGCATCAATGAGATGTTTGGGTGTCCTACAGTTCTTAGACCAGTGGTTTGACATACCACATCGGTAACAAGTCGATTTGGTCTTGGATTGTGGTTTGAAGGACACACGGCCCTTATCACCACGTCCGCGACCTCCTCGGCCTCCTTGACCGCCACGACCACCACGTCCTCTACCACCACGGCCACGGCCATAGTGTCTTTCTCTGTGGACATAGTTGGTCTCTTTAGGCTCATCAAGTACCTTAGAATTTGTGGCACCATTCTGTCCCAAATCAACCTTGTGTGCTTCTGGTAATGGGGCTGTACCAGGAGGTCTCATAGCACTGTTTATCAGCAACAACTCATTGTTCTGCTCAGCTAGAAGCAAGCATTCTATAAGTTGCCCATAATCAGCAAATCCTTTTTGCCGGTATTGTTGCTGAAGAACAATATTGTTAGGGCTGAAAGTAGACAAAGTCTTTTCTATCAGCTCCTCTTCAGTAGTCTCTCTTCCACACAGCCTAAGGAGTGAGACAATCCTAAAAAGCTCAGAGTTATACTCATCCACGGATTTGTAATCCTGGATCCTTAGGTGTTTCCAATCGAATTCGGCCTTAGGAAGGAGCACAGTTTTCTGGTGTCCATAGCGGCGGTTAAGCGCTTTCCAAAGGACCGAAGGATCTTCTATGAAGAGGTACTGGTTTTGAGACACTCAGCAAGGTGATGGTGCATGTGTTGGATACACTTGTTATTGTTTCTATCAGTGCTCTCAACACCCTCATCGATGCAACCATGCAAGCCACTCGATTTCAAATAGATCTTAGTGTCTTGTGCCCATTGCAAATAGTTCTTTCCAGAAGCTTGCAAAATTGGGTAGTCTAGGCTCTTAAGACTTGCCATCTGCATAAAACAGAAAATAGACAACCGTTTGTTAGCATGCGGTATTTGAGACCGAACCATGCATTATTAGTTTAGGACATGCGGTTTTTGAGACCGAACCATGCCTTAGGCCATGCGGTATTTGAGACCGAAACATGCCTTGCCTCTTATTGTTTTTCGGTTTAAAATCATGCATGCAAGACAACAAAAGCAAATAGATAATGCATGCAATGGTTTCCTTTTATTTCTAGATAGGATTTCCTTTTTACAAAATTTCCTTTTATTTCTTTCTAGGTTTCGATTTAACAATCCTAAACATAAACTACAAAATTCGATTTAGGGTTCATGCAAAGGATCGATTCTATAACATCCTATACTTGATTTGATTTTAACTTTTATGATATATGCAATGATCGAAAATAAACAAACAATTCATGACAAGCAAATTCGATTTTTAGGGTTCTAATAAACATGGATCTTAACCTTTTATTTGTTTGTGCAATTGTATGTTTTAGGGTTCAATAGTTTTAGGTTCAAGTTCGATCATAGGGTTTTGAGAAGGTTTGAATTTTACCTTAACACCTTAGGATTCTGACTGGTTTGGACCGGGAGCTAAAGACCTCGGTAATTCCACTCGATCAGCTCCTCGCGAACTCTCGGACAGTTCCTCGTACCGCCTGTGTACCGCTCTCGATCAACTCCGTGTATCGCTATCGATCGGATCCGTGTACCGCTATCGATCGCTATCGATCAGATCAGTGTACCGCTATCGATCGCTATCGATCAGCTTCTGTGTACCGCTATCGATCGCTATCGATCAGCTTCTGTGTACCGCTATCGATCGCTATCGATCAGCTTCTGCGTACCGCTATCGATCGCTATCGATCAGATTCGCGTACCGCTACCGATCACTCTGCGTACCGCTACCGTACCGTCTGCGTACTGCTATCGGTCAGTATCGTGCACGCGAGTTCACCCCCGAACCGAGTAACTACAAACCTCGATAGGGTTTTGAGGGAAAACTCGATCACAAGCTAAGGATGCTTGTGTGTTTGAAAGAGCTTCGAGATCTAGAGATTCTCGAAGGGAGATGAAAGAATAAGAGGCGGTTTAGGGTTTTAGGGAAGAAGAAAATAGGCGGCTGTTTAGGGTTTAGGGTTAGAGGCTATCGTGCTGATAACGTGTTGTAAACTAGAGAGTTTTGGGAGCAAATCTCTTGTTCTTATTATTGATAATGAATCGAATGAGGTTACATATTTATAGGGCAAGGAGTAACCCTAAGACCAAAATGAATAGGAATGCAAACATGAAATGGCTTATTAAAAAAAAAACATAGGTTTATTGTCTTCCCCAAATGTTAGCAAATGTTTTGTATAAGAGGTCTGATCATATTGTAGGCCAAAAAACAAAAACAAAAATCAACTCACAACATTATACCTGTTAATCGGCTATGAACTAACTTTGGTTTTCTCAATGCATTATAATTTAGTTGTACTAAGTTATTAATATATTGTTTAGACTTCCAGATGGTGGAAACAAGAACAACTCTGTTCCCAAACAAGATTTGAAACTTGGTCCAAAAATGGAATCTAAATGGGAAAAGAATTTGGAGACTAATGTCAATATGGTGGAACCGGGGATACAAAGATATAACTTTTAGTTTCTTACAAGACATATAAGACAAGTTATGTTAACATAAGACAACAAAGAGATTAATACATAGAGAGTTTATTAAACTACAATAACACAAATTAACACAATATATCTAATTAGATTAGAATTAAGATCAGGCTAAAAGCCAGAAATTTTTCTGCCATCTTGTGTTGATCAAGTACCCACCAACACCTTTGCATTGTTTCCTTACACCAATCGTCAAGCAATCTGCACCGTTGATGCAACGATTCACGAGCTCCTCTGATCTGCTAGGTCCACATAAGCTACACACACACACAAAACGACAACAATAAAATGTGTAAGTAATTATTGAAACGAGAGAATCATGATGGGGAAAGAGATCTGACGGTTGAGATGACGCACCAAGAGATGAGTGGTGCAGATTTCTTCTGACCCAACACAAGCACAGAGACTTCAAGCTTCTTCACTTGGCTTAACACTGTTGCTAGTTTTGGTCCTTGAATCACCAATGCCTCCACATCCACCTTTTGTCCAAAACAATATAGTTATGTTCTCACAAATTAGTATACACATTTGGTTCTAATTTCTCCAAACTAATATATAACTCTTAAGGGAATTTTCAAGTAATTAATTACAATTAATGAACGGTGAATTATAGTATTAGAAAAATATCGCGACAGTTTTCTTAGAAATTATCAATCTTACAAAAAACTCTACCTAATTACATGTTACTATGTTAGTTGTTTCCGAACAAGTACCATTTTTAAAAGCCAAATAAAGTATTCTTGAATGGGTAAGGACACTTTTTAAGTAACTAAATTTGTGATACCAAGTATACTTTAGATCTAATAACGAGTTTTAAAAACATTAGATCTAAATTAAGAACAAAAGCTGCATTTCTAACTGAAAAAGCTATACTTTACAGAATGAATAATGATGAAAGTATTCTCTAAATCCAAAATAATTTTCTTTTCTTTTTTACAAAAAAACAAAGTGAGGAGTCATCAGTCACTATGACCATCACAGAGACAGATTCTCTCACGCATGCATTGCTCCAATACTCAAGTACCTCAACACAACTTACTTATCAATTCACCCCAAAAAAAGAAAACAAAATTAAAACCCAAATATGATATTACTTCTCTAACTAGTTTCCAAAATCCAAACATAAAGAATAGCAATTATCTTCATTAAAAACTATAAAATTTGGAGGCTTAATTAAACCTTAGTAAGCTTAATTGTTTAATTTTTGATTAACTAATAGTAAGCTTAATTAGTAAGTACGAACCTCGGGTTTACAAGCTTTGCAGAGAGAACCAAGAGATTGAGCCAAAGAAGGAGAAGGTTCATCATGAGGAGAGACAACATGAAGAAGAGTCATCAAATCTCCTTTGTTAGTCAAATGAGTCAAAGCCCACATCATGGCATGCTTAGACCTCGAAGTCTCGTCCACCACAACCATCACTCTCTTAGTTCTTGCAGCCGTGTCTCCACCAGAGTAAACCCCATAAAGACCCTCCATTGAGGAGTAACCACCACCACCGCTTGTGTCGTCGTTGAAGGCCGTTGAGCTATCTCCGGAAGTCCACCTTCTAGAAGCCGACCTCCAACCTTCTTTTCTGCTAAGTTGCCTAAGGATCGAGTTTCTCGAGAATTGCATTTTCTTTGGAGGAGTAGAGTGATGGGAAGTTGAAGCTTTATGTAGTGAAAATGAAGAGAGAGGGAGAGAGAAGAAGTAGGTAGTAGAGAGAGAGAGAAAGTGAAGAGGCTTTGATGTAAAACTCGAAATTGTGAAAGAGAAGAAGAAGAGAGAGAGAGAGAGGTGTAATTGGTTTTGCTAATAAAGAGTGAGCGACAGGGCATTAAGGGTGAATCATGTGCCCACAATAAAGTGTGTTATTTAATTGCTAAACTTTAAGCAACCAAAGAATAGTAGTAGTATTTTTTTACCTTTTCTATATCTATAAAATATTAGTTTGGTTTGGTTTAGTTCTGTTTTATTTGGTATAGGAATTTTACAATTCTAAAACGTCCATTTAAGTAAAACCGAATGGAAATTATTAGTTAGAAGTTTTTTAGGCTAAAAAGTACTAGTTAGAAACTAGAGAATAGGCTTGTCTTCAAAATTGTTATAAAGTTTTGTCATTTACTCCAACATTCACCATTTTAACAATGTCACCTTTTTTTATGGTCGCCAAAACCTTTTAATAATGGAGCACAACTATTGTGAAAAATAGTCCATTTTGTAATAAAATAATGTTTGGATTTTCACATTTTGGTTCGATTTTCATATTTTAGTCAATTTTGTAATAAATAATGTTTTTAAGACGACCGTAACGGTTTGGTTTTGATGATCTGATCTCCGCTTTCTTAGTTTTCTTTTGCATGTATGAATACGACTAATCTGGAGCTGGAATACGAAGCAATTACACACTATAAAACTTCTACAAGTTTCCCTATTTTCAAGGGTACGTTTCGAGGAGTCACATTCACATTTTCACTATGATGTTCAATACGATTACATAAGAGTTGATCAATTCTATCTTTCGATGTTATAAACACAAAACTACAATCACCAAAAGAGGGAAGGGCTAACTCACTTAAACCAATCCCAATTCACATATACCAACAATGGACAAGCTTAAAACTTATAATTAACAGTCGTGGCTCTACCCTCAAAACTCACCAGATCCTTTTGATATGGTTTATACATTAGTCCTTCATTCCTTTATTAATTTCTATATAAAAGAAAAAAAAAATTGTGTTTAAATTTCGAAAAAGGATATGTCGCGTTAAATAGCCGGTGGTCGCCATAATATCTTGTATGTTTCGTTTGGTTGGCAGCTTCTTTCATGGACTTCATATGTGTCCTAGTTGCACTTTTTCTATGATGCATTTTAGATCTATGGATCTTCAAAAAGTTATATCATAATAATATTCTACCATTGGATTAATTGTACTTTTAAAATTGGAAATGGAACTCATAATACTATCTTCACAACAAATGGGGGAAAAAAAAACAAGCATGGTGTTAGTGAGTAAGACCGTCATTGAAGATCATATGTAAATCACGATGTGCTAGTCTACCATGCTAACTTATGTCACTTTTATCATTTTTTAGCTTTTGTCTCATCATTTTTCTATACGTCGATTGATTTGGGGTTGGATAAAAAAACCCAACAATAGTATCACACGGACTCGTAATACGACATTTTCCGACTCATATGTTGTTGACCGGTAGGTTTGTATGATGCCCTGCCCACTAACAAAGTGAACCAACACGAAGCTGTTCATGCAATAGAAGTGAAACGTTTAATCACACATATCAAATCATACATGAATACATCAATACACCAAAGTCATATCAATAGTATAGGGGTGGTCCAGAAAATGAAAAAAAAAAAGGATCTTATCTCTTTCCCTATTAAACGTATATCTCGGTTACTTTATACGTACGTAAATTTATGGGTTTCATCTAAGTGTCAGATTACCTCATTTACATTTTGCTTTCATATCTTCCTTTGTCCTCTTCTCCCATATCGTCGTCCCACACTTGTATTTTTCCTTTAGACTTTTTTGCTTCTTTGTTTTTTTCCTCACATTTTCGGTGTTTAATGTAAACAAGCCAATCACACACACAAATAAGACCGAAAGGCTTCAAGTTTATACATTCCAATTAATTTATGTAAGCATCATGATAGTAATTAATGAGTTTCGTTTTATAAAACTTTGTTTTATTTTTTTGGGTAAAACTATAAAACGTTGTTGTTAAGGTTTATACAAGAAAAAAAAGAAACATCAAATAATGTTTTAAACAACTTCTATTTTCTTATGATTTTAACAAGCCTTGAAGAAGAGAACTATCTAATTGTAAACACTACTTAGAGATATGCATATTTTCAAATGTAAAGTAGGACAACATCAGAGGTACACGAATAATGTAATCTTTTCAACCATGTTGACCGATGAGATGGTCAAATAATAATTCCAATTCAAACACGCATACTTCTATGAAACTAAGTACTAAACCCATGTGTTTTCTTCTAAATTACCTTCATCACGATAAGAAAAGGTTTGGTCAGTCTCTCCATTAAACGTTAAAACAAGACTAATAAAGTAATAAAATAGAGATATGACCCCTGTGAGTTGTTGTCACACAGGGTAAAAATATAGGAAGTGAGAAGAATAGGAAAATAATTATCAATCTTTACAGATTTTTGCAGATTTGGAAACTGGTGGAAGGGTAAAATGGATTTATTTTATTTTATTTTATTTGTGGGTGTGTGTATAAATTAGAGAGTTGTTTGCTTCTGCATCTTCCTTCATTCACTTGACAGACTTAAAACAAGTAAAGAATCATTTATTCTCATAACTTTCTACCACACAAAATTATGTTCTGATATCATTGTAAAAAACTAAAAATACTTACTGTATAAATATAATTGCATCCGTTTAAATGTAAAATCACAACATAAGTAATGCTTGTTTTTTTTTTTTTCTATATTCACCTTTGAAGTTAAATTGTTTGTGTTATACTAATATTGGAAATAGGAAGCATGCAAGTAATTAGCTCACTCCATTACAGAAGACTACATTATATGTATGAACTTAAGATCAACTTCAAAACCACATATACTTGGAAGACAAATAGTTTGCTACGGCGGGCCAATATAATGCAACATGTTAATTTAAGACCGTTATGCCAACTTTTTAATTAGCTTCAAAACCACATTTTAAATTAACATGATGATTAACAAACTGAAAAAGTTTAAGTGAACTTCTAGAAAATAAATTAATCATCATGTTAATGTGCTCAGAGAACTAAGTAAAGTATAGATTAAAATGTTTTGGGGTATGTGGAATAAATGAAGTAGTCTAGTAACGTATAGAGAGGCTTATAAATTTGGTTTTCGTCAACGTCAATAATTAATGTTGATGCTGTAAGTCTCTGTAGTATTAATTAGTACATACTATAAAAAGTATCGGTGATTTAAACTTGCAAGGTCCTCGTGAATTGAGCCACCTAACGTAAACTCTTCCTTTTATTGTAAAAAAAAACTTTTAACGCCAGTGAAAATATGAGGATGCAAAATCAGTAAAAGAAAGAAACTGGTTTAACGATTCCAGAGTGTGTCATTATGATAAATAAAATAAAAAATAAAAAAATTTGTTCTAGTATATTATTATTTGAAAGATGTTCGTGTGTTAATTAAGCATGTTTAGTTCTTGATGAATGTTTCATGTTTGCATAACTAGAAAACGTCACGGGCTATATAAGATGTACATACATATACGAGATACCTATACAAAATTAGGTTTTGCGCAAAGTGTGAGAATAGAAACGAATTAAGGGTCACGTAAATGATATATTGTGTTACTCTTTTATGTGTCAGCTTTTTCTTCAACCCGTGATGCTAAGAATCTAACTCATCATTGTCACTTATGTCTTTGTTTGTTTTATTAAATTTATATTATTCTCTATATTTTATTATGCCTTTGTTTTTATATTACAATTCATCTAATTTTTTTCTTTTTTTGTCAAAAAATATGCTTTCGTTTATGAGTTTAGATTATTATGTAAATGTAGATGCTTTTGAATATTTATTTTTTCCTTTCTTCTCAATATTTTTAGATGCAGAAATCCAATTTTACTCTTAAAAGAGTAATCATTAGATTATGTGTTTTCTCTTGACAATATTGGTTGATAGATACGTATCCCCTTTTCAGGTCTCTGTCATGCAAGTGTTCATGGCGAATAAATTCTTTGTTTAGTGCTTCGTTTTTACATATCTATATATATATATATGATTGATGTTATGTAGGTGCTGCATTTCTAAACAAGAATTGAAAAAGCAAGTTGTACTTATAGATATTTTTAGATACAGTTCTTGTGATTACAAAATTACTACTACATATAAGATTAGTCTTCAACATCAAATGGCATCTAGAAGATTTTGTTACTATTATTAGTGAATTACAAACTCAACCAAGAAGAAGATTGAACCGAATAAAAATGTTTGCAACTGAGGTAGGCGGCACTATTCTAACATTCATAACACTAGTCAATTCTTAATTACTCGACATAACTAAACAAATTACAATCATAAGCACTCTTAATAGTTACCAAATATGAGAATTATTCTCGTTAAGATCATTCTCCATGGCTACTTGCAATATCATAAACCTCGAGAAAAAAATTTAGCATTCGTTAAAGCTTTGTTTGTATACTACTACATAACATATGGTTGTAATCTAAAACTACACATCCTGTCAAAATTGGACCAAACCATAAACTCTTCCATGGTTCGGTTCAACTCCAAACATAATTAGATAGTTTATGTATAATACTTTGTTCAACGTGCTGTTTTCAGGTAGTTTGATTCTAATCTCCAAACACTTTACAAATTTTCAGATCTGTTTTTGGTCTTTACTAAGTAGAGTAACTGCAAACTTTGTTCATTGTTCACACATTGTCTGCGTTTATAAATGAGAATCAAAGAACAAATTTTAGAATTTTGACGTCAAGATAAAATACAACATTGATCAAACCCTATTTAGACTATTTACACAAGCAATACTTGATTAAAATAGAGCCGCACAGAATGACAAACCCAAAGACAGTTGGAGTATCATCTCCGCTTTCATTGCATTAGATAGAGATCTCATATAACTTTCAGAGAGCCCTAAGAAGAACCTTGCTAGTCGCACGAACACCCTTAGCAGCTATCTTCAGCGCACCACGAGCGTATAACCTGAAAAGCAAACGCCAAAGATGCTACTTAGTTAACTCGAATCACATCGCAAGATCATTAGCATAAATCAAACATACCCTCCAAAAGCAAGTCCCCAAGTAGAAAGTGTGTAGAACATTTTCCCAGCATGCCATATATCCACCACCTTCCCTACCTTGCTCATAGTTGTTACTTCTTGTAACAGAACTGCAAAATTAAGCCAGTCGAAAAGGCACATGAACAAACTAGAAAATTACTGGTAAGATTGGTGAAAGATAGAAACCTTTAAATACCGCTAATTCTGCTAATATTTGTGATTACTAACAACTAAAGCAGCAGACTCATGGTCACTAAATCAAACCCTCTATTTAAAAGCTAAAACTGAAAGAGATATTAAGCTGTGTAAAACTTACGCTTCTGAAGTTCTTCAGATTTGAGATTCTGCAATTGGAAAGTAGCAACCAAGTAAAAACTATAAGATTTTGATGTAGTTAAACATTACAAAACTGCATACATACTCAAAGGAAACTAAGAAGACCAATACAATACCTTAGCTTTGGGATTAGACATAATGCATTTAGCCAAGAAGTGAGCAACAACATCAACCACATGCTCTTCATTCACAACAACATAATGTTCATTATCGATCGCGCTTTGTTCCTCGACATTACTTGGTTCTTCATTCTAATCAGTTTATTACGAGTTGTACTTATGCAATATGTTGCAGATAATGAGAAATGTTGTCGAGACATTGACACCTGTCACTCTCGAGCTTGGTGGTAAAGATGCATGTATCATATGTGAAGACGCAGATGTCTCATATGTAAGTGTTCTTTCTGTGTCATGGTACTTTCTTTGTGCTTTTATGGTTTATTATTGGAAAAAGGAGGTGTCGCCTTGATAAAACTAATGCTTCTGTTGTACAATTTAGGTTGCACAAGTGGCTGTAAGGGGCACTCTTCAGTCAAGCAGGCAAAATTGTGCGGGTGCTGAAAGATTATATGTTCACAAAGACATTTACAGTGCATTCATTAGCCAAGTAATCAAGATTGTGAAGTCAGTTTCTGCTGTAAGTGCTCTGTGATTAAAAACGGATAATAAATTTCGTGCCATTTAGTTTGATCCTTATGACAAACAGAAATTCAGGTGGTTCCTCATAGTTGTTGTCTTGTGATTTTTTTGTCATCTTGACTCCAGCCTCTTCATTAGTATGTCGTAATGGGTTCTGTTTTCACCACCCTCGAATCTTATTCCTATGTTTCCTACTAGTAAATGTAAGCCACATAGAAGGTTAACTGGCATTGTGATATCTAATGCTGTGGAAGTTTGAGTTAACCAAAAATATATTGGTTTCAGTCACATTAGTCTTCTCATGGATATCATGTTAAGATCGCTGAGTCACATATATATAAATAGTCATTGGAATTTTTAAATAGGAGATGATATTTTTGTTGTTAAAAAATTTAATTGGTGAATAGATTTATAATCGTTTGCAAAATGTTATTTGTTTTGAAGATTATATTGTGATAATTAATTTTTAATATACTTGAATAGTTATCCAATTTTTTTTACTAAGAATAAGTTTTGCGTTTTCAAAATTTAAATAGGTGAATAAGTTTAAATTGTTTGTTGTATGTAATTTACTTTTATAATTATTGTGATAATTCATTCAATTATTATTTTTTAAATATAGGTGAATTGTCATCAGACTTTTTCAAAATAGGAGAATAAGTTTAGTTTTTGAAAAAACTAAATAAAAGGTTTATAACTTTTTGTGAAATGTAATTTACTTTTAATAATTAAATAGGATATGAAATTGAGAATTAAATACATATTCAGATTTTATTAGTTGATTAAATCTTTCATTTAGAAAAACTTATAGAAAAAAATATTGTTTCATATATTACAATGGTATATTTATGTAAATAATAATGAGAAGTAAGGTTATTTATTAAAAAAAGTACATAAGCTCTGTGAGTGCGACATCTCAGCTTTTTGGTGAGAGTGTTTCTCTATTAATATATAAGGGATGTATATCCGCAATAGTAAATTAATTGAATATAAATTAATATATGAGTTGTAATGCTGTCAAAAATATATAAGCTGTAAATGAAACATAAATAAACATTTATAATTAATTATATCCAGATATATTACTATTTTAAAATTTTTTTAATATGACACATATTTATTATTATAATACATAAATGTTAACAATTTCTGAAAAAGTTATGTAAGATTTATTTTTGTCAAACTACTTTAACTGTGTTTGGGCTCCAATAGTAAAATAATACTAATAATAGTTTATATCTATGGATATGGATTGAATACATAGAAACTATTCAAAGCACTCATAAGGTAATGCAAGATTTTCAAAATGGAGTTACTGAAAATGTATTTATGCAAAAACAATAATTTACTAAAACTACACATATATGATGATGAGGCCAATGACAACTTTCTCCACATTCATTACTATAAATACATAAAGAAATACATGAGAAAAATCAATCTTCTTCTTATTTACATAAATATAGATTACAATCACATCAAAGCATTTCACTAAAAAAAAAATGGGTAGGAGAAAGATTAAGATGGAGCAAGTGCAAGACACAAACACAAAGCAAGTAACCTTCTCGAAACGTAGGCTGGGTTTGTTCAAGAAAGCGAGTGAGCTTGCGACTCTGTGCAATGCCGATGTTGGTATTGTTGTCTTTTCTCCAGGAAACAAACCTTATACCTTCGGGAAACCGAATTTTGATATGATTGCAGAACGGTTCAAGAATGAATTTGAAGAATCAGATAGCTTTGAAACCTCGGGCTATAGTAGTAGAGGCAGCAGAGCTAGGCAAGATAAGAAGATATGTAAACGCCTCAACTCCATCAACGAAGAAGCTGAAGCTGAGAAGAAACATGGGGAAGATCTTCACAAGTGGCTTGAATCTGCTGAAGAAGAAAGGTTTAATAAGCCCATTGAGGAGTTTACTCTTGAGGAGCTCAAGGAATTTGAAGCAAAGATGAAGAGACTGGGAGATGGCATCCAAATTAACCTTAATAATATGCAGGCTTCGTCTTCTCTCTTGAAGATTAGCATGCAGTTATGCAAGTGAGGAATCAAAAATAACAGGACCATAAGTACAACTGGAGGACCAAGTAATGATTGATGTTACATAGGTGCTTGAATTTTTAAACAAGAATTGAAAACCATGTTGTACTTATAGATTCTTTTAAATACAGTTCTTGTGTTTACTAAAATACTACGACATATAAGATTCGTCTCCGACATCAAATGACATCTGGAAGATTTCGTTACTATTATTAGTGAATCACAAACTCAACCAATAAGAAGATTAAAAAGTATAAAAAATGTTTGTAACTGAGTTACGCAGCACCGTTCTAACATTCATGACACTAATTAATTCTTAATTATTCGACATAACTAAACATGTTTACAATCATACACACTCTTAATAGTTACCAAATATGACAATAGTTCTCTTTAAGATCACTCTCCATAGCTATTTGCAATATCATCAACCTCGAGAAAAGCATTTAGCATTCGTTAAGGCTTTGTTTGTATACTAGTAGCACATAACGTATGGTTGTAATCTAAAGCTACACGTCATGACTAAATTGAACCAAACCATAAACTATTATATGGTTCGGTTTCACTCCAAACATAATAGATGGTTTATGTACAATACTTGGTTCAACGTGCTGCTATCAGGTAGTTTGATTCTAATCTCCAAACACTTTACGAATTTTCAGGTCAGTTTTCGGTCTTTACTACATAGAGTAACTGCAAACTTTGTACAATATTCACACATTGTCTGCGTCTATAAATGAGAATCAAAGAAGAAATTTTAGAATTTTGAAGTCGAGATAAAATACAACATTGATCAAACCCTATTTACACGAGCAATACTTGATTAGAAAAGAGTCCAACAGAAAGACAAACCCAAAGATAGTTGGAGTATCATCTCCGCTTTCATCGCATTAGATAGACCTTTTATAACTTTCAGAGAGCCCTTAAAACTACCTTGCTGGTCGCATGAACACCCTTAGCAGCTATCTTCAGCGCACCACGAGCTTGGTATAACCTGAAAACCAAATGCCAAAGATGCTACTTAGTTAAATCAAATCACATCTCAGGATCAATAGCAGAATTGAAACATACCCTCCAAAAGCAAGTCCCCAGGTAGAAAGTGTGTAGAACATTTTCCCAGCATGCCATATATCCACCACCTTCCCTACTTTGCTCATAGTTGTTACTTCTTGTACCAGAACTGCAAAATTAAGCCAGTCGAAAAGGCACATGAACAAACTAGAAAATTACTGGTAAGATTGGTGACAGATAGAAACCTTTAAATACCGCTAATATTTGTGATTACTAACAACTAAAGCAGCAGACTCAGGGTCACTAAATCAAAATCTTTATTTAAAAGCTAAAACTGAAAGAGATATTAAGCTGTGTAAAACTTACGCTTCTGAAGTTCTTCAGATTTGAGATTCTGCAAATGGAAAGTAGCAACCAAGTAAAAACTATAAGATTTTGATTTAGTTAAACATTACAAAACTGCATACATACTCAAAGGAAACTAAGAAGACCAATACAATACCTTAGCTTTGGGATTAGACATAATGCATTTAGCCAAGAAGTGAGCAACAACATCAACCACATGCTCTTCATTCACAACAACATAATGTTCATTATCGATCGCGCTTTGTTCCTCGACATTACTTGGTTCTTCATTCTAATCAGTTTATTACGAGTTGTACTTATGCAATATGTTGCAGATAATGAGAAATGTTGTCGAGACATTGACACCTGTCACTCTCGAGCTTGGTGGTAAAGATGCATGTATCATATGTGAAGACGCAGATGTCTCATATGTAAGTGTTCTTTCTGTGTCATGGTACTTTCTTTGTGCTTTTATGGTTTATTATTGGAAAAAGGAGGTGTCGCCTTGATAAAACTAATGCTTCTGTTGTACAATTTAGGTTGCACAAGTGGCTGTAAGGGGCACTCTTCAGTCAAGCAGGCAAAATTGTGCGGGTGCTGAAAGATTATATGTTCACAAAGACATTTACAGTGCATTCATTAGCCAAGTAATCAAGATTGTGAAGTCAGTTTCTGCTGTAAGTGCTCTGTGATTAAAAACGGATAATAAATTTCGTGCCATTTAGTTTGATCCTTATGACAAACAGAAATTCAGGTGGTTCCTCATAGTTGTTTGTCTTGTGATTTTTTTGTCATCTTGACTCCAGCCTCTTCATTAGTATGTCGTAATGAGTTCTGTTTTCACCACCCTCGAATCTTATTCCTATGTTTCCTACTAGTAAATGTAAGCCACATAGAAGGTTAACTGGCATTGTGATATCTAATGCTGTGGAAGTTTGAGTTAACCAAAAATATATTGGTTTCAGTCACATTAGTCTTCTCATGGATATCATGTTAAGATCGCTGAGTCACATATATATAAATAGTCATTGGAATTTTTAAATAGGAGATGATATTTTTGTTGTTAAAAAATTTAATTGGTGAATAGATTTATAATCGTTTGCAAAATGTTATATATTTTGAAGATTATATTGTGATAATTAATTTTTAATATACTTGAATAGTTATCCATTTTTTTTTTACCGAAGAATAAGTTTTGCTTTTTCAAAATTTAAATAGGTGAATAAGTTTAAATTGTTTGTTGTATGTAATTTACTTTTATAATTATTGTGATAATTCATTCAATTATTATTTTTTAAATATAGGTGAATTGTCATCAGACTTTTTCAAAATAGGAGAATAAGTTTAGTTTTTGAAAAAACTAAATAAAAGGTTTATAACTTTTTGTGAAATGTAATTTACTTTTAATAATTAAATAGGATATGAAATTGAGAATTAAATACATATTCAGATTTTATTAGTTGATTAAATCTTTCATTTAGAAAAACTTATAGAAAAAAATATTGTTTCATATATTACAATGGTATATTTATGTAAATAATAATGAGAAGTAAGGTTATTTATTAAAAAAAGTACATAAGCTCTGTGAGTGCGACATCTCAGCTTTTTGGTGAGAGTGTTTCTCTATTAATATATAAGGGATGTATATCCGCAATAGTAAATTAATTGAATATAAATTAATATATGAGTTGTAATGCTGTCAAAAATATATGAGCTGTAAATGAAACATAAATAGACATTTATAATTAATTATATCCAGATATATTACTATTTAAATTTTTTTTTTTAATATGACACATATTTATTATTATAATACATAAATGTTAACAATTTCTGAAAAAGTTATGTAAGATTTATTTTTGTCAAACTACTTTAACTGTGTTTGGGCTCCAATAGTAAAATAATACTAATAATAGTTAATATCTATGGATATGGATTGAATACATAGAAACTATTCAAAGCACTCATAAGGTAATGCAAGATTTTCAAAATGGAGTTACTGAAAATGTATTTATGCAAAAACAATAATTTACTAAAACTACACATATATGATGATGAGGCCAATGACAACTTTCTCCACATTCATTACTATAAATACATAAAGAAATACATGAGAAAAATCAATCTTCTTCTTATTTACATAAATATAGATTACAATCACATCAAAGCATTTCACTAAAAAAAAAAAATGGGTAGGAGAAAGATTAAGATGGAGCAAGTGCAAGACACAAACACAAAGCAAGTAACCTTCTCGAAACGTAGGCTGGGTTTGTTCAAGAAAGCGAGTGAGCTTGCGACTCTGTGCAATGCCGATGTTGGTATTGTTGTCTTTTCTCCAGGAAACAAACCTTATACCTTCGGGAAACCGAATTTTGATATGATTGCAGAACGGTTCAAGAATGAATTCGAAGAATCAGATAGCTGTGAAACCTCGGGCTATAGTAGTAGAGGCAGCAGAGCTAGGCAAGATAAGAAGATATGTAAACGCCTCAACTCCATCAACGAAGAAGCTGAAGCTGAGAAGAAACATGGGAAAGATCTTCACAAGTGGCTTGAATCTGCTGAAGAAGAAAGGTTTAATAAGCCCATTGAGGAGTTTACTCTTGAGGAGCTCAAGGAATTTGAAGCAAAGATGAAGAGACTGGGAGATGGCATCCAAATTAACCTTAATAATATGCAGGCTTCGTCTTCTCTCTTGAAGATTAGCATGCAGTTATGCAAGTGAGGAATCAAAAATAACAGGACCATAAGTACAACTGGAGGACCAAGTAATGATTGATGTTACATAGGTGCTTGAATTTTTAAACAAGAATTGAAAACCATGTTGTACTTATAGATTCTTTTAAATACAGTTCTTGTGTTTACTAAAATACTACGACATATAAGATTCGTCTCCGACATCAAATGACATCTGGAAGATTTCGTTACTATTATTAGTGAATCACAAACTCAACCAATAAGAAGATTAAAAAGTATAAAAATGTTTGTAACTGAGTTACGCAGCACCGTTCTAACATTCATGACACTAATTAATTCTTAATTATTCGACATAACTAAACATGTTTACAATCATACACACTCTTAATAGTTACCAAATATGACAATAGTTCTCTTTAAGATCACTCTCCATAGCTATTTGCAATATCATCAACCTCGAGAAAAGCATTTAGCATTCGTTAAGGCTTTGTTTGTATACTAGTAGCACATAACGTATGGTTGTAATCTAAAGCTACACGTCATGACTAAATTGAACCAAACCATAAACTATTATATGGTTCGGTTTCACTCCAAACATAATAGATGGTTTATGTACAATACTTGGTTCAACGTGCTGCTATCAGGTAGTTTGATTCTAATCTCCAAACACTTTACGAATTTTCAGGTCAGTTTTCGGTCTTTACTACATAGAGTAACTGCAAACTTTGTACAATATTCACACATTGTCTGCGTCTATAAATGAGAATCAAAGAAGAAATTTTAGAATTTTGAAGTCGAGATAAAATACAACATTGATCAAACCCTATTTACACGAGCAATACTTGATTAGAAAAGAGTCCAACAGAAAGACAAACCCAAAGATAGTTGGAGTATCATCTCCGCTTTCATCGCATTAGATAGACCTTTTATAACTTTCAGAGAGCCCTTAAAACTACCTTGCTGGTCGCATGAACACCCTTAGCAGCTATCTTCAGCGCACCACGAGCTTGGTATAACCTGAAAAGCAAATGCCAAAGATGCTACTTAGTTAAATCAAATCATATCTCAGGATCATTAGCAGAATTGAAACATACCCTCCAAAAGCAAGTCCCCAGGTAGAAAGTGTGTAGAACATTTTCCCAGCATGCCATATATCCACCACCTTCCCTACTTTGCTCATAGTTGTTACTTCTTGTACCAGAACTGCAAAATTAAGCCAGTCGAAAAGGCACATGAACAAACTAGAAAATTACTGGTAAGATTGGTGACAGATAGAAACCTTTAAATACCGCTAATATTTGTGATTACTAACAACTAAAGCAGCAGACTCAGGGTCACTAAATCAAAATCTTTATTTAAAAGCTAAAACTGAAAGAGATATTAAGCTGTGTAAAACTTACGCTTCTGAAGTTCTTCAGATTTGAGATTCTGCAAATGGAAAGTAGCAACCAAGTAAAAACTATAAGATTTTGATTTAGTTAAACATTACAAAACTGCATACATACTCAAAGGAAACTAAGAAGACCAATACAATACCTTAGCTTTGGGATTAGACATAATGCATTTAGCCAAGAAGTGAGCAACAACATCAACCACATGCTCTTCATTCACAACAACATAATGTTCATTATCGATCGCGCTTTGTTCCTCGACATTACTTGGTTCTTCATTGTAATCAGTTTATTACGAGTTGTACTTATGCAATATGTTGCAGATAATGAGAAATGTTGTCGAGACATTGACACCTGTCACTCTCGAGCTTGGTGGTAAAGATGCATGTATCATATGTGAAGACGCAAATGTCTCATATGTAAGTGTTCTTTCTGTGTCATGGTACTTTCTTTGTGCTTTTATGGTTTATTATTGGAAAAAGGAGGTGTCGCCTTGATAAAACTAATGCTTCTGTTGTACAATTTAGGTTGCACAAGTGGCTGTAAGGGGCACTCTTCAGTCAAGCAGGCAAAATTGTGCGGGTGCTGAAAGATTATATGTTCACAAAGACATTTACAGTGCATTCATTAGCCAAGTAATCAAGATTGTGAAGTCAGTTTCTGCTGTAAGTGCTCTGTGATTAAAAACGGATAATAAATTTCGTGCCATTTAGTTTGATCCTTATGACAAACAGAAATTCAGGTGGTTCCTCATAGTTGTTTGTCTTGTGATTTTTTTGTCATCTTGACTCCAGCCTCTTCATTAGTATGTCGTAATGAGTTCTGTTTTCACCACCCTCGAATCTTATTCCTATGTTTCCTACTAGTAAATGTAAGCCACATAGAAGGTTAACTGGCATTGTGATATCTAATGCTGTGGAAGTTTGAGTTAACCAAAAATATATTGGTTTCAGTCACATTAGTCTTCTCATGGATATCATGTTAAGATCGCTGAGTCACATATATATAAATAGTCATTGGAATTTTTAAATAGGAGATGATATTTTTGTTGTTAAAAAATTTAATTGGTGAATAGATTTATAATCGTTTGCAAAATGTTATATATTTTGAAGATTATATTGTGATAATTAATTTTTAATATACTTGAATAGTTATCCTTTTTATTTTACCGAAGAATAAGTTTTGCTTTTTCAAAATTTAAATAGGTGAATAAGTTTAAATTGTTTGTTGTATGTAATTTAATTTTATAATTATTGTGATAATTCATTCAATTATTATTTTTTAAATATAGGTGAATTGTCATCAGACTTTTTCAAAATAGGAGAATAAGTTTAGTTTTTGAAAAAACTAAATAAAAGGTTTATAACTTTTTGTGAAATGTAATTTACTTTTAATAATTAAATAGGATATGAAATTGAGAAT
The DNA here is from genome assembly GCA_024034495.1 of Camelina laxa. NCBI lineage: Eukaryota > Viridiplantae > Streptophyta > Magnoliopsida > Brassicales > Brassicaceae > Camelina > Camelina laxa. The sequence goes on from CM043884.1 coordinate 10,215,778, forward strand.
TAAATACATATTCAGATTTTATTAGTTGATTAAATCTTTCATTTCGAAAAACTTATAGAAAAAAATATTGTTTCATATATTACAATGGTATATTTATGTAAATAATAATGAGAAGTAAGGTTATTTATTAAAAAAAGTACATAAGTTGTGTGAGTGCGACATCTCAGCTTTTTGGTGAGAGTGTTTCTCTATTAATATATAAGGGATGTATATCCGCAATAGTAAATTAATTGAATATAAATTAATATATGAGTTGTAATGCTGTCAAAAATATATGAGCTGTAAATGAAACATAAATAGACATTTATAATTAATTATATCCAGATATATTACTATTTAATTTTTTTTTTTAATATGACACATATTTATTATTATAATACATAAATGTTAACAATTTCTGAAAAAGTTATGTAAGATTTATTTTTGTCAAACTACTTTAACTGTGTTTGGGCTCCAATAGTAAAATAATACTAATAATAGTTAATATCTATGGATATGGATTGAATACATAGAAACTATTCAAAGCACTCATAAGGTAATGCAAGATTTTCAAAATGGAGTTACTGAAAATGTATTTATGCAAAAACAATAATTTACTAAAACTACACATATATGATGATGAGGCCAATGACAACTTTCTCCACATTCATTACTATAAATACATAAAGAAATACATGAGAAAAATCAATCTTCTTCTTATTTACATAAATATAGATTACAATCACATCAAAGCATTTCACTAAAAAAAAAATGGGTAGGAGAAAGATTAAGATGGAGCAAGTGCAAGACACAAACACAAAGCAAGTAACCTTCTCGAAACGTAGGCTGGGTTTGTTCAAGAAAGCGAGTGAGCTTGCGACTCTGTGCAATGCCGATGTTGGTATTGTTGTCTTTTCTCCAGGAAACAAACCTTATACCTTCGGGAAACCGAATTTTGATATGATTGCAGAACGGTTCAAGAATGAATTCGAAGAATCAGATAGCTGTGAAACCTCGGGCTATAGTAGTAGAGGCAGCAGAGCTAGGCAAGATAAGAAGATATGTAAACGCCTCAACTCCATCAACGAAGAAGCTGAAGCTGAGAAGAAACATGGGAAAGATCTTCACAAGTGGCTTGAATCTGCTGAAGAAGAAAGGTTTAATAAGCCCATTGAGGAGTTTACTCTTGAGGAGCTCAAGGAATTTGAAGCAAAGATGAAGAGACTGGGAGATGGCATCCAAATTAACCTTAATAATATGCAGGCTTCGTCTTCTCTCTTGAAGATTAGCATGCAGTTATGCAAGTGAAGAATCAAAAATAACAGGACCATAAGTACAACTGGAGGACCAAGTAATGATTGATGTTACATAGGTGCTTGAATTTTTAAACAAGAATTGAAAACCATGTTGTACTTATAGATTCTTTTAAATACAGTTCTTGTGTTTACTAAAATACTACGACATATAAGATTCGTCTCCGACATCAAATGACATCTGGAAGATTTCGTTACTATTATTAGTGAATCACAAACTCAACCAATAAGAAGATTAAAAAGTATAAAAAATGTTTGTAACTGAGTTACGCAGCACCGTTCTAACATTCATGACATTAATTAATTCTTAATTATTCGACATAACTAAACATGTTTACAATCATACACACTCTTAATAGTTACCAAATATGACAATAGTTCTCTTTAAGATCACTCTCCATAGCTATTTGCAATATCATCAACCTCGAGAAAAGCATTTAGCATTCGTTAAGGCTTTGTTTGTATACTAGTAGCACATAACGTATGGTTGTAATCTAAAGCTACACATCATGACTAAATTGAACCAAACCATAAACTATTATATGGTTCGGTTTCACTCCAAACATAATAGATGGTTTATGTACAATACTTGGTTCAACGTGCTGCTATCAGGTAGTTTGATTCTAATCTCCAAACACTTTACGAATTTTCAGGTCAGTTTTCGGTCTTTACTACATAGAGTAACTGCAAACTTTGTACAATATTCACACATTGTCTGCGTCTATAAATGAGAATCAAAGAAGAAATTTTAGAATTTTGAAGTCGAGATAAAATACAACATTGATCAAACCCTATTTACACGAGCAATACTTGATTAGAAAAGAGTCCAACAGAAAGACAAACCCAAAGATAGTTGGAGTATCATCTCCGCTTTCATCGCATTAGATAGACCTTTTATAACTTTCAGAGAGCCCTTAAAACTACCTTGCTGGTCGCATGAACACCCTTAGCAGCTATCTTCAGCGCACCACGAGCTTGGTATAACCTGAAAAGCAAATGCCAAAGATGCTACTTAGTTAAATCAAATCATATCTCAGGATCATTAGCAGAATTGAAACATACCCTCCAAAAGCAAGTCCCCAGGTAGAAAGTGTGTAGAACATTTTCCCAGCATGCCATATATCCACCACCTTCCCTACTTTGCTCATAGTTGTTACTTCTTGTACCAGAACTGCAAAATTAAGCCAGTCGAAAAGGCACATGAACAAACTAGAAAATTACTGGTAAGATTGGTGACAGATAGAAACCTTTAAATACCGCTAATTCTGCTAATATTTGTGATTACTAACAACTAAAGCAGCAGACTAAGAGTCACTAAATCAAACTCTTTATTTAAAAGCTAAAACTGAAAGAGATATTAAGCTGTGTAAAACTTACGCTTCTGAAGTTCTTCAGATTTGAGATTCTGCAAATGGAAAGTAGCAACCAAGTAAAAACTATAAGATTTTGATTTAGTTAAACATTACAAAACTGCATACATACTCAAAGGAAACTAAGAAGACCAATACAATACCTTAGCTTTGGGATTAGACATAATGCATTTAGCCAAGAAGTGAGCAACAACATCAACCACATGCTCTTCATTCACAACAACATAATGTTCATTATCGATCGCGCTTTGTTCCTCGACATTACTTGGTTCTTCATTGTAATCAGTTTATTACGAGTTGTACTTATGCAATATGTTGCAGATAATGAGAAATGTTGTCGAGACATTGACACCTGTCACTCTCGAGCTTGGTGGTAAAGATGCATGTATCATATGTGAAGACACAGATGTCTCATATGTAAGTGTTCTTTCTGTGTCATGGTACTTTCTTTGTGCTTTTATGGTTTATTATTGGAAAAAGGAGGTGTCGCCTTGATAAAACTAATGCTTCTGTTGTACAATTTAGGTTGCACAAGTGGCTGTAAGGGGCACTCTTCAGTCAAGCAGGCAAAATTGTGCGGGTGCTGAAAGATTATATGTTCACAAAGACATTTACAGTGCATTCATTAGCCAAGTAATCAAGATTGTGAAGTCAGTTTCTGCTGTAAGTGCTCTGTGATTAAAAACGGATAATAAATTTCGTGCCATTTAGTTTGATCCTTATGACAAACAGAAATTCAGGTGGTTCCTCATAGTTATTTGTCTTGTGATTTTTTTGTCATCTTGACTCCAGCCTCTTCATTAGTATGTCGTAATGGGTTCTGTTTTCACCACCCTCGAATCTTATTCCTATGTTTCCTACTAGTAAATGTAAGCCACATAGAAGGTTAACTGGCATTGTGATATCTAATGCTGTGGAAGTTTGAGTTAACCAAAAATATATTGGTTTCAGTCACATTAGTCTTCTCATGGATATCATGTTAAGATCGCTGAGTCACATATATATAAATAGTCATTGGAATTTTTAAATTGGAGATGATATTTTTGTTGTTAAAAATTTTAATTGATGAATAGATTTATAATCGTTTGCAAAATGTTATATATTTTGAAGATTATATTGTGATAATTAATTTTTAATATACTTGAATAGTTATCCAATTTTTATTTTACCGAAGAATAAGTTTTGCGTTTTCAAAATTTAAATAGGTGAATAAGTTTAAATTGTTTGTTGTATAAAATTTACTTTTATAATTATTGTGATAATTCATTCAATTATTATTTTTTTAATATAGGTGAATTGTCATCAGACTTTTTCAAAATAGGAGAATAAGTTTAGTTTTTGAAAAAACTAAATAAAATGTTTATAACTTTTTGTGAAATGTAATTTACTTTTAATAATTAAATAGGATATGAAATTGAGAATTAAATACATATTCAGATTTTATTAGTTGATTAAATCTTTCATTTAGAAAAACTTATAGAAAAAAATATTGTTTCATATATTACAATGGTATATTTATGTAAATAATAATGAGAAGTAAGGTTATTTATTAAAAAAAGTACATAAGCTGTGTGAGTGCGACATCTCATCTTTTTGGTGAGAGTGTTTCTTAATATATATGTATATCCGCAATAGTAAATTAATTGAATATAAATTAATATATGAGTTGTAATGCTGTCAAAAATATATGAGCTGTAAATGAAACATAAATAGACATTTATAATTAATTATATCCAGATATATTACTATTTTAATTTTTTTTTAATATGACACATATTTATTATTATAATACATAAATGTTAACAATTTCTGAAAAAGTTATGTAAGATTTATTTTTGTCAAACTACTTTAATTGTGTTTGGGCTCCAATAGTAAAATAATACTAATAATAGTTAATATCTATGGATATGGATTGAATACATAGAAACTATTCAAAGCACTCATAAGGTAATGCAAGATTTTCAAAATGGAGTTACTGAAAATGTATTTATGCAAAAACAATAATTTACTAAAACTACACATATATGATGATGAGGCCAATGACAACTTTCTCCACATTCATTACTATAAATACATAAAGAAATACATGAGAAAAATCAATCTTCTTCTTATTTACATAAATATAGATTACAATCACATCAAAGCATTTCACTAAAAAAAAAAATGGGTAGGAGAAAGATTAAGATGGAGCAAGTGCAAGACACAAACACAAAGCAAGTAACCTTCTCGAAACGTAGGCTGGGTTTGTTCAAGAAAGCGAGTGAGCTTGCGACTCTGTGCAATGCCGATGTTGGTATTGTTGTCTTTTCTCCAGGAAACAAACCTTATACCTTCGGGAAACCGAATTTTGATATGATTGCAGAACGGTTCAAGAATGAATTCGAAGAATCAGATAGCTGTGAAACCTCGGGCTATAGTAGTAGAGGCAGCAGAGCTAGGCAAGATAAGAAGATATGTAAACGCCTCAACTCCATCAACGAAGAAGCTGAAGCTGAGAAGAAACATGGGAAAGATCTTCACAAGTGGCTTGAATCTGCTGAAGAAGAAAGGTTTAATAAGCCCATTGAGGAGTTTACTCTTGAGGAGCTCAAGGAATTTGAAGCAAAGATGAAGAGACTGGGAGATGGCATCCAAATTAACCTTAATAATATGCAGGCTTCGTCTTCTCTCTTGAAGATTAGCATGCAGTTATGCAAGTGAGGAATCAAAAATAACAGGACCATAAGTACAACTGGAGGACCAAGTAATGATTGATGTTACATAGGTGCTTGAATTTTTAAACAAGAATTGAAAACCATGTTGTACTTATAGATTCTTTTAAATACAGTTCTTGTGTTTACTAAAATACTACGACATATAAGATTCGTCTCCGACATCAAATGACATCTGGAAGATTTCGTTACTATTATTAGTGAATCACAAACTCAACCAATAAGAAGATTAAAAAGTATAAAAAATGTTTGTAACTGAGTTACGCAGCACCGTTCTAACATTCATGACATTAATTAATTCTTAATTATTCGACATAACTAAACATGTTTACAATCATACACACTCTTAATAGTTACCAAATATGACAATAGTTCTCTTTAAGATCACTCTCCATAGCTATTTGCAATATCATCAACCTCGAGAAAAGCATTTAGCATTCGTTAAGGCTTTGTTTGTATACTAGTAGCACATAACGTATGGTTGTAATCTAAAGCTACACGTCATGACTAAATTGAACCAAACCATAAACTATTATCTGGTTCGGTTTCACTCCAAACATAATAGATAGTTTATGTACAATACTTGGTTCAACGTGCTGCTATCAGGTAGTTTGATTCTAATCTCCAAACACTTTACGAATTTTCAGGTCAGTTTTCGGTCTTTACTACATAGAGTAACTGCAAACTTTGTACAATATTCACACATTGTCTGCGTCTATAAATGAGAATCAAAGAAGAAATTTTAGAATTTTGAAGTCGAGATAAAATACAACATTGATCAAACCCTATTTACACGAGCAATACTTGATTAGAAAAGAGTCCAACAGAAAGACAAACCCAAAGATAGTTGGAGTATCATCTCCGCTTTCATCGCATTAGATAGACCTTTTATAACTTTCAGAGAGCCCTTAAAACTACCTTGCTGGTCGCATGAACACCCTTAGCAGCTATCTTCAGCGCACCACGAGCTTGGTATAACCTGAAAAGCAAACGCCAAAGATGCTACTTACTTAAATCAAATCACATCTCAAGATCATTAGCAGAATTGAAACATACCCTCCAAAAGCAAGTCCCCAGGTAGAAAGTGTGTAGAACATTTTCCCAGCATGCCATATATCCACCACCTTCCCTACTTTGCTCATAGTTGTTACTTCTTGTACCAGAACTGCAAAATTAAGCCAGTCGAAAAGGCACATGAACAAACTAGAAAATTACTGGTAAGATTGGTGACAGATAGAAACCTTTAAATACCGCTAATTCTGCTAATATTTGTGATTACTAACAACTAAAGCAGCAGACTAAGGGTCACTAAATCAAACTCTTTATTTAAAAGCTAAAACTGAAAGAGATATTAAGCTGTGTAAAACTTACGCTTCTGAAGTTCTTCAGATTTGAGATTCTGCAAATGGAAAGTAGCAACCAAGTAAAAACTATAAGATTTTGATTTAGTTAAACATTACAAAACTGCATACATACTCAAAGGAAACTAAGAAGACCAATACAATACCTTAGCTTTGGGATTAGACATAATGCATTTAGCCAAGAAGTGAGCAACAACATCAACCACATGCTCTTCATTCACTACAACATAATGTTCATTATCGATCGCGCTTTGTTCCTCGACATTACTTGGTTCTTCATTGTAATCAGTTTATTACGAGTTGTACTTATGCAATATGTTGCAGATAATGAGAAATGTTGCCGAGACATTGACACCTGTCACTCTCGAGCTAGGTGGTAAAGATGCATGTATCATATGTGAAGACACAGATGTCTCATATGTAAGTGTTCTTTCTGTGTCATGGTACATTCTTAGTGCTTTTATGGTTTATTATTGGAAAAAGGAGGTGTCGCCTTGATAAAACTAATGCTTCTGTTGTACAATTTAGGTTGCACAAGTGGCTGTAAGGGGCACTCTTCAGTCAAGCAGGCAAAATTGTGCGGGTGCTGAAAGATTATATGTTCACAAAGACATTTACAGTGCATTCATTAGCCAAGTAACCAAGATTGTGAAGTCAGTTTCTGCTGTAAGTGCTCTGTGATTAAAAACGGATAATAAATTGCGTGCCATTTAGTTTTATCCTTATGACAAACAGAAATTCAGGTGGTTCCTCATAGTTGTTTGTCTTGTGATTTTTTTGTCATCTTGACTCCAGCCTCTTCATTATTATGTCGTAATGGGTTCTGTTTTCACCACCCTCGAATCTTATTCCTATGTTTCTTACTAGTAAATGTAAGCCACATAGAAGGTTAACTAGCATTGTGATATCTAATGCTGTGGAAGTTTGAGTTAACCAAAAATATATTGGTTTCAGCCACATTAGTCTTCTCATGGATATCATGTTAAGATCGCTGAGTCACATATATATAAATAGTCATTGGAATTTTTAAATAGGAGATGATATTTTTGTTGTTAAAAAATTTAATTGGTGAATAGATTTAAAATCGTTTGCAAAATGTTATTTATTTTGAAGATTATATTGTGATAATTAATTTTTAATATACTTGAATAGTTATCCAATTTTTTTTTACCGAAGAATAAGTTTTGCGTTTTCAAAATTTAATAGGTGAATAAGTTTAAATTGTTTGTGGTATGTAATTTACTTTTATAATTATTGTGATAATTCATTCAATTATTATTTTTTAAATATAGGTGAATTGTCATCAGACTTTTTCAAAATAGGAGAATAAGTTTAGTTTTTGAAAAAACTGAATAAAAGGTTTATAACTTTTTGTGAAATGTAATTTACTTTTAAAAATTAAATAGGATATGAAATTGAGAATTAAATACATATTCAGATTTTATTAGTTGATTAAATCTTTCATTTAGAAAAACTTATAGAAAAAAATATTGTTTCATATATTACAATGGTATATTTATGTAAATAATAATGAGAAGTAAGATGATTTATTAAAAAAAAGTACATAAGCTGTGTGAGTGCGACATCTCATCTTTTTGGTGAGAGTGTTTCTCTCTTAATATATAAGGGATGTATATCCGCAATTGTAAATTAATATATGAGTTGTAATGCTGTCAAAAATATATGAGCTGTAAATGAAACATAAATAGACATTTATAATTAATTATATCCAGATATATTACTATTTTTTTTTTTTTTAATATGACACATATTTATTATTATAATACATAAATGTTAACAATTTCTGAAAAAGTTATGTAAGATTTATTTTTGTCAAACTACTTTAATTGTGTTTGGGCTCCAATAGTAAAATAATACTAATAATAGTTAATATCTATGGATATGGATTGAATACATAGAAACTATTCAAAGCACTCATAAGGTAATGCAAGATTTTCAAAATGGAGTTACTGAAAATGTATTTATGCAAAAACAATAATTTACTAAAACTACACATATATGATGATGAGGCCAATGACAACTTTCTCCACATTCATTACTATAAATACATAAAGAAATACATGAGAAAAATCAATTTTCTTCTTATTTACATAAATATAGATTACAATCACATCAAAGCATTTCACTAAAAAAGAAATGGGTAGGAGAAAGATTAAGATGGAGCAAGTGCAAGACACAAACACAAAGCAAGTAACCTTCTCAAAACGTAGGCTGGGTTTGTTCAAGAAAGCGAGTGAGCTTGCGACTTTGTGCAATGCCGATGTTGGTATTGTTGTCTTTTCTCCAGGAAACAAACCTTATACCTTCGGGAAACCGAATTTTGATATGATTGCAGAACGGTTCAAGAATGAATTCGAAGAATCAGATAGCTTTGAAACCTCGGGCTATAGTAGTAGAGGCAGCAGGGCTAGGCAAGATAAGAAGATATGTAAACGCCTCAACTCCATCAACGAAGAAGCTGAAGCTGAGAAGAAACATGGGAAAGATCTTCACAAGTGGCTTGAATCTGCTGAAGAAGAAAGGTTTAATAAGCCCATTGAGGAGTTTACTCTTGAGGAGCTCAAGGAATTTGAAGCAAAGATGAAGAGACTGGGAGGTGGCATCCAAATTAACCTTAATAATATGCAGGCTTCGTCTTCTCTCTTGAAGATTAGCATGCAGTTATGCAAGTGAGGAATCAAAAATAATAGGACCATAAGTACAACTGGAGGACCAAGTTATGATTGATGTTACATAGGTGCTTGCATTTCTAAACAAGAATTGAAAACCATGTTGTACTTATAGATTCTTTTAAATACAGTTCTTGTGTTTACTAAAATACTACTACATATAAGATTCGTCTCCGACGTCAAATGACATCTGGAAGATTTCTTTACTATTATTAGTGAATCACAAACTCAACCAATAAGAAGATTAAAAAGTATAAAAATGTTTGTAACTGAGTTACGCAGCACCGTTCCAACATTCATGACACTAATTAATTCTTAATTATTCGACATAACTAAACAAGTTTACAATCATACACACTCTTAATAGTTACCAAATATGACAAGTTCTCTTTAAGATCACTCTCCATAGCTATTTGCAATATCATCAACCTCGAGAAAAGCATTTAGCATTCGTTAAGGCTTTGTTTGTATACTAGTAGCACATAACGTATGGTTGTAATCTAAAGCTACACGTCATGACTAAATTGAACCAAACCATAAACTATTATATGGTTCGGTTTCACTCCAAACATAATAGACGGTTTATGTACAATACTTGGTTCAACGTGCTGCTATCAGGTAGTTTGATTCTAATCTCCAAACACTTTACGAATTTTCAGGTCAGTTTTCGGTCTTTACTAAATAGAGTAACTGCAAACTTTGTACAATATTCACACATTGTCTGCGTCTATAAATGAGAATGAAAGAAGAAATTTTAGAATTTTGAAGTCGAGATAAAATACAACATTGATCAAACCCTATTTACACGAGCAATACTTGATTAGAAAAGAGTCCAACAGAAAGACAAACCCAAAGATAGTTGGAGTATCATCTCCGCTTTCACCGCATTAGATAGACCTTTTATAACTTTCAGAGAGCCCTTAGAACTACCTTGCTGGTCGCATGAACACCCTTAGCAGCTATCTTCAGCGCACCACGAGCTTGGTATAACCTGAAAAGCAAACGCCAAAGATGCTACTTACTTAAATCAAATCACATCTCAAGATCATTAGCAGAATTGAAACATACCCTCCAAAAGCAAGTCCCCAGGTAGAAAGTGTGTAGAACATTTTCCCAGCATGCCATATATCCACCATCTTCCCTACTTTGCTCATAGTTGTTACTTCTTGTACCAGAACTGCAAAATTAAGCCAGTCGAAAAGGCACATGAACAAACTAGAAAATTAATGGGAAGATTGGTGACAGATAGAAACCTTTAAATACCGCTAATTCTGCTAATATTTGTGATTACTAACAACTAAAGCAGCAGACTCAGGGTCACTAAATCAAACTCTTTATTTAAAAGCTAAAACTGAAAGAGATATTAAGCTGTGTAAAACTTACGCTTCTGAAGTTCTTCAGGTTTGAGATTCTGCAAATGGAAAGTAGCAACCAAGTAAAAAATATAAGATTTTGATTTAGTTAAACATTACAAAACTGCATACATACTCAAAGGAAACTAAGAAGAACAATACAATACCTTAGCTTTGGGATTAGACATAATGCATTTAGCCAAGAAGTGAGCAACAGCATCAACCACATGCTCTTCATTCACAACAACGTAATGTTCATTATCGATGGCGCTTTGCTCCTCGACATTACTAGGAACCATATCATCAGTAACCAAAACCCACCAACTTGGCTCTTGATGATCCATCTCTATTAGCACTTCAACAGTCTTCACATCATCTTCTGAAAACAAATAAACCCCTTAACACAATTCTAACTTTACGATCTTTCATCATTAAATTCGATAAAATAAAAAACAAACAAACAAACCTGTTGGTTCCTTGAATGGAAACTGATTTTGAGTTCCATTAGATAAAGCTTGTCGTAGATTCTCTAATCTAGCCAAGAAATCTCTTGAAGTAACCATTGATACAAGCCGAGCATAGAGCTGAATTTAGAGAATTTCAACCAAATTTGTTAACAAATCCCTAAAATAATTCGAATTTGAAATTGGATTTTTGTTTATATGCTTACGTCGCTAGGGCAATCGTGAGATGATAACGCAGCAGATTCGGCGAGAGACTCAAAAAGCTTAAGATTCGCTTCAAGCAAGGTTCTGAGACGACGATTCTCTTGTCGGAGAGCTTCTAATTCACGATCTCGTGGATCGGTGATCGAATCTGTTGACTCGTGATTCTCGTCATGGTTGTGCTGGTGGTGGTGATGGTAGGTTTCCACGGCCGTCCACGCCACGTCCGCTACTTCTAGAACCGTTTTCGTCACTTCGATCGCGTGGTGGCTCGTCATGGTTTTGATCTTCTTCTTCTTCTTCGCCGTCTCCTTTCTCGATTTTTTTATATTCTGGATTTGATGGATAATCTCTGATTTTTTTTTTCGGATTTTCAAAGAAACTACTTGTCGTTTTGCGTGTTTAAAAACGACAAGCAAGCTTATATAATATTCACATTCATTACTTTTTAAAAAATTTTAAAGGGTTTATGTCTAAATGGGCTTTACGCCCCAAAAAAAATTTGAAATTGGGTATTTTTTATTCGGAATTGGGTAATTTTTAGTAAAGCAAAATGACGGTTGTATCTTTGTTAGATTTGATGGTTTCCACACTGTTTTCATTTTATGTGTCTGATAAATTAAAGATACGAATTGCTAAGGATTTGGGTTTCCTCTGGACAATGATTGAGAAGTATAAAAAAAACAAATGGCAAACTAAACAAAATCTATATAACAATTGTGTCATAGTGAAAGTCAGTTATGAACGATGAGGTAAATAGCATCATATTTACTATGTTTTTACGAATCTGGCTACTAATGTAATTTTTTCACCCTAGTGAACCCTACATTCTAATGATTTTGTTGTGTTAACTGGTTTGCAAACAAGGTCATTACTATGTGATGATATCAATATTTCGGAGCTGAGATTTGATGGTTTTAATAAATTTGTAAAAGAATTAAATGTTTTGTTCCCAAGGAAATTTCTTTTTTTAGTTACTCACTTCCCATAATATACCAACGTCTAATGTTTTGTATTTATTTATAATACTACTTTTTTTATTATAGATTATCATGGATAAAATGCAAAGAAAATGTAAAATTATTATGGATGAGAAATTCCAGGTGCCGAAGAATATCATTTTTGAAGATGTCGAGCACTTCAATTTCCTCTATAAAGTAATTTATTTTTTAGCATTGGTTGTCTTTTCAAATTGTCTACTAACCATGTCTTCAGATCCATGGTTGTTTTTCACTACTTCAGTTTCCTTTCGAAGATAAAATACGTTTTAGCCTTGATTGTCTTTTCAAATTGTTTATTATTAATCATGTCTTTTTAACATTGGTTGTATTTTGAAATTGTTTATTATAAATTATTACGAATAAACTGTACAGAATATTCAAATACTGTAAAACCTCTATAAATTAATAATGTTAGGACTGTAGAAATTTATCAATTAAAAGAGGTTTTATCTTATCGATAAATTAATAATTATTAATTTATAGAGAATTTGTCTATATTTGGTAATTAAAAAAAAATTCAAAATTAAGATTTAATTATTATAAATAATATTTTTATTTAATCAATTATAAAGAAAATAACAATTCTCATTTTTTGATGAGAAAACTAAAATTTTTTTATACAGTAAACATATTAGAAATGAGGTCTAAGAAAAATTAATGTTCATATATATACATATATTTTGATAATTTTATATAATTATTAATTTATATTATTGTTGGGACCATATATTTACAAATGATTTTCAAAAATTTTATTATTTTATTATATTATCAAATTATATCCAAAGTTACACTGGTCCCAATTTGGAACCGGAGAAATCTATTAATTTATAGAGAATATTAATTTACCGAGTATTAATTTATAGAGGTTTAACTGTAACCATATATCGTTTAATAAGCTTCTTAGACCATCTCCAATGGTTTTCCCTATTTTTTCCTCTATAATAGAGGATCCCTATAATAGAGGTGAGTTTTGCTCCAATGGTTTTCCCTATTTTTTCCTCTATAAAAGAATATTCTAAATAGATACTATTTTTATTTTGTAATTAACACCTTTTATTTATAAAAATTGCAAACTAACCCATTTTACTTTAATTGTAACATTTTCATAATATTATTATTTTTATTTAAATTAAGTATTTATTATTATAAAGAGCATCACATCATACAAAAATTATAAAATATACTAGATTTTTAACCATCAACACTATTGTATTTTTCCCACAAATAATCAATTATTTATATAAATTATTAAATTATCTTTTGCAAATGGTAGTCTCAATATTTTAGAATAATTATTTATACTTAAATTTATTTTATTAGTTCTTAAAAATATTTTTTTTTATTTATTTTGGTCATAAATAAAAGAAGTTGAAGATTAAAAGGACTACTTTGCAAATAAAATAGTTCACCTCTATTTATAGAGGAGAAAATAGAGTTCTCCTAAAAATAGAGAAAAAATAGCAATCTCTATTATAGAGATGAAAATAGAGATGCATTGGAGCAAAAATTACTCTATAATAGAGTTTAGAGGTAGAAATAAAGGACCATTAGAAATGCTCTTAGTTGTAATACTATAATAGATGAGATGAGACATTCAAGGTGCTTTAGAATATCATTTTTAAAGATGTGGAGCACTTTAATTTCCTCTCTAAAGTAAATTACTTTTTAGCATTGGTTGTCTTTTCAAATTGTTTATTCACCATATCTTTTCAAAGTAACTATATTAGTAGATGATAAGTATTATATTAATGCATCTATAAGTTTTTTTGTTTTTTTGGGACAAATGTAATGCATCTATAAGTTACATGTTATGTTTGCTTGATTCATGTTATATATTTATATCATTTTACACACAAATTTTACGCTTTACAAACATATATATCTCACTTTTAGTTTTGCATCTTCTTAAAGTCGTCCATAATAATAATAATTTTATAGTTTTTCAAAATAAATGGATGACTTTTTTTTTTTTTTGATTAAAAAATAAATGGATGACTAATATAAAAGATTAATCCCTATTAGAATATCAGATATAATGGATATTTTACGATGATGTATCTTGATATTAATGGAACTCTAAACATCAAGATTTTTTTTTTGTCAACAACTTTAATTATATAGGTTAAATGAGCAAATTTTAAGAAATACTGTTTATATATATGATATAATGCGGTTCGGTGTTAAATTTTCGCGCCAAATTATCTCTTTTAAAATCCAAACAACGAGAAACCAAAGATAAAAAAAAAAAAAAAAAAAAAAATCCTTTATCGCTCTATAAAAATGGCTAATCACTCGTTAAAAGACACTATCTTCATCAGATCTGAGCAGTATGTAAAAAATGATACATTTCGCTTGTCGACATTAATCATACATTTTTTTTTGTTCACATCTGTATGTAGAGAAGTTAATTATCGTTGAAGGTTGGCCTCACATAGTTTAGTAGCAAACATAACCTATCATGTTTCTAATTGTTAGTTTTTTGTAGGATCCATCCACAAATTTATCCGCTAAAAAGTTAGATTTTATAATTTCCGCCTATTCAATTCAAACTAAACAGTTAATGATTCAAACACATTTAATTTAATTGTTACTTCAGTTATTATATTATAGAAATTATTCTTACACAATTAAGTTTCACAATATCATCAAATTTTTCGGTTTTCGTTCGCGATGATAATATATAAATTCGACGAAAAATATTTCTTCCACTGTCTTTTGTTCTCTAGGGCGCCAAAATAGCTATTTGTCTTTGAACTAAATCATAACAAAAAACTTAACAAATACCAAAATATATCTTTACTGACCTAATTCTGTATTTCAGATTTATACTATTATATAAAATGTGTGTCGTTTTGTGATATATGGAGACCAACATTTCGTCGTTTTCAGATAAACAAAGGAAACAACTCCATGCCGGTTTTTTTCCGGGGCTTTTTAAGGCTTTTTTTTTTTTTTTGTATTCTGGATTTGATGATAATCTATGATTTTGTTTCGGATTTCTACTACCTCCATAAAAATGTGTGCCGTTGTGAGAAATGGAGACCGACGTTTTGTCGTTTTGAGATAAACAAAGAAAACAACTCCTTGCCGTTTTCTTATCCAGGGTTTTTAAGGCTTTTTTTATTTTTTATTATTTTCATCAACGAGGACATCGTCATCGCTCACTTCCGTTTACACTTGGCTTAAGCAGCGAGAAATGTCTGACGACTCGGCGGTTACGGCTATGGGGACGGCGGAGATGAATCAGAATTACGGTAAGAGTAATTCGAAGGACGTTGATGCAACACCAGAGTTCGAGTCCAAGATTCTGGAAGCTATGCGGTCTCGAGTAACCTACCTCAGAAACAAATCAGAGTAGTCTCTCTCAATCTCTTCTTCTCTAACCTCTATACTCTATAGTCGTGAATTCTCTGTGTGCGATTGATTAAAGTTCAATTGTTTTTCTAGGCATTGATGATATATACATTTCCTGGTTCGATTAGGGTTTTTTTTTTTTTTTTATTTCCTTGTTGTATCGTCAGGTAGATGTTTGAATAGTAGAATCATTTGCAGTTTTTTTTTCTTTTTTTTTTTTTTTGTAGCTCCTTCACATTCGTGAGTGTTCGGAGAATTCTAGAGGAATACATGGGATTGGAGAAGTTTGCTCTGGATGACCATAAGACCTTTGTTAAAGTGAATTTGGTTAAGGTGGCCTTTCTCTTCTTCATACTTTTTGTTATGTAAACTATTTGAATTCTCATGTCACATGAGAAATACTAATGTTTTCTTTCTTGATGGCAGTGCTTAGAAGAAGCTGGTAATGGTGATGCTTCCGAGATTTCTCAAGAAACTGAGAGGAAACTGTCTGAAGAACACGGGGAAAAGAACGATGTAAGGGACGATACTGGTGTTTATGAGGAAATGGAAGGTTCCGCTGAGAGAAGCCTTGTCACAGGAGAGAACAAATCCAAGAGGGTGGCTCAAGATATGAAGTACAAGGGAACTAAAGAAGCCCTGGAGAGTGGTATAAGGAGAGTCCTCCGGGAAAGAACTTCGTATATTAAGGCTAATGCAGAGTAAGTTTAATGATTGCAATTAAGGAATTTCGGTTTAATTGTTTCCTCTTTCATGGCTTAAGAAGATGGAATTTTTCTGTTTAGTAATAGCTTTCTTTATTTTTCAGGACAATTACAATGGGTTCACTTCGTCGACTTTTAGAGGAAGATCTTAAATTAGATAAGCTGTCTCTTGATCCCTTCAAGAAGTTCATTAACAGCGAATTGGATGAGGTGAGTACTTTTAAATTGATTGTGTAATCTCTAGAGTATAGTGGGAGGCAAGTCTTCTGATTGTTTTATTGGTTCATTAGGTACTAGCAATTCCTGATGCTCCTAAACGTTCGACTGAGTCTACTGGGAATGATCTAAGGAAAAATGTGAAGAGCACACTGTCTGAGGAGGTAAGTAGTGAAGACAATTCTGATTCAGATGCTGAGACTGAGACTGAGACTGAGAGTGAGGGGGATATGGAGAGCGATGAAGTAGCTGTAAAGAAGACAATTCCCCGAAAAAGAAGATTGTCAAAACCAGAGATGGTAGGAAAACGGAAAAGTGAAAATGGCAAACATGTATCTGGGAGAAAGAGGGCAAAACATACAGAAACGGATTCAGAGACTGAGAGTGATGCTGGAGATAGTGTAAAACCTTTTAAGGTATATTAACATCTTGGTTGTGATTTTTTTTTTTTATCTCGAATCCTATTAATACCTTGTACAACTTACCCATTTGGTTTCTGCATTTATGTTGTTCAACAGCAGACAAAGGAGACTGCAACTACTGTTTATGGAAAGCGTGTTGAGCATCTTAAATCAGTCATCAAATCTTGTGGGATGAGGTGTTTATCAAACGTGGTACATTCTTAAGAAGTTCGGTGTTTCTTCATACTCCAGTCACTTTATTATTTTTTTCTTGGCAGAGCTCCTCCTAGCATTTACAGGAAAGCCAAGCAGGCTCCTGAAGAGGAACGTGAGGCTACTCTAATAGAAGAACTTGAGCAGATACTTTCCAAAGAGGGGCTGTCTTCAGATCCTTCAGAGAAAGGTAGTGTGACGCTGAGAATTAATTATTTTGCTTAGAACAAAACGTTTATCTTCCATTTTGTCTATTGCGTTCAGTAGTTTTTACGAACTGATTCTTAGTTCAACTGTTCTTAGCGTGAATAAGCATGCTGATGTTTGTGGTCTGTCGGAAGCTTGATGGAATAGTTTATAAGTAAACATACTCTAAATAAACTCTCTGGCTTTACTCTGACAGAGATCAAAGAAGTTAAAAATAGGAAAACTATATCAAAAGAGCTTGAGGGTCTCGATACAAGCAACATCGTATCAAGTTCAAGGAGAAGATCTAACACAAGTTTTGCACCTCCTCCCAAGCCAAATTTTACAGTGGAAAGTGAGAGTGAGAGTGATGAACCAGAAGATGCTGAGGATAGCGAAGAAGAAGAGAAAGGTAATGAAGAAACTGAAGGAAGCCAAAGCGAAGAAGAAGAAGAATCAAACAACGGTGAGAATCTTGATCTCTCATCTAAACGACCAACTGATCAAGTTTTAAAACTGATGATCCGTGGCTTTTTTTTTTTTTTTTTTCTGCAGTGGATGATGGTGGAGAAGAAAGCGAATGATTTAACGATTATCTCGACTCAGTGTCTTACAGCGAGGAATCTTTAATCAACTGTAACTTGGGTTTGTTTGTATCTGTGAATGACATTTTGCTCCTTTAACTATTAGTATGACTCTGTGAAATGGATTTTTGGAGACGAATTGGATAGAAAGGATAACTAAAGATGAAGATGAATATTAAGCAGGTAACTTTTAGACTTTTAGTCAACTAAGTGGGAATCGTATACCGGATCACTGAATGATCTTTATACCCATTCCACGATGAAAAAGAAGAGAGTTGATTGATAGTGATAACACATTGAATTAGGATGCTAAATGCATCTCGTATCAATTGGGTTTGTTCTATTCGGATCAATCGAAAAGAATCTAGATATTGTTGGCGGTAGCATCAACTGACAACTCCTGGGTCTCTGAAAGAATGCTCCTGACTTGGTTTGCAAGATCGGTGACATGTTTATCTTTAAACCCTGATTGGTACCAAAGAACACAAAACAAGGGTTGTTAAATTATAATCTGAAACTGAATATTTCTGAGTGATCTGAAAAAGTTATTTTACCGAGTTGAGAGAGAGCCTTTTCGAGGTTGAAGAGATAGTCTCTGTTTGGCCCTGAAGGTCCTTCAGCTTTAACTATCTGTCTGCAATAAAAAATGCAAGACACAAAGATCAAATGCAATCTTTCTTAGTATATTATAACAGGAAGGACCTTATAACAAAAATCATACTTGGCAATATCTTCAAGAGGAGCTGGTCCTAAGTAGTTGTTGTTGCTCTTCTTGTCAGGGGAAGCTACGTATCTGAGCAAAATAAAGAAGATAGGTTGTTACTTGTTTATATACATACCGACGTGATGTAATCGTATGCGTTTCTTACACCATTACTCCTGTTACAGCCGGATCTGAATTTGAGTCCTGCAACAAGTGAAGTACGCTAATTGTCACACCCCAAAAGAAGACCAGAAGACCATTTTATGAAGTTAGAAGCACTCACAGTGAAGAAATCAAGATACTCTTTCTGATCATACTGCTTCTCCCTCACTTCCAAATGCTGACAAGAACCCAAAAGATTACAAATGTTTTTTTTTTTTGTCATGATTCCAACAAAAGAGAATCAAATCCACTTACTGTTAAAGCATCTCTTTTATCTTCCTCTTTGGTTATCTTATAAGCAACTCCCCACTGTGTAATCAAAAAATCATAGGTTAAAAAAAAAAAAAACAACTAATGAGAAAATTGGATTTGAGGTTATAAAGATCATAAGACTTACACAAACTTCTCCATCAGCAGCTTCTAATGTCACTGTTCTTCCCGGAAAATCCGGAGTTCCTCTATGATCAGTACTACCTAAATTGCGTATTAACATTACTAATTACTATAACTAATTAAGATTATAATCAAGATTGTCTAATAAAGAGAGAGAGAGAGAGAGACCTTGGTGAAAAACACGGCGATAGCCTTTGATGTAACCAGAGAGGCTTTCGTCAAAAGGGAAACCCGTTTTCCATATTAAAGATCCGTACCCGAATACCCACATCGCCATTTTTACCGCTGAGATCGATCCGATTGGAGAAAGAAGAGAGACAAGTGATCCAATTACAACTACATGTTTCACTTGTGCAACTTACTTTTTAACAGGTTATAGCAGAACCCCCCCTCTTTTTTTGTCTGATATCCAAATTCGACCCTAATCTCTTAAATTGATAAGATTTGGCCATACAAATTAGGCGTTATGACTTCGGTTTATTGGAGTCAAACGTTGAAGCTATTTTTTTTTGTATGAACGTAAAATTATATTCAACAAAAAAAAATGTTTTACAATTAATGCAACATCAAGCTGAAATTTTTAAATTTCTAAGAATGTTACTAATTGCCGCAAAAAAAAAACTAGTTGCTATGGATTTGGATTCAATAGCAAAGCCAGCCTTCATAAGTCGGTGAAGTCGTCTAAGGTTTAGACGGTTCCGAACGTTAGAAAATTTTACAATACATATCATTCGGTTCGGTGTCGCATATTTATAATCGGTACGAATATATGGTTGCTTTTGGTTTGGTTTGTTTTAACGATTTTAGAGGAATTTCAGTATATTTTTGTTTTTAGAAACTCGATGCAAGCCAACTACAAAATAACAAATAGTGAGAGAAAGAGAGATAGTGAGATCCAGTACGAGAAGACAAAGACAAGTGACCCCCATTAGTAGAACATGTTTTCAATTTAACAAGTTTAATTTACATCACAGAAACAAATCTCTTTATTTAATACTATATAATATCCAAATTTAGACCCTAAATTCTTGGATTAATCAGATTTGACTATTTTTTGTTGTTATTATTATTTTTTAGGCGTAATTTTACCAAATGATTCCCATTCATCATTTGCTTTTGGAAATTTCAAAATACACTGAAAGTAGAAAACAGAAAAACATGCATATGTAAAAAAGATACTAAAAGTTAAGCGATTAGGAAATGTAAAAAAACAACAAGAAAGATAATCAAAATTTCCAACCTCCAAATGCATGGAGATGAGATCTTTGTCTTCGTATCTTTCTTCTCTCTTTTGGTGATTACTGGATCAGGTTCTGGTAACCACCACACCATTAGCTGCTACTCCCGACACATCATGACCGTTGGTTTCTTTGACTACGTTAGTGATCGGTAGCTCTTGGTCCTTGGTTACGACTTTCACGTCTAATGGATTCACTTCGTCCTTACTCTTTCCCCATACCACACTGTATAGTCCAAGAACTATAAAAACTGCTCCAATGATACTGCATAATAATATTACAGTAACAACACTCAAAACGTTAGAATGCATAACTTAATAATATATATATATATATATATATATATATATATTCGAAAATATAAAAGATTTGATTCAATGTGACTTTTTATTACCTTCCGAGATGGATTTTCTCAGCCAGAACCAAGGCACCGAGGAAGGCAGTGATGATCATACACATAGGACTAAACGACGTTGTAAACACCGGGCCACGTTGCTTAATCACAATGCTTTGTATGTAATACGCTATCCCCGAACAAACCACTCCCTGAAAAATATACAAAACATAATAAGTTTTAGTTGACAAGATTAGTTAATTAGCGTTTAATGTTTTATGAAATTAATTTATAGATGATTAACTTACAGAGTAAACCGCGGCAAGTGTCCCCGAATCCATACCAATCTTCCAAGCGCTCATGTCGCGCACCATTATTAGCGAAACAATCGCGTTCAAGATCGTCCCCA
The DNA here is from genome assembly GCA_024034495.1 of Camelina laxa. Taxonomy (NCBI): domain Eukaryota; kingdom Viridiplantae; phylum Streptophyta; class Magnoliopsida; order Brassicales; family Brassicaceae; genus Camelina; species Camelina laxa. The sequence continues at coordinate 10,237,120 of CM043884.1, forward strand.
TCCCACATATCAATGTTACAAGTGATAGCTCAGCTGGGTAAACTTTTAATGTGTATGACTACAAAACAAAAACATAATGTTATTTATCCATAGGAGTATTATTTAATTTCGAAATCCGGATATTCGGTACTAATTGTTTATTTATAGATAAATCCAAAAATATTGATTAACTTACCTGTAAAATGAAGAAGGCAGCCCAAGTAGAGATACTGCCCATGATGGCTAAGGTTCCAAGGACCCAGTGTTGTCCCGTAGCCGTGGTGTTGGCGCCACCATGGAAGGAACTATGTGCGGCTTTCACGATCTCGATTGCCGGACCTTTGTACAACGTCATAATCATCGCTCCTCCTACCGTGATTACCGTTCCCACCACTTTTGCAACGCTGTGGATCTTCCTAAAGTTAACCGTCTCGAGCCTGATTAACATAGACAATAGTGTTCATTAGATCACTTTCACTAAATAGCTAGTTACGTTCATTAATAGTAACGTATCCTAAATTAATGTATAAGCAAAACTATGATTGCGTAATAAAGTAAATTACAAGAAAGTCTTAATGAATGAAAGTACCTGAAAATGAGGGCGAGAATGAAGGTGACGGCGGGAAGTGCATTGGTAAAGGCAGAAGTGTACGATGCTGACGTGTTTTTCAATCCTATGTAGTACAAATTCTGGTCCATAAGGGGCCTGAATCATTCATACATAAAAAAAAACCAATCTTTACTTTATTATTATCTTGGGTTTATTAAAATATATATAGCCTTTTTTCACATCATCTTTTTGTTATGCATAATAAGTAGATGCTTTTTCCAAAGATCAAAAAGGAAAACGTGTACGTAGGATGAGTAGTAAGCACACATTCACATTAAAGATGTTTGTTGTGGTCTTGTGGGTGATGATCTCATTCCCAATCAATGATCATGATATACTACTACTATTTACCAATTTCATCTCTTTTTTTTTCCCTACAAATCCATTGTATCTAAGTATATACTTTCTAAAACAATTATAATTTACTTGTTAATAAATATTTTAAACAATAAAAGATCTATCTCGTACGTCCAACTCTAGATGAATTTTTGGTATATGCAATAAACTGTAATATGTTTTTGATGGTGATAGTATAATTGTTATAAACATTAACAATCTTTGGATTAATCCATAGTAACGTTTTTTTTTGGGTACGATATGTTATTATTTTATCTTCCTAAGTAACGTACCCGAATGCTCGCAAAAAAAAAAAAGGGTAACGTACCAAAATTATCATGATAAAGTAACGTACTTGAACTCGTGAATTTGCATCACAACTATAAAAAGTAAGTTTGGATTTTTGCAAAAAAGTTGTATGAACCGAACTTTCTAATTGCAAAGAAAAAAAAGAGGAAGATGGTTTTCTAATGAAAGAGACTTACTCTAGTATTCCAAGAGCAAGAAGCCTCCAGAACATTGCTAGTGTCATCTTTGGTCTGATCTTCCTGCAAACACATATTTATTTAATTTAATTATTCATCCATGCATATACATATATATATATATATATATATATATGTGGGTGTAGTGGTACCTCTCGAAAATGAGAGCAAAGGGAGCCATGACAACCGTAGCGACAACATGACGGTATGTAGCAAGAACCCAATGGTCCATGCCATGCTTGAACGAGACCATGGTGATGATGTACATGCCTGCATACCCAAATTGTAGTGATATGATCGCCAATATCGGCTTCAAATTCTCCATACTCCCACCTTTCATCTTTATCACTTAACTGATGATCTCTTACTAATTACTTGATCGAGAAATATATATCTCTAGTTATATAACACTACTATAGCTATGTTTATGCGTGTGTGTATATATAACTCTCTCCCACTCTCTCTCTTGATGAGAGCTGTTTGGTGAGTGAATGAGATAAGCTTTATTTGTTTGAGGCAGGCAAAACCTAATGGGAGATGACTCCTTTTTATAGTCGATGAAAAGTTAGATTAAAAAGATACACTCATTATTTTGTTCACTCAATAATACGTCTACGTATCTTTTGGAATATTTTAATGACCTAGTGTTTAGACTTTAGAGATATCAATTAAGTAACATAAAAAAATATGTCTTACATATTTATTTACTTTTACATATATACATGTCAGCATATCGTTTATATAAGAATTCATTTTGGAATTTGTTTTAACTTTTTTTTTCTTTTCTTTTGTCGACTTCAAAGTAGAGAAATTGCAAATCATGTATACACATACATGTTGTGATTCTTTTATTTTTTCAATGCGTAACACGTGTGTGCATCATATTAAAGTTGGTGTATCACATATTTGTATGATATCAAGTAGTAGGTGGTAAGATGATTGTGTGTGCATACACATATAGCTTTTTTACAATATATATATATATATAGTACAAAAATATATTTGTAACTCTCTCTCGATATTTCTATCTATTAATTATTTTCTGATTCTTTCATAAACAAGTTTACTTCTCATTCTTATATATGTACGTATTTTGTAGACAACCTTTGGTGCCGATTCGTAGCCATTGGTGTTGGCCACGAAAGATATACGGACAAACTCATGCCTATATCACATAAGGAAGAAATGGAAAAACAGTACCAAAAAGGGTCGAAATGGACAACAAAAATTCGTAGTTCTACGTATAAAGAACTCGTATATTTCAATGTGTTAATAGGCATAACATAACATAACATAACGTATGACCGACCACACAAAAGTAAGATGCGTAAGGCAGGTGCTAAGCTATTAGGAGTTTGCTATGTACTAATATTAATGTTCACAATCCTAATTTATACGTAACACACTCCAATCGCTCTCCTATGTTTCCTTGAAGTTAAATTAGTTAATAGGTACAACAACAATCATAGTTATCTAGCTCTACACAAAGGTAAGATGCATCATGCATGTAAGTCAAATTCCTAAACCAATTAGGACTTTGATATGTACTATAATTAGTTGTCCTAATCTGAATAGATTGAATATCAAATCCTTGTGCGTATTAATGTTTGTCTACCCGCATGTCCAATTCGTAAACATTGAATACTTTCCACAAATAAATTAAAATAGACACAAATAGATTCCCTTAATTATTCATTAAAGACAAAACACCAACCCCTACCCATGATTGTTAAATACAAGTATACGAACATGCATCTATCTCTTGCGAACTAGGTAGGATCCTCAATTTCTGGTCGAGTGAAATAATATAAAAGGAAAATATTGAATATATATGTATGTATCCATACAAAAAAATTGATGTAAGTATCTCACTATCGAGCTAACGTAAATTTACAATATTTAGATGTCCTTAATTAAACAAATACCATATGTATAGTCAAGATTCAAATTTAGCTACAGCCTACACTCTTCTTATATATAAACGTTATAAGAGGGAGAAAGAAGCGAGATGAGAACTGATAAGAGTTAAACTCAAGTGGGATCTATTGGTAAACAATAATGCAATGCCCATTTAAATATATGGGAGTATGTTTTGTTGTTATTTCCCCCCCCCCCCACCCTTTTTATTTTGTTTAATAAGAAGTGGGGTTTTGACACATTGACCACCAAATGCTTTGTAGTCTTAGTGCTTCTCCGTGACGCATTTAATTTCCTTTTCATTCTCATGACTTTGGTTTGTTATTCCAACTTTTATTTTCCGAAAATCACTTTCAAACCATTTAAAGAATGGATATGATTTGGAGAAGAAAAAAACCAAAAAAAAATTCCTCTTATATTTTGGAGAAAACGTGTGTATATGAGATACGAAAACTGTCTCTAGAAGTCTAGCTAATTGCAAAATTATATAATTTTCTTATATTTTTTCAGAGTTAGATATTATTTATTTGGCAACTATAGTTCTCTTTTTTTTGAAATATATATATATATATATATATATATATATTTCTTTTAGGTTAAGCAAAAGACAAAATGGAAGAGATCGTTCGGTGGTGGTGCGAGGAGTGGATTCCATACTGTCTATGATAAAGGAGTTTAATCATTGTTTCGTTGGACGATTTATTTAATTATTTTTTGTTTCAGTCACTTTTTGTTGGTTTAAGTTTTAGTCACTTAATTATTGATAGATATTAGATATGAATACGACGATTATTCACAAGATTTGCAGATATGCTCCCTTCTATTTTCATAATTTGTTTTTATTAATTGGAAAAATAACATGTAGTCTTGTGGTTTCCGTTACTACTCTCACTTTGTCACTATCCGAATACAAACCCGTATAATGTATGTTGTCATTTCAAAAAATGGATCGAAATTCCACATTTAATTGTTAGATTTATGGCATCAATTTTACAAGAAATATGAATAGGTATATAAAAAATATATATATCTTTACGTATATGCTTATATATATATATATATATAAACTAAAAATTTCGCCAGTTATGACTATTTAGAAAAAAAAGAAAAATGCATTTTATGGGGTTTTGTATCCGGATAGTGATGCGATACTAACACAATATTAAACTACGTACATGTACTACTAGTTAAGAACCTGGTGAGCGTTTTTGTATACATAAAACAATTTTGATTATTGGAAAAGAAAACAAGCACCAGGATTGATAAGAAAGTTATGTAAACTCTGTGTCGGTACCAGAGGCTTCTCTTAAGAGTGATGTGATTCTCTCACAGAGGAAAAGACAACGCGACTCCTATGTTGTCGTCTAAAAGGTTCAGTGGAGTTATCGTCACTATGAACTATATCGGTCGTTGAAGCCATCCCAATAGAGAAAAGCACGTTTTAGTCTTTTGGATATTTATAATTTACGGTTTGATCATTTTGGTTTAAGTATAATTAACAGTAAACAACGGTTAGCCATGTCAAGAAACTCAACAAGACAAACTTATAAAAATAAAATCATATTATAATTGTGACATATATATACACTAAGGGAACACGATCTGAGGATAAAGAGATTCAGCTTCGATATGTCTTATTTCAGATACATGTGACCTGAGGATACGATACGATGGTTTGCTATATTGTAAGATGTGATCTTTCACATATTCTTTTTTTTTTTTTTTTTTTTTTTTTTTTTTTTTGTCAGTAATTATTCTTATTCTTATGTAGTTATGTTTTTCTTATGTGTAAGATGTGATTGGTTTTTTTGTTTGTTTGTTTTGTTCCCTTAATGTCAACTAATTTTTTTTTCTGAATAAAGAAACAACTTTCATAAAATATACGGACTAATTAACAAGTTGTGATGAGAGTGGAAATCTTGGTGTCTTTAATTAATTCCATATTATACGAATCAAAAGCTAATACAATACCATTACTTTATAGGAGTGAATGGGAATAATAGACAACGTACGAGTACATAGAATGACATGTTATAATATCATACTTCAATAACGTATAAAATTTGCGGGGAATCGCCGTGATCGATGATTGCAGGAGTTAGAAGAGCTGTAGATTTGGGGATTGGGCGCACAATGACAGTAGCGGAAGCATGGTCTGCTAGGCGTAGACCTCGTCTCCCACACCTCCTCTCCATTGAGGATGTTTTACGCTCGCAGTACCAACGCAGAACAGAGGAGGCTGATTTGTTTCTGTGGAAAGGGAAGGCGGGTAACTTCAAAGCTGAATTTTCTACGGCAGCAACTTGGAATCATATTCGTCGCACTTCTGCAGAGGTTTCTTGGTACCGAGCGATTTGGTTTCCTAATTCTACTCCAAAGTATATCTTTTGTACCTGGTTAGCAGTTCACGATAAGTTGGCGACAGGAGATCATATGATGCGGTGGAACATTGGAGCTACGGGGACATGCGTGCTTTGTCAACAAAGTCTAGAAACCAGGTCGCGTCTGTTTCTTGCCTGTAGGTTTACTTCAGAGGTGTGGCAAGCGACGGCTAAAGGGGTGTTTCTTACACGATACACAACTGACTGGCACCAGCTTCTCAATTTCTTAGCAGGAAATCACCTCGATCATTTGGACAGGTTTTTTACTCACTACACCTTTCAACTAGCGGTTCATACCATCTGGCGGGAACGGAATGAAAGACGGCATAGACAACACCCAAATAATCCGGCGCAGCTCATTAAGTGGATTGACCGCCAAGTCCGCGATCAGAGTTTGGCTATTCAACGACAAGGAGATAGGCGGTTCGACAATGCTTCAAGCTTGGTTCAATTCTAGAATCTGAAGACTTGTTTCCATTATACTCTAATGTAAAATCTATACTTTTATTTTAAACAACCGATGCACTAGTTGTAAAAACGCTATTTTTTTAATATAGTTTAACATTTGATTAAAAAAATAACGTATAAAATTCATATGGCTTATTATAGCTAAAACGAATTTAACATTAATATTATGACGTTTGTAATGTGTCTTTTAAGATTCATAATTGTTTCATGACATGATACTGTACGTTGGGATTAACATTTTCACTTAGGGTGTGAATGGTAACTGCGGTCAGGACGGCCAAATTCGTCTGCGGTCTGGACCGCTTTATTTTTGGGGCGGACTACAGACCGCTGCGGACCAACTTTATTTGTATGCAAAAGCGGTCCGCAGTTGGTTCGCAGCGGTCTTGTCTCTGCTTTATTTGGATCGCAGTGGTACGGACTACATTTACTGAATGGTAAATAAATAGCGGTCCAGACCGCAGATGAATTTGTCCGCCCCAACCGCTGCAACCATTCACACCCTTAATGATATACTATTGAACTTTTTATAGTATCTAATACAGTACACTCTTTTTTATTTAATTAAATCAGTATTCAAAAGCTGAAATATTTAGGTATTTCAAAACAAAATAATTATAGATACATTCCCTCAAAAAAAGTTTAGAGGGACAAGAGAGAATATGTGTAGAAGTAGAAGGTGAGTGGGGTAAATAAGAGAGAAGTTAGAGAAGGTGGTGCTCTCGAATTAGGATTCCAACAGAGGTAAGTGGGATGCCCAAATCTGGGAACCATCTTGTTTCATTCTTTCTTTTCTACTTTTCATTAAATCAAACACTGTTCTTCGTTTTATCTTTTCTTAATTACGTCAGTGAAACTTTATTGTTTTCTTCAATTGGTTTTTTGTCAGTCTTTATTCATATGATGTTGGCTTATTAATATACGTGTCCTGAGATGTGTTATTATTCTTGATGAAATTTTCGATTTTTTTTCAAGAATTGGTATCCCTTTAATTTTCTAATGATCTTTAGCTTTCACAGAGTTATGTGATCAAATCTTTTATTACTTCGAATATATATATATAAGGCAAGGGGTAAGAACGTATGGATTCAAGATCCAGTTTGATGATTGCTTATCATGAATTTACAATAATCGAGTTCAAAATCTTCGTTACGGATACAAAGAACAAAATCAATTTTGACAAAGACATTTTTATTTGATTATATGTGAATATCGAATACAAGGAGATATCAGAATAACACTTATTACAGTGACACTATGATCACCTCTCGTTTCTATTCATTCTTCATCAAATGATCCCTATATGTCTCTCACTGATACATATGCATTTGGTTAGAGAGCTTGATTATAACTTGTTTTAATCTTGTTAGAGTAACCCACCCACTCAAGGAGAGAAAAGAGTCTAGATACCTTAAATATAGTTTTATATATAAAAGAGAAACCTCAACTAAAAGATATTTAACTTTCAAATATGTTCTTAAATCCCAAGTATTATTGAAGCCAAAAAGTAGTATTCAAATACGATTAAACGTAAACATTAGTCCTTCCTTGCCTCTTTTATCTTGAAATTAACATCCATCTTTCGAATAGAGATCCACAACATATAATACGCCTCAATTGTTTCAGACGTAGGGTTTTTTTTTTTTGCCCTTTTTTTCGGCATTATTCACATGTGGTTGTATTTTTTTTTGAAGGTTTTTCAACCTTTCAAAAAATATTTACAAAATGCAAATGCTCACATAGAATTAAAAATTTTACGTTTAGCATTTACACTTATTTTTAAGAATAACGTCCTTGGCTAAGATTTTAAGAGTTGCAAGTTCGTTTGATAAAAGAAATAATGTACTAGATCTAAGCGAAACCAAAGCGCGCACAAAAAAATAAAGCGTGGTTATAATGTTTTGTTTAGTATCCTTTGTTTGGTGTGGTGAACACATACACAACCAAGAAACCGAACGATTAAGTAAAGCAAGATAATTATAGATCTTAAGTTTAATAAACAAATGTGAGACACGGATATGATTTGGTCTAAATAAATATAGCTAAAAAATGAGAAAGTGAATGGTGACGCAAGTTTCAATTATGGGAGAGAGTGGATAGATGGATGCCTACTTGCATGAGTGTAATCCTTGAGCGATCAACACATATATTTGAAAGGTGAGAGTGGAGTTCCATGTGGTTGATCCCATCTTCTTCTCTTTTCTTTGTTACACTTGAGGCTTCATACTCACCAACATTATTAGCCGAACATCTTCACTTTTTTTACTTCTTTAAATATGGGGTCCGAGGAAAACCAAAATTTTCTTGTATTGTTATCATGTTCTTAAACACAATCATGAATTCATGACATATGTATGTTACACATACGATAAGGTTTTTACACATGTTTTTAATTTGTTATTTTATTAAAACAATAGTATATTCAAATTAACTGAACCATCAAAGAACAAAAACAAATTCTTTCAAGACAAACAAAAGATAATGAAGCTATAGATAGCAAACTAAAAATAACCCCAAACTTGGTTTGGTTGGGCCTGATTTGAGTACAAAAGCCTAAACTCTTTTATATAACTGCTGTTCTGTTGTTCTTTTCTTACTTCATCCTCATCTAGGGTTGCTACTGCGTCGCTTCTCTCAACTGTGGATTGAAAGCTAAAGGTGAATCAATTAGTTACAACAATATTTGTACATAATAGCCGTTGATGGAACATACCTTACAAGTGAAATGACCTAACGCTCTCCGCTGCGTTTATGTTTCGTCACGAACCATTATGGCTTGAGTGTATATAATTACTATGTAACCAAAGGTTAGTCATAAAATATTGGTGTACTTGATTCTTCAAGAACCATTGAGCTAACAAGGCTTCCGTAGAGGAGAGTGGTGGGGTAATTAACGGTCTTTGGAACGACTTTGAACTCAGATCTAATATAAGAATTTCTGCTTTTGATGAATCATTTGAGGATCTTTCCAAGAGCAGTAAAGGATTTGCTGGAAAGATCTAAGGTCATCAACATTGGTAGTTTCCATACCCATTGCGGCACTCTTGACCTTTGATGTTGTTGTTTGAGAGGTCTACATCAGAAATCTGTTGTAGGTTTCTTATACACTTTGAAAACTCTGTGATACCACATTCTGACAAGTAAAGTACAACCGATCTAAGTGTGATGGTATAGATTCGAAACTGAACCCATCGTTGAGGTTGAGACGTGATCCCGTGATAGATCCAATCTAGAAAGGCTGATAGGTGCTTGAAATGTTACAGAGTAATGAGTATATATGATACGTAAATTTAATAGTGTTGGTGGTGTTCAAATAGCTTATGTCATGTCCATGAGCCTCTTTTAGTTGCGATATACCAAAGTCGACTGCCATCCCCATCTTGAAATAGGAAAGATCAAGATTGACTAATTTTGAGATGGATATTGGGACTGATCCTTTGAAATGGTATGGCCAAGCAATAACCTTTAATTGCTTATAAAATCTTATCTTAGAGAAATTTTTCTATAATTGAAAGTATGTTATTTAAAATTTCTACTAAAATATGTTCTTAGCTTTGAGTAATAAATAAATACTGTATGCAAGTACTTAATCATCTTAATTAGAAATTAAATGCAAGTCTTTTATGAGTATATTATAAGTATGAGGTCAGAACGTATTTACTAGTAGATATATACATTTAAAGACTTGCATCTAATTTCATAACATGATTAAGTGAGAGATATAATTTGAACATTTAAAGAATGGGATCTTTGATCGTCATGCAGTGATGATAGGCACTTACACCTAACTAGTCAAAGCAATTCAGTACACATTTGTCAGCCCTAACATGAATAAGCAAAAAAAGGCCCTTGACGAGATTACAACTTTGAACTTTTCGTGTATAAACATGTCTCTTTGTTTATCAATAAAGTTCAAGTCAATTAACAATCAAATTCACACAATGCTGGGCTTTAAGGGGGGTGTATTCAACTTGACATTTTAAGTGATTTGTCTAAGAGTTACAAATCCTATGTTATTCAATTATGTATTTTAAAAAGTCTTCTGAAATCTACTGTTATTGAACTGATGATTTAAAAATCTACTTTAAAATCCATTAAAATCCCTTGTTATTGAATTGATGATTTAAAAATCTACTTTAAAATCCACTGTTATTCAAAACAGTTTTGTGGATTAGGATTTTAATAACTTTTAGGATTCTGGAGGATTCTGGAGGATTCTGGAGGATTCTTTTAGTTAAAAATACAGAAATCCAAATCTCATGGTTTTAGGTGAGATTTGAAAGAATTTTACAGAAAATCATATGAACTTCCCTAAAATCTATCAAAATTCTAAATTTCCTAAATCCCATCAAATTCTTCAAAATCATGGTTTGAATACACCCCCCTAAGACTTTGCTCGGAAGCGACCAATCTCGATTAATTGACTGGTACCCATCAGTTAATATGTTAGTTGCATGATGTTGATTTTGGTAATTTAAAAACTCATGAAAATAAAGAAAATTTTAAGTTATAACATTAAATTCTGTTAGATCACATAATTTTCTTTTCTTTTTGTTAGTTGCATAATCTTTTCTAGAATGATAACGTTAACATTTATGAAAGTCATAATGTTAGATCACATAATTTTAATTCCTATCAAATGGACAATTATTATTAAACACTTATGAAAGTCACAAAATTTTCAAGACACATTAAAATAAAAAAAATTACCATGCAAACTCTTTATAATACATGTTGACAAAAAAAAAAAAAAAAAAAAAGTTACAGAGGGTAGAATAAAAGTAAATTACAAAATAGATGAACACTAGTCGCTTAAATTTGGTTTAGATAGACCACAATCTCGGATTCAACCCATCGGGCCTAAACGTGGCTGCCTGCTAGTAAGTGAAGGAGTACGTACCTTTCAAAATCCTCGAGCGAGCTAACTGCATTGCTTCTCTATGGCAAAACAGAACATACGATCGCCTCAAACTCCATCTCCCTAAACATTGCCAATTACCCAGTTATCCCCTCCCTGAGAATTTCCCCAAGTATCCTACTAAGTTTCAGTTTATTCAATACCTTGAGTCCTACGCAACCATCTTCGATATCAACCCCAAGCTCAACGGAACAGTCCACTCACCGAAATACGAAAAGACGTATCACCAGGTTCATGTATTGTTACCAAGGCAAGTGCTTAGTTTCTAAAATAAAAGGAAAAAAAACATAGTATGAGATGCTCTGTTTTTTAAAACAGAGAATGCATCGTTTTTTTGGCTATAAAGACTCCAAATCTTTGGTACTTAAAGAGCTAAACCATTGATGGTTTCCCTATGTGAGTGTAGAGATTGAGATGTAAGCTTTCTCTCCCGAAGCCACCACAAGGCACCTGCATTCTCATCGTATGTCGGTGGCTGGAGCGTCTCGTGGAACTTAAGGTTGGTATCGTAGTTGGTTGTGTAGGACTAAAGGTATTGAATAACCTGTTACTTGATAGGATACTCGGGGAAGTTCCCCGGGAAAAGGGGAGATTGGGAAATTGGCAAAAAATGTTTAGGGAAATGGAGGTTTAGGCGATCGTAGGCTATGTTTTGCTATAGAAAAGAAATGTAGTACGCTCGCTCGAGGATTATGAACGACACCTCTTCACGTTTCAAGCTTGCAGCTACGGTTAGGCCCGATGAACCAGACCCGACGATTACCGGATTCAATGCCGGAAGAAAATGGTTGTAGATCAGAGATAGAGTTTTGGAACATAACTGAGATACTGAGGAAAGAAAGCTGAAGATTGTGTGGGAAAAAATATCAGATCTTGGAAGCTTTGGTAGGAGAAGAGAATGGAGATGATTTAGGGTTTGTTTCTTGAAAGAAGTACTTATAAAGAATTAATTTGTGAAATTATAAAGAATTAATCTCGTTTGGAGGATTGATTATTGTTTTTATATAAAGCATGCAGCCAATGTTGAAAACGAAAACACCCATCTTGTTAAATTATTTATCTAATCATTATTCAAGTATATGAGGTTTTTTTTTTTTTTTGGGATAAGTTGCATTTCGAAAAGAAGAAAATTTGCACCTAATGCCAAGTGTATGTGGAAAAATTACTTGTATCTATGACTATATACCTCTATCTTAAAAAGATTAGAAAAGAAAAAGAAAAAAAAACTGCCCAACCTACTAACACCATACCACTGATATGATAATCATCAATTCAAATGTATAAAGTGGATCCAACGAAATGGTTTCTTTCGGGGCAAAGTCGTAGAGAGTGAAGAAGTCGTAAAAGGGAAAAGGGAGGACATGAACCGTGACTACCAAAAGGTGAATAAATGCCCCAAAGCCAACTGACTCAATTACTTTATTGACAAACAAACCTATTAATTTTTAGGATATATTAACATCTAATTAACGGTTTTTAGAGAATGTTCTAGCCCTATCCTATCACATACATATGTAATTTATCCTAATAGTATATTGTGGGTAATCTCTTTTTTTTTTAAGTTGGAACGTAAAGATCTAAAACATCTAACTTGGAGAAATGAAATAAAACTGAACTCGGCCAAGTCTTTTTGTGATATATGTTATTCGGACAATGCATCATATTGTTAATTATTCTACTGACGTACACCATCTGAAAACTCATCGCCGGACCGCGTGAGGTTATTTAATGATATGCGTCAACCATTGTCAAGTCAGAAACTAGTTTATAAAAATTTCCACGGCTATGTTGAAAACTTTTAAGTTAGAGGATAGTAAAATAAAAATATGAGTCTTGGAGGAGAACAAGAAAGATGATCGTTCAGCTTTCTTATATTTTTGAATTCAGTGAAATGTTGGTTCAAGAGTTCATGTCCAAGATTTTTATAGAGTGCATCATCAATATTTAAGGTTATTAAACTGAGAATTTTTTTTATGAATTTTATGTTTATATGTTTTGCTACTTATACAACTAAAATATTGTAATAAAAATTAGAAGTTTTTGAGTATGGATTTATTAGTTATTTTTTGACGTGATATTTAATTTGCTACTTAATTTTTAAAAATCAAATAAACGGTATTTCTACACATATTATAATGTGTCATCAATGTTGAAATTTATCAATCTTTGCATATATTTTTTGTATTTACCAGTTTTATTTTGTGAACTCTTTCTCAGTCAAAATACCTTAAAAAAAAAAGAAATTTACTAGTACTATTTTACATTAAATGGAACTTGTTAATATATTTTTGTGTGTGGCATAAAAAAAAAACATGATTTGACTACCCTAAAAAATGGCCAATCAAATTTGAACACCCCTAAAAACACAACGGAATCATGGGTGATTAGAAAAGCATATGTATAAGTATATTAAACGAATCGAATGAAGTAAAGAAGTAGACAAATATTTCTCTAAGAGTTACAGATGTCTAAAACTATACGATAAACGATGAAGTGATGAGTTGTTGGATTTTTTTTTTTTTAAGGTCTCGGAACCGTGACATTGGTTGAATCTATGACTCATATGTATATGGTGGTCTCTTTATTTTTTGTTTTCTTTAAAAGACCAATTAATCCATCATCACACACACACAGATCGTTTGGTCAATGCTCACGAAGACACAATAAATATAGCAAAAGCTCTTCTTCTTCTTCTTCTTCTTCTTCTTCTTCTTCTTCTGATCACTCCCTACAAAATCCATGGCGAAAGATTCCATGGCGATATCTTCTTCTCTTCTGTGGACTCTCTTCCTCATCTCCGTCATCTTCTCACTTTTATCAAACAGCCACGAAGAAGAAGATACACCAATCACACGATTCCAGCAATACTTAAGAATCAACACCGCTCATCCTAACCCTAACTACACCGCTCCAGTCTCGTTTCTTCTTGCCCAAGCTCAATCGATTGGTCTCACTTCCAAAACCTTCGAATTCGTCTCTGGCAAGCCAGTTCTTCTCCTCACATGGCTAGGCTCTAACCCTAACCTCCCTTCGATTCTCTTCAACTCTCACCTCGACTCTGTTCCCGCCGAATCCGACAAATGGATCCACCCGCCGTTCTCAGCTCACCGTACAATCGACGGCCTTATCTACGCTCGCGGCGCGCAAGACGACAAGTGTATCGGAGTTCAGTATCTAGAAGCGATCAGGAACCTGAAATCGAGTGGCTTCGTTCCTCTCCGTACTCTTCATATCTCATACGTCCCTGAAGAAGAGATCGGTGGATTCCACGGGATGATGAGATTCGCGGCGTCGTCGGAGTTTAGGGATTTGAATTTGGGGTTCGCTATGGATGAAGGACAAGCGAATCCTGGTGATGAGTTTAGGGTCTTTTACGCTGATCGGACTCCGTGGGAATTTATAATCAAAGCTGAGGGGATCCCAGGTCATGGTGCTAAGCTTTATGATAATTCAGCTATGGAGAATTTGATGAAGAGTGTTGAGTTGATTGCTAAATTTAGGGAGACACAGTTCGATTTCGTTAAAGCTGGGAAAGCTGCGAATTCTGAAGTTATCTCTGTGAATCCAGTTTATCTTAAAGCTGGAACTCCTTCTACTACCGTGAGTTACTTGTTTGTGATGATTTCATATTTTGCATTTTTTTTTTGCTTTTATTTTTTAAATGTTTGTGTGTGTGTTTTTTTTTTCCAGGGGTTTGTGATGAATATGCAGCCTTCAGAGGCAGAAGCTGGGTATGATTTAAGGTTGCCTCCAATGGCTGATCCAGATGTTATGAAGAAAAGGATTGCTGAAGAATGGGCTCCTTCTATTAGGAACATGACCTACACGGTAAAAATGAATATTCTCTAAAAGCTCTGATATTTGTAGATACCGTTTCTGTGTTGGGGGTTTCTCAGTAGTTAATCGCAACTAAGGGTTATACAGAACTGTTCTTGAGTCTGGTTTTGTGATGCATGACTGTAAATGAATTGGATGAACGAAGAAGCATGGCCAGATAGGTCTCATTGAGCAAATACTTACATCAGAGATCGTATCAAATTTCTTCACTTCTAGTTTCATACTACTAAAATGTATGCCTCTCAGCTGCTTTGAATAACTACTCTCATAGTCAGTTAATATAGTTTGTTTTCTTTTGTGTTTAAATCTTCCACATTGGTTTCACATAAATGAGGATATTGTAGTTGATTAAGAACATCTGACTTCTTTCTTTTCCAACCTATATCTTAATGTCATTAAGACAAGGTCATGAGATGTCCTAAGCCAAGCTTAAGCACAACTAACCAGTGTAGCTACAAAGTTCGGTAAACTATGGGCTCTCATATTATATAATGTTACATGCCTTTTTGGCTTTTGTTTAGTGAATTTAACGATGATGTATAGTCTCTACTCTCTGCAGTTTGATAACATGATACAAGAGTTTTCGTTTTAGTCTAACTAAGTGAACAGATCCAATCTTTTTCTTCTTGCACCAGATAAAAGAGAAAGGAAAGTTAAGAGATCATTTAGGGCGACCTATAATGACTCCAACAAATGATACCAATCCTTGGTGGTCTATCTTCAAGCAAGCTGTTGAAGCAACAGGAGGAAAACTCGCAAAGCCCGAAATTTTGGCTTCAACTACAGATTCACGCTATATTCGCTCTTTGGGAATCCCAGTTCTGGGCTTCTCTCCAATGACCAATACTCCTATTTTATTGCATGACCATAACGAGGTATTCACATGATGCTATTATCTATTGCCCTCTTTGGAGTTTATATAATCAAGAGTACTGATATAAAAACTTATTTGTTGCCTCAGTTCCTAAAGGATATCGTGTTCATGAAAGGAATTGAAGTATATGAATCGGTTATCACAGCTCTGAGTTCCTTTAAGGGAGTATCTGATCAAGTGCTTTGAAGCATGTATCAATGTGATATGTTGCTTGGAGATGGTCACATCTCACATTGCTATGACTAAAACAGTGTTGTAAATGTTTATTTGTAAGTTTTCTTTTATTCACATTTACTCTGTCCTTGTGACCCTTAAATGGCTGCTGCTAATAATCCTTTGTATATTATCAGTGACTTTTCTGCATAATTCTCAGACTCCGAAGAGAAATATCATTGGTGCTTAGAGTATGATTTCACAAAAGAGTTGATCAATTTAGCTCTCAATGTTTTAGTTTTCAAGAGTTGCTATTTCATATCCTTGCGTTGCATAAGAGCTTGGTTCTTTCCTACGTACATTTGTTTGGCCTACATGATTTTTAATCGGTATTAGATTCTTTCAAATTCTATGAGGAGTTAATAAAATATTAGGAGATATCCCAGTTACAACACGGACCAACATTTTCTAAAAATTATTGTTCTATTTATTTTAAAATATTATTTTATTTGAGACATTATTTAGTTTTAGTATTGTAATTATTTGGTAAATCTACGGATTTCTTTTTAAATACTAATTGTTTTAGAATATTTCAGTATTTTAATTTGTTTAATGTATATTATATTTTCATTTTATTTGTATGTTATATTTGCATCATTATTTTGTACCATATTTTAAAGTACTAATTATTATATTTTAATTGTGAGCAAACAAAATTTATTAAATTATCAATCACATAAATTTAGTTTTGAGAAATATTCTAAAATAGCACTCTTTTAAGTTTTTCTTCCAAAACTAGCACACATGCTCAACTTTTCCAAATATAGCATTTGTGATATTGAGTATTAACTTATTAACTTAAATACTAAAATGTAATCCAATTCACAATTTTAAAATTTTCCGACGAACTTTGTTTTGAGTCCTCTGATCTGAGATCTCAGTTTCTAAGTTCATCCTCATCAATTTCTAAGAGATGCGCCAGAACGATTCGTTTGTTCAATTCACCGTATTCCACCGTTTTAGCCGCTACAACCTCCGCCGTTGCAAGAATAACCCGACATGTACTCCGGACTCACGACGAGACTCTCCTCCTAATCAAATCATACAAAGAGAGAGGGTATGGAACTGACCGTGGTCCTCTCAAATCAACCCACTGGGAAGAGACCACCATCGCCGTCTCAGCTCGTTCTAGCGTTGGAGACAAAGAAGCTTAGAGACGGAGAAAATGAGCGAGAGCCATAGCAGCGGAGATGGTGGTGAGAGGCGGAGGAAATGAGCGATGGTGGTGAGACAACGATGGAGATGGAGATGGTGGTGAGAGGCGGAGGAACAACGATGGAGATGGTGGTGAGAGGCAGAGGAAATGAGCGAGAGCCGTAGCAGCGGAGATTAGAGCTTTTGCTGAGAGAGTTATAATGGAGAAGAAGATGATGAAATATGTGATGGAGACAATGAACCTTTGTAAATAGATGGAGTTAAGAATGATTGATTTGATTAAAACTTCTCAAGCTCAACTTCTTCGGTGTTTCAACTCTTTCTTTGATTCTTCTTTCTAACTCGAACAGATTATTAATTAAGCCAATAAAACAAAAGATGATGTTATAGTGTTGTTGCAGACAAAAAAAGTGTTATGGGACGCAATGTGAACTTTTTTTAACCACAATAGATGAAGATTAGAAGGATTGATTTGATTAAGACTACTCAAGCTTATTTTATTTCATTTCTCAACTCTTTCTGCATCTAATGCTTACAATTTTTCACAAAATATACAACTTGGAAATCAAGATCGTCTTCCTAAACATTATGAAATATTTCCTAAACTTAGGAAAACATGTTTAAAATCTCTTTATTTATCTTTTTTCTTAATGTATCACAAATTACTCCATTAATAAGGGTAATGTATCAAAGACCCACCAATGTCCTAACTTTATGAAGGCATTCCAAAATTTCAATAAGTTCTTCATAAATTATTAGTAAGGGGTAATCTTTTTTCATCAAGGTTTTCCTGAAACTCGAGAAATCTTTCCTAAATATATGAGAATCCTTCATGAATTTAAATAAATGTTCTTATAATCTCTTTTTTATGTTTTGCCTCAAATCTATCACAACTTACTCCATTAATGAGAGTAATAATCTATCAAAAGCTTACCTTGGTCTAATACAATACTCAATGGTCATGCTTTTGAATCTTTCAAGGGGTTGTATGCTCTGTTTTTTTTTTCTTTTTTGACAAAGGTCTTCATAAAATTCAAAAAATCCTTCTTAATTTTTTTGGTATCCTTCCTGAATGTTTGATTTAGGGAGGTCGTCCACAATATTATGAAGTTCTTCCTAAATTTTCAAATCAAGCATGTAACTCCTCCAATTAAGCCAATAAGAATGACACAACGATATGCATGCATCTTGTGTCATCTGCAACATGACATAGCTTAGAGAAATCTTTAACCCCATTTCCTGAGACAAAAATTTGAAATCAATGAACAAATTTCAGGAAAGTTTTCATGAACAATGCTTCCTTAATTTTCAAATGTGATTGAGAAACACATCAATACACTAGGAACAAACAATAAACATGTAACAATCAAAATTATTAAATCCTAAACCATCACAACTTTCCCTACTAACACAAAAAAAAAAAAAAGTGAAAAGGACTCTCTCTATTACATTTAATAGAATTCTACTTCGTTGAAAGAGGAAATTGAAGTGAAGCTAGTGATTAGTTTCTACAGGGGAGTACAATGTACACAACCTTGAACATGAAATTTCATATTTGTATCCTATGTAATCATATAATCACTACTACTAATGCTTTGGTTTTATTAGCAAGAAAAAAAAACTCACCACTCTAACTTTCTTCAAAGCTACAACCTTGTACACATTACTATACGTTCCTTACCCAATCTAATTCATAATTAATTAACCAAAAAAACAAAAACTTTCTAATTTAAAGACCTGAGCTTTTAAGGTACCTTCTCGAGCTTTTCATATGAGGTAGCACGACAAAGTGTCAAGTTTTTGATTGAATCGCCATAAGCAGCAATAAGCCATGGAGGCCATCCTTCTGAGTCAAACGGAGACTAATACCCAGACGGTGAGATGAGCCGACGGAGATTGGGACCTGCGAATCTTGGGCTATCTCGTCTCTATGAACCGAAGATCTCTCCGACCCTTAGATTCATGCTTTTCACTGACTTAGACTTGATGACTTACAGATTCGATTGGGTTTGCCGGTGGAACGTTGTCTGCGAATGAATTTGGAATCGGCGGAGAGAGAAGTGAGAAAGAACAAGATTGTTGCAATCTCATGATTTTGATATTTTTGTTATTTTATTAATATTTTATTTTGATAATATATAAATTTGTGCTAGTTTTGGAACTTTTTAGTATGCGTGCTAGTTTTGGAACAAAAACTTAAATTGGTGCTATTTTTAGAATCTCCCTTTAGTTTTACCTAATTGGGGATATGGAATATTAAAAACACACATTTTTCTACATTGATTGAGTAATATATCTATTGTTCAAAAAAAAAAAAAGATTGAGTAATATATCTTCGTTTTTAAAAATTCAAATCACAACATATGAAGAAAAATCTACATATTAATTTATCATATGTATTATATGATAATTCAAAACAATTTGTAAATGAAATGAAAAAAAAGATAAAAGGAGAATCATAATTTAAAATCTTAACAAAATCTTCTAAATATAGTTATTAAAATAATAATTTGGATACTTAGATATAAAATCTTACTTTTTAAAATTCTGATTTTTTTATAATTTTAAAAATTATTTAGTAATTTTCGTAGATAATTAATTAGATTTATAATTTTATTTTTAGAAATTAATAATTATTTATAAGTTTTTATTAGTCTAATATTAAAATTAGATTTTTACCCTTAATGAAAAATTAATTATTTGCCTTAAGACCACTGGCATGACATTTTTTTACACTATAAGGTTAGTTTTATATTTGTATTTCTCAATTAATATAGTAGGATATTTTTGAAAGTGGACAACTAAAAGAAGTACACAAAATTAAGCATTCCTAAAAAATTCTCAATAAAACATTTCTTTAAATAAAACTTGTAGATAAAAATAAAATTTACTAAAGTTTATACACTTACAAACCTCAACAATATCATCAAATCAGTGATCAGAAGAATGAGTAAAAATTTGAAAGGTTTTACCATACGCGGATCAACATTTTGGCGATAGTGGATTCAAGGAAAGATATTTTATATAAATTGTTTCTTAAATAAACTACATATGTATTTTTCAAAACTAGAAAATTCATAATCGATATTGATATGCTCAAATTTACCCTAGAGCTACTCTCTCAAATTAAGAGATCAATTGCAGTACTTAGGGATCGAATCCACAAGAACTCTAGATTCACACAATAGATTTAATAATCTTTTAATTATGCTAAACCAAAATTGTAATTTAAATAGCAATGCAATAAACAGAAAATAAAGGAGTTGTAAATCAATAGGAATAAACGCTAGGCCTAGGGAAATTCTCAGAAAATCATGGAAAATTAGATCAATTAATTAAACAAGCAGTATTCAACAATTAAGCACCGTTCTTGAACTTTAAACACAATTATAAAATAAATCAGTTCTCACTGCAAATATTATCTAAGTTTTAAAACCAGAAAATCCAAATCTCTTTGCAAAATTCAAGTTAAAAACCAGCAGTAAAATCAAGTTTAAATAAGTTCACAAAATTACTAGATCAAATCTCTTTGCAAGAAGTAATTTTGCTCACCTAAAGTTTTTGTCAGGAAAATCAATTATATTCTCATATCAATCAATAATCCTAAGATCTAAATCCAGATGACTAATCAAAGATCTAGCATTATAAACAACCTATGGTGAAAAACAAAAAAAATAATGAATCCTAAATTAACAGATCTAATAATCCATGAGATCCCTAATGAGAAACCCTAAATCTAACAAACCTATCTACTCAGACATAATTGTAAGAACACAAATCATGAATAAAATAGATAGCATTAAGAGATTAAAAGTAGAAGAAAATGAATTCTGAATCTTCTCTGAATGAGTCTTGATTCTTCTCTCCAAAAGCTCTCTAAAAATCTCTCAGGGTTTTGCTCTCAAAAGTTGCAGGGAAAAATCAACCTTAGGTCTAAACAATGACAATAAAAATCCTATTTATATTCCTAAAAGCATCCAGGGACTAGTGATGCAATATGGAAAACTTTGGGGCATCTTTGTAAATCTTCAAAACTTGTGGGAAATCTTCCAATTTGGCTTGTGGACTCTGCATCGATCGATGCTGATGTTGTGTCGATCGATGCATCCTTCTCAACACGTCTCCCAACTTCACTGCTCAGCCTCAATGCTTGAATGTGCTCCAAATCCTCCTATTTAGCTCCATTATGCTCCCATCAATGCTAAATCCTATAAAGACTCAAAAAGACTCTAAAAACACCAAAAAGATTCTATAAATAAGACTTATATCATGGCTAAAAACACCTAAAAACCATGATATATCAGATATCTAATTTTAGAAATCCTAGTAGTAATCAGTAAACTGCAAATTAAATCCTTACACCCTCGTAAGGCTATAATATACATGTAAAATTTTAACTTTTCTTACAAAAAAAATTTCTTAAAAGTAAAATCAATAAATAAAATACATATGATCTTTACATTTTTATACAATGTTATTGAGATATTGATACTACTTGTCTACCCATGATGTTGCTATATATTTGATAAAATTAAAGCATCTTTGCAAGCTTATGATGATACAAAAAAATTTATCGAGTAGTATTTTATTATTTATGGCAGTGTAAAAGCATTTGATTGACGTCACTATAATAAGTTACTAGGTAACAACCCGCACATAGTGCGGTATATAATAATTATTTAATGTTTTTAATGTAATTTTTATTTACAAAAATCTATTATATTATTGGGTAATTGAAATATTTAAAATTCGATTGTATAGTATATATCTATAAAAAATTGATATAATAATTAAAATTTAACCCGTAAGAGTTATTATAATATCAATCTTATATTATTATATCATATGAACAAAGAGTTCTTAAATTTTATTTTAAAGATTTTATGAAAATATAATTAAAATATATAATTAAGTTAGAAAATAATAAAAATTTTAATTTTGGGTGGTAATTGTATTTTTGGAAAAACACAATGATAAAAAAAAGAAATATTTTTAAAAGCTGATGACAAATAAAAGAAAGAGTGTCATGAGCTCTGTAATGCTGACACCTCAGCTTTTTTGCCAAAATGTTCCTCTATTAATATATAGGGGATTATTAATACCCATAAATATATAGGGGATTATTTATACCCATGAGGATAGATTTAAGTTCATACCTTTCAAAAAACTTATCAAGACCAAAAGCATGGCAACATCAATATATTTTTCAAAAAAAATTTTTTACCAATAAGATTACTAGTATATCAAATTATTTTTAGTTTTTAAGGTAAGATGCACATATCATACAATTTTCTTAGAAAATACTGCTAAAAAAACATATAAGAAAAGTCCTTGGCACCATATTTAAATGGTAATTTCAGATGAGCAATTTGTGAGTATAATTTCTCCTTCAAAGATATGAGAAATTTTGTTTATTTAGTTTATCTACATGATAATGATATGGACAGTACGCATAGAAATAGAATGATTGAGATTTGAGTGACATGATATTATAAACAGGACAAAAACTGTATTCATTAAACATATATTAAAGATATTTGAAAATGCTTGGATGGAAATTGAAAAGTTATATTCATTTGAGTTAGATATTTAGTATATTGTATTTAATTTTTGTCAAATTTTTATATATTATATTTATGTTTTTAACAGTTGAAAGATATATATTATTTATTAGATAAAACAAAAGACCACAAAATTAAATATACATAATTATATTTTTTCATACAAATAGATATCGACATTATTTTACTATACGGTATGCATATATGATTCTCCAAAGATTTTAAGTTTGTCAAAAAAAAAGTCTCCTAAGATATCATATCATCAAGATAAATTTTGGTGATGAACTTTAAAAAAAAAAATTGTATGCAATGAATCTTAAGGTGATTTACATGTCATGCACTATAAAAGTTTTTGTGCGTTTTGAGAGAAAGATTATATGTGTACATATTAACTATTCAAATTGGGTGTTATTTGGAATAAGTTAAGTATACTCTATTACACTTCTAATAAGATGTGTTGTGCAAAAAAAAGTACAAGAAAGATAAAAATTATTGATTTCATTTACAAAAAATATTCACATTCAAAAAATTGTATGAAATCTCCTCAATGGGTTAATATTTCAATAAATATCATTTATCTTATATGATTTTCTGATTCCGAGTCCTATAGGAAACAATGATATATATAAGTGATTTTTTTTTTGTTTTTTGATTTTTTTTCTCTATAATAGTTTCATAATCATCATGATGATGATGTTGTTATGTGACAGTACCATAGTTTTTTTATCATGGGATGATGAAGGAGTGAAGTTAAGAAATGAATCAGGTGTAAAATTTTCTATCACCGGTAGCTGTTTAGCCTTTCATACATACCTCTCATCATCCGGTAGTAGGAACTTATGGAATCCTGCTAGTGGTAAAAAACTTACATCCATCTAGAATTAGTGCTTGCGATATTTAAACTCTTCAATTTTTTGATTTTAAATTTAAATTTTATAAGTTTTTTTCACATACATGGTAACAAATGTTCATATATTATTATTACATATGAATTAAATGTTTTTGTATACTTTTTGTTTATGGTTTAATAATTTTTATTATACTGATAGATATTTTTAATATAATTATAATGATTTATGCTCAAAATGTCTAAACCGTCTAAAGTTATCTAGATCTACTCGTTGGATCAACATCCGTTAAGTTTTCTTGAACACGGATTAAAAAAATTAAATCATGCATACCATACCACACAATAATTTGGACATAAAGTTTGCCTATTTTACCACTCAATTAGTGTTAACCTCTTTTTTTTTGGTTTTGTTTACAAATGCACTTTATTTCCAAATACATTCATTGCATTTCATAACCAAAAAGAAAGTAGACGTATACTCAAATAGTGTTAAACGATTGACTGATCTACATTGTGTTTCACTATAAATCTCCGTATCTAAGTAGCCAATATTAATCTCATACAGTGAACGGAACTTAACTTTGATGTCGGAACTTAACTTTGATGTAGGTCTCATCCTAGAATTTTGGGACCTACAAGGGTGAGACAAATTAACCAGGCTTGATTAAATTATTGACGCTATGGCTATGGTTATTTACACTATCAAAACACAGCTAGTAGATATAAAATTTGGAGCACTGTTTAATTCACTCATCAACCACCACTAAAATCATGTAAAAAAAACTCTATTGTCATAATAAATATTTTCCCCTTCTAGGAAATTTCACAATATTATGAAATCAACAAACGAAGGATTTGATTCTGTCCTGTCACAATCCACATGTGCAATTGCCTCTACACCATCCAACACACTTCTTCAATCCTTATGAGAAACTTCTCCGTACGTTCCTTCAAATATCCACCACACGAAAATTTATTTCCAACGCGAAACAAGAGTCTTATTTCCCACTCTGGCTTAACTCGTCTCCATTAAATGCTTCTAATTTCTTCTTCTACCCACAAAACTTTATTTTAACGCATTATATATAAAAATTGATTGATTGATGAGAGGAGGTACGGAAGGTCGTATTTTGAGTACGGTGCCAGTTAAGATTGTCCAATATACGAATAGGATATTTAAGTGAAAAGTACATGCATTATGCATGAATCTTCATTTATGATTCTATTTGTCTATTTCCTCAGGTAGGGTTCACTCATTCTTCTTTCGTTAGGCAAGCTACCTAGCCAGTTTATTTAGTATGGCCATTGTTTTATTGCTTTATCTTCTCGGATTTTACCGGCCAATCATTCAAGCTCTATGACACAATACAACTCATTTTCTCTTCTCACTTATATCTTAAGAGTTAAAACTATATATATCCAGCTCTAGACACTGAAAACAATCAACAATGAACTCTTATTAATTGAATATGATGGTGAGATTGTACTGTAAACAAATTACTGCTAAGAATAAATCTAAAAGTAGTGACTTAGTTAGTTAAAGGGCAATAAACGAAGATTTATTTCGGTGCATGAGAATTCTTAGAGTTATTTTATAAAATAGCAAAAGCATACTGGTAAAAAGTTTAGTAAAAGTGTAAAACCTTATTTTTTTCTAGATGAAAACTTTAAATATTTTTATTCGATAATCTGGGATCTAACTCGTTTAAGAGTATATATATTTAAAATTTTAGATCACACAATTAATGATGACAAAAAAAATAATTATCTCTGATTAATTGGCCATATATAGGTATCTACATGAAGAACATAATTTGATACAAGAAAATATTACGCGTTCTACAAGTAGTTTATAAGAGCCAAACTGTATAAAAACTTCATTTGACAAATTAATTTTCCAGTAACATATATATATATATATATAAGTAAAAATAGTCCAAAATTTTTGAATTACTCTTGTTCCTTCTTCATCCATGAAATTAATTTTATTACCATTGAGTGCAAATATTTATGTCAAATGGTTTGAAATTTGTTGTTTTTGTTTAATCATAAACTTTTGTAAAGTGTTGTTGCCTGCATTTGCCTTTGCATTTTCCAACGAACAATTCGGTTGATTCGTTTCTTGATATCTGGAAGAAGAAGAAGAAAAAAACCTGCATTATAGTATAACAGTACTACAAAAATTAAATAAAAAGGAGTCTGGCCAGAACGTGAACACGAATAGTTTAGTTTATTACTCGTTACGCGTCTTAATTAAATTCTAGTGCCGACTAAACTATTTTAATTCTATTAACTGCAGGTTAGTTTTGTTTAAAAACAGTGTAAGATTATTCTAAGGTTACTTTATTTTAATTAATTATAATAGTCCCTTAGTAGTATTGTTTAGTGTATTACAGTATGCAGTTTGACAAAGAAATCTGAATTTGATTTAAATATATAGTAAAAAGCCTTATTACAGAGAGAATTTTACGTGTGCAAAAGTGGACACAAAGAAGTAGTTAACGCGGTTTTAAAAAGTCCCATTAAGACAGAGATGCACCAGCTCTACCTTGTGCCTTACCTTGGTAAACATGACTTCAGCTACTTTAACGTTTAAGATTCTAAAAATTATGTTTTATAAACAAACTTATAATCATGTGATTTCTTTCTTTTGCATCTCATTTAGATAGTTAAATTATTCATATGATTAACTTTGTCTTTTGTTTGTACCTTAAAAAATCACATGCTCTCTAGTCTAGCTTTTTAGAAGTTGCCTCTAAAAATAGAATCCAATGTTATGTTCCAGGCTCTTTATAATGTTTTTACAACTCTCTGTCGTTTCTTGAAATAGGTATATACATTTTTTTTTTTTTATCCAAGATTCTGAGGCTCAGAAGTAGTAACAACTTTTAGTGGTAAACAATTAGTGTACTTTTTGTGGAACTAAAGAATTAGTTTGGAGGTCAAATCAATATATTATATACGTATGTATTTATGAAATTAAATAAATAAATAAGGAGGATACTCTTATTAGTGATCTGTGATTGGGTGTAGCATATGGGATTGTGATTAAGAAAAATCTTTAAAAAAATAATTATATATATTTATATATAAATAAAACACCTGTCTGTCACATTTATTAAAGGAAAAGTATTGATCTCTTTGTGTGTGCCCCATGCTACTTTCTTTGACTATGTTCATAGTATTTTTTTTCTTTCCTTTTGAATTTTTTATGTTTGTGTTTCCATTTTTGTTCTCCACATCTCATCTATAAATAGAAACTCACCATTCTTCTCTTCCAACTTCCTCCCTTTAGTTAGTATAAAAAAATATGGTGAAAACTCTTCAAAAGGCTACAAAGAGAATGTCATCTCCATCATCATCATCTTCATCATCCTCATCAACATCATCATCATCCATAAGGATGAAGAAGTACAAGGGAGTGAGGATGAGGAGTTGGGGTTCATGGGTTTCAGAGATCAGAGCTCCTAATCAAAAGACAAGGATCTGGCTTGGCTCTTACTCAACGGCTGAAGCCGCGGCTAGAGCCTACGATGCAGCGCTCCTCTGTCTCAAAGGATCATCAGCTAATAATCTCAACTTCCCTGAGATCTCAACTTCTCTATACAATATTATCAACAATGGTGATAATATCAGTGACATGTCCCCTAAGTCCATACAAAGAGTAGCTGCTGCTGCTGCTGCTTCAGCCAACACAGATCCTACTTCCTCATCATCAGTCTCTACTTCATCTCCATTGCTTTCCTCTCCATCTGAAGATCTCTACGATGTTGTCTCCATGTCGTCACAGTATGACCAACAAGTCTCCTTGTCTGAATCATCATCATGGTACAACTGTTTTGATGGTGATGATCAGTTCATGTTCATCAATGGAGTTACCCCTCCGTATTTACCACTTTCTGATGATTTCTTTGAGGAAGGAGATATCAGATTATGGAACTTCTGCTGATTTTTCTACTTAAATCATACCTTATTCTTTGTTTCAATATATATATATATATATATATATATATATATATATATACTTCAGTTATGTAACTTATACAATATCTTATACATTTTTTTTTTCTTTTTATCAATTCTCACAATGTATCGAACTTTTGGGGATCTTTGTACCAATATCTAAATTATTTTTAAAATTAGATATATTTCATGTTATAAAGTTGATTAAATCTAGAAGAAGTAGTAGTTAAGTATATGTGTAAAATGGAAATAGATTTATAGCTTTCGAACAACGAGCCTCGAAGGATAACAAGTGAAAAGGTAAAAAGATAAAAAGGACAGAATCATATTGTCGTTGATTAAGTTATGAAACCTGAAGATAAAAGTAAATGTTGAGAACAAACAATCATTTGAGACTTTTTATCAAACAAAAAAAAACAATCATTTGAGACTTCATAGTAATTTCACTTAAAGTAAGAATTCATAAATTTGGCGTTAAGAGGCTTTAGCTTATTGTTGAATGCTAATGTTATGTGTATATGATACCAAAAAAAAAAAAGTGGTGGTAGAATAAATAAAAACAAATTAATTATATATATATATATAATTTATGATAATAATTATATATATTAGTAGCTAATGAGTAAAACAGAAAGCAGAGTTTCATGTGAAATTTTTTACAAAGTCAAAGAGTAAGGAGCAAGTTTCACGAGGCTTGCCATAGAAGACGATGAGTAATAACCCTATTTAATTATTGTTAAATCGACAAAGTAAAAAAATTATTTCTTAGGAAACCAAAAAAAAAAGGAAGAGAAGAGACAAGAGATGCAGAAAGGGTTGTGTTGTGAGTTGTGACTGGTGAGAATTGGTAAAACCAAAGAGAAAGAGTTAACGTGGAAAACTGTGTACGTTATGTGCTTATTTAGATTCTCGCCATTTTACTCCAACATCGTTCTGAAAAAAATCTAACAGTAGATTTGAGCAGAAAGCCACATGAGTTGTTTTTGGTTTCTTGTTTTGTGTGTGTGTCTTAGTGAGATGGGGTCCCATTCACTCTCTTACCCTTACTCCTCACAAACACACCCTATCTCTATTTTCTTTAGATATCATTTGTATTTTTGGAACAGTTTTAAGGGAAGCAAGCAAAAGCATATAACAATGTTAGATTGGGTGATATCTCGCGCGGTATCGAAATAGCAGGTTGGAAAAATAGTAAACGGTATCGAAATAGTTAAAAGAAAAAAGTGAATTAACAATAAGAGGCAGCAGTACAAATTCTTTGAAACATATATATATATATATATATATATATATATATATATATGTGAAAATCTTATAACTAAACATGATTGATCCAAGAAAAGCAAGGGATGTATATTCTACTAATTATATATGTTTATTTAAACAATTAGTGAATGTCAGTCAAACAAACCTTTAACATCTCCAGAATATAACGTTTTTAAGGTAATTTGTATAATTATAAACGTGTTTAAGTTGACAGAAAGTGAGAAATTAATATAATGACAAAGTCACGTACTTCTACAAATTCAAACAATATGGTTTTTTCTTATCACACGTTAATTATATGTAAACGATATTAAAATAGAAGAGGACAGCTTTTTATGTGTTTGATTATTACGTACAGTATTTTCAAATAACAGTGAAACGAGCAAGATCAAAATACAAAATGGAATGAATAATATGTTGTTGAATATTGAATATTGAATAATGTGTTCGAACATCCTTTTTATTTATATTTTTATATTTTTATTTTTTTATTTTGGTATTGAAACAATCTCTAGTATCGTATTGCAAGTAAAAGCTATATGTTAGAATTCTCAAGAATCATAGTGAAATGTGTATCTAGTTAACGTGTCTGATATATACAAAACAAATTACATATTGACCATGCCTGTAAGTTTCCTCCTTTGCCGTCATATAAATTGTCTTCGAGCAAATAAATATCACCATTCAATAAAATCGACTGAAAATACTGGGCCGGACCTCTGACATGGGCTTATGTTTGTAGTGGGTCCCACGAAAGGTGCATGACCTTCATCTTTTTTTTTTCTAACCTTTCACCGCTTACACACACACTTGTCATCTTTCTTTTTTCCACCTTTCACCGCATACACACACCGGACCGAGACGAGTTTCTTCTTTAGTTTGGTTGGAGGATCTAATCTCATATAATGATCTTACAAAACACATAACGTGGCATTATTACAAAACACACATCAATGTTTATGTTTTAATAAAGTTTGGGTGTTATCACAATTTGCTTTATTAGCTAGGTTACAACATATATATGATTTAATGAACGCAAGAGAGAACCTTAATATAATAGTATTTGATTCGGAAACGGAGAACCGAACCCTTTTGGTCTTATGTAGATGAGTACAAAAGACAAAGAAACTTGGTGTTGCTAAATCACAAGGCAATTTTTGAAATAGATCCAATATTGGTCGTGAAATCATGTTCTCAATTATATGAAGTATTATAAGATTATGTTGTCTCATTATAGTGGGATATTAAATTTAATCCCATAATGTTGTTATTTGATTTTGTGTCAATTATATTGAGATTGCGATTTCACGATGGCTAGACAATGCATTTTCTTTTTAAAAGTCTTATATGATGAGATCAGTGGTGAGCTAAAAAAATATGTATGGACGAGTGGACAGATAAAATTATACGTCGTAACTTTTTTAAAAAGGAGTGTGTTATGTGTATGTACGTACGTGATTTTTGTCATACAAACCGTTTGATCAAAAAAAAAAAAAAACAAACCGAAACTAATGAGTTCTACAAACTAATTAATAGCTTACAAAAATACATACACGTACGTACGAACTTATCAAAACGACCAAAAATTACATTAACCTAAACGATATTAGTCTGTCTCATTTCAAAGAAAGCAACCTTTCAAATGGTTTAATGGACAGTCACAATTAAAAATTTTCTAAAATATACAGTAAATAACTTTTGTTAAGTGAACAGTATACACTTCTACTGATGGATAGTCAACTATTTTTTAAACTAGAGATTCATAATATAAACCTAAGGCCATATTTATCGGTGGATCACTTGGGTGATTTTGGAACTTTTAAAATTAAAATTAATTGAACAGTACCCATAAGATCAGGCCAATTGATCTTGAATAAGATCAGTTCTTCTACTGATCTAAAGGTGACGTGTCACCCTTTCGTTTTATTTTTCATTTCATTCGAACATTATTTTCTTCTTCTCTCGCAAATCTCGACAAGGGGAAACGGCGAGAGATTTTTTTTCCCTCACCGTCGTCTCCTTTGTCCGGCCATTGAAACACCGAGGCGACCGATCTCCTCGTCTCCTCGTGTCCACCGATTCTCGTCGTCTCCTCTCTCTCTCTGTCTCGCGAAGTCTAGAGATCTCCTCTGTGTCGCCTTCGATTCTCTCAACTTCAAAACTACTTGATCTTATCTGAGCTGAGAAAAAGGGTTTATCGTTAGGGTTTTTTAGATCTTTTTCCGGCCAACGAGCAACCCCAATGTCCTTCCTTTTACGAGGAGGGTATGGTCCGGCTGCTCCGGTTACGGAAAAGTTTCGATTGAGCCCTAATCGTTAATTTTCCCCTTTGTTTTTGGCGATGAAGACTGTTTGCTGTCTGAGCGTTCGATTTAATCGCCGCTGTGATGGCTATTGCGAGCTTTAACAACACCCAACAACATTACATATTTGTTTTCG
Organism: Camelina laxa; assembly: GCA_024034495.1. NCBI lineage: Eukaryota > Viridiplantae > Streptophyta > Magnoliopsida > Brassicales > Brassicaceae > Camelina > Camelina laxa. The sequence continues at coordinate 10,268,372 of CM043884.1, forward strand.
AAATTGTTTTTTGATTTGTTTTCTGAGGTTTGGTTTTTGTTTTTGTCCCCTGTCTTCGATGATACGAGTCTGTTGATTATGGTATCTTCTTTTTGTTTCTTTCTTGTTTGAGAAATCCAGATTCACGACAATGATACTTGTGAAAAGAAAGTTTTGTTTTTGTTCCATGGTTTTGTTCTTACTAAGCTGAGGAAAATATAAAATTCGTTTATAGCCTGCAGTGCAATGCAGAGTAGGATTTATATTGGTCTACAGATTAATACAAAAAATGCCTATTGCTTCTGTTTATTATAGTGTTCGAAACATTCTTGATGGAGAGAAGATGTTTAAAGATTCTGTTTTCTTTGGTTGTAATAGCTTACTGAATGGTTAACATAACGATTAGATGCAAGTAAAGAGTTATAGAAGAACCTAATAGAATCGGGAAATGTTGGTTGGAGTCTAGGAAGAAGATGAGAAGCTTATATTTAAACAGCAGCCTAGTTTTTCCCATATGTGGCTTCTTCTTTTACTGTGTCTTCTTTGAATGTTGCCATTGCTAGTGTTACTTGCTGGTGAGCCTTGATGGTCTCTCGTGGACAACATAAGAATACTTGAGTCTTCTGAAACCGGGTTGCAGAAGACTTGAGGGTAAGAGCAGTGAGTAAGGTTGTATGGCTGCTTTCTTGGAGTCTCCCATGGGGCAGATGACTCTGGGAGAGACAGCAAAGACCTAAAACTCATTGAGATGGCTGCACTGTCTCTATCAGAACCATTCTCCTGAGACAGTGACATCACAAGGTTCAACCAAAGATGGAAATCATGAATAAATACAGTGGAAATGTAAAGAAGACTAACTTACCTCATTCAAGCATTGAGGATTTGAGCTAGCTGGTCCTGTCGGTATACCATTATTAACAATGCAGGGCTGCTGTTCATTCCCAGCAGAAGCAGAGAATGTTGAATCCCATCTTGGCGATTGCTGAAATCTAAATTCCAAACTTTTTCTTTGTCTGCTGCTGCTCAAGGACAATGCAAAACCGTCGTGAGCCTCATCGCTCAAATCGTGTTCCAAACCATCTCTAGTTTTGTAACAATTATATAATTATAACAATTATAAATTTTTATAATTGTAATATGTTTAAGAATATTAATTAACATTATATTATTAAATAGTATTAAACATTCTTAAATTTCTATAAGAATATTATATTATTAAATCTTAAGATCTTATACATGTTCTTCCAATAACTAACTTAACAAAAGTTCTTAAGTACTGATCTTACATTATTTTTACAATATTTATACTCTAAGAACACCCTAAATTGATTCCCCTATAAACATGCCCTAAGAAAAGATGAGTTGTACATGTCTTGTATCCATGTGGCTTGTCACATCTGAATCCACTTTGTGTAATACATAAATTGAAACGTGTGTATTTGATCCCAAAAATGCAAAATATTGTACTAGCACTTCAATTTTTAATTTGTTTTTATATGGACTGTGATGTTATGTGTTAAGCCTTTTAGGCTTAGGGAATCTCCAATGGGACACTGAAACGTACACCAAATATAGCGTAATTTTACACCAAAATTTCTCCAACAAAGCACTAAAAATGATACGAAAATTGGTGTTTTGAATAGTAAGTAATTCCACAAATTTGTGGTGTCATACTATTCACCCAACATTTTTTTTTTTTGAGAGTGTCTACGATTGAAGATTCTATCATTTTTGTTTTCACCACATACATATGTGTTCTCTTCATTTCTCTGCTCATCTTAAATTTTCTTAAATAAATTTGGTCTAATACCGTCTCCTCTTCTCGTGAACAATGAACACTAAAAGAAAACATGGATTTACCGACTGCAAAAACAGTAACTATACAGTCGCTAACTACTTAGGGCATCTCCAACCCCACTCTATTTTAGAGTCAAAACTTTTTTATAGAGCAACATTTGTTCCAACCCTACTCTATATTTTACTCTAAAGTAGAGAAAATAATGAGATTGCTCTATATTTAGAGTAACTCTATTCTCAACTCTATTTTTTTACACTACCTCTATTTTAGAGTCAAGTATAGAGTAACACATTGGAGAAAAATCATGTTCTATTTTAGAGTTACTCTATAATAGAGTAAAAAATAGAGATATACACTGGAGATGATCTTAGTCACGACTGCTTGGCGACTGACATATGTAGTCGCTAAAAAAATCAGTCGCTAAAAAGTCTCTATGGAGCTACTAATTGGCGACTGACAATTGGGGTCGCTCTTCCCTCGCCAAACAGTCGCTAAAGTTGCGACTGAATTGCAACGCTTTAGCAACTGATATGGTTACTCATTTGCGACTGTTTTTTGTTTACGTTTTGGTGACTATTTTGCGACTGTTTAATTATCATGTTTTTTAAAAAATTATGGCAAAAATGCATTATTTGATTTTGTAATACCAAAATTGATTAAGAAAACATGTACTAAAACATAACAAACATGAAATTAAACAACGACATAAGTACCATGTTTTTAAAAAAGTTACAAAAGTTCCAAAAAACATCCAAATATCCAAGAGTGTTGCAAATATTACATGAGGGAAATTAACTTTGAAAATCAGCAGGGTTTGGGTCATTGGTTTGAGACTCAAGGAAGGCGACATAGTTTGGGTTAGTCTTGAGGAAGCTCACCAAGCGTGAGATCTCTTCTTGTTGCTCAGATGCAACCCGCAAAGCCTCAACTGCAACCCGTGAAGCCTCTGCGTAACGCTCTGCTTGTAGAGCTGCTTGTTTCTCTATCTCTCGGTTAGCGTCTTCAAGCTGTTGTTGCAGGGTTGTGAAAGTAGGAGCTTCCAGGGTACTTCCGCTTCTCGTTGATGTAACTTCCTAGGCTTCCAACTCCAAAGTATGTTCCTCTATCATTTATGTAAGTAGACTCCATACACAAAATAGAAAGAAGCTTATTAGAAAGAAAGTATTATAATTACTTAACAATGAAAAACTTAATAGCTTATTAGAAAGAAGCAAATTACCTGAAGAAAGAGCTCATTATCCTCCTCGTGAGATAGCTCTGATCGACGTGAAGTACCATCTGAAGACTCATCATTATCCTGAGCAGCTAACTTAGCTTCCCTTCTTTTTTTATATGCCTCATGAACTGCTTGCGCTTTCTTATCCACAAAAGTACCATCTTTTTTGGTATGAGTCCTGAGAAAAACTTTAGGAATAGTTGGCGGTCTTCCCAATTCTACTTCCTGGAATGTTAGACAATGAAAAGGTTAGGAACCATTTGATGTCAAGTAATTAAACAATGAAAAGGTTATGATGTAACTCACCATCTCTTGTTCGATTTGTAAGTAAGATTTCGGCCCTGATACATGTTTGTGAGGGCCAAGACTCAGACATTCGAGGAGCTGCTGAAGTGGTTGCACTCTTTGCCATGGCTTCTTCGAAGAAACCTACCATGCATATATATAGGAGAGAAGAACACAAACACCAATATGGTGTAGAATATACCTGGTTGGTGGCCTCAACAGTTGTTGATCAAATCAAATAAACACAAGAAGAGTAGGCTGCAAATTAAAAGAAGTAGACATATTTATTAATAATATTAATTATTAAAATAAAAAACATGCATGTAAAACATTGCCTGACTGATCGTCCCACCTTCTCGACAAAGCGAGGCAAACTTGAGCCCTTGAGCCAAAGTTTCAGGTTCTCTAGTGTATTTTGAAGTATTCTCTATTGTATAATCGCAAAATGAGGAGATAATTAATTTAATAAGTTTACTTGTGTTATTTTCATTTGTTTTGGATAAACGACACTTGATTTATCCCACAATAAAGTGAGACTTATCACATAGTGGGCCTCGTGGCTTAAAAAGCCCAATAGAAAAATATTCTAAACTTTAACTCCAAATTCAAATAAGGAAGGAGGAGACAAAATCCGAAGAAAAAGAAAACCTAATTCGTACAAAATTATCTACAGATTCTTCTTCTTGCTCTTTGTCTAATTAATTTGTACGATCCAAATGGGTTTCTCCAAAGACCAGCTGCTTAATCGACTTGAGGTTTGAAAAAAAATCTTCATATCATTAATCTTAAAAGTCTTAAATCGTTGATTTCGCATTGCTTTTGTTTCGAATTCGTGAGATGGCGATTAGATCAATCAGAAGTTGTATAGTGTTGTTGTATGTACAGCTTCTATTTCAAATAGATTTTTGGGCAATGTAACTGAAATTTTCTGTGTATTTTACTTACTCTTCAGGAACTTGAGATTGATTATACCAAGTATGAACATCCGCCTGTTCTAACCGTCGAAGCTCAGGTGAAGAAATTTTTTTTTTTTAAGTTTTAGATTTGTAAAAACATAACTGTAGGATGTTTAAATAGATGTTGGTATTTATAAGGCTCTCTCTCTCTCTCTCTCTCTCTCTCTCTAAATCTTCAGGCCAAGTATGTAAGCAGTAGTGAGGGAGCACTGAGTAAGAATCTCTTCTTGAAGGTAAATCTTTCTAAGCCATAAACCCGAAATATGCCCAGCTATTTCCTTTGGAAATGACTATACTCAAATGTAAATGGCTCACATATGCTTCTGTTTTGTTTTGTTTTTGCAGGACAAGAAACATCGATATTACATTGTTTCAGCCATGGTTGATACTAAAGTTGATATGAAAGGTAACACATGTTTTTTTGTTATATTAGCATATATAAAGTCTTTGAGCTTGTTGAAATAGAAATGTCTTTAATGGGTGTTCCCTGTGACTTCTAATCCAACAGTTTTATCTCAGAGACTTGGTCTTGGAAAAGGAGGAATAAGAATGGCTCCTGAAGAAGCACTTGCTCAGCTTTTGCAGGTTTTCTTCATTTTCTCTCCCTCTTCTTCTATGGGTTGTTATAATAGAACCATGGTAGTGATAGTTTCTTTGACAATTGACTAGAATACTTTCTCTAAACAGAATTTGTTGAAAATAATGTATTTTTGTGGATAGGTGATAAGTTTGATTTCGCTTATCGTAGTTTACAACAAATCCACATGAATTTACTTAACTTCGTTTCATTCATGTTTACAATTTTTTGACCCTCGTGCTACTTTCTTTTTCATCAAAGGTCTCCCTTGGATGTGTTACCCCGTTTGCAGTTGTAAATGAATCTGCCAGGTATTTGTTTGCCTTAACAGTGATTGGTTCTTCATAAGTGTGCTCCTTTCAAGTTTTTAATTATTTTCGTTGACTGACATTCTTCTTACAACTTTCCTTTGTTTAAAGAGATGTGTCGCTCTTGTTAGACCACAACTTCAAGAACCAAAAGCGCTGCATATTCCACCCATTGTCTAACGAAGTCTCTCTCTGTAAGTACTTCATTACAATACTACTTTTCTTGTATGGTTCAAGTTCATGCCATATCGAAATAGTTATAACATCCCAACTTAAGAAACATAGCTTCTTTTTTTTTTTTTTTTTTTTGGTGGTCACTTCTTTAATAATTTAGCTTATATACTAATTTCCAGCTCTTAACACATCTGGTCTGGACAAGTTCCTCAAGTCGATTGAGAGAGATCCCGTATACGTTGACCTTGAGGCAAATACTCTAAACCTTTAACTTGAAACCTCATGTTCCACAGTTGCTTTCTTCAACGTTAACCATTTGAACTATGGTATTGCTAAATCAGGCTACCCCGGCAGTTGGTAAAGATCAGCCTCCGGATCTAGCTGTTTATGTTCCATCTAATTCAGTTGTTATTCCCGAGATTTCTAATGAAACATCTACAAAACAAACCCCTCCTCCAAAAAGTGTGTCGGCAGAGGTTAAGCCTGTCGCTTCAGGTAGGACTAATGTATCAGGTTTTTTTAACCATTCGCTCCAATTCTTGCTAGAATTTAAAAGATTAGTGTATATAAACTCGGTTTTCTCCAACTGTGCAGCGAAACCAAGCAAGCCAGCCAGTAAGGGTAAGAGCGTCGTCGTGGAAAATTCAACCCCGTTAGCTTTCAAGAACCCCGAGAAGTTTGTGGAGGAGATTATGGACAAAACATCGGCTCTATTATTATCCGAGGTAGTAATAAACTCATCTCGACATCAAAATCAATTCGTTAACATGTCAAGGTCAATATCTGAAACCGGTTTTACATATTACAGGCTAAGGTAGAGAATGTGGAGGCTTTGGCAGAAACACTGAGAAAACGTCTTACCTCAGAGTTGACCCTCCTCGCTGTAAGTAAACATTAGAAATACCAATTGTACAACCATCAGTCCAAGACTTAAAAACCGTTTGTACCAATGTTTGATTGCAGATTATGTACAAGAACACATCGTACACAGAAGGTTTTCATGCCGGTAAACACTCCCAGCCGAAGCGACTGTAAGACGTTTTGGCTTGGTATGTTGCACCGGAGATATTTGGTTAAGCATTTTATATTATTTTCCTTCGTTGTACTGTACAAGAATTTTAGATAGACGGAAGATGATTTACATTTCACAGAGGCTCAGAACCATTATTGACTTATTGTGATACTTTGTTCAATCCAGCCAGATTCCAGAGAAACAATTTTATCCCAAAACAGAATTCGAAAACTGAAAATTGATATGTATAACCTTAGATATTATGATGATTAAGATATGTTTTAGTTACAACTTTATCATCATAATAAAAAAAAAAAATAAAAAATTGTAGGAACTAAATTTAATTAATTTTTTTTTTATTTGGAGATATTATTCGAAAAAGTCGGGAACAACAATTAGACATTATTTTTTTCTACTTAATTTAAATTTTAAGTGTATTTTCCTAATCATGCAAAATGCAAATTTGATGTTGTTCGTCTCTTTAGCCTAAACCCTAATCGTCTTTACCGGTAAAATCCAATTTACCGATCGATGTCACTCGTCCGTTGTTTATCCCTCAGGTTGGTGCTCAGAGCTCGAAATCACCGATCCTCTTATTCATGTCTAACCCATCTTCATCATCAGACTCCTCGTGAAGAAGAAGAAGAAGAAGAAGAAGAAGAAGAAGAGAAAGTTAGACGCCAAACTCCATCAATCCGAAGATACCACAGTATCATCCACCAGAGTTCGTTCATCAACGGTGGATCCGCTCTAGATCTCTCTCGCAATCATCTCTCTGTTTTCCAATCCCATCCAGCTACGGTTTCTTCAGATCGATTCATCTCCACCTTCAATAGCAGCAGCTTCCCTGGTTCCGCTGACGCCGTCATCGATTGGTTGTTGTTGCAATCTGCGGTGGTTTCTAGGGCTTTTGAGTTACACAACGTCGCTGATGTTCTTGTTTCTCTTAACCACTTGCTTACGTTGCTCAACTCTTTCACATTTTCTCAATGGTATGATTTTCAACTCAGTCGTCTTATTAATTATACTGCTAAACATGGTTATTGGTTAATACCTGTTCTGCTTAATTTGGCTTAAGATTAAGTATCTTTGTGATCAATCTTGGTGTATTATCTTAATTTGAATGTGTTACATTACGTACAGGTGGGTGTTTATCATCGTCACGTCGCTATTGATTCGTGGGATCACAATTCCTGTTATGGTTGATCTTCTTAACAGCATTGCAAAGTTTTTTAAAGTAAGTTTCTTTATCTTCTAAGAGATTAAAAGATAAACAAAACTTTTGTGTTTGAGTGTATTTTAGTTAGTGATGTTAAAATGGGCTATGCGCCCGCGGGTCTAAACGGTCCTGTATAAAAATTAGAGCCTGTTACCCATTTATTTATACTACAAAATTAAATCTGCGGGTTTAACGGGTTTCAACAAAAGTAAACGGGTAGCCCATTTAATTCTTTTTCTTTTATCAAAACGTGGTCGTTTTTAATTTTAGAGTTTTCAAAATAAGTTTTTCTAAGGACAATAATCTCTTATGCCCCTATTCATCAAAACAATTTCTCAAAAACCCCCAATAAGAAAAAGACAATAATACCCTTAATGAATGTTGTTTTAAGTTAAATATAATTAAATCAGTAAGTATTCAATGAAAAACTCAGTAGCTCAGTGGTTGCGAGCTTTATGCGCAAGTGCGCGCCCAGAGTTCGAATCCCACTAGACGCGGTACAACAGGATACAACTGGGTACAATTGGGTACAACTGGGGTAGTTGTACGTTCAATTTTCTTTTAAAAATTGTAAGAAGGGTAGTTTTGTCCTTTCATTAAAGAAGGGGTAGTAAGAATAAGTGGGGGGTTTTTGAGAAATTGTTTTAAGGAAAAAGGAGATAGGAAATTAAAATTCTTTTTCTAAGAGGGTCGCCGCATCCGCCTCTGAACCTCAACGTCTTCTCCTTTGAACTCACCACCTCTCTGCGTCTGAGTCTGCCTCCGAGCCTCTTTGCCTCTTACACCTTCTCCTCTCTGCCTCTTACACCTTCACCTTCTCCTCTCTGCGTTGCCGTTTTGATTCTTAAAATTTGGCAATGTGCCACCGTAGGGATTCAATGATGAGTAAGATAATGCGTAAGATGATTAGTAATTAGGGCGCCTGTGTGAAGGTGAGTTAGATGATGCTGGTGGAAACTGGAAAGCAAGCTCCATCGGGTCTTTTAGTTTTCCCTTTGTTAATCTTATTAATTATTAACAAAATTTAATTTGATTAATTATTTAAAGATAAATGTAAATACCAAATAAATAGTGAATTTAATTAAAACAATTTATAAAGAATCCATGAAATAAGGTAAGATATTTTTTATAAACACTTTATAAAGAATCCATGTAACAAAAAAACACTAAAGCTTAAACGAGTAAATGGGCCTTAACGGGTCTGTATAAATTTCACGGGTCTAAAGGGGCATGGTTTAAACGGTTCGGGTTTTAATGGGTTTTAAAAAAATTGTGTAAAACGGGTTCGGGTTTAAACGGGCCGGGTCACCCATATTAACATCACTAATTTTAGTACTGCTTATTCTCTGATAGTAACAGCTTAATTAGCCAGACATTTTGTAGTAGATATCTATTTGGTGAATGGAATTTCTTGTTTTCATGTGAAATTTTATTTAGTGAATCTGTCTTTGTACAGAGTCTTGGCTCGGATCAAGGAAAGGCTCTAGACAAGGTTAATCGTATCTTTGCTTTGTTTCCAACATTTGTGCTTCCCTATAAACTCAATATTAGCTTGGTTTTTGTCTCATTCAGGCGTCAGTTCTCAGTAAAAGTCCAGGAGTAATGTACACCATGTTGAAAAAAGAGTAAGCAGCTTTCTCATTACATTATTTTTCTTTTGGCTTGTTTAAAAGCTTAACATGCTCATGCTCATGCTCTGCTCGTTTCTTTTTGTTGTATGATTACAGGTTTTTTGGAGTTAAAGGATCAGTCATTGGTCAGGGTATTCAAGTTCCTGTTTTTTGGTTCTCCATGGGAGAGTTGAGACAAAACATGGTTGAGATTCTTATGTCGCGTCTTCGGGGTAAGATGTTGTCAGCGGAATTGATCAAGAACGGAGTCTTAAGCAGAGGACGCTTAGTGGTGGTTGTTGGCGATGGAATCGGCTTGGAAATCCAAATATTTGATCTTGATTTCTCTCTTATCTTGAAGCGTCGTCGTCAAATCTCACAAAGCTACATTCAATAAGTAATTTTAATAATTTTTTTTTCCTTATTGTTCTGTTTATCGAAAAAAGAGAGATGAGCAAATTATTTGTTAGTTATACTACTTACTTGGCCATACATATCCCTATTAAAAATTATTTATTTACACTAATAAACGTATAACAGTTACGAAAGTTCTTTATGGAAAAAAGAGAGGAAAGCTCAAAACAATTCTTTGTCAAATACAGGAGCAAATGAGATTAAAAAAAAAAAAAAAAATACACAGCAATTAATATTATTATTGTTTAGAATTATTTTCTATGAAAGAATATTTCGTACCAATAAAATTATTTATTTACAACTTAAGGTTTGTAATTATTTCAACTCTTAAAAAAAAATAAAATAAAGTTAGGTGATATATTGTCGTCGACAATCTTATATATAAATCAGTATATTGTGTTGTTTACCCTAATTTTTTTCGCGGGAACGAGAGAGAGAGAGAGAGAGAAAAAGAAAAGAAAAGATGGATGGAGAAGTTTTCGACAATCAGCCACGTATTGATGAGGAAGAAGATGATCTCTTCAACGAAAATTTTATGGAAGACTACGTGCGTGATGATCAGTATGATGAGAGAGATTTAGATCAGATAATACTTGACCTTGGTGCGGCGGAGGCTGTGGTACATGCTCAAGAATATCTACTCGGTGATGCATGGTCACGACAACGATAACTTCTTCGATGAAGAAAGGTTCATAGATCTGCAAATCATTAGGGATGAGCCTGAGGAGCTTGAGGAGGACGAGGATGAAGAAGAAGATCTCTTCAATGATAACTACTTCGCGCGATGATTATCGGCAGATGGATGGGCAAGGATGATGAGTCCAACAGATTTGATCATGAACGTGATTTAACCAGTTAAAATCAGATTATTCAAAGTTTGTTTTCCATGTTGTTACAAGTTTGTTTTGATTAGCTTATTTTTTTTACAATGATTCCACATTATGTCTAGTTTTAACCAGATAATTATTTTATTTTTATTTTATCAAGATTATTCTTAAATTATTTTATTAAGAGGATTTATCGTATTGCCTATTGCTATAGTAGTTATCTCAATGTATTTGTTTTTAATTTCACTAAATCGATCTTATAACCATGTTTACTTCTTAGTTGTCATCATCATGGCTTCAAACTATTCATCTTTCTTTCTGATCCAAATTGCTTTGGTTGTTCCATAATTAATCCCGCTCTAGCTATTACCCATTATATCCCTTTTTAAGAAAAAAAAAAAAATTTTTTTAAGAGAAGCTACTAGACCATTATATATGCTCTACGTTTCTATCTGTCATGGCAGTAGATTAATCCCTCTCATTTATATTCTTGCAAAAGGCGCTGTAGAGAAGGCCTTAGAACTTGTTGGTGGTTGTGACCGGGGAGGAGGGAATACTGCAGTTGTTTTAGCTATGCCGCCACCAGGCGCAACGATAAGATATCGCTCATCATCATGTACGTAAAGTTGCTTTGTTCTTTGTAACAGATTAAAAAACCTCTCACCCAAATTTTGTGGTTTATTTATTTTAGCTCTTTCTTAATTTACCCATAACAAGTCCAAGATGACTAAGAGGACGAAGAAGAAGAAGGAGTCCACTATGGAGTAAAAGTTTTCTCTAAGAAGAAGATCGAAGCTCTGTAATGTTTCTAGCTTGTGATATATAATATCCAACTTCTTATTATTCTTAGTAAAACACTTGATTTGGACTTTGGTTATGTTTATTACCCACGTCCAAAATTTGTGGTTTATTTTAGCTCTTTCTTTACCTATCAAGTCCAAGTCCAAGATGACTTCGAGAAGGACGAAGAAGAACTCGACTAAGGAGTAGAAAGTGTTTGCTTTTGTGAATGGTTTAATTTTTAAATAGTCGGGCTATATTAAACAATTAAACCTTAAGATGTTTATATCAGCTATCTTCATACATGGACTCTCGAAGAGGAAATGATACATGGACTCAGTCAGCTATCTTGGGAAAGAATAGATGTCAGCTTTCACAATAGCAAGCAACGATACGTCGCTCATATATAGTACCATCCAGGTCAAAACATATTGGTTACATTCTGATGGCAAAGATGTGCTCTTCCACATGATGGATCATTTCTGTCTCTAGCCCCAGCATTTTTAACCGCTGCAATGAGTCAGCGCGTTGTTCACCGGTTCCACCGACTAGACCAAAAGTGTGATTCAGTCGATATAGAGTTGTGCACTGTAAGAAGGCGATTGCATTACAAACTTTTTCTTTTTTTCTTATATCGTTTATTCGTCTTTGCTCTTATGATGCGATACAAATTGTGGTAAAGTTCATGCTACTTTTCCTTAATGGTTATTCGAAATAACTTATTTCGAATGATATTCATTTTGTCGAACGACGAATCTGTACAGATCTACTCGTTCTTTGTAAAAGTTAATGTTGGGGTTTTCAGTAGTTCTGTTTGCATTTAAAAAAAAAAAAAAAAAAAAAAAAAAGTGTTTATGTCGTTATAGACTTAGAGATATATAACTACTCGATGAAAAGAAGATATTGGATTCTGTGCAATATTCCTAGACAATGATGATATTGTGTATATTCGAATTGCCAAAAAATTGGATTTAGATTTATTTTGTTAAGATTTAGACATTAATATTATGATAAATTTTGGAATTCATTAACCAATTGAAGTAGCACTACAGATTTTGGATGATATAGCTTATCTATATATCACACATATAATTTGTAGCAAATATTTAGGACGACTAGTTACTAATTAGTGACAAGAATTAAAATAAAAATATCTTACCAAAATTGTAGTAATTTGTCAAAAATACTAACAATTTTAGATACTAATAAAATTTATTGGTAAATTGTTATTAATAAGTAACCAGTTTTTTTAATAGAATAAAAGATCAACGCATATGAACCAATTGGATAGAAAATTATTCACATACAAAACATGATACAGAATTGTACACGCCATGCGCGCTAAAGCGTCTGCATGTACATATTCAATTATTTTGGTAGTAAATGATTTATACCATGAACACAATTTTGTAAAATATTAGAAAAAAAACTAACGAGTATATGTAGGTTTTTCAGAACTATTTTCTCTAAAAAAAACCAAAAAAGAAAATCATTTAGACTACTTAAGTATAGTTCATACTTTTTATCAAACAAAAGAAGTCTAGTTCTCATATGGAGAACATACAGTTTAATAAAAATAAAAAACTATATATATATATATATATATTCATAGTCTAACGGCTAATTTACTATAAACGTTCAAATTGAAATAGTTTTTATTCAAAAAAAAAAGGGTAAAGAGAGAATCTTGGTTTGATCATGACGACGAATAATTACGTCAGCGAGTTTCACGGAAACAACGTCGTCACGTCAAACCGACGTCGTCTCGACACACGTTAACATATTGGAACAAAATGGCGTCGTGGCACGTTACGATGGAATTGGGAACGCCGTCTTATCACCAGAGTTGTTGGAGGAGAACGGTGTCGTGGCAGACAGAGTTAGAAACGTCATCATCACGCATGAAAAACCTTTAACGAGACATCCATCGCCGTAATTATCAACCGCCACCACTGTTCAAGAAGTCGAACCAAGATTCGAATAATTGGAGTCCGCCGCCGTTCAAGATTATCACCATATTGAAGAACATGTCTTGTTGATAACTCTCTATTTTACACTTTCTTAGGCATCTTTTTAGTCCTGTTTTACATTGTATATAGCATAACCTTAACATTTTTAGGTCCTAAACCTTAAAAATTTGCATTTAGGTTATTTAGGATGCTGCATCGTTGCATTTGTGCATTTTGGATGAAAATGAGTGCTTTGGAGCCTAAAAATAGCAAGAATGAGGTGTAACCCGAGCATGTACCCGATGGTGTGATTGTGCAAGACGAGTAGCCCAAATCTTAACCCGATCAAGATGATCTGAGTGTAGGAAGAACAACCCGAGGAGGTGTCTAACCCTAGCCTCGTGTAGACCTTCAGACATAGCTGGGAGGCTAGGTCAAAGGGTTTCCATATATAAAATCTTTCCTATTTTCTGACCCTAGCAGCCGCAGACAGACACAGACGAGAGAGCGAGAGCTACACTGAGAGAGAGACAGAACCGATTTACATTTTACAAGCTTTGTTAGGATTATTTTAATTCTGTTTTTGCGATTCTTCTACTTTGATTCTCAATTACGCTTTGTTCTTTTGAATACATCACCTACTTTTATTTTATGAAATTGTCATTCGTTTATGCTTGTATGTCGATTATTATGAGATCTGAGTAGTGAACTAAAGTTTCTAGGGATGAGATAGGTTAGTGACTGTTCTTAATCGATTAGGATGTTTTAGATTGATTGTTAGATTAATCGAGAGGTTGAGGCTAGATCTAGGGTGTTTTGCCATCGAGAGATGTTTGTTGAAAGCACTTGAACCAACTAATGCTAGAGATTTATTCACTTAGCCTAAGAGATTAGATGAGTAAAGAATTCATTGACATTAGTGGATCAGATGTTATTGCCTGCTTGGTCATGTTTCTCCAACTAGAGTTGGGTAAGGAAGTGATTAAGGTTGATTGTTTCTACCATGTGAATGGGTTATCAAGGGTTAGAGATCCACTGTCTAGGGAATAAACTGCTTGAGGCTTGTAAAACGTTCTAAATCGATTAGGAATACTTATGATCCGACTATCTCATCCTTAGGAGCTTTCGTATTTTGATTATTTAAGCTTTCATCTTTAACTCGACCCTCTACCCGAACTTGTATTCGATCATCAGCTTCGAGTTGTTCCTCTTCATGTTCTTATTTTCCTATTACCCGACCATCTACTCGATTGCTTGCATCGTGTATCTCTGTCGAGTAGTTCTTTGCTTTATTCTTTTCATTTCTGTTCATACTAGGTTGTTAGTAAAAACTCATTTCATTATTTGGCTTGACTTGCTTGTTCTTGATTGCATTCTATCTGCTAGTTTACCAAACATTTGGATTGATAACTCTTTTTACTACAACTGCATAGGGAATTGATACCCTGGGTGAAAATCCTGTTATCACTTTTCCAATGACATACTCGTGGGGCTTACCGAAGGTATCTCTAGGATTGCGTTAATTTTCAGTGAAAGGATGTATAGGGTCAACATGATAAACATTGTGGTGGAATTAGATGATGGAATGATGAGTGCTTTCATGAAGCGTGATGCAACGATGAGGCAACAAATAGAAACTTTAGGAGCTGTGTATCGGCCACCACCCACCGTGATTCAGAATCCGCAGTTAACTCATTCGTTAACATTCAGGCAACTGAAACAACCTCTACAACTATGGTAGAGTGCAAGTGTACTTGTGATAAACATATGTGTTTAGTGCATATCAGGGCATGGTTTTTATCAAACCGGAGTCTTCCCCAAATCATTTTCATACCATCGTTACAACTAGCGAAAGCAATGGTGGAAATAAAACAGAGCTTTCTTGCCCTTGTGGGTCAAAAATCTCAGCTATGACTGTCGGGGGAATGCTTTTGATTAGCACCTCTTCCCATTGAGGTTTTGGTTTTTGTGTTCTGTAATAAAAACTATATGTGTTCTCAATAAATTTACATATTAAAGTCAAACCTTAGAGTTGCGTATATATTTATCGAAACAATTTTAGACATGAAAAATAGAAAAATTTAAAATTACGCCTTTTTAGCAGTTTATATTCTAGATTCGAATGTTAAGAGTTGCGTCCACTTGAACAATAAGCAAACTTTGCGGGGATGAACATGCCTGAAATGTGATTGAACACGCGATCTGATAGGATTTCCCTAGGACTAGAACTCTGATGAAGGCTGTAGATTCGTGATTGGTGATGAGATGCGATGGTAATGGTGCGGAAGTGACAAAAACGATGGAGGTGGTGATGATCGAGTGATAGAACAATGATTCAATGGAGATAGAAGTTTAGGTGGTTGAATGGAACGAAACAAGTGAAGAGTTTCTGTATCACAAAGTGTTTAGAAACCCAGAATTCAAGAACGCATTCAAGAAATCAAATTGAGGAAGAAAGTTCAACAATTCGTGTTACAACATCATTCTTCGCTAAAGAACAAAGAGGCGTAGCTTTGGGGTTTTATAATTAACCCTAGGCTCGACACTCCAAACAACATGAAGTTCAAAATAAAACAACAAGACGTTTAAAGGAAATAAGAAAACAGCAAAACGTCTCGGTGATCTGTAGTAGTACCGAAGTCACTTGTACTAGTACAGAAGTACATTATTCCCCATTGGTAATGACTTCTAGATAACTCGACGTAGTGATCCATTTGCCTCATTAAAAACCATGCTGAGAAAACCCAGTGGGACAAAACTCAGCTATGGGAAAAAGAGTACAAACTTCACACCTAAGTTACCTAGTTATCATTACCGGGTGAAGTCTTCATGGTGGATATGTTGAAGACTTGGATCCTTGGGAAGCCGAATGACCCATCAGCTATGAGTGAATGAGCTTCCTTGGCCATCTCCTTAGCTTTCGAACGAGTGATCCTTCCCACGATCTCTGGTTTCTCTGCAGCTTCTGACTCCTTGCTAGCCACGATCATATCATCCTCCCCCTCTTCAAAAGGATTTGTCCTCAAATCGGAATCTGCATAATAAGGAAGCAAGTCAGAAACATTGAATGTTGAAGATACATTATACTTACCTTGAAGATCAATCTGGTAGGCGTTGTCGTTGATCTTCTTGATGACTTCAAATGGGCCATCAGCTCGTGGTAGAAGCTTGCTCTTCCTCTCTTCTGGAAATCTATCCTTGCGTAAGTGAATCCACACTAAGTCTCCTTCTTCGAAAATGAGTTCCTGTCTCCCCTTGTTCGCATGCTTCTCGTATTGCTTTGTCCGGTTCTCTATGTTCTCCTTAGCTTTAGCATGTATCCTCCTCACCTGTTCAGCCTTTTCTTTGCCATCAAAGCTACACTTCACACTTAAAGGTAAAGGAATCAAGTCTAGAGGTGATTGTGGATTGAAACCATAAACAATTTCAAAAGGAGAAAATAGGGTAGCAGATTGCTTAGCGTGATTGTATGCAAACTCAACATGTGGTAGACATTCTTCCCATGACTTGAGATTGCTTCTCACTAAAGTCCTTAGAAGTGTAGATAGCGTCCTGTTCACCACTTCGGTTTGCCCATCAGTTTGCGGGTGACATGTGGTTGAGAATGATAGTTTGGTTCCCAGCTTAGCCCATAACGTCCTCCAGAAGTGTCCTCGAAATTTTGTATCTCGGTCTGAAACAATTACTTGAGGCATCCCATGTAAGAGTACTACTTCCCTGAAAAACAAGTTAGCTACAATAACAGCATCGTCCGTCTTATGACTTGCAATGAAGTGAGCCATCTTGCTAAACCTGTCAACCACAACAAAAATCGAATCTCTACCATTTCTGGTTCGAGGTAAGCCAAGAACAAAATCCATAGAAATATGAGTCCAAGGTTGAGAAGGGATAGGTAGAGGAGTGTACAAGCCGTGGGGCTGTACCTTACCCTTCGCCATTTTGCAGATATGGCACCTAAAACAAACCTTCTCAACGTCTTTCTTCATTTGAGGCCAATAGAAGTGTTCTTGCAGTCCAAGTAGAGTCTTTGACACTCCGAAATGTCCAGCTAGTCCACCTCCGTGAGCTTCTCTGATCAGCAGCTCCCTCATGGATCCTCTTGGTATGCACAATCGGTCCTTAAAGAACAGATATCCATCCTGCCTATAATAGTTTTCACAAGCAAACTTATGGCACTTGCCTTAGCTCTCAGCAAAATCGATGTCAGTCTCATAAAGTTCTACTATTCTATCAAAACCTTCAAGCTTAGAAGACAAAGTAGAAATGAGAGTGTACCTCCTGGATAATGCATCGGCGACTACATTATCCTTACCTTTCTTGTACTTAACCGTGTAGGGAAAAGTCTCAATGAACTCCATCCATCTGGCATGTCTCTTGTTAAGCTTCTGTTGTCCTTTGAGATGCTTCAGGGACTCATGATCAGTGTGAATAACAAACTCCTTGGGCCACAGATAATGCTGCCACGTTTGAAGAGCTCGAACCAAGGCATACAGCTCCTTGTCATAGGTAGGATAGTTCAATGTCGATCCTCCTAGCTTCTCACTGAAGTAAGCTACTGGTTTCCTGTCCTGCATCAAAACAGCACCTATACCCACTCCGGAGGCATCACATTCAATCTCAAAAGTTTTCATAAAGTCAGGAAGTAGGAGAATAGGGGCAGTGATAAGCTTCTCTTTTAAGGCTGAAAACGCCTTCTCTTGTGGTTCCTCCCATCTGAATCCTACATCCTTCTTGATAACTTCTGTAAGTGGCGCTGCAATAGTACTGAAGTCTTGAACAAATCGCCTATAGAATCCTGCTAGTCCATGAAAGCTCCGGACTTCTGCCACGTTTTGGGGTGTTGGCCACTCCTTGATAGCCTTGACCTTCTCATCGTCCACTCTAACTCCTTCTGCACTGACAACAAAGCCTAGAAAAACAACCTCAGTAGTACAGAATAAACATTTAGCAAAATTAGCAAAGAGGGATTGAGAACAAAGAACATTTAGAACTTGGCGGATGTGTTCTAAGTGTTCTTCTAGACCTTTGCTGTAAATGAGGATGCCGTCGAAGTACACAACCACGAAGACGCCTATGAAATGTCTGAGAGCATGATTCATTAATCGCATGAAGGTGCTAGGAGCATTGGTGAGACCAAACGGCATGACTAGCCACTCGTAGAGCCCTTGCTTGGTCTTGAAGGCTGTTTTCCATTCATCTCCTTCCTTCATTCTGATCTGATGATACCCACTCTTCAAATCTATCTTTGAGAAGACTGTGGAGCCACATAACTCGTCCAACATGTCATCTAATCTCGGAATCGGATGTCTGTACTTCACTGTAATGTTGTTAATAGCTCTGCAGTCAACACACATCCTCCATGATCCATCTTTCTTTGGTACAAGCAAAACTGGTACTGCACATGGACTGAGACTCTCTCGGATATGCCCTTTGCTCATCAGCTCTTCTACTTGCTTCTGAAGCTCTTTAGTTTCTACTGGATTAGTTCTGTAAGCTGGTCTGTTCGGTAGAGCTGAACCTGGTACCAAATCAATATGATGCTCTATCCCACGTATTGGAGGCAAGCCTGGGGGTATCTCTTCTGGAAACACATCCTTGTACTCCTCTATAATCTCTATCATCTGGCGTGGAAGCTCTTCTACTGATTTAGTACTGGTGAGTGTCTCTTTATAAACAAACATGAATGTGGTCATCTCTGGATCAAATAGCTTGTTGAACTCGCTGTGATTGATGTACAGGCTGTGAGACACTTTCTCTGTATCCTTGCGGTTCATGTGAAGCTGGTCCTTGTAGATTTCGCTGGGTGTAAGTGGTAGAAGAGTAACCTTGCGTCCCTTGAACTCAAACGATTGCTTGTTGGTGTAGCCATCATGAAACACCTTTCTGTCGAACTGCCATGGTCTTCCCAAGAGGATATGACTTGACTTCATCGCATCACAAAGCAGCTCATCCTCATACTTCCCAATCGTTAGTTTCACCATCACTTGCTGCGAAACTGTCAAAGCTCCCTTGTTGTTCAACCACTGCAACTGGTAAGGTCTTGGATGTGAAGTGGTTTTGAGATTAAGCTTATGTACCATCTCCTCACTAGCTGCATTAGTACAGCTTCCACCATCAACGATCAAGGTGCAGACCTTGTCTTGAACCATACACCGTGTGTGAAAGAGGTTCTCACGCTGTCCTCTATCATCTGGATGAATCTGAACACTTAAAGCTCTGCGGGCTACCAACATCTCTCCCATGACAGCCGGTTCTCCTTCTTCACCGAATTCAGACTCTGGTTCACTCTCTGAACTGTCTACTGGCACAATCTCTCCTCCTTCTTGAAGAAGAAACATCTTCTTGTTAGGACAGTCTCTGGAATAATGCCCCATTCCTTGGCATTTGAAACACCTGATGTGACTTGTAGAGGTGCTACTCTTAGGCTTGAAATCGATCTTATTTTCCTCTTTGACTGTGGCTGTTGCGGGTTTGCTGTCTTTGGTGAAGGCGGGTTTACTGAATTCTCTTGGCTTAGACATGTTAGGCGTAAATGTTGTCCTCACCCCCTTTCTCTTGATCTGCGATTCAATCAACTCTGCCTTATGTACCATTTCTTGCACATCTTCATAGTCCTGCAACTCTACCTTGTCTTGAATCTCTCTGTTCAACCCTCCAAGAAATCTAGACATAACCATGTCTTCACTTTCTCTTAGATCAGCCCTGATCATAAGCGTTTCCAGCTCTTGGTAATAATCTCTAACAGCCTTAGTGCCTTGAATGAGACGCCTAAGCTTGTTAAGAATCTCTCTCTGGTAGTGTGTAGGCACAAACTTCTTTCTCATCTGAGTGATTAGTTGTTCCCATGTAGTGATAGCAGGCTCTCTCTGTCGATGTCTAGTGAGTCCCAACTGCTCCCACCACAACAAAGCATAACCATTGAATTCGGATATGGCTATCTTCACCTTGTTCAACTCATAGGTACCTTGAACTTGAAAGTTCGACTCCATCTTCCTTTCCCAGTCTAGATAAGTCTCTGGATCATTGGTACCATGGAACGAAGGATACTGAATTTTGAGGTGCTTCAGCTGCTGCCTCAAAGGATCATAATTCCTGCCATGATCTCGGTTTCTGTTTCTCCTCATTGTCTCTTGACTATGGTCTGAAACTTCTTCTTCTTCAGAATACTCTCTATCTGACTCAATGTAGATTCGATGCCCAGCTACTGGCTCAGCTCGTCGTGGACGTATGTGTCCTCTGCCAGTTCTGCGATGCTCTCTTTCTGTGCCTTGAGTGTCTCTTCTCTGATTGAAACAAGTCTCTCTTCCCCCAGTAGGTGACTGAACGGTTCTGATCCGTGTGTGTTTGGAGGAAGCTCCCACGTGAGCCTTTCCTTTAGCTAAACGAAGGGCTTCATTAGGGCTAGGCGGGTCTGAAGAACTCTGTTCTGATGCAGTAGATGCTTGAGCTATGTCCTTGAACTGTTTCTCAAACTTGTTACTGAGCTGCTCCATCTGTTGCTGAAACTGAGTAGACATTGTCTTATTTGCTTCTGCAATTTGCTTGGACATGGCTTGGTTCAAAGCTTCCATAGCTTCTGGAGAAAGCTCCATTGTACCTGCAAATTAAGAAGAAACTCGCAGTAAATTGTTCTCTGAATGAGAAAAACGAAAATAAACTATAAGACTCAAAATTTCTAACACCAAACTACAAAAAAAAAACGAACAACACCTAATCCTATAGCTAACAAACTCGAAAAAAATCAAACCCTAATTGCAGTCTAATTTCGAACAACACCAAACTAAATCCTAAACGATCTAGACACAAATGAATCAACAAAAACAAACCCTAAAAGCTAAACAAATGAATTTTAAGGAACAAAAACGAGATTAGGGTTTCAGAATCGCTTAGCCTTGGCACAGAGTTGGCTCTGATACCACATGATAGGATTTCCCTAGGACTAGAACTCTGATGAAGGCTGTAGATTCGTGACTGGTGATGAGATGCGATGGTAATGGTGCGGAAGTGACAAAAACGATGGAGGTGGTGATGATCGAGTGATAGAACAATGATTCAATGGAGATAGAAGTTTAGGTGGTTGAATGGAACGAAACAAGTGAAGAGTTTCTGTATCACAAAGTGTTTAGAAACCCAGAATTCAAGAACGCATTCAAGAAATCAAATTGAGGAAGAAAGTTCAACAATTCGTGTTACAACATCATTCTTCGCTAAAGAACAAAGAGGCGTAGCTTTGGGGTTTTATAATTAACCCTAGGCTCGACACTCCAAACAACATGAAGTTCAAAATAAAACAACAAGACGTTTAAAGGAAATAAGAAAACAGCAAAACGTCTCGGTGATCTGTAGTAGTACCGAAGTCACTTGTACTAGTACAGAAGTACATTATTCCCCATTGGTAATGACTTCTAGATAACTCGACGTAGTGATCCATTTGCCTCATTAAAAACCATGCTGAGAAAACCCAGTGGGACAAAACTCAGCTATGAGAAAAAGAGTACAAACTTCACACCTAAGTTACCTAGTTATCATTACCGGGTGAAGTCTTCATGGTGGATATGTTGAAGACTTGGATCCTTGGGAAGCCGAATGACCCATCAGCTATGAGTGAATGAGCTTCCTTGGCCATCTCCTTAGCTTTCGAACGAGTGATCCTTCCCACGATCTCTGGTTTCTCTGCAGCTTCTGACTCCTTGCTAGCCACGATCATATCACGATCTTCCACTAGCGGATGAAGACAGCTTCCGGAAGTGAGTTATGAGCAATTATGGTATGTCGAACATCACTTCTCATAATTGTTTTGTCTAGCAAAGTAATGTATCCAGTTATAGAGAAACATAAAGAACCACATCCGAACAATTCTATAGCTACCTTACCTGGTTTCTAAGTGTGAAAAGAAACTGGTTTCTAAGCGTGAACAGTCATAGATCACAATGCTAGCTAGAAACACAAGGATTCATCGAAAAACCGACACAGAGCAACTAGGTCGTTTAGATTACTCACTTGTAAAAAATAACCTTCCAGCAGCAAGGCCTCTTTTAGAAGCTATATACCCAAGACTGTATCTAGTGAAATAAAAAAGAAACCCCTAAACTGAAATGAAAAGTAATCAGGTGAATCACAAAGCAACTTATAGAAAGCTCTCTTTAAAAGCATATTTACATAAGTTTCCACACTACTTTCAATAAAATCATAACCATTACACTTTTACCACTTCAATCATATGAAAAACACCAGACACATTAAACAATTATCACGAACAAAGCTTTAGCTGTTTTAGCATTAACTACACAGGACAAGATGTACACAATAACCAACTTCACAGAACATGTAATTGGACTGTCTCCTTCGATGATAAATTCCAGCACCCGCAGAACCAGAAAATCATGTGTCACTCTTTTGGAAACACTCTCCCTATGAATGTGGATCACATTTATGGCCTTCAACACCACACTTAAAGCTACTATACTACCATATTTGTACGGAGTTTGCCAAAACCTCAACAAATGGTGCTTCTTTTTCTGTTGCAATTGTTCCTTGAAAGATGTAAAGTACAAAATCTGCTTGTGTTGTCTTTGTATTCCCACTCTCTCGGATTTGTATTTAAAGTTCCAAGTTTTAAGAAACTTGTGTTTCTTAAACTTATACAAGACTGTGGCATGGATAACACACTTGTTGGGGATCATCCCAATCATCATACCCTTTAAAAATCACCCAAAACAGCTTCACATGCCCCTCAATAACGTTATCACTACTAATGGCACAACTAGCTGCAACTACAGGTCCAAGATTGAAACCCCAGAAGCTGAACCCTTCCCTGAACTGAGAATACACCAGTCCTCACCTTAGATGTTCTGAAATGGCCTGCAATGTCTCAACTTTTATTTTCCAATGATGCCACAAGTGAGCAACAACTGTGCTTGTCTCATTGACACAACAATGCCAGGGATTTTGAATTCTACAAATCTCGTTATGAACATTTTTCAGTCGACTTGTTGTAGAGATAGACAAAGCTAACCACATTGTATATGATGCAGATTGAAAGTCATGTTTAAACTGAATAATATGCGCAACAACTTTATCCTCAACTCTCAAAGACATTAATGCATACCACCATGGAAAAATTGTTCCAAGCTTCTTGGATCATGCAATATCCTCATTTGATACAACAATCTTGACATGTGGGCTTGCTTCCGCAGTCTCATGAGCTGATGTGTTCCCTTCTTCCTCACCAATCCAACTTTAGCACTAGAACAAAAACATCGAGACTTGATATTGCTTAAGTCAATGACTTAAAGTAGATCCATTTGTGACCTCTTTCTCAGCATAGTCCCGTTTTTGAACTTAAATTTCCATGACTTAGGAGACAAACTCAGTTTCATCTTTTGTTGAAGTTTGTGGCTTCTAGGGAATAATTCATCAAACACCTTGTGTGCATTGTTCTTGTTCTGGTTCTTGACACTTTCAAAAGCAAATTGTTGATGTTCCCGATTTCTCCACACAATTTCCGATGGCCATGCCTCACAAACATTCCATGGATCACTGCACAAACTAAGGCTAGGTTCCAAGGGAGAAGATGGTACATGAAAATGTGTAATCGTTTCAATTGAAGCTCAGGCATGTTATGGAATCTATTTCGCAACAATTGCTTCTTATGTAACTGGAACTGATTCATGTGGCTTACGCTTGCGATCATAATCTTCGATCCATTGCTTTATTTCGCGGTCAAGCTTCAAACCTAATTGCTTTGCATCTAGATCGTTTCCAAACGTTAACAATAAACCATCCTTCACTTTGCTCCAACTATTGAAAGTAATTCAAGATTGTTCATTGTGGAACCAAGATTTTGCTTGGCCATCGAGAAAGTTGGAAACGAACGCCAACTTCTCCTTTTTTGAATACTCATCACCAATAAATTGAGCTTCAATCCCCGAGATCCAATTTTTGGATCACCACCGGTGAAGATCGAAACCTTCGAATCTTGATGTGAAGAATCCGGTTGCATCAGACTTTTCACAAGGTGATTCGTCAATGCCAATAAACCTTGCTTCATTTTCATGAGTGTCGAATCCAATTTATCGAACCTCGCCGTATGTTCCGTCGATGAGCACTCCTTGGTTTATACAGCTATTGCTTCTCTTCCTATTGATTTGTTGTTCCCAAATTTGTTTTGGAAAAAAAAAACCCTAGAAAATCTCAGATTTTGAGAAAGTTATAACGCAAATCTAAGAAACTTTGATTATGTAGTACAGGGGAGAGATCAGAGATAGCTGGATTTGGAGAATTCAATTTGGAAGAAGATTAAAAACATAGACTTCGATTCTAGAACGAGCCTGTAACAACAAGCTTCGATTCTAAGCAGAACCACACAAGACTTGACAAAGAACGAAGATGAGTGATTCGATATGTAACATCCGCAAACCGAAATCCCGGTTTAGGGATGCATCGGTCGATGCAAGGTTGGTTTTCAGCGGTTCAACTTAAGTTAAACGCTGCAGTTAGAGGAAAGGGAAAAGGAAAACCCTTAACTCGACTTTTTGTCTCATTAGTCGGTTTTAGCCGCTTTTGAGAGAAAACAAAAGAGAGATAAGCTCCCTAATTGTTCTTGAGTGTTCTTGGTGATTTCCGGTGATTGGAGGCGTTTCCTGTAGAGATTTGTAGCTGAGATCGTTGTAGGAGCTTCCTAGGAGCTTGTTCTTGCTTGTCTAAGGTTCAGAAACTTCTTGGCAGAGGTAAGTGCATGAACATGGCTTATCTAAGCTGGAGATTTCTCTAATCTGTTTTTTATGTGTTATGTGGCTTTTTAGATTGTTATTTGGGACGTTAGAGCTTTCTTGTGGCTTGGGATCGAGTTTTGTGGTTGTAGGAAGAAAGATCCGGCGAGAAGCTTTGGGGGAAAATGATGCTCGGCATGTGCATCGGTCGATGCACTTTGTGCGTCAGTCGATGCAAATGCGAGGACGGCGCGTATAACCTAGGGTTTTCGTGCTATGTCGAGCATGCGTCGGTCGATGCGGTGTATCGGTCGATGCAAGTTTTACTTGTATCGGTCGATGCAATCTTAATGCAACCCCCTTTGGTGTCGGTCGATGCTAGCTTGGTGTCGGTCGATGCAGTCCTGGTTTGTTATTGTTGATTGTTGATTGTTGGTTGATGGTTAGAGATGTCTCTATTGCTTATGTGTATAACCCAGTAGATGGTAGGATTGCCTTACTGAGCGTTTATAAAATACTCATGCATTGAAATTTGTGTTTGTTGTGTAGGTAAAGGCAAAGTGTGATCGTGGAATCCAGGCAATGAAGAGGATGATGTTCTAGGGACTCGATTGGATGTTGTCTGGCATTGCTAGGTTGCTAGAGTTGGGTCATTAGAACATTGCTAGGTTGCTGGTTTTATCTTTCCTAATGATTAGTTATTGGATGATTGTATATGCTATATTTATTGGTTTATTATTGGATATATATTAGTTATTGATATTTGTTATTCCGCAGTTGATTGTGAATGTGGTTAGGTGGCTATTGGGTATGAGACCACTAGTTATAATTTATTTATTATTATTATTATTTTAAAAAACAGGTGAGATTCAAGATAAAACTTACTTTTCAAAAATTTTGACTTTTTAATTTGAGAGAGAGAAAGAGAGTGAGAGAGACACAGAGGCCCAGTGTAAGTTTCAAAATCTAAGATTTACACTCTGTCGTTTCAGGTATAAGAAAAAAGCACGCAGGTCATAGAATCTTTTCATGGAACTGCAAAATTTATCTCATGCTGATCCGATTAGTAAAAGCAAATTAAAAAAAAATAATCCAAAAGATACTTTATGTAATGTTGGATTGTTTCGAACTCGTTCTAAGAATTAATTATACAACTTACCACCAGACCACTTTAATATGTTTTTCAGTATTAGATGAAAATTATATATATCATTTGAAATATATGAAATTAATTTTTTTTTGATTCTGTAATCTTTGTTTAACTCTTAGTTCCGTTTGTCGAATTTACCAATAATTTTTAAAATAATGTATTTTTAAACTAAATATATATAAACGAAGTACATTCCATTCTAAGTAAAAACCTTGAGATACTAAACAGTTATCTCTCTTCGGTTGGGTCAAATTTTATTAGTTTACTAATTTACTCAACAACATCATCGTCCTCTCACAATTCATCTGTGATTGCGTTGATTATGTAAATAGTAACTACTTGGGCCGAATATAAGTGAGAGCCCAGATTTATTGGCCCTCTAAAGGCCCAATAACGTATGACAATTTGGCGCGAACATTTCCCGCCTAGTCGACGAGGAAACCCAATAAACGAGTGGTATTGTGCCCTGATTCCGTCGCCGGAGAAAAAGTGTGTGTGAGAGAGAGAGAGAGAGAGTAAGAGAAAATGGCGGGAGAAGATTCTTCAGATAACCAGCCTTCGTCACCAACTTCACCTTCTTCCGCCGGATTCAACACAGATCAGTTACCTATAAGTACGAGCCAAAACTCCGAGAATTTCTCCGACGAAGAAGCCGCCGTAGACACCCAAATCATCAGGGATGAGCCAGAGGGAGCGGATGAGGAAGAAGAAGAAGAAGGAGAAGATCTCTTCAACGATAATTACATGGAAGATTATCGGAAGATGGATGGGAATGATCAGTACGAGTCCAATGGATTAGATGATTCCGTCGAAGATGAGAGAGATCTAGATCAGGTTATGCTTGACCGTCGTGCTGCTGAGGCTGTACTCGATGCTCGTGAAACTCGAGCTGCGAACCGCAAGCTTCCTCATCTTCTTCATGATAATGGTAAATTAAAAAAAATCCCCAAATCTCTTACAGTAATCGGAATCCTAATTGAACCTGTGTTTTTTAGATATAGGTAATGTAAATTTGAGTTGGGTTGTTTTTGTATACAGATTCAGATGATTGGAATTACAGACCTACGAAGAGGTCTCGGACTACGGTTCCACCAAGAGGTAATGGTGATCCTGATGGAAACCCTCCAAGTTCGCCAGGAGGGTCACAGCCAGATATCTCAATGACTGATCAAACTGATGATTATCTGGATGAGGTATGATTGTGAATCCTTTATACTTACTTGGTGGTGCTAGGTGTGTGTTATGCTAGTGCTAATGGTTGGTTAATTTGTTAATACAGGATGACAATGAGGATGAAGCAGAGTTTGAGATGTATCGGATTCAAGGAACTCTGAGGGAATGGGTTATGAGAGATGAAGTGAGACGTTTCATTGCCAAGAAGTTCAAAGACTTTTTGCTTACTTATGTGAAACCAAAGAATGATAATGGAGATATTGAATATGTTCGTTTGATAAACGAAATGGTTTCAGGTACTTTCATTTTCTTTTTGCTATAGTTACATGAGTTCCTTCTTTACTCGTAAAATGTACAAGCATTAGATCTCTGAACTATCTATGTTGGCTTATTTGCAGCTAATAAGTGCAGTCTGGAAATTGATTATAAAGAATTCATACATGTCCACCCGAATATTGCCATCTGGTTGGCGGATGCTCCACAACCTGTTCTTGAAGTTATGGAGGAAGTTACGGAAAAGGTCATCTTTGATCTGCATCCAAACTACAAGAATATTCACACAAAGATCTATGTTCGTGTTACCAACCTACCAGTTAATGATCAGATTCGGAACATAAGGTACTACTATGTCTGAATTCATGGATAAATATGATGAGTTTTGTTATTCCTCACTAGATTTGAACTTAATCTTTTTGTTTGTGGATTGTTAGGCAGATTCATCTTAACACAATGATCCGCATTGGTGGAGTTGTCACAAGGCGTTCTGGGGTCTTTCCTCAACTGCAGCAGGTGAAATATGATTGTAACAAGTGCGGAGCAGTTTTGGGACCTTTCTTTCAAAACTCTTATTCAGAAGTCAAGGTCGGATCTTGTTCTGAATGCCAGTCAAAAGGACCGTTTACTGTTAATGTCGAACAGGTAGGATTCCATGTCCTCTCTAACATTTTCCATTAAAGTCAATGTAAGCTCTAAATTGGAATGTGAAATTGACCACAATGTTAATTTACTCTCTTGTTTCAGACAATATACAGGAACTATCAGAAGCTTACAATCCAAGAGAGTCCAGGAACAGTGCCTGCTGGACGACTTCCAAGACATAAAGAAGTTATCCTGCTGAATGACCTTATTGATTGTGCACGTCCTGGAGAAGAAATTGTATTTTCATTATACCTTACTCTTCTTGAATACTTTGCACACCTGTGTATGGTAGGTGATTGATTTTTTCTTGCATGAGATGTTTTGCAGGAGATTACTGGCATATATACCAACAATTTTGACCTATCTTTGAACACAAAGAATGGATTTCCTGTCTTTGCCACTGTGGTGGAAGCTAACTATGTTACAAAGAAGCAAGACCTCTTTTCTGCATACAAGCTAACCCAAGAAGACAAGACCCAAATCGAAGAGCTGTCCAAGGACCCACGTATAGTTGAACGTGTAAGTTGGATTTAAGTCCTCCTAATAAGTCTTTTGAATTGCTTCAAAGGCATCCCTGTTGACATCAATGCAATTTATCTTTCAGATCATTAAGTCAATCGCTCCGTCAATATATGGCCACGAAGATATCAAAACAGCTCTTGCTCTTGCTATGTTTGGAGGCCAAGAGAAAAATATTAAAGGGAAACACAGATTGCGTGGAGATATTAATGTACTTCTACTAGGTGATCCAGGAACAGCAAAATCACAATTTCTGAAGTAAGAAAACTATCTTGGCCAGCTGACTTCATTAATTCCTGTGGTGAATATTTTCATTAACTGCATAAATGTTTCGTCTAGGTATGCTGAGAAAACTGGACAAAGAGCTGTCTACACGACTGGAAAGGGAGCTTCTGCTGTTGGTCTAACTGCAGCAGTACACAAGGATCCAGTTACAAGGGAGTGGACACTTGAAGGAGGGGCTCTTGTACTTGCTGACCGAGGAATTTGTCTTATCGATGAGTTTGACAAGATGAACGACCAGGACAGGTAACGAAATGCAACTAATGATAATTACTTTTCTGAACAAAATGGTGCTGACCATATTAGTTTCGTAACCAGGGTGAGTATCCATGAAGCCATGGAACAACAGAGTATTAGTATATCAAAGGCAGGAATTGTTACTTCTCTTCAAGCGCGTTGCTCTGTTATTGCCGCAGCTAATCCAGTTGGTGGAAGGTAAATAAGTAACTAATGCCCCAAATTCAGTGATCTAAAATTTGTCATTTTGATCTTGCTAAAGTGTTTGTGATATTGCAACTTCAGGTACGATTCATCCAAGTCATTCGCTCAAAATGTTGAGTTGACAGATCCGATCCTTTCTCGTTTTGATATATTGTGTGTTGTCAAGGTATTTTTCTAAACCTCTGCTTCTTTTTCTTGCTATCATATCATTGATTGTGTTAACTTTTTTGGTTATCGACATGACTTAAACCAATTATATATGGCTGCAGGATGTGGTTGATCCAGTTACAGATGAAATGCTTGCTGAATTTGTTGTCAATAGCCACTTCAAATCACAACCCAAAGGTGGTAAGATGGACGATAGCGAGCCCCAAGATGGCATTCAGGGATCTAGCGGTTCTACTGATCCAGAGGTTTGTGATTTTCAGGTGTAGCTGCTTCTTTGAAGTTTCCATGTTTTCGTGTCTTGATCGAATATTATTTTATATACAGGTGCTTCCCCAGAACCTGCTGAAGAAATACTTAACATACTCGAAGTTATATGTATTCCCAAAACTGGGTGAACTAGATGCCAAGAAGTTAGAGACTGTGTATGCTAATCTAAGACGAGAATCAATGGTAGGTTTCATTTCTTGATTTTAATTGTACTGCTGAGTTATGTCTTTCTCAAGTATTATGTTATAATCTCTTACCTGCTTTATTCTTTCGTTCAGAATGGACAAGGAGTTTCCATTGCGACAAGGCACCTTGAGTCTATGATCCGAATGTCTGAAGCGCATGCTAGGATGCACCTTAGGCAATATGTTACAGAAGAAGATGTTAATATGGCCATTCGAGTCCTGCTTGACTCTTTCATATCAACCCAGAAATTTGGTGTCCAGAGAACTCTAAGAGAGGTATTAGAGAACTTCCATTCAGGTGTTCGGTGAGCTTTGTATCTATGGATTGTGATGTCTGTATTGATGGAACTTATTTACTCCTGTGCAGAGTTTCAAACGATACATTACATACAAAAAGGACTTCAACTCATTGCTGCTTGTTCTTCTGAAAGAGCTCATAAAGAATGCCTTGAAGTTTGAAGAAATCATTTCAGGATCAAATTCAGGACTACCATCTATCGAGGTTAAGATAGAGGAGCTGCAGACAAAGGTACTTGTCATATATGAATAGGCTAATATCAGAAGCACGCTTCCTACAGATATTTTTCACTAACTCTTATTATTTATGTCTACATTTCAGGCCAAGGAATACGACATTGCAGATCTACGGCCGTTCTTTTCAAGCACTGAATTTTCCAAAGCTCATTTCGAGTTGGACAATGGTCGAGGAATGATCAGGTGTCCTAGAAGGCTAGTCACTTGGTAAACAATAAGGCGAGCTTCAAGTCACTATCAACTTAGGTTTATAATCGCATTAAAAATGTTGGATTATTAGGACGGTAGTTTCTTTTTGTGTTAAAGATTATGAGTTGCTCAAGAATTTGCAGTAGGCATTTTAAGATATTATTGCAGCTTTCCTTTTTTCTTAAAACTTTTGAGCATTGAATTTGAGAAGAACGCATATGATTTAACTTGTCCACCGGTTTTGAGTTGCTCAAATTGTAAATTTTGAAAATTTGGCCTAAAGTTACATTTACCAAACTTAAAAATGACGTTTATTTATGCGTTGATAATCACCGTCTAATGATGCTACTCTTATTGGGAACAAAATTAAATTTTTGTATCTTTATATAATTCGAACGAGGAGAGTTACCCGCACGCTTGTGCGGCCAAGAGTTAAATAAAATCAAAATGTAAAAAAAAAACCTATATTCAAATTACTTTTGTGTTCTTTTTAAATATTCTCAAAATTGTAATTAATTTTGTATTTTAAACTTTTAATCTGACATTTCTAAATAGACTTTCAATATATACTATCTTGTTACAAAAAAAAATCAAGCCCATTTGCAAAATGGGAAAAATCCATTGAGTCTGATCCATATTATGTGGTTAATTTTAATTAGGTAGAAGTTGGGTCAGAATAATTTAATATTTCGTTTAAACCATCAAGTAAATTTGGAAATCAACCCTTAAAAGGGTTTATAGTACTTGATCATACAAACCTTCAAAATAATTATAAAGTTAGCATATACAAAAAGATTGTTAACAAATATGCCTTCAGCTTAATCTTCTCCAGTTTACCCTTCATGCTGCATTATGTGCTTAATGTAATAACGTCCAGCAAATTCCGAGCTAAAAAAATAGAAAACACATCCATAAGTTAGACCCTAACATGATACACCACTTGATATTTTTGAACATTAAAAACTTACATAGCCTTGTGATTCTCAAGTCCTACAAACTCCGGTTTTAAATAGATCTTGGAGGAGACTAATGTGTTTACAATACACGGTTCACCTAGGGATGTTTTAAGTGTTAAAAAGATTATTAGATGAGTATACAACCTACTCTTAAGAATTTTTTCAATCTAGCAAGTTCTATTAATAGTACATACCTTCATACTCTCCAACCCTCCAGAAACGCAGTACACAAAACACCGGTTCAGTTTGATATGTGAGATGGCATCCAGTTGACACCCATGAAGACATGAAAAGGTTAGCATAGTAATCCATTGCACGACACTTTACAGTTTCATTCCTACAAATGAATATACTTGTTACACTCTACAAAATGAAGTCAGACTTATAAATCTTAATATGAGTAAAGATGCAATAAATGTGACTTACCTGCCATTTAATAGAGTCAAAACAACTTCATAAACACCATTTCCATGATTTCTTCTGTCATCAACAGCTACTATACATCCGCAAACATCTATTTTTGGAAAAAGTCAAGAATATTTTTTACAATGTTTGTATCCAAAGCTTTTTGACATTCACATGAAACTATTTTGGTAAAAGTTCAATTTGTACTTTTCTATTTAGGTACCAATACACAAAGTTCCAAAATTCTTTTAGAGTTTCTAGATAACTCAACATAAAGCTAAAAAAAATCCATTCCAATTTGGTTATACTATGTTAAAAAAAAAAAATTACAATTAAATTTCGAAAAACGTACGGAAAGATATGTGATGATTGATCCTTCCACGATATATATCATCCAAATCTTCGAATCGGAAGTAATTTTTGGAGTTGATTGATTCGAGCAGCAACATGGTTGAATCATCCGTAAACTTGATCTGAAAAGGATGATGAGTATTCCTCTCCCTGAGGGTTGGATTGATGATTTGGAAATTTCGAATCTGATACCATTCGCCCTCGTAAATATACTTCCGGAGCCTTTTAAGTATATTTGGGACAAAGGCGACCTTAATCGTGTCACCCTTCAAGGTTTGTTTAAAATCGTGTGAGTAATCTAGTATATAAACACTATTAAAATAAAGATTTATGTAAAATCGATTTTCGATTAATTGCTCTAACCTTCGTATCCACAAGAAGAAGAACTCGTTTTGTGAAGAACTCGGTGACATGCCAAGAATTCAAGACTTTAGCTTGAATACACCAGTTCGTTCGTCCTCGATGAAGATCAGAAATGTAATCGATTCTCATGATTTTACCAAATTAGGGTTTCTTACTCTTGCTTCACTGTTTTCGAAGACGAAAATGGGATTTCGGATTTGTAAGAATATAAACAGTCACGATTAAATGTAGCGTTGCGTCTTAATCGTTTTAGTGTCTTTTTTTTTGTTTTTTAATAATTATAATTTTAATAGGTATAATTATGATTATAATTACAGATTAGTAGTATTTTTTATAGTCGGTATATTTGATGTTAATTTATTTTTACAATAGTATAAGCATTTTTATAATTAATCGAAACAATATCGTCATTTGCAAAAAACATTTGTTTAACTAATTTATCTTAACAATATCGTCATTTTTGTAACAGTCCTCATAGTAGTTAATAAATACACATTATGATACATTTTACAATTATTTAATTTCATTTAACATTGTTTATAACAACAACAAAACGATTTATTAAATATATATATTATTCTCATAAATATGTAAACTTTTATATATTTTTTTGAAGTCCATTTTCAATTTTCATGAATTTGATGAGCCCAATACAATCGGTATGGTTAATTAAATCACGATAGATAAAGTTTTGCGTCACATTAATTTACTACGTTTAGACAATAGAAATTATTTTTGAAAGTAATATAAATTATATGTCATACAAACATTACAAATAGTTATAAAGTTTACATATTCATAATAGTTTTTATTTAAATAACCTGTCTTCACCTTAAGCCCCTTATACGATTATTCATCATGCTCCATCATACGATTTATGTAGTAGCGTCCAGCAAATTCGGAACTAAGTATAGAAAGCAAATTCATAAGTTAAACCCTAGCATGATATACTACATGGTATTAATAAACATTTAAACTTACATAGTCTTGTGATGCTCAAGACCTTCAAAATCCGGTTTTAAAAAGATCTTGGAGGAGGCCAATGTGTTTTCAATATACGGTTCACCTAGAGATGTTTAAAGTGTTATAAAAGTTTTGTAAATGAGTATACAAAATAGATAGTCTTTAACATTTATTAAACTTGTAACTACTATTAACAGTCATACCTTCATACTCTCCAACCCTCCAGAAACGCAGAACACAAAACACTGGTTCGTTACAATATGTGAGATGGCATCCTGACGACTCCCATGAATACATGAAAAGGGTAGCATAGTTGATTACTGCACGACACTTGATAGATTCATACCTACAGATGAAGTTAATACAAACATTTTTTAAAGAGTGAGACTTAAAAATCTTAGCAACATCAAATGTGGAATAAATGTGTCTTACCTGCCATTTAATAGCGTGAAAACAACTTCACCAGCATGTTCTCTGTTGTCAGTTACAGCTACTACACATCCGCAAACATCTATTTTTTGCCATAAAAAGACATTTTTTTATTTCAAAAAATGAAAAATTGTTTTCAAATCTATCATATACATAAAATTATATAGTTTCTAAGTTCTGTTTGTACTTTTATATGGGAAGAACCAATTCTCAAAGTTCTAAAATTATGTAAAGTATAAAGATTCACTAACACAAAAATAGCAATATCTAAGAATAATTG
The DNA here is from genome assembly GCA_024034495.1 of Camelina laxa. Lineage (NCBI taxonomy): Eukaryota > Viridiplantae > Streptophyta > Magnoliopsida > Brassicales > Brassicaceae > Camelina > Camelina laxa. The sequence goes on from CM043884.1 coordinate 10,302,760, forward strand.
TTTCTGAATCTATCATGCACATAAAACTACTTATGTATAAGTTCTATATTTGTACTTTATATGGGAGGGACCAATCCACAAAGTTCCAAAATTCTTAAAAGTCTAAAGATTAAACAACACAAAGATAGCAAAAATCTTTTTCCACAGGGTATAATTGAAAATTTTTTAAACCGTATATTAAAAACGTACCAAAAGAAATGGGATGATGGATTCTTGAACGATATATATCACCCAAATCTTCGAATCGGAAATAGTTTTTCGAATTTACTGATTCCAATTGATTCATGGTTGATTCTTCCGTAAACTTGATTTGGAAAGGATGATGAGTATTCCTCTCCCTTAGGGTTGGATCGATGATTTTGAAAGTCCTAATCTCATACCATTTACCCTCATAAATATACTTCTGGAGCTTTTTTAGTGTTGTTGGAACAAAGGCCACCTCAATTGTGTCACCCTTCAAAAATTGATAAATTGTGTTAGTAATCTAATATATAAGACTTTAAAAATATCAAATATCAGTAGAAATTATCATTTGGGAAATTCTCTAACCCTTTCATCCACAAGTAGAAGAACTCGTTTGATGAAGAATTCGTAGACATACCAAGAATTCAAGACCTTGGCTTGGATACACCAGTTGGTTCTTCCCCGATGAAGATCAGAAATATAATCGATATTCATGATTCTATCGAATTAGGGTTTTTCTGATTTCTCTCTTTGTCGGAGACGAAAAGGGGATTTCGGATCTGTAAGAAATCAAAGAGTCACGATTAAACGTTGCGTATTAACGTTTAGCGTTACAACTTTTTTTTTCACTATTATATATTATTATTTAAATTATGATAACAAAATGAAAGACATGTTTCGTTTTTAATAGATATATTTTGCAAGATTCTAATTTAAATGTGTTTGAGATTTAATTGTTAAAATTAAGACTTTATCATACCTTAAACAATAATTTTTACCATTACGTAATTATATTTTCTATTCTAATTACATAGCAAAATACCACAATTTAATTATATTTACAAATATTTGTAATGAATATTATGAGTAACATTGTATTTCAAAGTTCATAAAAATTTGTTTAACTAATTATGGAAAATAAAATTTAATCTAAAAATCCAAAACAGTGTTCAATTACAAACATAATAATTAAACAGTCTCAAAAACCTCTTTGAAAACAACATTAAGTGTTTTATTCTGGCATTTTCCATCTTTATCCGTAATTAACACCTTCAATCCTTTTCTGGTTGTCACTCGAGAGAATGCAACATAAAGCTGTCCATGTGTGAAAACTGGCTTCGGAAGAAACAATCCAACATGTTCTAGCGTCTGACCCTGACTCTTGTTTATAGTAATTGCAAATGCCACGGTAATAGGAAACTGTCGTCGTCTCATACGAAAGGGAAACTTTGCATCAGGTGGACTAACATACATCCTAGGGATAAGTACCTTATCTCCAACCTTTTTTCCTGTCACGATTCTTGCTTCGATTACATGATTGGCCATCTGAGTAATAATCAGCCTCGTACCGTTACATAAACCTCCCTTAGGATCTATATTCCTTAACAACATGACAGGTGCTCCTATTCTCAAAGTCAAAACATGGCTTGGCAGTCCAGAAACTTGAATACTGTTTAGGAATTCCTAAGTGTAGGTCATATCATCAAGTCCACTCGTATCAGACGTTTCAATACTATCAGAGCTAAGATATCGTCTCTCCTCACCTGCAAAATAAACAAATTAAATTTCATATATGTTTTGAATATTAGAAGATTTTCAAAAAATTAAATTTCTATATCCTTTTTAATTTGCATACCTGGAAGCTTAGTAAGCATAAACTGATTTATCTTATCAACATCGTCATTTCTTGGACTTAGAATAGCTCTTTCACTAAAGAATTTTGGGTCAGTCCTCCTTGTAAATTGTTCTCCGTAGATGTCTTTAACTATTGCTTCAATAGGATTTCCACTTGTATTAATTAATAAATCTTCCGGAATTTCTATCTCCACATCCCCACTATCTGACTTGTTAATTTTGCCATCCCCGATATCAAGAAGCCACTTAGAAAAAGTAGCAAGAGCACCCGCATCCATACTATTACGTGCTTTGCGAAGTCTCAAATTTTCGGTAAGTTTAAGAACTTTACAACTATTCCAAAGAACAGATGAGTTGATAGATGCTAAAACTGTGGCTACCCTTCCACCTTCCGTAATAACTGGTAAAATCTGTCTAAAATCACCTCCTAACACAACAACTTTACCTCCAAAAATCTGGTCACACTTCATGATATCTCGCAAACTCCTATCTAAAGTCTCATAACAAAGCTTGTTCATCATTGGAGCCTCGTCCCATATTATGAGCTTTGCTTCTCTAATTAAATCTTTAAACTTTCAAACAAAGAATTGCTGGTACGAAAAAATTTAATGAATATCGTTTGGGATCTTACCACAAGATTATGGATGATAATAAGCTTTTATTTTACTCTTTCTTTCTTGACAGGGGAAAACAAAAAGTCACGATAATAATAATAATATAAAAACTTAGAATGCTTAAATATTAGTTCTAAGAGTCGCGATGGTTTTCTAATTGGCATCTATTAAGGCCAGGCCCATATAATTTAACCAAGAAAAACATTTGATCCTCTATGTCAAATTTTATTAGATTTTAAATTAATTAAATTCACGTGAGTCTACTTGTGAAAATAATTGTTATTTTAGAAAATACTTAATAAAAGTTAAAAAAAATTCCGAAACATATTTAAATAAATTAAATAATTATTCATGCCCAAAGTTTCAACAAACTATAGATTGATGCTCGTATGATGAAATTATTCATCATCGTCATCTTCACCATCTTCATCACTGCAATCAACGTTTAGCCAACGTCTGTAAAAAATAAAACAATTCAGGATTAAACTTCCCACATAATTTTGTTTATACTTTTTTTTTCAATTTATTAAATTAATGAACTTACAGCATATCGCCAGTATTAATTCCATCCACTTCATCTTCAAGAATGACCTTTGAGCATCGCAACTGAGACATCAAACATTGCATACCTAGCAAAGTAGAATTTAAGTAAAATGATATTTTGGATGGTATATGAGACTAATATTGAACAGTACCTTCGTAAACAGAGATCCTCCAAAACAGAAGAGTACACATTATTGGTTGATTAGTAGTATAGGTAGGCGAAGACATAATTTGTTTCCGTTTCTCAAGAAATGCAGTACAAACCGAACCAACAGCAACACATTCAATCTCTTGGCCACTTTCAGAAAAATAAAATGATTGTATATAATTTAATAAAGAACTGTTTAAAATAAAATTTCTATGTATTTACAATGTTATAAAAAGTTTTTTTTTAAATATCTTACTTGTGTTCAAGGATAGTGAATGTCACAACTTCATTCTCTGAAATGTAGCCATTTTGATGATCGAGGAAATCAATCATCTGCGAATTGTTTACATGTACCACCATTCCTAAGACATCTAATATAAAAAATAAATTTAATGTTTATTAAATATAGTAAAATTAAGATGGATGTATGAACATGAATTGAGTATAAAAACTTACCTACACAACAATTCTTCTCGTCAGGCGTCGCATTTTGCATTCTTGGTGCATCATACATAAGAATAAATTGTCAGTACTTCGTGGATTTATTGGAACCATTTTTGTTTTTTCCTGGATCAGGATCTCAAACGGATGGTTTGAATTTCGGGATGATTGTTGACCTTCAATCACCTTAAATCCAGAAATCTCGTACCAGTCTCCTTCATTGAGCTTTCCATAGTAACAGTCTACATAAAGTTCCGCATCTATCTTGGCATCAATCCTAGTTCCCTAAAATATAAACATAATTTAGCATTCAATGTTTTTTTTTTTGTATAACTCGATTGATATTTGCTAAAACTGCTAAATGGGATGAGGAAGAAAATTTACCCTTTCGTCGACCAAAATCAAACTTTGATAAAAAGGCTGTCCTTGTATAAAATGCGGTGGCCATTCTCGAAGTATTTTCACAGCAACTTTCGGGTTACGTAAAGTAGGATTCAGATCTTTCAAGTACAGCACCATCCCGATTGGACTTTTTTTTTGCGTGTATTTAGAAGCTAGAATAAGTATCAGAGAGAACTTTCAATTTGTTGTAGTTCAAATATTCATAGACAAAGGAAGATAAGGATTTTTACAATTACAGTTAAATATTTGTGTAGATTGTATTAAAACCCGTGCTCAAAACAGTGAAAGCTGCATGAGTATCTGTTCGATATGAATTAATCAATGTTTTCGTATTTTCAGAATACTTTACTTTTAAAAAAAAAAACTGGACGGTTGAAACTCTATTCAGACTGCATGCCTTCCCTTTTTTATTTTCAACATGCATGCTGACATCTTTAATTATGATGCATTGGACTATCGTTTTTTAAGACTTTTGTTGAAACTTCATTGGAAAACTAAAAGTCTTCCACTTCATATTTCTTTTTAAGTAATTTATATGTAATTACTGGTTATTAAAAACATAATTCATTATATGTAACTAATTTGTTTAGCTCATTATATGTAAATAAATAATTAAAATATTTCATTTTATATCAAAGCAAGAATTTTTAAAAATCCAACTACTAACTAAATATAAAATAATTAAAATCCCATCAAATCCCTAGAACGCCATAAAAATTCATGGAAGCCAGTCTTCTATCCGCGAGTCCTCTTCCTCGATCTCCTATAATTCAATAAAGTAGAACGTGAAAAAGTTTATAAACGAATTTCGTTTTCATCTATGTTATAGCATGAACAAAGATGTTATTCTTAAAATTCCATCATTTTCGCAACCTCAGAATTGCGAGGATTGAGTGTTATTCGCGTACAAACTGTAGAAGATATACTTCTTTTTCCTGCAAAGTTATAACAGAATTTATTCCTTTCAATACACGATCATCATAAATATGCAATAATTTTTATTAAATTAATTGTATACCTTGGAAATCTTCAATAACACCCCAACGAATAACACAAATTAAACGTTCACCCAGGAATGATTTTAAAGCATTGTAGAATTCCGCAGCCGTTTTTTCGAATAATTCACACCTTAGTAGGGTTCCACTAAAATTAAAGAATTAAAATTTGTGTGATTTAAAATAATGGATTAAGAGTATGATTATGTATAATATAAAAATATATATGAGTTTTAAAATTTACCTGAAATCACGAAGATCAAATGAGATTTTGTGGTTAATTGAGATATCCTCTCTTTTTTTTTTTTTAATTTTAAGATTATCTTCAGTACTTTCCAGCTCATCATCTTTTTCATCTTCTTCAAAATCTTGGACATAATCTTCGTCATCTTGATCATTGTTACCACTGTTATCTGTTTAGTATTCGCTATTATCATCAGTTTCTTCCTCAGTATCATCCTCTTCTTCATCTTCTTTATAATCATCATCGTCCTGATCTCCAACATCAATGTCATCATCAGAGTCTTCAAAGATCGTGCAATCTGTTTCATATTGATCATGAAAAGTAATGTTTTTCTTTTGATCTGAACCATATCGAGTACAGTACTTAAATAACATACGGATATTATCACTTTGTGTGACATCGTCATGTTTTCCATTATTCTCCACCCCTTTGATTTCCTCTTTTTGTTGTAATTCTTTGAAATTACATCTGAATTCGCCAACATTTACAACCTCACCAATAATGTCTGTATAAAATTTAAATTAGTTCAAATATAAAGAATCTCAAATAGTATTTGAAATTTCTTTTTAAAAAAACTGAATTATTCCCTTACCGATTAAGTAATCTTCACATTGGGTACCATCATGGATGAGTTTGAAATCGACGAAATCATAGAAATCTTCCCCTCCGAAATTGATAACAATTTTGTAACGATGTGTAGTAGCTAAACATGAACCATTCTGTTCAACAACCTTAAAGTCTTCAAAATCAAGCCAATCACCAACCTTGAACTTTAAGACAAAACGATCATAAACATCTCCACGAAAGGAGCATTGGACCTTTACACCCTAATAAAACATAGTATTATTAATTATCGTATAATACGATTTTGTTACATGTCTATAAAATATTTTTAAAACCTTGTGATTTGTAACTTTCAGGTATAATTGCATATAAACTTATTGTTTGAAATATATAATGAGCTTATAATTAAATTAAAGTAAATACCTTAATATCAGTTAAAACCATCTCCAAACTTGGACCTTTATCTTCCCACAGACATAAGACCTTCACACGAATTTTCCATTCATATTTTGAAGAGTTCAAACGCGAAACATCATCAAAAAGGCTATACCTAACCATAATTTCTACAAAGGAAGCAAAAGTGTTCTGTGGATTTCTTCTCTGATTTAGGTTTAAAAAATCAAAAGTGTCGAATAGACGTATATATATACAATTTTATATATTCACAATTTACATTTTTTTTCGGAAGTGATATTTTTAAATTCCTGTTTACCAAATCATTTTACTATTCTGTAAAGATCTCCAGACATTGATATATCTTTATATTTCCTTTTATTTTTGAGTTAAATAGTAATCTTCTTAATGATTATCATTACGGCTTTAAATGCGTAATTTTTTTTGTTTTAAAAAAATAAATCATGATCTTACACTATATTCTAAACTGTTTTAAATATAGAATATCTATTAAGGTTTTCAACCCTACTTTACATAAGGTATAAAATAACAATTTTAGATTTTTCTAACAATGATCTACAAATTTTTGAACATAATAATTATCACATTTTTAAGAATATTAGCATCATTATGTCTTTTCTCTATTTTTTTCAAAATTGAGATAATAATCAAGAACCTTAGTAACCGATCGTTTAGATTTCATAATATTCATAATACTATTCTCTAAATATCATGCTTATATTATCCTTACGTCTGAATATGAGCTACAACACCAAGGATTGTTCTTCCATATGCAGATTGTTTTCATTAATTAATAAAATTATTCAAAATATTAGACATAATTTTTAACATTTTTTATGTTAATAATAGTTATGAATATAACATTTATTGTTTTATTTTGTTCTTATATAATAATCAAGCACCCTGGTATTCGATCATTTGATCGTCATTATTAAAGTATAATCTTATATTATTAAAATAAATTATCATTGGACTATTTCTATCTCATAAAATATTCAACCATCTAAAAAAATATCAATAAAAATATGATTATAAGATCGCATAACATTCATCCTACTATTCTCGAAAAATCGTCTTCCTCCTTTCTTCACGCCTGATTTTTTGCAACGACACCAATCATATCTTCTTCCATACGCTGCCTATTTTTAAAAATAATAACAATGTTATAAATTATATATAATGGAATTTGATTGAGATTATTTGAAGATAATTACCGTGTAGTTTAGAAAGAACGGAAACGACTCTGTTTTTTTGCGATCAATAGCTTCTCTGCAAATATTCATAAAAATAGGATTAAGATCAGAATTTACAGACAAATGGTAATAAGTTGTTTCATTAAATTTTAGTATCAAGATGACTTTAAAACACTTTTGATTTGCATAATAATACCAAATAAACAAATGATTAACAAACGTTTGACGATGATCCAAACAAATAATTAGTGTCAAAACCGCTTTTTAACATAGAATTACTACCGAACAATAGCCGAAAGACGTTGTGTTGCTGACTCTGAAACTCTAATCTGTTGATTAATCACACTAAATGTTGTTATATCCGTGAAAATAAGAGTTATTAATTTAAAACAATAACTATTAATTTATTTTTTTAAAATATACCATAACTTCAGGGATATTATCAACACCATTCACAGTCTTTCTGCAATAATAATCAGTAAATGCAAATGTTAATATGATTTTCTGAATCAAATATATTTATATATATAAATATTTTTCCTTTTAAAATAAAATACCTGTTTTTCACCATACGATCATTGGTAGATTCATCTAAACAATGTTTAAATTTAATTTGATCATTAGAAATATATTAATATAAGGAATTTTAAGTTTAGCAACATACCTTTTAGCAATATATTTGAAGATACAGAATTCAAATAAAAAAATTCGATAGCCCTCGCCACCTCCACCTATTCATTTATATTTATTTGTTAGAACCACATACTTATAAATTAATTTTTATAACGATGATAGAGTAATTTACTATTAAAATTTATATTACCAAACATCTCTCATCACTATGATCATCTTCAGAAGCTTTCCTGCAACTATAGAAATAAGTCTTTCTATTTAGCATCATCAAACTATAAAGATTAAAGTTTAAAGTATTCATAAATAAAAGACCTAGATTTCTTGTCCGAGAACATAGAACTAAGATCACGACCATGTACCAACTCACCTGAAACATAAGAATTAGTCTAATCATTTTTACAAAACATTTAATAAATCAAGAAACCTATACAATATAATATAAGAAGTAATAATGAAACCATACCCAAAGTTTTGGTAATGCTCGAACCTGCGTTCCAAACAAATACTACAAAAAGAGGACATGAATCACTAAAACACGAACACGAATACGAAGAACTATATAAGGGATCATCAAAACTATAATACATATATAATTTGAAGAACATGAGAGAAAATAGGGGTTTTCTCTATTTTAAAGATTTCGGATTATGGAGTAAATGATTAGGGTTATACCTACATATATATATATATATGTTTACAACCTATAATTTTAGGGTTTCGAATAGGTCGGTATATTTTGGTTGGGTTTTTTTGAAAGCCCATTATTTTAGGTTTTAGCGTTTTAAAATTTATTAAATCACGTTTTGACGATTATATAGATTAGATATTTAATTATTTAAACTTTTTATAATTTTCTAAATTAATTTGAAGGGTAAAAACGTCCAGATTGGATTTTCATTAATGGCAAATTAGTAATCTTAAGTCTGAGGATGAATGTGGTGCGTTTCAGCAACCTAAATAGAGATCAAAAGCTTGTCCGAAATTTTTTTAGGGGTAATTTTCATTAAGGGCAAGAGAGGTCAAATTTTGTGAGATTGACTGTGAGCCCTCTCGACTTCTCCTTTAATATATTAGATCTGATCCAAAAACTTTAACATTAACAATACCATCCATCTTAACTCAGGTTTAGCATTATTACTAAACCGGAAATCTGAAATCACAAAGAAAAACCGAACCAAAAATACAGTACTAAGCGGTGACGTCAGGACTACATGCTGTTTTGTAACTAAATTAAAAAAGCAAAGCAACAACATCTGTCGACTGGATTCGTGTGTTCGTCGACAAACTTGTTTTGTTTTCGCAATTCGGGGAGTGGTTCCGCTCGCTCAGTTCCGATTAGGGTTAAGAAAACCTGAGACTTCGTTGTCCTTGTCGATACTCTCTGATTCATCATTGGCCCTGGTATGTGCGTTCGTCTACTAGTTAGGGTTTTTGCTCCTCTCTTTTCGCTAATCTACATGTCCTCCCTCTGAAATTATTGAGCTCGAAGTTGGGATATTTTGCTCTTCAGATTAAGCCGTAAGTTGTAAAGGAAGCTCTATTTTGTGGGAGAATGTCGAATAATCCTCCCCCGTCTTCTGGTGCCCAGGTGCGAAAAGTGCCAAAGTTGGCTCTCTCTCTCTCTCTTAGTTCTTTATGGAATTCGAAGCAACTCAATTGATATGTTCTAAGCCATTTGATTTTAGCGAAGGTCTTCGATACAATTAATTAAGAAGCTCTCTTCAGCTTAAACTAGAGAGACTTTGACGAAGTTTAATTGATCATGCTCATACGGATTAGGTTTCTTTGATCTATAGTTTCTGTCATTGATGTAGCGAAAGATTTATAGTGTTTGTTAGTTTAGTTAGTTTCTCCACCTACTTCTGATTTCCACTAGTCTGTGATCTATAAGTTGTGCTTATGAGACTATTTTCCAGCAGTTTCGGCCGATGGTTCCTGGGCTGCAGGGTCAGCATTTTGTTCCTGCAGCTTCACAGCCTTTTCATCCCTATGGACATGTACCTCCAAATGCTCAGAGTCAGCCTCCACAGTTTTCTCAGCAGCAGCAGCAGCTCTTTCCAGTGAGACCAGGTCAGCCTGGTCATATTACATCATCGTCACAGGCTGTATCAGTTCCTTATATTCAAACAAACCAGATTCTCACTTCTGGATCTACTCAACAACAGCCAAATGCACCTCCACTGACGGGCTTTGTTACATCTGGACCTCCATTTTCTTCTTCATATACTGTGAGACTTCTACTCTTATATTTGTGTGCGGATAACCTTTATATATGATTCCTTTTCATTTTCCTACTGGATTCTTGTTCCTGCAGTTTGGACCATCAACTTATCCTCAGCAACAACCACCACCATCATTGGTCCAACCAAATTCTCAGATGCATGCAGCCGGTGTCCCTCCAGCAGCAAACGCTTGGCCTGTTCCTGTAAATCAAAGTGCATCACTTGTTTCCCCTGTGCAGCAGACTGGGCAACAAACACCACTCGCACATTCCGCAGACCCAGTAAGTGGCTACGATTACTGATCACAAATATGTTTTGGTGACTTGTATTGATGCTTAAATCTGTTATTAATCATGAAACCATCTCTTACTAAAACGTCAAATCATATTATGTTGAGTTGTCTTCTATCATTTATAGCATTTCAATCTTCCTCTGGACTATTTTGAGATAATATCTGTATATGAATCGAGCGTTCCTCAACTTATTAGCAAAGTTTTATATAGACATCGACTTATTTAGATTTATTAAATACTATATGCACCTCCTCTGGACCTTAACTTAGCTCAAACTCGAATAAGGTTTTAAGACGTACGGTTTTGTTGTTGAGATCCCAAAAACGCTTCCAAGCCGCAAGAGGCCCCTAGTAAACCACAAAATACTTGATACCTCTACACATCAGAACCTTTCCTATTTAGACTCGATTACTAACTAGCTGATATGGCATTGTTGATGAACTCTTATCAAACTTTTGGCTTTTCTTTATGCACTATTTCTCTTATGCAATTGTAGCTTAAAATTCATGTTGGCTTTTGATTCCAGGGAAGCTCGACTCCACAATCTGCATCTGACTGGCAGGAGCATACATCTGCTGATGGGAGAAAGTATGTTACTGAATCACTGTTTCATGTTTAGGCACCAATTATCGTCCTACATGTTACTCTTTGTACCGTAGTTTTGTGTTCATGCTGTTCCCAATCGAAATTGATTAGTTTAGTTGGAAATTGTTCGTAAGCTTCTCAGTTTTTGAAGCTTTCATAAGGTCCATGCAGATGTGTGTGTCATGGCTTTAAGTCTATGGAGTCTAAAACTTTTCGGGTGATCTGATAAATACTTATCTTTGCTAGGTATTATTACAACAAGCAGACTAAACAATCAAGCTGGGAGAAACCTCTTGAACTGATGACACCACTTGAGGTGAGACTTGTCTTCTAAGATGATTTTTATCTTGCTGGTCGTCGAAGCTTATCAGTCTTTTAGTTGGTGTGTCCACTTTACTGTTATGTAAACGGTTGCATGCTTTGTCTAGAAAAATGATGTTGAACTGTGTCATTTGCGTATTCTTTTCCACTGATTTGGAAACTCAGTGGTAACTGTGGAGTTATATAATGACTACTACGTGCTCATCTAAAGCAGCTTTCACTTTATTAAAACAGGCTACCGATGCTCCGCTGTTTCTCACTTCTTTTGTGTAAATTCTTAGGTGACAACTTTATATTTGGGCTGGGATCGGATTGCTAGTTTATGATGTTTGTTTTATAAAATATTTTTCTAATCGTCTTTTTCTTGTTTTATATTAAAATTATGTGTTTTTAGACTGTGTCCTTGTTTCCTTTATACGAATAGAAGAACTTCGATAGTACTCTTGTCTCACTTTCTTTAGTGGTATGCTGTGCTGTTTAAGTAGTATATTTGAGCCCTCTCTGCTTATTTCTGTTTTACATAACAATTTTTTTGCATCAAATCTGTATATGCACGTTGTTTTTTAACTTTGTTGGAAATCATATACTAGTAGAATGATATTTAAATGCAAACGGCAACCAGTTTGGGGGTATTTTGAAACAAGTTATTTGATTGGCCTAACAAAATCCTGTCTTGGTTTCTTCTTGACGTTTATGACTTAATCTGGTTGATTGACCTGATAAAATCCTGCCTTGTTGATATAGTCATTGCTACGATGCAGATAGGAGCACATTTATCTTTCTTTTTTCCACTTTGATCCCGTAACCTTTTAATGACATTCTGGGTTTCTGTAGAATCAGAGTTGATTGATTGATCAAAATCTACCATGTATATGCATTCTTATAGTTTCTTGCAATCTAAAATCTCTTTCTACAGCGGGCTGATGCATCCACTGTGTGGAAGGAATTTACAACAGCTGATGGAAAGAAGTATGCATCTTTGAATTTCATTTGGTATTTGTATAATGCTTATTTTCTATTGTTGCAACTGACTAGTTGATTCAATTTACACAGATATTATTATAACAAGGTTACAAAGGAGTCTAAGTGGACAATTCCAGAAGATTTGAAGGTCTACCAATTTATTTCTCTCTCATAACATTCCCCAATGCAAAGCCTATGTTAAACCTGTGTAGTTGTTGTATGCAGTTAGCCCGGGAACAAGCCCAACTAGCTAGTGAAAAGAGGTCCCTTTCCGAAGCTGGATCTACTCCTCTGTCCCACAATGTTGTATCCTCATCTGATCTAACGGTTAGCACTGCGACCTCTGTTGCTCCCAGCACATCTTCAACACTTCCTGGACATTCTTCAAGCCCTATCCAAGCGGGTTTGGCTGTACCTGTCACCCGTCCTCCCTCAGTTGCTCCTGTTACTCCAACGTCTGCTGCAGCTACTGATACTGAGGCTATTGCAATGTACTATTTTTCCTTGGCAAGTTTTATTTGATGATTATACACTCTATCATGCCTCTGAATTTAGCTTTTGTGCCCATCTTAACAGAAAAGCGGATAATTTACCGTCTCAGGGGGCAAATGATTCAAATAATGGAGCTACAGCACAAAACAATGAGGCATGATTTTAACTTTCCTTTTCTACATTGATTTGCCTAGATTCTAAAAGTTTATTCATATGTTTTCTGTTTCTACTTCAGCTTCATGTAAACAGAGTTCACATTAACATGTTCGAGTTATTGGAAAAGTTATGTATAATAATTACTATACGTGTGATGATGTGGTGGTGTCATGAATATTTATGGTCAAGCGTTACATCATGGTATGCTTTCTCATTATTTCGAATGTTTTGTTAGGCTGACAATAAGGAAATGTCGGTGAATGGAAAAGCATATCTGTCACCTGCTGGTGACAAAGCAAATGTTGAGGAACCTATGGTATATGCTACTAAGCAGGTAATTTCTTATCCTATTTTCTCCTCATGATATCTCTTTTCTGTAGCATAACGTTTTCGTGTGCAAGTGCAATTGTTTGCCATCCATCTATTTCTGTACTATTTTGGTTATTTTTTTTCTTATTCTAGGAGGCTAAAGCTGCTTTCAAGTCTCTTTTGGAATCTGTAAATGTTCATTCTGACTGGACATGGGAACAGGTAATGTGCTAGTATTTCTTTGATCGATATTTCAGCATCCTCTTTCTTACTTGCTTCATTGCTGACCGTATCATCTCCTTGAGTCCTTGTAGACATTGAAAGAGATTGTTCACGACAAAAGGTATGGAGCTTTGAGGACTCTAGGTGAGCGGAAACAAGCTTTTAACGAGGTATATAGTTTCTTAGTTCTTAGCTATAATGTGGAATTGCATTTTTTATTTACCTGATTAAATTATGTGTTGCACTCTTTATTTGTGATGTAATTATGTTTTCACTGGTAGATTTCTACTTTCAGTAGCTCTAATGCTTACACCTGACTGTCAAATTAAATTCTCCAGTATCTTGGTCAAAGAAAAAAAGTGGAAGCTGAGGAAAGACGAAGAAGACAGAAGAAAGCTCGGGAAGAATTTGTGAAGATGCTAGAGGTATGTACCAAAGGAGTCAAAAGTTCGGTGTTTGGTTTGTATACTGTGACGGATGACCTGTTTTATGTTCTAATAATATTTCTTGACTTCAGGAGTGTGAAGAGCTTTCATCATCCATTAAATGGAGGTATGGCTTACAGTTAATTATAAGATCTTTGGCTCTTTTCTTTATTGTATGCGTGACATTTGCTAATGGAAACTATTTCCTCACCAGCAAAGCAATGAGTTTATTTGAAAATGATGAGCGCTTTAAAGCTGTTGACCGTTCAAGGGATCGTGAAGATCTTTTTGACAATTATATTGTGGAACTTGAGAGGAAGGTAAATCATCTGGCTTCTTTTTTGGGGGCTTTTCGTTTTCATGTTTAGATTTGGCTGTTTGTTGTTTGGTATGATACTTTGTGCTGCTAAGCAAAACATGGCATGCCTATGCACATGAAGGTGTTGGACCAGAAAACTTTGTTTTTTGGTTATTACGGTTCAAATGGTTTTCTCGCTTGGTATGATACAAGAGGCATGTCTTAAATACTCAGTAATTTGTGTGGGTGCTTAGATTGTCGCTGAGAAAATATCTGGTGCAAAGGCATGATGGTTTTTGAAGCATCTATTGAGAATACAATGTTTTGCTTTGTAGAAGGAAAAGTTCATTATTTAAATTGACATTATGAATCTGTTAATGTGCAGGAAAGAAATAAGGCACAGGAGGAACATCGGCAACATATGGCAGAGTATCGGAAGTTTCTTGAAACCTGTGACTTTATCAAAGTACGTCATTGTTTGTGAATCTTATTCCTGCAAACCTTTTTCTCCGTAGACCATGCCATAATGCCTTTTATAATACTTGTTTTAAGGCTGGTACACAATGGCGCAAAGTTCAAGATAGACTGGAGGATGATGAAAGATTCTGTCTTGAAAAGATAGATCGCCTGATTGGTTTTGAGGTAAGTTAATTCATCAAGTAGTTCAGGATGCCACATTAGAATTTGTTTCTAATGTTTGTTGTTCCAGGAATACATTCTTGAACTAGAGAAGGAAGAAGAGGAGCTGAAGAAAGTAGAGAAAGTAAGGTCAATGTTCAGGGTTGTAACCTAATTTTTCCTCTTAAAAGTCCATTGCTCATGCTTTCGTTTTCTTGTGGAGCTAGGAACATGTAAGGCGGGCCGAGAGAAAAAACCGTGATGCATTTCGTACACTATTGGAAGAACATGTTGCTACTGGCATCCTTACAGCCAAGACGTACTGGTTGGATTATTGCATTGAGGTGTCTCACCAGTTTAGATCCTTTTTTTGACATATATATATATATATTATATTGGATTCTTTCACTCAGTTATTTTATGTGCAGTTAAAGGAGTTGCCCCAATACCAAGCTGTTGCATCTAATACGTCTGGCTCAACTCCAAAAGACTTGTTCGAAGATGTCACAGAAGAGTTAGAGAAACAGGTAATTCGGACTAGATAAATTATATTTCTCTATGGGTAGATTTGCGTGAATCTGATAGTTGTGTTGTGATAATCGGATCATTTTTGTGTGTTTGATTGGCAGTATCATGAGGATAAGAGTCGCGTAAAGGAAGCTATGAAGTCGAGGAAGGCAAGTCAACGGATAGCTTGTATTTCTGCTTATTACTATAACAAACATTTTACTAATCTCCTTGTCTACCACCAGATTTCTATGGTCTCCTCTTGGCTGTTTGAAGATTTTAAATCTGCTATTTCAGAAGATCTCAGTCCTCAACCAGTATCAGACATAAATTTAAAGGTACGGGCGTATTTGTGAAAGTACATGTGTCATCAGATAAATTAATCAACAATTACTGTTATCTGATTTGTGTATATTGGAATAAATATATAATCTACTGGTTCAAACTTCTGCTGCTATAGTTTAAATTCTTGTTCCTGGCATGCTTTTAACCCATCTGACACTTGCAATGAGTTATTTTTCACCTACTTCTAGATTCATTTTTGATGAGATTTGCATAATTATGTTTTAACTAATGCTCTGGATAAAATTCTGATAGACAGCTTGTCTTTAGTAGAGCAGAGATGATGATATTCTTTCAAAGTTCAGTTGATATATGATCTAATATTTTTTTCCCCTGTTTATCAGCTTATATATGATGATTTGGTTGAGAGAATGAAAGAAAAAGAAGAAAAAGAGGCCAGAAAGCTTCAACGTATGGCTGAAGAATTTACCAATCTGTTGCGCACTCTCAAGGTATATCTTACCCGTGGTGCCTTTCTTTTCTGACGGGATTCTCTGGGACGTTTAACATAATGTTATTGGTTTAGGAAATAACCGCAGCTTCAAATTGGGAAGATACCAAACCACTGATTGAAGAAAGTCAAGAGTACAGGTAAATAGTTTATAGCTTTGTCTTGGATGCTTCACCGTAGTTAAAACAAAAGGTTGTAGTTCTTCCTTCTTAATGTCCCATTTCGAATATCTGCAGATCGATTGGAGATGAAAGTGTTAGCAGAGGGTTATTTGAGGAATACATAACTAGTTTACAAGAAAAGGCTAAGGAAAAGGAGCGTAAGCGTGATGAGGAAAAGGTGCTGAGTTGTCTTGCCAGGAAATTTATTTATCATTTATGTAAAAACGGGTGTCTAAGACTATTGTCTCTTGTCTTTTCAGGTTAGAAAAGAGAAGGAAAGGGATGAAAAAGAGAAGCGGAAAGACAAGGATAAGGAGAGAAGGGAAAAGGAAAGGGAACGTGAAAAAGAGAGGGGAAAAGAGAGGAGTAAACGGGAAGAATCAGATGGTGAGACTGCTGTAGAAGCGAGCGAAGGTCACAAAGAGGAGAAAAGAAAGGGAAAAGATCGAGACCGAAAACATCGGAGACGGCATCACAATTCTGATGAAGATGTCAGTTCTGATAGAGATGACAGAGAAGAGTCAAAGAAATCCTCCCGTAAACATGGTAATGATAGAAAAAAATCAAGAAAGGTACTCCCTAGACTTCAATTCTAAGTCAGCTAAGCTTGAAATTTGTTTGGTGGAATTAAGATTCAAAACTAAGAAGGGTATGGTTTCTTGCTAGCACGCAAACTCGCCTGAATCTGATAGTGAAAACCGGCATAAAAGACAGAAGAAAGAGCAAAGGGAGGGTGGTCGTCGAAGTGGTTATGACGAGCTAGAGGATGGAGAGGTTGGGGAAGATGGCGAAATCCGACATTAACCGCTGACAAGTGGTAAGAAGTTTTTCTTACATTTTTGCTTCATCTGAAACCTTTATACATCTCATTGTGCTTTCTTTCTTGATTCATCTCCACACTTAGTAAGGATACATTTACTTTCTTTTCATTTCTCGGTTAATTGGATATATACCAAAAATTTTAATTATTACCGTCAATGGGAAAAAAAAACCCCTATAATAGACTGATTTCTACTTTGGTACGTCCTCTCTATAACTTGGTTAATTTAGTTAAATGAATTAGTAAACACCCGAATTGATACTCTAATCAACCATTACAGAACCTTACCATCTTTTGGTATATTTCTTAGTCATCTACCATTGTCTTTCATGTTTTGGTTTTCTTAGAGGCTCTTTTTGAGTATTCATACATCTTGTTAGAACATTTAACCTGCGTGAGGTCTTGGAACACTAGCTAACCAATAACAGGTCATTAAAACATATGGTATGAATTGCTATTCCCAATGACTTTGAGATAACATGTACTCATCTCTCATCGTTGTTTTCTCCTCCACTGCGCACTGCATCTATATTGATAATACAGTTGGTCCTGGATTTTTTCAACACTCATGTATTTATGATCTGTTGGCGGCTGTGCCAACATAAATCTACAATTTTGTGCATGTTGAATCTCAACCTCTATCCGCCCGCACGTCTATGGATGCTCGCTCCTTCACCACCGTCTTATCAATGAAGTAAGCAACTGCAACACATAAGTGAATTCAGACAACGTTAGTATCACCTTTGAACTGACATGATAAATAGTGACACAGACGTAAGCAAAGGCTCCAGCTTACTAAACAAATGCAATTTGCACAAAATGACCAACATTTCGGTTTGTCTTACTATATATAATCACAACCTACAAACCCCTACAGGATAATGCTAACGTTAGGAAATAGAGAATGCTATCACATACCTCAAATAGTTCGAATGCGCTACCCTTGCGATACGTGTCATCTTTCTTCTTGGACTCTGTAGGAAGCACACTGAATAACAGTGCTCTCCACCCAACAAGTAAAACAGCAGTACTTCCCATTGTCACCAACACAAAGCTAGAAGCCGGGATGTGACCCGATGAAGCTGACCTAATGACTATTCCAAGCTGCAATGAAAGGAACAACCTTTAAAAGAGTTTAGCAGACACATGATCTTAACATAGACGCTAAAATCCCTAAAAGCGACATGCCAAACAATATCACTAGCTAGATTGGTGCTTTTCCCCATTGGTTAATGTAGCCTTACCGGAGCTCCAACAATCCACGATTTCGCAGCTGCAACCACGGCTTTAGACCGACCCTTCATTCCTCTCCCTTCCTCCGCATATCCTCCCAAGAAATACGCACTCAGAAACCACCCTGCCACACAAATTTTCAATTTTTATTTGGAACAAAGCTTCTGAAACGCAAAACTGATAAGAGAAGGATAAGAACCAATACCAGCAATGAAAGGGTCAGCTGTGTGGAGAGTGTCAATGGAAAAAACAGGGAAACCATGGCTAAATCTTCCAATTGCAGAGAAGATAAGCAAAGCCAATACATCTCCACCAGCAAGTAACGCCACACGTCTGCAGATCAAAATTACACCAAATTCAGAATACAGAACCAAAAGCAAACCATTCCCAAAGTAAAAGTAATAGTTTTTATTACCCCCATTTGGTGAACTTAGAAGATGAAGTGGTAGATGATGGCTTATCAAATTGAATCACACCCTCTAGAGGAACATTCTCTTGACCCACGAAAACTGTTTCATCTCCTGAAGAAGGGATTTGAGAAGCTGAGGTGGTAGTGGGTTTGGACTTGACGCTTCCGTCGGGGTTAGAGAGAGCGAGGACGACGCGTTTTCGCCGGCGAGTATTGGGAGCGGGGACGAGCCATGAATCGGAAGAAGAGAAAGCAGAAGGATTGGATTTGGTGATGAATCTGACGGCAGAGACAGGTCCGGCGGGAGTGCGAAGAACTAACATTCTCTTCTTCTATGCCTTTGTTGGAAGCCAATCGTCCGACAACCATATATATTTATCTCATCACTTTTCTTTTCAATAAAACAATTTTTAAAAAAATTCACAAAAAAAAATAAAATAAATCATAGCTTAGCTACATGTCAAAGAATTTTTTTTTTTACTTTCATTATTTATTTATTTATGCAGAAAAATACATAAAATTTTTTGTTTTTAGGTTTTAATACTAATCTAAACTTATACTCAGTTTTACAATATTTATGGTACGTTTTGAGCAAATTAAAAAGTCAGTCTTTTTCCCTCATTTTCTCAAGTTTGTGAAAATTAGAATCAATTCATAATTTATTTGGAAAATCAATAATAATTATATATTTAAGGGAATTTGACATCAATAACAAAAAAAAAACCTATAATTCACTTTACGACTCTAACCATCTATCCCTTATATTCTCTGTATTATGTATATTAATGTCCAAATTAACCCTTGTACATGACCAATAGCTACAATGGTTTTCAGTTTTTCACTCTCACTTGCTGGCTACGTAACAAAAAGTGATGCAACAAAAACTGAACGTGACAATCTTTAATATTGATTATTATTATATAATTATATTTTTTTCTGCAAAAGTAATTTATTCAGAATAAAATCTGTCAAGGTATAAAAGTTCTCTTAGCTATACAGGAATCTGAATAAAAATCTAAAGTATTACATTCCAACATAGCTAATAAATGGGCAATTTCATTGTTTGTACGATGAATAAAGGAGAAGGTTACATGAGCAAAGTTTCTGAAACAGAGTCTGATATCTTGTAGTAAACTATGAATGGAGACATCTTGGAAAGGTCCATTATGACAATCAATTAACGTTTTGCAGTCTCCTTCAAAGCATATATTGGTGAATCCCTTAGAAGTCAGCTTGTTGCATGGCCAATAGTAAAGCTTGTGCCTCTCCCTCTAATGAATTATTCGCATTTCTAAGAATACTCGAACCCCAATAAATTGCAACTCCGAAATGGTTACGAATTATCCAACCACCAATAGTTTTTCTTGTATCTACTCTGAAACTAACATCAAAATTACATTTCACCAATAGAGATTCTGGTCTCGTCCAATGGGGATTATAAGGTCGGTCTGAGGTAACTGAAGAAAATGAGTGAGATGGTGTTGACTTGATCCATTCCAAAAACATCCGCCTTAGATTGAGATACGATCCAGTTATGATCGTAAGTAATATTTTGGAAGATGAAGTTGTTACGATCCTTCCATATATTCCACAAAAGCCAAAAAGGAAGTAGTTTCTGTTCCTTGGTTAATGATTGATCATCAAACAAGTGTAATAAGGCTGAAATATTTAAATCGCAATCTGTGTTATGAAAAGGTGATTGTAGAGGAGGGTTAGCCAAGTCCCAAGCTAATATTGATGCAGGATATGTAAATAAAGTGTGATTAATAGATTCATCAGCGCCATGACAACGTTGATATAGTGTACCAATGTCCACACCCCGAGTGACAAGTCTAGAAGCGGTACCTAATGATTTAGATAATGCATTCCAAAGAAAATGTTTTATTTTTGGTAAAATTTGTAGCTTCCATATTTTATTTTTCAGTTCAACAGAACCATGGGAAATTGGAGGACCAGGAACCAAGCGGGAAGGATCATGTGTAGCCAACCAATAACCAGATCAAACAGAGTATTCACCAGAGGGATTATAGTGCCAAATGAGATTATCGATTGTGGAAAATTGTGGGATGTAAATTTGTTTTAAGGCATCGATATCAGTCGGTTTAACCATATTATCAATTGCAGATGTATCCCAAGATTTGATAGAACCAGTTTTATCTGTAAGGGACGAAAGCATACCCGTAGCATGAGGGTCAGTATAACAAACAGGGCGTGGGGGATGCTCTGCAATAACATTATTCACATTGATACGTATAGTTGAACCATCACCAACACAGACTCGTACTCTTTTTTTTGAGAAGATCTAAACCATTAAGAATGGAAGACCAGTCGTAGGATTGTGTTTTTTTGGGCGTGGCATCAAGAATCGAAGTATCAGGAAAATATCTAGCCTTCATGACTTTAGCAAATAAACTCTTGGGACATGTAAGAATACGCCAAGCTTGTTTTGCCAACAAAGCATCATTAAACATAGCTAAATCTCGAAATCCCAAACCACCTTCCTTCTTATAGTATTGAAGCCTTTTCCAAGCAATCCAAGAGATGCCTCTAGATGAAGTTATTTTCTTCCACCAAAAGTGCATCAATAGTGATTCTACTTCAGAGTTAAGTCCAAGAGGTAGTTTGAAGCAGGACATAGCATAGACAGGCATATATTAACTATATTATGCATTAATTCTCTTATAACTAAAAATATATACTATTTTGTAAATAATTTGACTACAACTTATTAGAATTTTGTTCCTTTGGTCATATCTAATTTGTTATTATTGGAGAAACATAATATAGATAAATATTATAATATAGAAAATATTATATCATGTATATAATACAAGGTATTTTTAATAACATTCAGGTCGATAATTTAGGTTCGTTATATATATTAATTTTTTGTAGTATAGTAATTTTTATTTGGTGTACGTTTAACTTGAGTCTGGGTTCTCTCTGTTGTATCTTTTAGGGTATATTTTTTTTTTGCATGTTTCATTGGCCACCACTATTACTACTACTACTTCCATTGACATCACCACCGGCTATCGCAGACGCTAGCATCCTTACCACCATCATCGTCACAACCACCACTATTACTACTATTACCATTACCATTTTATCATCGCCGCTCAAACCACTACTACCATGTTTTATTTCATATTATTTCTTTTAATTATACTATTTTTTATTTTACGAATGTTTAACTTGATAGTTTGAGTTTTCTATGTTATAATTCTTAGGATATAATTTTTTTTTTCCATGCAATTAACTCGGCAGTCATTGGCCACCCCTATTACCAATACTTCCATACTATTTTATTTTGTTCTATACTATTTTATATACAGTAATTTTTCTTTAGAAAAATTTTATGTCAGTTTTCCAAAATTCAAATCATGATATTTGTAGAAAAAAGAGTTAGAATTTTAGAAGATTTATAAAAATTTAAAATTTATTTACTGTAAACAAAAAACAAAAATACAAATGAAGAGGGGTAAAAGAAAAAAAAAAATCCACAAACAATTATATAATTTTCTCTCTCCTCACTCTAACGTCAACCTCTATCTTTATCATTTTTTTCTAAGAGCGTGTAGTTCTGTGTGTCTCACTTGTGAGTAGTTTGGTAAAATCACATTACCCTTTGGTCAATCACTTAGGAGGTGTTATTGGAGAGCTGATTTCTAAATACATATGGAATTGTAAATTTTAAAAATTAAAATACATGGATTTTGAAATAACATGTTTTATCCTTGGATTTGAATCATTATATTTTACACTTTCAAATCCATTCAAATCCATTTAAAACATAATGTGGATTTTGAAATCCAAAAACAAATCAATAAATGAATAACATGGTATTTTAACAAGTATTTGTAAATCATAGAACTAATAACACATCATCTTGATAAGTATTTTAAAATCAATGATTGAATAACACATGATTTTTGTTTGGATTTCCAAATCCATTAAAATCTTAGAACCAATAACCCCCTCTTAATTTCCCCAATTAACATGCTATATTCTTCATTTCAATTGTGATTTTGGTCAGCTACCTAATTCACCCTATATTTAATAGGGTAATTCTCAATAAAACGATTTTTTTTTCATTGAAAGATTATATTGATGAGTATATGCATCGAGAAAGGGTTACAGATGATCAAGGACAATCAATCTAGCAAAGACAACCTAAGCATACAATTAGAGTTTAGCCATATCCTCTTCAAAAAGCTGTTATAACCAACAAGGGAAACCGGTTGCTACATACGATTGATCCTCTCTTGTTACGCTCTTAGTTCCTGTCTTCCACAAAAAGTTTCCAATCCAAAAAAATTTCAAACCCTGCACCTAACAGAAATGGCTGCAGCTTGAAAGATGGCCAAGCACGCGGCCTGAGGACAGATCCTATCAGTTCATTGTCCTCTGAAGCAAAAATGATCCTATTGAAATCCCTGTTTTAAAAATCTCTGCCTAGCACCAATTACGTCCCGTACGCTAGACCCACCCTCTCCGCCTCGATTAATGACTAATCCCTGCCTAGCATCGATTATCCGATTATGCATGTCTAATTTGATTATAATCCGTCTAATTCGATTACTTTCTGCTTAATTTTGTGTATACCGATTATTTTTGGAACTAAATATAAATCAAACATATATATTTATGTTATTTAGACATTTTAATTAAGAGTTTATGATGTTTTACAATAATTAATTTGTGAACTTTTAATGAAAATCATAATTTTAAAGACAATACTATAGTTTTATATTTTTCTTTTAACATAAATAGAATTATACATATATTTAGTATAATATGTTTTAATTTTATTATTAATTTTGAAAATAACCCTAAAACTAGTCCCCGATTAATCTCCGTTTAATCTCCGATTTTCTTGCTAGGCGCTAGGCCCATCCCGACCGCCCGGCTAGCGCCTAGCGATTTCTAAAACAGGGATTGAAATTGTGAATTTTCATACTCTCAATAGACCATAACCATCCATGAATACTAGCATCCAATTTATCAAAAACAGAAGCGAATGATTTTCTGCTGTGCAATAAGACAACTCCGGAAGCATTTCTAACAACCCACGCTGCTCCACTAGCGTTCGACACCTTGTTCCAGGATGATGCTATATTACATTTTAGCCATCCATGGGGGGGAGGGGGGGGAGGAGACCAAGAATTTTTTTACCTGGGAAATGACTTTGCCTTGCTAACTCTGCAGTTTTTTCAGTCAAGGCTTGAGCATCAAACCATTTCTGAACATTATCTCTGATCTTGATAACTGTTGCAGGAGCACTAAAACTTTTCCCTTCAATACTAAAGAGATTTCTGTTTTTCCATAATTGTCAAAGGATCCACGGGTAAGCTATCCTAATCTCCAACTGCACTTTGATGTTTTTGCTCACAAGCACCAAATAATACATGTTCTGGAATAGGGATTGAGAGTCAAAACCATTTTCTGGGGAAGGGAAATTGTAGTGTGCCCAGATTTGTCTTGCTACCGTACAGGAGAAGAGGACATGACTGGGAGATTCTCCTTCAACTCCACAATTTTGACATCTTGAGTCTGCTTTTAGACCTCTAGCTATCATTTTATCAGCAACTGGAATGCCACCCGAAATAGCTTTCCACATGAAGGTCTTGATCTTTGTTACTGTACTAGACTTCCAAAGCTGTTCTTTTATAAGAAGGATAGAGGGTTGCATAAGAGCATCTGTTACTAACTCAATATGCTCCCTTTGATAAGCCGCCCAATAGCCAGTCTTGACTGTATAAGCTCCACTTTTAGTGTGTTCTCAGATAAGAAAATCTTTTGAAAATGGGACTGGTTTTAGTTTACAGATCAACTCTACATCCCTTGGATAGAAATGGTAGTTCAGTTTGTCATATCCCACGAATGAGTGACATCGTCAATCAGCTCTTTAACCTTTAAATCCAGATCAAAGATAATATTCTTCATCAGAGGAGCTTTCATGACTCCATCCGGAATCCATCTAGAAGACCAAACGTAGATGGAGTTACCATCACCAATCATTTGTCTCAACCCTCTTTTCAGAAGCTCCCTACCATGTAGAATGCTTCTCCAAACAAAGGAAGGTCTGTAGCCAAGGTCGGCATTTAGGAAATCACCCTCTTCAAAATATCTGCTTTTGAAGAAAGAAGCAAATAGACTGTTTCCATATTGCAGGATCCTCCAAGCTTGTTTAGCTAGGAGAGCTTGATTGAAAACTTCTATATCTTTGAAACCCAGACCACCTAAGTGCTTTGGGAGACACATTTTATTCCATCCAATCTAGTGCATTTTCCTTTTGTCCTCTGAAGAGTCCCGCCAAAATGCCGACATAGCAGATGTCAAGTTCTCACAAGTCTTTTTAGGAAGTTTGAAACAAGACATTGTAAATACGTGCATAGCCATGGCCACCGCTTTCAGAAGGATTTCTTTCCTTCCTTGAGATAAGGATCGAGCAAACCAGCCAGACATCCTACTTTTCATCCTTCTAAAACATTCAGGAAGCCCCAAGTAAGTACTTGCCCCACCTTCTTTGAAAATACCCATTTTGCCTTGAATTTGAAGCCTCAACCCAGCCTCGACTTTATTCCCAAAAGTGATGGAGGATTTGTCAAGATTGATTAGCTGTCCTGTAACCTCCCCGTAGCCATCTATGATGCCTTGAAGCGTTGTTGCTTGATCTAAGAAGCTTTGAGCATAAATAAGCTATCATCTGCAAATAGGAGGTGGTGAATCGCAGGTCCTTGAGGTGAGAACTGGATCCCACTAATTTAACCATTTAGTAGCAAGTGAGTCAGACCCTAAGCACAAAGAACGAAAAGAGCAGGGAAAAAGGATCACCCTGTCTGAATCCTCGTTGGAGGTTGATAAGACCAAATGGCTGACCATTGATAAGAACAGTGTAGGAGACTGTAGTAACACAAAACATAATCATGTCCACCCATTTCCTATGAAAACCTAAGGCAATAAGCACTCCTTCTAAGTATAACCATTCCATTATATCATAAGTCTTTGACATATCTGTTTTCACCGCCATATAACATTTAGAAATGTCCTTATGAGTGCGGAGAGCATACACAGCTTCATGGGCAATAAGAATGTTATCCGATAAAAGCCGATTGATTTGGTGACATAATCTCAGGCAGTAAAGAGCAGAACACAAGATGATTATCATTACAAATAATTTTACCATTTTTGATAAAAAAAAATTTTGCATTTTTCCCTATAATGTTTGTAGAGTTTCTGGTGAGTTTTGAATAGTCTAACGTCTTCTTTGCAATTTCGTAGATCATAGGATATATTTGCAAAACATTGAAAGTTTGAGGTTTTATTTTGCAATTTACCCTTTTTTTTTTTTTAATCACAGGCAACAAAACAAAACCGAGTCTCTCTATACGCTCTCTTTCTCTTCTAATCTCTGAGCTCCGGGATGAAGAAATGGTTGGTGATCGCAGCCACGGTGGCTATAATTGCAATAGTCGTGAGACAAGGCACGACTCGATACGGATGGAACAAAGAAGCGGCGTTGGAAACGCTGAAGGAATGGTCAGATCGGCTCGGGATTTGGGCGATTCCGACTTATGTAGCGGTCCACACCATAACCTTAGCTCTATGCCTCCCTCACGCCGTCTTCTTTGAAGCTGGTGCTTCTATGCTCTTTGGATTCCTTCCTGCTCTTCTCTGTGTTTTCTCTGCCAAAGTTCTCGCAGCTTCTTTCTCCTTCTGGATCGGCAGGTCTCATTCTTCTCCTCTCCTTTTGCGTTTTTTAATCAATTTCTGTGTGTTTCAAATTGAGCTTCTGGATCGTTTGTGTGTGTCTATAGTATACGAATTTGTTCTGATTGATTATGATTAGGATTCAGATCAAGGATCCTCACATGGCTTCATAGGAAACTATATGCTTCAATCATAGCTAGCTAACACACTCTGCTTGCTTTTGGAGATGGTTTAGATTTTCCTGTGTAGTAGTGTACACCATCATTGATGTGTACATGTGATGGAGATGTATGAACAACGGTTACATATGTTGGAGAATGCAACTACGATGTTAGCTTTCACATTTATCTCTTGGAAGAAGAACACTTGCCATTTTCTCATACGTTTTTTTTGTATTGTCAGGTTTGTTTTCAAGAGTTCAACGAGAGCGACTGGGTGGGCTAAGGGAAACAAATACTTCAATATACTCTCGAGAGGAGTCGAGCGTGATGGTTGGAAGTTTGTTCTTCTTGCAAGGTTCTCGCCCATTCCTTCCTATGTCATAAACTACGCTTTAGCAGCCACTGAAGTCCGGTTTGTAGCTGATTTTTTGTTCCCCACAGTTATTGGCTGCCTCCCGATGATTTTGCAGAACGCATCAGTCGGTAGCCTTGCTGGTATGGCTGTGGCTTCTGTAGCTGGAAAACAGAAAAGTCAGGTTTGGGGTTATGTTTTCCCACTACTTGGGATATTGTCAAGTGTTTTAATTTCATTGAGGATCAAAAAGTACTCGGCTGGAATTACGGAGGCATCGTCAGATACTTCTCCCTCTACACAGTCTGCTAACAGTTCTAGTTTAGCTTCATCTAAAACCTCGAATCCATGGATCCACGAAAACTGAGTGATGATGATACAAACCATGATGGTGGTTTCCTGATCACGGGCAATACATTTGTTTGGTTTGCAGCTATCAGATTCTTAACATCATGGCTTATTTTGGACGAGTAGACACAACCTAACAAGTTATAAAGTGTTAGTTTTTGTGGTTCTTTCTTTAAGTTAGAAGCTTTGAACAAAACAGTGTTATTTTCTATACCAGACACAGAACTGTGTCGCTTTATAAAAGAATGTAACATCGGTTCCTAACTTTTATAAATTTTTCTTCTAATGTTTAGTTTTTTGAAGCAGTTTATATGGTTAGTATTTAGTAACCAAATAGAGAATCCATTCTGAAGAATATGTGATTATTTATACTCGTTTTGCACAGCTGCTTGAACCTATGAAACACTTGGGTCAAAACATAACTAACTATTATTCTGTAGCATTGAACCAATCTGTATATAGGTATCGCATTGCTCTGGTCTTGATTCGTAACCAAGAGACTCAGATGCAGAGAGAGTGGATAACTTAATGTCTGATTTTTGTTATATAATAAATGAAGAGAAAATCTTTATTTGGTAGAGTTGTTTCTCAGTGTAGCAGTTCACTTATCATTTTCAATGTTTCAACTCTCATCGAATGATAGAACACACAAGGAGGTTAGATAGTGCAGATGCTTATGGTTGAAAGACTTACCTAACAGTGGTACAAGGCGTTTTTGTTGGGATCACATGTGAAAGTTAGGCACATGGATTCGTTCTTGGAGTTGGTAGTAGACCTCAAAAAAAGACAAAGAGGAGGTCTACTAAGGATAAGTTGACCATGTCTCTCTCCTTAACTTACATTCTAAATTATAGGATTTGGTAAACTGGGAGCAGTTAGATTTTTAAATCTCTTCAAGTATAAAACCCCCACCACTCTACTATTATCTCAAATAAAAAAACCCTCAAATAACAAAAATG